>CM052020.1:45555156-46805156 GCA_028476575.1 Platygaster robiniae
AAGTTTTAAGATTTTTAAAAATGACGAAATTCGAAACATAATATAAAGTTTTCAAACTTGCAAAATGTAATGAAAATTCATGCAGCTTATTTAGATTTTCCCTTACCTTTTGGACCTTTTGATTTATTTTTTTTCAAACTTTTGACCAATGACGAATAAAACAACACACATATAAACAAAAATTCGGTGAAAAATACAATTTCTGTGCTTTATTCACTTATTATGAATTCCTACACATTTTTCAAATTTCGTCAAGAATCGATAATAATTAAAACCATTATTATTTCTCGTACTTCGCAAATTTACGAGATCACAAACATGTGAAATTACATTCTAGTAAAATATATATTTTATGAAAAATTATTTAGTTTCTTTAAATTTTTTGTAATTTGTCATACTTTATCAATTATTAAAAATTTGTTTTTGAAAAAAAATTTTTTTATTTATATTCCGAAGAAATATGTCTTCTTGTGTGGAATAATTATTGATAACTTGTATAAAAATTTTTGTAAATGATAAAAAAAACGTAGAAAACGTGACAAATTATCGTCAATCGATTAGAAAACAAAATAATCCATTTTCATACTCGCCTTCAACATACATTCATCAAAAATTATGAATTTCAGTAGAAATATCAATGTTTCGTCAGACATACCATTTTATGTAAACAGAGTTGTTTATTAAATCGCTGTTTTTAATAATCTCGTGCACATTTACATCCCTTCAATCTGATGCAACTAACAATGAGTTTCACAGTAGTAATATCAGGATTATGTCAGACACAAGCTAAAGCTTTACTAAGTTATTTTTTACCTTTGAGTTAATAGCAGTGATTTTAGAATAAAACTGATTTAATCATAAACTCAATACTAACATAAATAGGACATTAAATATCCCAGTAGAAACATCAGGATTCAGTCAGACGTGTCTTTAATATTTAAACAGAACTGTTTGCAGTTCGAATTATCTTTACTTTTCACTCTAATCGCTTCAAATCATCATTATTTACAAAAATATTTTACATTTGAATAAGAAATTTATACGAAACAGCGATATTCAATAAAAAAAAGACAATAACTGGAAAAAAATTATTTCTGCTTCAATATCGATTATTTAATACAACCAATTTTTGTGTTTATTGCAAAATATCAAGAAATATTTTTGCAAATTATGTCGAAATAATATTTTTAGTGATTTTATTATTGATAAGATACTGTTTGGTACTCTGTGTAACTTATTCTAATCATTTTAGCTATAATCTGCTTGGAATCGCAACTGGCATTTAACTAATGGTGAACAAACAAACACGATACATATTTTCAGTGATGAGAGCTTACAATTATTCGGACGGGATACAAATAGTTGCATAATTTGTAAGGGGTTAAGGGTAGAAAGTCAACATTAGCTCTGTTCACATGGAAATAATTGGACTTCGTGTGTAATACTCTTGACTAATTGAGTTGTTCAGCAGTGAAATGATATGAAAAATTCAGAATTCAGTCTTATTGTAAAGAATTCTAAATTTTGTATTAAATATTTTTCTTTATGATAATTTTTGAAGAAATAGAAGCTTCATACCTTTTTTCAAATATTTTCTAAACTTTAAATCTAAAATAGTCGAGTTCGAGTATTTTATAGTCTAATTTGACATTTTTCTGTGTCACACAGAAAATTATCACCTTACATTTAAAAAACTCAGTTTCTCGAAATCCACACTACAAATAGTGAATAAAAGAATAAAAGCCATCACCCTCAGTCACTTAATAAATGTACCAGAATTCCAGTACAGCACCAAAAACACGAAAAAAATGCCTCCCATTATTTCCAGTCGCCCCAGTGGTGCAAGCCCAAAACCAGCTTTTGGGTACGCCGCCAGGATCGGACGTGGAATTGGAATGCTACGTCGAAGCATATCCAAACACGATCAATTATTGGACAAAAAACAGCACGGAATTTCTCCATCAAGGGTAAGCCCGATTTTCCATCCCACGACAATTTTCCACGATCGGAAAACTCGGCGAATTTCCCTCCCGAAAGTGCTTTTGTGCGATAGAAAAGAACCGTTTCCGCCACGAATTACGCCAAGAATCTAGCCGAGTCAAAGGTCGCGGGTCAGGAAGGCTCATTAAATTTTGTAATTCCGAAAGGGATGAAGGTATAAAGGGATGCCCTTTGGGATATGATTTCCACGAGAGCGCGAACAATGAAAAGCAATAAAATCAAACTCGTGTCCTTTATTGTGACTCAATGTTGTAGGACAAGGGAGGTATCGGACGTGCGCGAAATTTAATTGGGTTAAGGGAAATGGTGTTGGGTTCGAATGGAATCTGGGGTTTTTTGGTTTCAGGGAATTTGGGGAATTTTTGTGGTTTTAGGAGGTTAATTTCATATATTACTAACATTTTTTGATGGATTTTATCACTACTTTATGATGTTTTACTGGTTTTGAGAATTTTTTGGATAATTGATAATTTGCATAGTTTTCACATAAAACTGTGTCAGATACGTAATAAGATAACAAAAATTTATTGTTTATGAATACTTGTTGAGCTTGTTGAACTTGTTGAGCTGGTGGACAATCTTCAGAATTTTTTGAGTTTTTTCAATTTTTCAAAATTATTGATATTTCAAACATCATACAAACTATTCAAAAATTTAAAAAATACTTTTAATGAAAATTTGTCTGACTTATAAGGATTTCACTGATTTTTTTTTTTTTGTTTTTTGTTAATTTTCGTGGTTTAATGTAGAACTATGCAAAAATATTACTCTGTTCATTTTCGAAAAATATGTAGACGGACACAATCTACTAAATTTACTAACATTATTACTGTAAATTTACGAATTCTTCAGTTCCCATAGTATCACCACAATCTTTCTAAAAATCATGTCTTTTCATTTTTACGAATTTTTAAAATTTGTCATATACACTAATAGAAACTAAACAAAACTTTCTAAATTTTATAAATGTTCGTCGAACTCACCAAGATTTTTCTTGTTATAATAAATACTCTTCAAGTTTTTTAGATTTTCGTTGAGAAAGAGAAAAACATTTTTTGCATTACAAAAATATTATTATAAACAAAACGTCTCAAGTTGATGAGCATTTTTTTTAACAATTAACAATCTTCAAAATTCACCATTTTTTGAATTTTACTAAATTCTCAAAATTTCAAACATAATACAAAAACTATTCGGAACTAGAAAAATCAAAAAAAATATTACAGAACACAATCTTAAAAAATCATGAATATTTACTGACATTTTACAAACTTTATCCATTCTTCAGTATTCATGAAAATGTTTCGTAGTTTTTTGTTTTAAAACTTTTCAAAACTCTTTAAATTTTAAGTAACATATCAATCTTTCAAATTCTATCAAATTTTTGAGAATGTATTCCACCTATCAAAATGTTTTTTCCCAATATTTAATTATTTTTGAAGTTATTTACTTCTTTTTCGGAATGAAAAAAAAATATCACTTTGCATAAATTCAGAAATATGATCAGAAACAGAAATTACGAAGTTAATGAACATTTTCTGAAATTGTACAAATTTTTCGAATTCTCTTCAAAATTAACTATCTTGAAAATTTTTCACGTTCTTCAATTTCCAAAATTCTCAAAATTTCAAACATTTTACCAACTACTCATAACTTGAAAAATTTTATGAAAATTTGCCAAATTTATGAGGTTTTTCTGAATTTTTTAGGTACTTTTCAAATTTTTCAAATTTCCGTCAAAAACTGAAGTTTGACGAATTATATTTATTTTATTGTTTTGAAGATATTATGACTTTCTCAAGTTTTTTAAATTTCTAAAATTCCACAAATTTCAAGTACCATACAAATCTTTTCAACCTTTCACAATTTTTCAACTTTCTAGGGTGTTTTTTCGAAACATTTTGCAACTTTCTAAGTCTTTCAAATTTTTTCAAAAATAAGGAAACATTTACGAAAAAAATTCCAGGAATATGATCATTTACAGAATCTACAAAGTTTGTAAATATTTTCTCAAATCTGGCATATTTTTTGAATTATTCATAACGCTTGTTTTTTTTTCTCGTAATTCTCGAAATTTCAAAGATCATACAAATTTCTCAAATTTTCGAATCCTACCAATCCATAGGATTTTTCAAAATTTTTCTAAACTTTTTCAATTCTCCATATTTTAACAAAAACAAAACACATACTATTTTCTAAGAAATTTAATAATGAACCTAATCTGCAAAATTTGCAGGCATTCATCGAAATTTCAAATATCGTATAAAACTTTGAAAACTTTTCAAATTTATAAAAATGTATTTAAAATTTTATAATTTCTTTCGTAATATTTCTTCACTATCTCTCTTTTCCATATTTTTCGAAAAAAAAAAAAAAAAATCATGCATAATTCCAGAAATGATATAAACAGAATACACAAATTTTTCGAACTTGATAGAATGATTGAAAAATCATGTGTATATTTTGCTTTCTCCCAAAATTTTCATAATTTTAATATTTCCAGATCTGCCAAATTCTGTGTTCCATTTCCGAAGATTTCCATAATTTTTCCTTTCCTTTTCACCATCCCAAATTTACATCACAAAATAAAAACCCATCATCATCTTTATTTCAAAAAAAATATACTCCGAACAATGAAAACCCATAAAATCAAACTCGTGTCCTTTATTGTGACTCAATGTTGTAGTACAAGAGAGCCATCGGACGTGCGCGAAATTTAATTGGATTACGGAAAACGCTATTGGATTCGAATCGAATCTACCCTCTTTTTTTTTCGATTCACGCGTTTCGTGTTTTACATTCGAACGTAACGAACTGTCGCGAGCTGGGTTCTTGTTTACAACTACCGATCGGAGAAAAGGTTTATCTAGGCTTCGATCTTTTTTCCAGTTTAAACAAATGCTTTTTCGGGTTCAACTACGAGAGTGTTTTTACATCTGAAACGAAAAAGTTTCGTCTTTGATTAAAGTCGAGTGAACAGTGGAAGCAAAAGTCCTGATGAGGAAAAGTTCTTGTTCGAAAATTGAAACGGAAACGAAGGTTAATTTCAAACGTTGCATTTTTTCAGAGAAATATTCGGTTGACTTTTTTTGAGTAGTTTGATTCATTCTTGTAATATTCTGATGTGCAAGTATTTAAATTTCCTTACTGTCTTTTTTTAAAGTTTCGTTTAACATCTAATATTTTAACAGTAACTGGGGTTAAAAGTCAAAGTTTCACTTGTAAATGTTTTAAAACCTGAAATATCGTTAACCAGTCCTTCGAGAAACTGCAAGTGTAGTTTACTTCTCGTATTTACCGAAGTTTCGCGAGTTCACAGCCATCCTTTTGAACTTCTTTGGATAATTTGTCGTGGAACTTTGAGTTTGTTAGGAATTTAAGGATGATACTCATACAGGAGTGAGAGGTTGTATTTTACATCAAAATGGGTACCTAATCAATTTGTGAAAAGGACAAATGTTTTTCTTCCTTTAAAGAAATTTCGAGATTTCAGATCATTATTCTGAAATAATTAACTGTTATTACTTAAATAAAAATACGTTTTTGTCCTGAATTCTATTATAAAACTTTTGTTCCTAAATAAAGAAATAACAAAGTGTCTTTGGCATTGCTAACAAGTATAAAACTATTTACGAAAGTTTGCTGTTCAATATTTTATGACTTCTGTTCAACTTCTACATTGGTTTTTTTTCTTTTTTAAAAAATTCAGTTCATATTTTTTATGATCCATGTTTATCCAACCTCGTTGTTTTAAGAATGCATACTAATTCTTATTTCAGAGACTGTGATAATTAGATTAGAGCATAGCAGAAAACATTCAAGCGCTATTTCACTTAATTAAAGATACAAGGCTGTTCTCATTTTCATTTTTAATTATTTCTCCTTGAATATGGTAACGGGAATGGGAGTTTTTATTGCATACTTTATATTCGAGAGTGTTGCAAAATTAAACATCAGTAAATATTGAAAAACATTCGGTAAAACAGGAACTTCAATTTTGAATATAACCATCTAAAAAAAATGCGAGAAATCTATAAAAATAGTGTCTGCTGAATAGAGAGTAAAAATTTCTGCACACGATTTTGGAAAATTCTAACAGTGAATAATACTGCTAAAAATATCTACATAACAAATCTTTTTCTTGCAAAATTTCTACGTCTTGTCCCACTTCTTCAAAAAAATCACCTGAAATTTCTTCACACTCCACCCCTAATACACTCTATCCATTACAAAATTCCAGCATATTGAAACAAAATCGATACGCGAAATGCCGGTAACGTTTCTTTTTTCCCGAACAAATTGTCCAAGTATCGTGGCTGATTTATGCACGGAGAAAAAGATCTCGTTTTGAAAATAGCCACGCCCACGTGCCCGAGAACAGTTCTATCCTCGTTGCGCCTTCAACATTGGATTTCTCTTTGCCTCGGCAAAGATTGATTCCTCTGCAAATTTTTACTCCCAATTACGATTGAATAATGGAACAAAAAACTCGAGACAAAAGGAGACCTTTTGGTCGTTGCGATAAAAATCAATGCCTCGAAAATGGATCATAACTAAATAATTACATTTAACACCGAGACAGATGAAAGGTGTTGACGTTATTAAAGTTTTCCTTATTTAGAAATAAGACTGTCAGCTTTATTGACTAGGTGTATAGTTAGAAACACGATCTGACGTTCATTCTTATGATTAGATAATTATTTGTGGGTTTTGTTAAAAGAGCTGAAGAGATACTTATAGGCGAGAAGATTTCATTCAAAGTGGAGTAATTTCCTGTTTGCGTTTAAATGGAGTGTTTTGATATTCAGATTCGTGACGGATATGAATTGGATAATTAACAGAGAGAAAACTTGTTTACTGTTTATATCAGGAAGGAGATTGGGAGTATTATGTTCCAACCGATATTCTATAACTTTGAATTCTAAAATCATCATCATCCTATAAATCCCCTTTTTAAACAACAGGCCCGTGCACAGAAACCTGTATTTGGGAGGGGGGGGGGGTGTAGGTAATACATGTAGATTGAATGAGTAAATTAATAAAATATTTAATCAATAAATAAACAAATATATAAGGCACTGCCGAAACATAATTTGTTTTCAACAACTTCTACTTAATGTATTGAATCTTTGTTATGTTTTCAACAAATTTAACACAAGCAACTCAATAATTACAGATACACAATTGCGAAAAACACGTTTATTAATTATTTTTCACATTTAGATGTGTAACGAATGCATAATGAATAAAAAAAGAAACACTTTTTATCACTACACTATACACATATTTTATGATTTGAAGGGTTATACACCTTTTTTGAGGACGGTTTGGATTATTTTTTAATGTATATAGCACATGATTTCATTACACGGATTTATATTATTGTAATAAACTATTGTCAACTTTAATATGAAAACATTATTTGATAAAAAAAATATCAACAAATGGTGGATTTATGGCCCTTTCCCAACTTTTTTTTTAAGAGTCTTGCAGTGACTGCAATGCAAATACAATAAGTCGACTTAAATAATAGTATCCAAAAACGTTACATTTTTTAGTGTAACGAAAACGTAACGCGTTACATTAATTAACAAGTAACGATAACAAGAACGAGTTCCTTTTTTTTTGGTAACGAGTAACGAAAATTTTGTAATTCATTTCACATCTGTCTCATTAGGTTTTTAGAACAATTTGTAACTTTTTAAGAAATTATTCAAAACTTAGATATGATTAATTTTTGAAATTTCTCATTTTTAGATAATAATTCTATAATTTTATAATTTTAGATGACGCAGAGTGATATATCAGTAATATTTGTACAAATATTAACAGAGTATGACGATTTTTTACTTTTTATTAGGAATTTTCACAATTCTAGCAATAAATTTTAGAAATCTGCAAATAAATATATTAAAATACTGGTAACTTTAGTTCTTAAAATCCATAGCAAGATACCTAAAATCCAAAGATTATTCTACAAAACACAACGTAATTTTATGAATACGGAAAAAAAATAAAATACGAAAAATACTAGATATTATTTACTTTTTTCGAAAAGCTTTAGATTCTTCGAAAAATTCTGTGAATCCAGAAATCAAGAAACTCCGATTTCTCGAGCATTTAAATCTAATAATACATGTGTATAGAAAACCATAATAATACCAGAAAAGAGGTTGAAATTTTAAAATCTGTTAATAATTCAAAAAATATCGAGGACAGTGTAAACCGATAAAGAATCTGTTTTCTGCAAAGTTGATCAAAATACTGCAAATATTTCAAACTTACAATCCTTGGAAGTCGAATTCTTGAAATTCATAGAGGTATCTTTGAAAAAACCTTAAAATTTTCCAGCATTCTATAAATACCAGGAAGTGCAAAAAAAAATACATGTATAGAAAAATACAAGTATATCTATGGAATATCAAAAATCCATACAACTTTCAAAACTATAGCATCGAATTACAGAAATTTATACAGAAATATACAAGAAAACTGAACAATCCTTAAAATCGTAGAAAAACTGATGAAATTCGAAAGATACTGAAAGAAATGTGAATCTATTGAGATACCTGTTTTCTGAAAAATTCCTTTGGAACATTAAAATTTCATTGAACTTCACATTTTAGATCTCGAAATTTTCAAAGTCCATGTTTAAAAATCTATATCAAAATTTTGAAACTATATAAAAATACTAGAAAATCCTGCAATATTTTATGCATCCTTAAAAATACGAATAGCTTCAGAAGCACTGAACAATCTTTTCAATCGTAGGAAAACTGAAGAAATACGAAAAATACTTAAAGAAATAAATATCTATTGAGACACTGTTTTCTAAAAAATCCTTTGAACATGTAAAATTTTTTAAACTCCAAATTTTACAGTTCGAAATTCTCGGAATGTATAACAAGTTAAATGAAAATGCTAGAAATATGTAAAAATACTAGAAAATCCTGTAATATTTCATAGATCCTACAAAAACTAATAGTTTCATAAATACTGAACAATCCTTCAAATCGAAGAAGATATATCCGAAAAATACCAAAAAGCAATAAAAATCTGTTCAGACGCTGTTTTCTGAAAAATATCATGCAATGCAAGATATAAAAAATCATATCAAAACATAAAAACCAATAATAGAAGCATTTCATCGAAATCGCTTGAAAGATCTCTTTTGGGGGGGGGGGGGGGCTGTCAAACAATAACTTTACCTCAATTCACACTCCCCCACAGACGACAAATCACTAAATAATCAACCCTCCCCAAGAATACATTTTCTCCCAGCAGCAGATGATCCCCTGTCAAACAATTTCCTCACATCGAATGCACAAACCCCGCCGTTTACCAAAGCTCCAAACCTTTTATAGAATCTTTCTGTGCACACATTGGAATGCATAAAACAACAAAAAACTTACAAATCCCCGTTTCTTTCCATCACGCATTATTATTCGTGGGTCGTGAAACATACAGCCGATGCACCGCTTTGTATTGAATGATGTCAACGCTCATTGTACTGGCAAACAGCGTAAAAAATAGCCCAGGGGAAAAAGCCATATTGATGTGTCGAATGGGAAGATGAAACGCATGAAAAATAGGCGATATCTGTTTTGGCATGTATTTTTTCGACGCGGTCGTACACTTCGTTAGTTTATATAACAAGCTTAATTATACGGGGGAAGCGTCGGGCATACGGTAATGAGATTATGGGGGAATTATTGTGGAAAAATAACTGGAAATCATGGGAAAGCGTATGAATGCGTACGTGTAATTTCAATATCTTGCTGTACTTGCGTTACAGCCGTAATTGCGATTTGATGCGTCGAAGTGTTTCATAGGGATCGAACGTGTTGTCTGATTTAATCAGCGGTGGTGGATTAGTGTTGTATTTTCGGATCGATTTAGGGAGGGAATGTTGCGTATGGAATTACGTTTTAGGGATTGATTTGTATTGGATTATTGTGTATTTCAATGAGGAGGGGGTTGAGAAAATGTCTTATTTTATTTTTAGCGGGTGACGACTTTGCCCCACTGACGACAATACCCCACTCTTCCATTCCAAAATCATTCACAATCTCGAAAATCGGTTATGTTATTTTCAGCTACACAAAATTTCTCGAGCTTGAACATATGAAGAACTGTTTAAAACTTGCTTAATTTAATAAAAAATACATCCCACCAATTGAAATTATTCCCAACAATTTCATGCCAGCCTCATAAAATTCTGATTCATAACACAATAAATCAAGATTCACTTAATAATAACAGTGTATTACCGCTTTATTTTATAACAACCTGTGGGTAGCGGAAACTTGACATGCAAATGATGGAAATTGTTATTATTTATCGATTCCCGCAAATTGCTCTCACGAAATTGATTTTTACCCTTCGCATTCACTACCGTCATCGGTTCACTAACTATTTACAGTTGATAAATAATTCATGAGAAGTCGACTGGCATAATTATTTGCTTATCGATTACATTTAATTTTCCCCGCGAGCTAATGGCATTCTGATTATCTCCGTGGAAAATACTGTAAACCGAGCTATTTTGGGTACGGTGCCAAACTTCAATTCATTCGCCATATTGCGTTTATTGCAGAAAAAAGTACATTATTCGGGAGGAGAGATCGTCGTACAAAGTCTGGATGCATTTGATCATCAAGCAATTTTCGAGTGCAGATACTGGTCATTACCGCTGCGTGTCTACTAATAGTCTTGGAAAAGTTGAAGGGTCGATCAGACTTTACGGTAAGGATTTTGTTTTAACGATAAAAAGTTTTTACAAACGCAATTCATTCAACTTCCACTACATTTATAATAGAAAGAATAAAAATATGGATTTCAGATAGCATAAATATACAAATAATGCACGATATGATACATTTTCTTACTATTATTTTAAGCAGTATTTTTAAACACAGTTTTCGGTGAATAAGGCTGTTAAATTATTTATTCTCATCCGTAGTTTCGAATATTCTTGGAGAGTAGGTCATAAGTTCGAAATATGTAAAAGAACAGTATTTTAAGACGAAAATTTTCTTCATGCTTTGAACATAATTTATGAATTATGTGTGACGCAATAACTTCATACTCGAACTATTCAATTATTTTTTTCAAAAGTCTGAAATAACGTTTTTAACTGAATTTCAATGACATTTCAATCCTTTTTTTACAGACAGTTGGAAAAAGTAATAAACGAATTACTATCAATGTCTCTCTTTGTAATAAATTATTTTCTGGCTTTTCCATGAAATCACTGCCTTATTTTTAGATTAATTCTCATTTCAGAAAATTACATCTTTAAAAAGGGAACTTGATAAAATCATGAATGCCCTGAAAAAACCCATCAGTATCACTCTTCTTTATTTAATTAACCGGTTTCCTGTGAAATACGGCCAAAAAATATTGCTCGCAAATTTCCCGTTTCTCTGATAATTGCATTTTCCGCAAAAATCACAATATCGAAGTTTTTCCGAATATCAAAGCTGTTCTATGTGTAAATCAAGGACGTCAAAAACGTCAGTGCGATAATGTAATCGTGATAACGAACGGTGAAGTGCACGAATATGTGCGAACATTGAAACCTTTCATCTCGACAATCCAGGTCAACCAGATCAACATTTTTCAATGTAATTTCTACAATATTGGAATTTTAATTCCCTTCAAAGTTCGCAACTGATCATACTATGCAGAACTTTGATTTCATAATTCAGGTCAACTTTTTGTAAAATAATTAAATTCAGCATTGTTTTGAATTTATTAATACCTCTAGTTCAATCTGATATAAAATTATTGCTGCATCCTGATTTTCTGCAAAATTTTATAGCAAAATGTTGGATGTTCAATCTTCCTAACCTTTTTTTTCAGGAACGCAGGATGGAATATTTTCTATAACAATGTTAAAAGCAATTTGAATTTCAAGTGACATTGTAACTCTTGAAACAATGTCGGAATGGAATACGATTCTGAATTCCAGTTCCATCGGAATTTCAATTTCAACATGATTCATTTCTATTTGCATTTCATGTTTGATTTCAACTTTGAATGTTTGATACTTTGGTAACCTCATCAAGCAAATCGCAAGAGGAAGCTTAAGTTTACTCTTGACATGAAAGTTTTGCAACTTCTTGAAAGTTGCCGGAAATTAAGCGAAATTATGAGCGATTTTGGAAATTGAAAATGATGTCGCAATTATCGAAGTGAAATTTGATCTTGTCAAAGGATTGATGAAATTTCAAAGATTTGGAGAAATTGATGAACAGTAAAAATGTAAATGAATTTGAGTGAGAAGGAAAATGAAGATGAACACCAAATTCTACCAAACTTTTGGAACCCAGAGTTGCATATTTTTCATGTTCGTTAATAATGGAATTAGATTTTTGTGATTTTCAAATGTAGTAACTGAGGTTTCAATTTTTTTTTACTTACACTTTTTGTATTTATACCACTTTAAGGATTATCTGATATCAAGCAATATGGCTTTCTATAAAGCTTTCTCAAAATTCGATGCTATAGGAATCAAACTTCTAAAATATTTATACATTCAAAAAGACTTTTGAGCAAATTTTAACCACACAGATCATAAATTGATATTATTTTCGTGTGGTATATTTTTCATAAATTTTTAAAAATTATTGCTAATTAATAAAACTTTCAACGATTTTAGAAATTTAAATTGTTTCTCCAGACGACAGTCTCTTTTATATAGATTTTCAGTACTCTTATGTTATATTTCTTTAGTATTACTACATTCAAAAGTATGTTTAGTTGTGTAAATTGTATCAATTCAATTGGATGTATTTTTATCGTTTTCTATATGAATTTTTAGGATGATTTCTAAAATTATATGTAATAATAGTATTATATTAAAAATTATACTCCATGAAAGAGAGTTTTATGAATTTTCAAGTAAATTATTTCTAAATTATTTTTATGTATTGAAGGATATCTAGTAAACTAGTAAAGTACTGAAATTGTAGAATAGTAAAATAGTAAACAAGTGAAAAAGAAAAATAGTAAACTAGCAAACTCGTTAACAAGGAAATTAGTTAATTAGGAAACTAGTAAACTGGTACGCAAGTAAACTAGTAAACTTATTTTTCAGATTTTTGTAGTATAATATACGAAACTGTGGAGGATTTATAAGTATTTTTATAGATTTCTTATATTTTTGTAGATTGCTACAGGGTGCGCCATTTCTTATGTCGGCATGTAAACATTGAATAACTTGAAAAAAAAACAACCGATTTCTGTAAATGAGGTATTTTTATTTAGTTTGGTCCTTTACAATTTATTTAGACTAGTTTTTGAACACAACATCAATCAAGTGGCCGCCCTTATTGTTCACAGCAAAATATGCCCTTTTTGCGGCGTTTTCCATTACCTTTTCGAGCATCTCGGGTGGTATAGCAATGATTTCGGCACGAATATTTTCCTTAAGCTCTTCAATGGTCTGCGGCTTGCTGGCGTACACTTTACTTTTCAAATAACCCCACAAAAAGAAGTCTGGAGGGGTCAAATCTGGAGATCTGGGTGGCCATTCAATGTCGCCTCTTTTTGACATCAGACGTCCAGGGAATTTTCGTTGCAGAAACTGGATTGTTTGATTCGCAGTGTGGCAGGTCGCACCATCTTGTTGAAACCAGTAATCTTCAAGACCTTTTTCACGCATTTGTGGGCAGACATAGTGAGCCAACATCCACCGATATCGGTTTCCATCGATCGTTTGGTTCTCTTTGAAAAAATAAGGACCAATGATGGTTTTGGCGCAAACGCCGGCCCAAACAGTAACTTTTTGGTCATGCAATGGCGTTTCATGGATCTCGTGTGGATTCTGCGTTCCCCAAATGCGGCAATTTTGCTTATTAACGCCTCCAGAAAGTTTGAAATGTGCCTCGTCGGTCATTAAAATTCGCTTCCAAAAATCAGGTTCAGTATCAACTATTCGAGCGATTGTTTGTCCATATTCCAAGCGACGTGGATGATCTGTAGGCAATATTCTTTGTGTTAATTGCATTTTGTACGGAAACAAATGCAAATCATCTTTCAAAATGCGCCGTAGAGTGGTTCCACTGATGCCGAGATGCTGAGCGCGGTGACGATATGAAACTTTTGGGTTTTGGGCAACGCTCTCTCTGACAGCTTCAATCAGTTCATTTGAACGTCTTGGTCGTTGATGAACGGGTTGTTCGCGATCTTTCACTGTCCCGTGGTCACAAAAATTCGACACCAAACGACGAATAGTGTTGTCAGATGGTGCCTGTTTGCCAAGATATTTTCGACGATATGCTCGTTGAGTTAACACAACTGAACGACTATTTTCAATGTACAAAGTAACTATTTCAGCGCGTTCTTTTGGTGTGAAGCGATACATGGTTGAAATTGTACTGAATTGACGTTTCCAAAACAAGTGAAGTCAAGTAAATCGGTTGTCAAATGTTTAAGTTATTCAATGTTACAATACCGACATAAGAAATGGCGCACCCTGTACAAAGATTTAAAAAACTTGATGCTTTAAAATGCGAATTTCGATCTATTATCAGTAATTTCAAGAATGAATGATAAAATCACATTCATATAGATTTTTCATGTTTTACATCCTTATTATTTTTTCGTATTTTTTAAATATTTGAAAAATATTGTTGCATTTTCTGGAATTTTCTAAATATATAGTATATTCAGAATTTGATGCTCTAAAATCCCAAAATTTACAGATCGTAAAGGCATTTGTCGAGATTTTTCAGAAAACAGTTATTTCATAGAATTCAATTACATTATTCTTTTAGATTTTGAATGAATCAAGAGATTTTTAATACTTTTTTAATGATCTTATTTAGATTTCTAGAATTTGATGATCTAAGATTCAAAGTTTTGTGAGTTTCAGCATTTTCGTAGATTTTTATTTTTCTTGACTATTCAAAGGGTAGCAACAATTTTTCTGATTCATATTTTCTACGTTATCCAAAGTCAATATACATACTGCTAACGTTTTTCTGCGTTTTTTTAACTTATATTTTTATTGTTTTTTGATGTAACTTTTTTTCATTTTACATGAAATATTGATTGATTTTATCAGAATTTCGGGACGGGTTTGAACCCTCAAAAACCCCCTCTGCCTACGCGTCTGAATGAATGCAACCATTTTCGAGCGCCAACTGACGAAAACCACCTTATTATTATCGTTTATCAACAATCAATACAATAATCATTAAAAATTAAAGCAGAAACGTATTACACCTCTCTATCCAATTCCGGTATTCTTGAAATTATCCTTATCCTCGTATATAACTATATTGAAATTCTATGTAGCAATTCATCGTAAATCTGCTCAAGATTTTTTGTATCTGTCTGTTCGTTAATTGCAATCTTCATCTTTTATACATCATTTA
This sequence comes from Platygaster robiniae, assembly GCA_028476575.1. NCBI lineage: Eukaryota > Metazoa > Arthropoda > Insecta > Hymenoptera > Platygastridae > Platygaster > Platygaster robiniae. The sequence continues at coordinate 45,570,543 of CM052020.1, forward strand.
ATCTTTATTCCGTTTAAAATAATTATTTTCCCTATGTAGGATTCTCGGTTCCTTCCATCTGAAATCATGACCAAATTCTATTCCATGTTGAGTAACGACTGAATAAAAAAATATTCTCATGTTCCTTAATTCTAGTAATTAATCTGAGTGAAAAATATCGTTCCAGAAATCGACGGAAACGACGGTGTATTGCTCGGCAAAAACCACGTGTCGATAATAGGAGGTACGTATAAAACCAAGACAATGCCGTTATTTCCCAAGGGCTCGGAATAATTTCGATTTTCCGCATTTTCCGCAGGCTTAGCGGAGGCCGCCAGGGGCTCGAGCGTCCGAGCTTTCAGCGACGCCCGGGGCTACAGCCTCGTTTTCTACGCCATATCACTCGCGATTCCGCTTTTCGAACTTTGGCCGCGGTGAATGAGGCGTTCATTTCCGGGGTAGAAGATCGGCCAGCGCCACCGGAATCGATGGACTCACTGTGCCAAAAAATGTATAATAGAGAAAAAAAACAAACAAAAGGGAGAAAGAGACGATGCAAGAGAGAAATGAGAAACGAGATGGAGGCCTTTTTCCCCCGCTTCCTTTTTACCCGCGACGTACATTTACCTCCGTTCCAAAAAAGCTACGTTTTTCATATAAAAACACAAGCGCATAGATCAATGGATGTTGTCAATCTCGAATCGATGTAGAACTGATGTGATACACTCGCTCGGCCTTTTCTTCATTTGCTTATGCGAGCGTCGTCGACTATAGCGAGTAAGCGATTCTACACAAATGGTGTTCGCTCCGTGCACGTTTGTGAGTGGTCATCACTTGGGACCAATGTTTCCAAATGAGGCTTTCATGACTTTTGGAATTTAAGTGATACATGATCTTTTCATTGGTCTTATGGTTATTAATGACGTTTTTTTTCTGCCAAATTGAAGATGTTGATCATCAAAGTAGATGGATATGACGTTTTTCCATCTTCTTGTCAAGACATAAATTCCGTGCCAAAAGAACTGTTCATTTTTGGAATTTGATCTTCCACCAAGCCAAATTTGCATTTCTTTGTAGGGATGAAGGTGTTGTTCTGGAAGTCCGTACTTCATTGATTAAGACGCTCCATTTAATGTTTTGCAAACAGTTTTTAACACATTTTGAAACATGGGGCCGAGCACTATCATGTGGAAAAATGATCTGATCGTGTTTTTGGGCATATGATGGTCGTTTTTTCTTCAATACTTGGTTCAATTTCATTAACTGTTCTTGGTGTCGTTATTAATTGTTTCACCAGGTTTCAACAGATCGTAATGGACATCAAAGCCTTATTTCCATGTATATTACGTAGTGGTTGAGATGTCGAAAGTTGACCTGGGTCTACTATGATTTTTTTCAACTTTGGGTTGTCAAAATAGATCCACTTTTCATCACCTGTCACAACTAGATGCTGAAAACCTTTTCTTTTTCGTCCAGAAAGAAAGTTTTTTATTACTTTATCGATTTCAGTAACTTGAGTGAATTTCAAAAATGATGAATATTTCGAAGCTTGTTAATGTTCATCAACTGATTTTCAGAAATTTTAAAAATTCTGTACGTTGATGGAAAACGTTGAGAGGTTATATACCTTTTTGTGCGGAAAAATTAAGGATGGTTTGGAGTACGTAAAAATAATGCTATGTCACAAAAGTCATAGTTTTCAAATAGTGTATTGTTCACTTGAAAAAACAAGTATTTGTTTATAAAAAAATATCAACAATTGACGGAGTTATGGCCCTTTCCCCGGAACAACTTTTTTTTGAAGAGGCTTGCTGTAACCACGATGCAAGTCAAGCAAGTCAAGTTAAATAAAAAATCCACAAAATTTCATTGCTCTAGGAATATATCTAGTTCTTAAACGATCGCTTTTTTATATGAAAGTTTTTATTTTGCAAATAAGAATTTTTGATTAAAATTTTCAGAGCCTAAAAAATCGAGATCTCGGGAAAAACGTTCTTGCATACAGAAAAAACGTAATCTTCGTTTTTTCAATCGTTCGAGAACTAGATATATTCCTAGACTAATAAAATTTTTTTGGATTTTCTAATTGAACTGGACCTGTTCGACTTGCATCGTGGTTACTGCAAGCCTCTTCAAAAAAAAGTTGTTTCGGGGAAAGGGCCATAACTCTGCCAATTGTCGATATTTTTTTATGAACAAATACTTTTTTTTTTAGTAGACAATACACTATTGAAAAACAATAACTTCGGTGTCATAACATTATTGCTACATACTTTAAAAGATACTCCAAACCATCCTCAATTCGTCCGCACAAAAAGGTATACAACCCCTTAATAAATAATTTTTGGAAGTTGAACATTCTAAGGGCATTACACGATTTCTGTAGATCCACGGAAAATTTTCAATATCTTGCACCATGTTTAAATTATTCATAATTTTCTAGAATTCCATGAATTCTTTTAAGTTTTATGTACATTTGGCAATTTTTTAGAATATTAACGTTTTCCAATTCTTCGGAATATTCAAAATTCCCAAGTTTATATTGAAATTTTTGAAATTACCCACCATCTTTCTGAAATCAAACTTTTACTGATTTTTGAAAATTTTTAGAATACTACAATTTCTATAGTATTATGGAAATTTTTCAACAATCCACAAAATATTGCCACCTTTTTCAGAAAATTTTTGAATATTGTAGAATCACCAACAATCTATGACATTCCCACTATTTTTGAATTTTCAAAAACTGCAAGAATTTCAAGATATTGCTTGCTATTTTCATAATGATCTACGATCTACGTATAGTACGACATTTTTTGACTTTTAACAATTTTAAAAATAAAGATAATCGAAACTCTACAATTTACGAAGTAAAGTTTTTTTACAATCCTCATCCTACAGAATTATTTGAATTTTCCTGAAATGTTGATAATTTCCTACATATCCCCAGTGAACTGAATGGAGTTGGATTTGAGTTAAAATTGCTTAGTCGAGTTGCGCGAAAATTCATTGGTTCTACGATCGCAGTACCACCCTGTTTTTTTGGGTGCGGAAGTCGAGTAAAAAATGTCAAACTCTCAACAAGTGGGTTTAAACCTATCTTCCTTTCTTTTGGGTCTGTCAAAATGCGTGTAGACGTTTGGAAATGGTCGATTTGGCAACATTCAATGTTTCTGTTAAATTTCTTGTTGGCATGCAAATAATGAAGACAGCGATCACAAATTAACTTTTTCGTTTTATGTTTGGAGAGTATTTTAACGTTTGAGTTGAGCCTTTATCCAGTAATTCTTGTAAATCTGTATCTTCAAATTTTTTCGGTTGACCTAGACGCTCCTTGTCTTTCACATCAAAATCACCACTTTGAAGCCACTGAAATCATCGTAATTTTTTTTTTTATTAAAGCATGTTCATTATCAGCTTCAATCAACAATCCACAAATTTCCTCAGCCGTTTTCTCCAAATGAAAGAAGGTATTAAATTTTCCTGCAGAACGTCTTTTTTGGGTACGAAATTCAACATTCTTGAAGCATTTCATTTATAAACTGAGTTAGTGAAAAATGACTAATAATTGACAACAATTCGCATCATCCAATGATGAAATATTATGACACTAATAAAAAAATCTGACATTGGTCCCAACAGTCCCACCACCTCAGACCCCATAAAAAAGTTCCAATTCCGTGCACGGAACGAACAACAAAATAATAAATCAATTAAAAAAAATACACAAGAAAAAACAGTGCATAGATTTTAGAGGTTTGGAAATAAAATCCGAGAATCTTCACCTTGCGCAATTTTAATTACGCTTCACTTTTTCTACATATCAAATATATATACATATATTTTCCAAATCACGTCGATCTCTCGTTCATCGGTTTTTCTACAAAATTTACAGGACGACCACGGCCGTCTAGGAATCAACCTAAGATTGTGTAAGATACGTTCAGTCGAGTACCATTATGTTGCAATAAAAGGACAATAAAGTTCATTGTACTTCTAGTTGATTGTACTTGTGTTTCACACTAGGCGCATCTGATCCGAAGGCTTGCTTCGGTAGATGGTGAAAAGGGAGAGTTGGAACGCGGACAAAACACAGCCTATGAAATTGGGAGTCTGGATGAAGTAATCCTGTTGCATGTAACCGTAGACAAACCATTGGCAGGACACGATAAAAGTCGAGAGAATTATCGGGTAAGGGAGGGTTTCACTGGATCTCGTTCTTATAACTTGAGCCTAGAAAAAACGAGTAGCTCAAAGTTCCTTCTGTCCAGAGTTTTTCCTCTTGTCAGGTTTTTCTTGCAATTGAATCCTCGATTTATTATGAAAATTCCTTGAAATACTATGGTTTTTTCCCGATTTCGTTAACACTCAAGTTTAAAAGTGAATAAAGAGATGGGGAAAATTGCTTACCAGCATAGTCAAAGGTGACGCAAAGAATAAAATCGTAAGTAAGCAGCTGAACAACCCGATCCTCTGAGCGGCGAGACTTCTGTCGGTCTCATAGTTACAGTAGAAATAAATAGTAGAGACCAGAGTAAATGCAATTGTAAATTGCCGGAGAATAGCGGTTTTTTTGACGCTAAAAAGAGCGAAAATCACCGTGTATCCCAGTTGTAGTATGGATCCGAAAACATTGACGACGACGATGAAGGAGTCACCGATCAGAAGGCCATACTTCAGCCATAAACTACAGCTGCAAGATTTATTATTCAAAGTTATATCGTCTTATTTTGAGTTGTTCATTGTTAATTAAAAGAATTTTGATGCTCTTTTGCATTTGAGTTTGTGCTGAATTGTTAACAGATCGAAAAGCATTGAAAATTTCAGTAAGTATCGAATTTTGTGAAGATTTTCGAATATCTCTTCTTTTTTGCACAATATAACGGTAAAAAATTCCGATATTTCCGATAATCGTCAAAAAATTGTCGTTATATTTGTTTTTATGGTATTTGCTTAGGGAAGATTTGAATATAAACTGTGAAAATTCAGAATGTAAAAAGTAATAATCTCAAATTCACGAACATATATTTATTTGAAGTCTGCATACAAAAATTTATGTATAATATTTATCAAGTGTACATTCAAACAGTTATGAAAAAATTCCTCGCTTTTGTCTCATTACTCATTTTTCGATTATTACAAATCGACGATATTTCTGTGAAAATATCGATATTGACGATAATCGATTAAATATCTCCATCCCTATGAGAAATATTTTTTTGCTCCGGGAGATCGTTTAAATAGAAGACAAGAAATTTAACACTCTTTTATTTTGAAAATTTTGATATCATTTTCTTGAGACATTCATAAAGTAGAATTCTTTCATTAATTTTCATGAACTCCATAAATAGTCAAAATGATTGTAACTAAAATTATATAAACAATCGAACAATTTTTTTTATTTCGTCCGCCCAACGTGTGATAATTTTTTTCACTTATTTTGTGTTGTGTTTTTGTTTATTAGGAAGATTTCAAAACTTCGGTACGCTTTTACGTGTTGAAAGAATAACAATTTTCTTGAATTTCTTCACTTTATTTCATTTATTTTCGCGATTTTCGGCGACTTGTGGAATTATTTAAAAATCGTTTGAACTCTTTGCTAATTTCGATTATAACTGATTTTTTTGTTTCTTAGAAATTTCAAAGCTTATTTAAACATACGAAATTGAATTTTTTATAAAATTTATTGACGATTCCGGATATTTTTCAATGCCTCACAATTTGTGTCCGAAAACATTTTCTCGAAGCTTTTGAATTTTAGCAGCACTTTTTTTTGCATTGACGAAGAAAAAAAAAAAAATTCAGTAATATAGAAAAAGAAATGCAATTTTTTTACAAGCCTATTCATTGCTTTTTTTATAACAATTTTTTTTATATCGCTCACTCAGATTATGAAAATAATTTACATGCAGGTAAGAACCATATTCATACTCTTACGTTAAAAATTCGTTGTGTTAGAAAATTGTAAATATACTGAGCACAAAAATTTTATTTCGAAAATAACACTGTATTTTGCTCTTAAGTTCGACATAAGATCAAAAACAGTTGAGTTTCGAAAAAAAAAAAAAAAAAACTAAATCGACGTAAAGTTTAGGAAAATTATTTTTTAATCGAATTTTAAAAATATTAATGTGCATAATTGTATTTGTGATATGAATCATTACTTGAAAAATTCGAAAATTAGAGAAGGAAGAATTATTATTACTTCAATTCTTTGTTGAAATTATACTCTTATATGATTTACAATGAATAATATTATTATTGTTCAACATAAGGAAATAAAATGAATCAATACTATATCAATAACTGAATTGGTAAAATTGGATCGTGTAAATAAATCTTTATAATGCTTATGCATGAACATAAGAAATTATATGTAATGATTGATAAAATACTGCAATAAAATAAAATACTAATTTTAATAGTTTTCGATTAGGTATAAGAATAAAATGTCAAAAATGTGATGAGATAATTAACATGAAATAAATACAAGAAATATAAAACTCATACAGGTATCATAAAATATTGTATTCTCTATCTTATATGTAATTATGAATACATACTAATTTTTCTAAATTGTTTGTTTATACAAATGTACGACTGTAATAAAATAAACGGTTTGTCCTGATAGCAATTTATTATGATAAATCGTTTTTTATAAAAGTCGATTTCCAATGGTTTTTATTGGTTGAAAATTTTACCCCCAGGGATATTCTACGAGGATCACAAAAGAGAATATATTGCACAAATGTCTATTATAAATATTGCAATTTCTAAAATATTATTATTATGACCGAACTCTTCAAATTGTTGATCAAAAATATGTAACTGTAATGCTGAAAAAATATTTCTTAATATCTAGGTAGCTGGAGAAAGTATTTTGTTGAAATATTAAATGCAGTTTACTAATAAGTTACCAATGGATAGTCAAGCTAAACAATAATAATAAACATACTGTTTTTTTATTAATAAATATTTTACAATGATAAATAATATTAACAACAAATAATGTTATTTATTATTTAAATGAAAACATATCAAAATAATAATAACAGATTACAAGAAAAATCATTATGTTTAAATTAACCAACAGAATAATGTAGAATAAAATAAATTCACAAAATCAAGCAGTATATCTATAAATAAATAAAATATCAGAAAACAGTATTACTCAAAATAATATATGCAATAAAAACTGAAACATCTAGTTGTTTCTAAAAAAAAATACTACGAAAATGAATTAAATAAGAACTCGAGTTTTATGTCACAATAAAGATATAAATAAACAAATAGGTGTTAAAAAAATAAAATCGATATCTGTACTCACGACATAAAACACGTTACGAAAGTTAAACCTGAAGCCTCGCCAGTATTTCCATGCACGACGAATTTCTTACAAACCAATCTGCAATTGTTATAAAAAAACATATATAATAATTCCCTTATAAATAAAATCATTTCCATCCATTTATAAAAAAAGAATTTTAAGTAATACTCACATTCCTGCTAAAAATTGCAAAACCGTACAAATAGATGCTGATAAAGCCAAAATTTCTTTGAATGCCATCGCGAACATGACATTATTGTTTTGTGTCAAAAAAGCCAATTATTTACGTGTCACTACTTACTCCCCACGTTTTGACACAAGATGAGCAATGTTTACGATGTGTAACAATGTATATAGTGAATTGTATTGAATGCATTCAAATTACAATGTCAGCTGATGTTTGCGGAAACAATGGCGGACTCTAGGAAAAAAATGGCGAACTACGATCCTTCTGATTAGCTGCTGGAATGGATATTATGGCGCCAAGTGGTACCGACCAATGAGACCAATGAAATTATTAGTGGGAGAGGATAGCAAAAGATGGCGCCAGAGTGCGCAAAAACCATGTCAGAATTTATTCTTCGAAATTGTTTAGAATAACCTGCATCTAAAGTTTTTTTTTTTTTTAAATAGTATACCCTGGTGAAAAGAATGCGACTATTGTCCGACTATAGCACGACGATTAATCGTCGTAAGATAGTCGTTACGTTTGACGAAGTTACGACTATAACTGATTATTTTTTTCCTTGTCTCTGATGTGACGTTTTATAGTCTTATGGTTGCGAAAATAAGTAAAAGCGATTAATTTATTAATTCCAGAAAAAATTAAGCATTTTTTATTGTGTTTATTGGAAATTAATAACAATTTAGCAGTGGTATTCGAGTTGGATAAAACAGACCGACACAAAACAATGCAGAGCAATGCGACTTTATCGACAAAATTGTCAATCTGACAAGCTGTGTCAATCTATATATTTGCGCTTGATTTTGGCTGGAGTAGTATGTCGCGCGCGGTTTATTGAGAATTAATATTAACAATTATTAAAACAATAATCTAAATATATACGATAACATATATTAAAATTAGTTATACATATGAGTGAATATTTTGATATCCTGATATATAATAATTAATATATTATAATTGATATATACATTATGTATATAATATTTATAAGGAACGATAATAAATTATTGATGAATAAACATGTGGTAATAAATAAGTAATTATTAAATAATATTAATCTAATAATAATGTTATTGTGAATATATTATCATTGATTTATCATAAGTAACATATTCAATTATTATATATTTTTATAATAATTGAAGAGCAAAATGCTTATTTCATTAAAGATTGATAAAAACTAAAATAATACCATTTTCAAATTTCGCGCGCTTGAACGGACGGAACAATCGAAACAATGTCTTTTTGAGGTTATGGCGATGTTGTTACTTTTGATACTTGATAAATCATAATTTTTAGAGCAATATACAAATATTTAGCATAGTAATTTATTGAAGGAGGTAATTTTTCTTCTTTTCTGACAATTTCTCGCAAACGATATGATGGGATTGACCTAAAATCAGAGTTTAAAAATACAGTCGTTACATTCGACAATGTTACGACTATGGTCCGACTATTTTCGGTCGGAACTTTTTCACCAGGGATGGTAATAGAATTGCTAACAATGTTTGGAATTCTGTATGTGTCCTAAAATTTGGAAGTTTTTTAATTTTTATATTTTTATAAGGATTTAAGGATCTCCGTAGGGGACAATTTTTTTGGATTTTTCAAAATTTCAACGATTATTAGAGAGTTTCTGTAGTTTTACGAGATATCCAGAATTTTTCAGTATCTACAAAATTCGTCGAAATTTTTCTAGATTCTTGAATTATTGTAAAGATATTGAAATCATCGATGACCTTCAATGACGATTATAAATTATTGATTACATTGAAATTTTAAGATTGACCAGTTTCTGTAGTTTTGCGTATTTATAGTATTTTTTAAAACTACAAGGTTTATCGAAATTTTTCTAGGTTATCGAATTTATGCGAATATTTCAAGATCATCGATGATCTCCATAAAACGATGATTATTCTGATTTTTGAAAATTTCAAGGTTATTACAGAGTTTCTGTAGTGAAACTAATTACTAAAATTTTTCGAAATCTACAATATTTATCGACATTTCCGAAGGTTCTCAAATAATTTCAATTAAGATTTTGGGAACATCGATGATCTCCATTCTACAAAAATTTTATGATTTTATATACTTCAAGATGATTATTGCAAAATTTTTATAGCTGCACGTAATTTCAAGAATTTTCCGAAATCTATAGAGAGTTTATCGATAGTTTCGTAGATTCTCGAATTTATGAAAATATTTTAAAATCATTGATGATTTTCATCTGATAAGAACTATTCTAATTTTATAAAAGTTCAAGATTCTTACAAAAATTTTTTAGAAGGCGCATTTTACAGAATTTCCTGAAATCTACAAAATAATTAGACATTTCTGTAGATTATATTAATATAAAAATTATTGTATCCATGGACAGTGCTAGGAATGGAAAAAAACAAATTCTATGTTATGTTAAGATTTTGGTGCGTACTTCGAAGCTTACATTTTTCCAGATTTCCAGCATTGACGTAAATTCTAATTTTTCAATATCAATCATCAATTAAATAATTTTTTCAATCTTCTGCTTTCTGCGTTATCTTTGCTGAGTATTTATGATTACAATGAAGGAAGATACGATTATATTTGTGTATACTGTAACTTAAGTAAGCAAACCCTATGATTTTGAGTTAAGTAAATGCGCTGCAAATTTTTCTTTTTCACAATCAGTAGAAAACTGATCAAATTTTATGCAATTTCACTATTGATCAACTAAACATCACTTGTTGTTAAGAAGATATAGCTCTTAGAATTTCAAAAAACTTGATAAAAAATGTTGTTAGCTTGAAATTTACTCTACAACTTACTACGAATGCAAAATATCTTTAAAACATGCAATGATATTTTGAAGAGGACTAAATTAAGAGAAAAACAGTACAAGTTTCATCTCAATATGATGAATTGAGCCGGAGATCAACGATCTAAACATGGGTATGTTCACTGGTCACGGTAGGCGCAGAGTTGTCAGAAGGCGTAATGATGACTTTTTTTTAATAACTACCCTCTTAGAATTGTAATATCATAATCAGAACATTTATTTTGCAATATATGACAATGGGTACTTTTTAAACTTTTTTCAGTAGAATTACGTACAGTTTTTACGTGATTATTTTACAACAAGCATGTCAGTCAACTCCCGGTTAGTTGACCCTTCAACAAAAGTGTAGTCCAAAGCATTAAATCCGCAAATTAAACGTGATTCCAATGTCGTATATCAATTTTTATACTTAAGACAGTTGTAATTATAATTTAAAATAGATTTCAAATAAATGCATAACGTACGCAAAAGTTTGTTCGGGTACACGCTCATGTTCCGATTGCTGTAACTATCTCCAGCTCAATTTCTAAATTGAGATCAATATTGTACTGTTTTTCTTGTAATTTATTCCTCTTTAAAATATCATTGGAAGTTTTTACGATATTCTGCATTGTCAATAAGTTATAGAGCAAATTTCAAGCTAGCAACATTTTTTCATCAGATTTTTTGAAGATTTTTTTAACAACAAAGGATAATAAATTGATCGAAAATGAAATTGCACAAAATTTCATAAACTTTCTACTTGTTGTCATATTTATACTTGAAAGTATAAAAATGTAGTGATTCGTGTCAGAGTACACCGAAAAACATGGTTTTTTCCGGCTTTCTGTATACAATGATTTTTTTTATGTAGTATAATTCAATGAAAATTGTTAACTGTACACGACGAAAGATTTTGAGCCTTAAAATTTTGATGTGGCATTGTTTCGTGGAAAGTTTGACCACTTAACCTCAAAAAAATTCACAAAAATTAGGTTTCCTCTTCATTTATTCCAGGGATTATTTTTGTTTTTTCTTAAAATATTCAAAAATAATGATAAAATAGATAAATAAAACAATTTTTGATCAGGGCAGGGGGTAACCTTTGGGTTAAACCTTACCCAAGCACATCGTGATGATCAATGATTTTGTTGCATTCTGCAACATTTTCCAAATTGTGCTACATAATCTCATTCAATCCATCAAATGTTCAGTATGTTCAACTCAATTAGTGTCGTTAACTACATTCAGGATGGTCTCGATTGTACGTCAATTTTTGAGCACCGTCTTGATTGTGCTCTGGACGATTGTGCGAAATGCCATGAACGTGTGCACACTCCTTTCTTAATGATTGATGGTGTGCCCTGCCCTCCTATGCCTCTATAAAATCGCTGTTTCTTCGGCTCATGCCAGAGATGGCGCAAAACTCCATAGCGAAATTCATAAAGTGAGTGGCGACTTCTACGAGAGTCTACCTGAGTCCAGAGTCTACCAACGCGAACAGTTGCTAGGCAACGGAGTCAGCAGCACGGTCCGCGTTTAATTTATATACTAAAGTCTCTCGTTCAGTTCACGTTCTTTTCGCGACGCGACGAAATCGAGTGCCAAACCTTCCCTCAACCCTTCTCTTTTCCCTCATAATTTTAGTGAGTTTCTCGGTGGCATCGACTATCAAAAAAACACCGGCAAGTGTATATAAACATACGATATAGAGACAGAAACTCGCGACATGCACCGTGGTTCTTTGTTGTGCGTTAAAAAGTGAGTGAAAGTGAAATTTCTCGAGCGGGAAAATGGACGAGTCCGAGGTCGACGGGGTCAAGTCGCCGATTCGCCGACTCGGATCGACGAGGAAACTCACGGTTTCGAATAGTTAGTACTCTTGCATAAACTACTATTGCATGTTTCATTAGTTTTTTTGTTGTTGTTGGAAATGTTGAATCCCTAGGGTGAGATTTTAGAGAATTAGAAGGGTAAAAAGAGGGTCGAAGTCACAGTTTTGAATAGTTAGTATATTTGCATAAAGTACTATTGCATTTTTTGTATTAAATATATTAAAGGTAAAAGTCCCTGAGAATTTTTTTAGGAACGTAGGGGGTTGAAAAAGCCTTAAACTTACGGTTTTGAACCATTAGTTCAGTTGCATTAAGTACTATTGCATATATTTTTTTAAAGGAAAGTTAAAAGTCCCTAGGGAGAAAATTTTCCTCAATGTAAAAGTGCAAAAAAAAGCATTTAAATCAGTTTTGATTAGTTAGTACAGTTGCATAAAGTACTATTGCATTTTTTTTAATTCAATGGAAAGTCAAGTCCCTAGGGAAAGAATTTTTTTTCATGTATGTAGGAGTCAGAAAAAAGCATTGAACTAATGTTTTTGTACACTTAGTACAATTGCATAGAGTACTTTTACATATATATTTTTTCAATTCAAAGGTACAGTCAAAACTAGTTTTGACCCTATGGAGAAAATTTTTCTCAATGTAGGAGTGCAAATAGTGTTTAAATTATTGTTGAATGGTTAGTACAGTTGCATAGAGTACTATTGAAATTTTTTTTAATTCAATGGAAAAGTTAAAAGTCCCTAGGGAGAGGACTTTTTTTATGTATGTAGTAGTCAGAAAAAAGCATCAAACTAATGTTTTTGTACAGTAAGTACAATAATTGCATAGAGTACTTGTACATTAATTTTTTTATCCAAAATAAAAGTTATAAGTCCTTAGGTAAATGCGCAAAACCATCATTGAATTGATGTTTTTGTTAAGTTAGTACAATAGAATAAAGTAATACTACATTTTTTTTCATTCAATAAGAAAGTCAAGTTCCTAGGGAGAGAATTTTTTAATGAATGTAGGAGTGCAAAAAAAGCGTGAAACTTATGTTTTTGTACAGTTAATACAATTGAATAAAGAAATACTGCATATTTTTTTTATTCAAAAAGAAAGTGAAAAGTCTCTAGGAAGAGAATTGTTTTTTATGCACGTGGGAGTGTGAAAAAAGGATTGAAATGATGTTTTTTGTACAGTTAGTACAATTGAAGAAAGCAATACTGAATTTTTTTATTCGAGAAATTTAAAAGTCCCCAGGGAGAAAATTGTTTTTTATGCATGTAGGAGTGTAAAAAAATCATTAAACTGATGTTTTTGTACAGTTACTGTAATGGCATAAGGTAATTCTGCATATTTTCTTTTCAATTCAAAGAGAAAGTTGAAAATCCCTAGGGAGAAAATTTTTCTCAATGTAGGAGTGAAAAAAATGCTTTGACCTCAGTTTTGAATAGTTAGTACGTTTGCATAGAATTCTATTTAGTTTTTTTTTTTCCATGGGAAATCAAGTCCCTATGGAGAGAACTGTTTTTTAAGCATGTAGAAGTGTAAAAAAAAGCATTGAACTGATGTTTTTGTACAGTTAGTACAATCGAATAAGGTAGTACTGAATTTTTTTATTCAAAGAGTAAGTTAAAAGTCCTTAGGGAGAGAATTGTTTTTTAAGCATGTAGGAGTGTGAAAAAAGCATTGAACTGATGTTTTTGTACAGTTAGTACAATTGCATTAGGTAATTCTGCATATTTTCTTTTCAATTCAAAGAGAAAGTTAAAAACCCTTGGGAGAAAATTTTTCTCATTGTAAGAGTGCAAAAAAAAGCGTTTAACGTAGTTTTGAACAGTTAGTACAGTTGCATAAAGTACTATTCAGTTTTTTTATTCTATAGGAAAGTCATGTCCCGAGAGAGAAAATTTTTTTTATGTATGCAGGAGTAACGAAAAAGTGTTAAACTAATGTTTTTGTACAGTTATTACGATTGCGTAAAGTACTACATATTGCATTTATTTTTTTAAATCAAAGGAAAAGTCAAAGCTCCCTAGGGAGTAAATTTTTGCAATGTATGAGTGCAAAAAAAGCTTTAAACTAAGAGTTTCTAACAGTAAATACATCTGCATAAACTACTATTCTATATTTCCTTTTTTTCTTTTTATTCGATTAATTTCAATTTAGAAAAGTAAAAAGTCCCTAGGGCGAGAAATTTTGCGATGTACGGGTGCGAAAAGCGCGTTGTCGATTCTGAGAAAAAGTATTAAAAGAGCCTTCAGGATTTTATTCACGAATGAACGGGTAGTGATTTTCAAAGGAGCCGCGATTGTGTGTACATAATATGTACATGTGTGCAGCCAGCCCTCGAGAGAAAAAGCTCTATTTTGGGTAGCAAGGTCAAAAGGTGAGAAGCGCCGGCGCGTTTTTTTTTTTTTTTTTTTTTTTCGCAAGAAAAAGTTGAGTAAATCTGTAATGTTCTGTAATGAATAATTTGGAAATTTGTATCGAAAAACCAAATTTACTGCATTTTTGAAAAGCTATCATTGCAAAAAAGAAAATGTCAAATTTCTTTACAATATCCGAATTAAAAGCGAGATCGAAAAATTTGTGAATGGTTACAACATTTCGAAATCAAGCGATTGCATAGTTAAATGAGTGTTTTAGTGACTTAATTGGTACTAGAAATTTTAAATTCAAAATAAACAAAAATGCAGGTCACTGATATTGCCTACTAGAAATTAAATTATTTCGATTTGGAGATTTCAATAATTTTTTAGAACCATTTTTTTCATCGGATTTACTACAGTATAAATTTTAAAAGCAAAGTCAAGAAATAAAAAAAATACTAAATTTAATGGATGTAATTAATGACAAAAAATAATTTTAAGATTGAAACAATTTAAGCTTCTGATATTCTAGGTAAAGAATTTCCAAAAATATACATATTCTGCATCCAAAAACCAAATCAACTGTAATCTGATAAATGAAGAAATTTCTTTTCAGCATTATTATTCAGTGCTTTAAATTCATAAATTTTCGATAAACGTTTCTTCATCAAATTTCGTGCAAAATAAAAGAGTTGAGAAAAATTGTAAAATAAATCAATAATTGATAGTTGAAGGTATAGACCCAACTAATAAAATACAACAATTTTGAAATAAAAAGTTTTGTGATCTCAGTATTTTAGATGAGGAACTTTGAAGGATGCAAATTATAAAATAGATTATCAAGAGTGAAATTCCCCAAACCTAAAATGATTGCAATAATCGCATTATTCGATGCACTTTGTATTTTAGGCTAGTAATTCGCCCATTTAATAATCAGTAAATTAACAAATCATTGGTAAATCAGTAATATCAATGATTGGTAGCTTAAAATTGATTCAACTTCTAATTAATCTATTTAATGCTTTCATCTGTGCATTAAGTACATTGTGCATAGTTGAACTCGATCTGGATTTCGATGCAAAGAGAACTCGATGCACTTTTCCGTTGCATTTAGCAGTAGTATACAGCGCGAAGGATGAATGCGACCCGTGGACAGGTGCGATACGTCGTGCTTGATATCTCGGCAGCTGCACAGGTAACGAGCCTCTGTGGCAATGATTGTGAAGGGAGCGTGGAAAATGCCGTGGAATCCTTTACTCCAAGGCATTACAGCCTTGTAAATCTGTCACCCTCTCCGTGACTAGGATCTAACAAACCTGGCCTTTTTTCCTCCAGCACAAGGGTTTTTCTGGATAACGAATCGTAATTTGCAACCCAGTGTTTTTGTTCTTCCAAGAGGATAACGGGTACTCGACTTCCTTTATTTACCCTGAACAGTCGAGGACAAAGTAATTTGCAACAATAAATAATTGCAGCAGTATCTGAATGGTGCAATAAAAACGTATCCTGATGTTTTTCGTATTGACAGAACAGTGCTACTTCGCACCAAAATCATCAATAATCATCAATGATCTCTATGATGGCGTATCTTCCGAAGATGACTGTCGCAAACGAAACTGCTATGTTCAAATTTTGTCCAACTTCTACTGATGTCCAAGCATAATTTTGTAACCGAACGCAGAAAAGCATTCTTGTTCCACAGATTCATACATTTTTGTGGGTATAAACATGATTTTCAATTCTGAAACAGCCGATGAAACTCCGATGTAGCGATTAAGTAATCTATCGCTGAATCGAAAAAGCCGGAGAAAGGTCGAGGTATCGGGAACATATCCACAGGCGTCGATCTCTTTGTCTAAAACGAGTTCTTCGGAACTCGTTCCGCAGATGTTTCCATTTTTTCAAATATATCCGCTGATGGCCATTACGTATATCGGTCACGACTCCAGGAGATGAGCATCTGCCAGCGGGGCATCGTTTCACATCATTTCTACTAATGAATTCGTTTGCTTGAACTTTACCGGTTCAAACTACAGTAGCTCATGAAGAATTCATCATCAAATGCATCTGGACTTTCAAACACATTTTTCAATCTACTGACATCAAAATTGAAGGCATCTTCCTTCGAATTTCAAAAATGTTCAGAAGGGGGTAATTGAAGATGATGTATTGACTGTCTTGTAACGACGCAACTGTATGGCATGTAGCACTATCTTGTTGGAACTAGAAATTTTCCAGACCTTTTTCACGCATTTGTTATAATACAAAGTGTGCCAACATCCACATACATCGATCGCCATTGATTGTATCACCAGGTCTGAAGAAGAACGGACCAATGATTGATCTCATGTCGATACATGGTTGAAATTGTACTGGATCAAAGTTTATTAAACCAGATGGATGTAGCCAATCGGTTGAAAATTGTCGAAGTGATGCAACTGTTTCTGTTGAAGTCAAGTATTTAAATTTCGTTCGGTAATTAGAATCGGCTTCAGTTCAAACTGCACGTTTATTTTGTTGGAACCAGAAGTTTTCTAGACCTTTTTCACGCATTTGTGGTAATACAATTTGTGCCAACATCCACATACATCGATCGCCATTGATTGTCTCACCAGGTCTGAAGAAGAACGGACCAATGACTGATGTTGTATCGATACATGGTTGAAATTGTACTGAATTAAAGTTTAATAATCCATTTTGATGAAGCCAATCGGTTGAAATTGATGAAGTGATGCAATTGTTTCATTGACCCAATTCATATGGCGCACCCTGTAGAAAGAAATGAATCATTTAAATGTAATTATTTTGAATATTCGACCATATTCTTATAATTTCTTGATAAGGACAAAACATATGCCTACGATTGTTATTTCCACAAAATTAATTTGAAGATTTTGCTCCAAAATTGATCGTCATACAATTTATAATATTACAGACGTTGAAGTAACATAGATTGAAGATTATATTAAATACTGCATTCATTGGACTGCATAAGTCACGATTATTCAGAGTATTGAAGGATGAATGAAAACAATGTGCAAACTTGTGCAAGTTATTGTACGATAAATCGTACAGTAGCCTAAATTTACAAATAACTGCGCGAACACATTTCCGATGACGTGAGCTCAATGTTGAAACTTTTTTTTCGCCAGATGAGCATTATTGCAAATTTTGATTCTTGCAGCATTTCTCAGTTATTTCTATACTACCTGTTTGAATGATTTAATGACTTTATTATCATTTTCTGAAATCATTTCCTTTATTACGTAAGAAGTTCAGCCTTTCTTTTAATGTTACAATTTTGTACTCTAATTTAAGATAGGCTACAAATTTCAAAAGATATGAGCATAATTTGAATGAAAATCCTTCTAATGTACATTTTTTTCCAACTTTTGCGCAACGAACATTATAAATCATTGCTCGGAATGATAGTAATTTTTCGCTCTCGATTTATGAGCAACAATTACAGCAATTACGTATCAACACATATTACGAAAAAAATGCATTAACATTTAACCTTAGACAGTATCGTTACAAATCAAATCTATTTGAATACTTTTATGGCAAAAACGTTAGAAACGAAAGGGCGGAAATGATATGAAATTACAGGGATTTGAAATATTTTTAAAGATCATTTTTCCATAGCCGGGAAACAGGTTCAAGTAAAATTATTGCTCGGTTAAATATTTTACAGTTAAGCAGTTTCGAATAATGTTCGTGGCACTGCGCGAATACTACGAAAAAAGTATTTTATTTTTCGAGCTATTAAATGAATGTTGAATTGCGGAATCGTTAAATTGTCGTCCAATTTCGTATCGACAGTTTTCATCTGCGGTGAGACGTGAATTTCGAATTAATGGCCAGTGATACAGCTACGAGATTTGCAATTATTGATCGTATCAATTTATTCAATTAATGATTGCAGCGTTTTAATTGATATCGTTTGATTTGATTGCCTAAGATTCCTAGGAATTGCGTTTTTCGTGTTATAAATGAGTGAGTTAGTTAAATAGTTGGAAAAACTTGAAAGTCACTAATATTTTTGCATTTTACGAAATTTGACTGACTCAGCTAACTTTTCAATATTACTTTTATTAGAAATTTTGTGGTTAAAAAATGGACAAATTCGTAAGATTGTAGACCAAATCATGTTTATTTTTGTCACCTAACAACGGTTATATTTGCTCTCAAAATATTGCGTGTCGATCATCATTCAGCTGACTTCTGTTACTCATGTTACTCACCTCTACTGGCCCCTTCTAAATTTCTGTCTAGCACGAAACCACTTAAATAATCGTAAAATGAAGGGCAGTTTGAAATATTACAGCAAAAAATATTTCCATTGAGGATGAAGAGACAAATAGAATAAATAATAAATAAATGCGAATTTCTATTGAAATATTAGAATTTTTGTTTCTTCATTTTGTTTAATTCTTTGTCAGTGTATTTTTAATACTGAATGATTCGATATTGATATTGGGTATTGAGGGTTAAAATTTTTTTTTTCTGGAAATAGGAAGCATCATAGGGATTTGAAGTTTTTCCTGGCTTAGCTTAAACACCTGGCTCGTTGAAAATTTGCTGCGAAAGCGCTCGATTTGTTTCCGAGAGACCGAGACAGGATAAAATATGCACATTGCGAAGTTGACTTGCTGAACAAGTGAGAGGCGATCGCGTGGAAATGGTTGCGCCGACTTTGGAATGTCCATGCACCATGCGAGGGGCAACCGATATCGAAGGCTGCGCCTTACACTGTCAGGAAAAATCTCGAATCGAGTGGAAGTTCACTTGAATACGAGCAAAAATATTTTGAATGTTATTTTAAACTTCAAAATTTTAAATTCCTGTCGCAATTATCAATAAAAATAGAATATTTCAAATGAAATTTGATAGGTTTCATAATCTAATAGCTTTTTTGGAGGTGGATACGTGTAGTTAAATTTTTTATGAATTTTTACAATTTGAAAAATAAATTTTATTCAAAAATTCATGAATAAAATTAATGTATCAACAATATAAACAAAGTTCTTGAATCATGGAAGTAGAAGAAATTTTTCACCAAGATATAAAAAATTAAAAAAGTCAATAGAATAACATTATACAAAATTCATCGGATAATTTATCAATGATAATATTATTGCAGGGGCGTAGGCAGAAAAAATTTTCGGGAGGGGTTTTTCTGAAAAATATTTTTCCTTCGGGATTTCATAATTTTTCATCTTTGACAATATGGCTACAAGAGAGCAGTTGTGAAATATTTTACATTTCGGAATTTGAAAGTTATACAACTTTTAGAATCCAGAGTTGCACATTTTTCATGCTCGTAAATAATGGAATTTGATTTTTGTGATTTTTAATTAGTAACTGAGGTTTCAATTTTTTACTAATACTTTTTGTATTTATATCACTTTAAGGATTATCTGATATTGAGTAATATGGGTTTCTACAAAGCTTCGTAAAATTCGATGCTTTAGGAATCAAACTTCTAAAAAATTTATATATTCAAAGTAATTTTTGAACAAATTTTAACCACACAGATAAAAAGTAGTACCTACAGATTAGATAGATTTTTGGAAAGTGATGCTGTAGTATTAAAACTTCCACAAACTTCCAAACTGAAACATCCAGCTTCCAATTGAATAAGCGTTTTCTATATGAATTTCTAAAATAATTTTTAAAATTATGTATAGTAGAAGTATTATATTAATAATTATTGTCCAGGAGAGTAAGTTTTATAAATTTAGAAGAAAATTATTTCTACATGATTTTTATGTATTGAAGGATATCTAGTAAACAAGTAAGCTAGTAAACTAGTAAACTGGTAAGCAAGTAAACTGGTAATCTAGTAAATTTTTAAGCTAGTAAACTAGTAAGCTAAAAAAAGACTGAACTAACAAACTAGTGATCTAGTCAACTACTAAACTACTAAACTTGTAAACTAATAAACTACTGAAATAGTAAAATAGTGCAATAGTAAACAAGTGAAAAAGAAAAATAGTAAACTAGCAAACTCGTTAACAAGTAAATTAGTTATTTAGTAAACTAATAAATTTGTCAAATTTGTTATAGTAAACTGGTAAACCAGTAAGCTAGTGAACTAGTTGACTCGTTAACAAGTAAATTAGTAAACTAGTAAACTCGTTAACAAGTAAATTAGTAAATTAGTAAACTGGTAAGCAAGTAAACTAGTAAACTTATTTTTCACATTTTCCTAATAAATATACGAACCTTTCGAGGATTTCCAAGTATTTTTGTAGATTGCTCCAGAGATTTAAAAAACTCGATGCTTTAAAATGCGCATTTCGATCTGTGATCGGTAATTTCAAAAATATAAAATCACATTCATACTGATTTTTCATGTTTCATATGGTTCTTCTTTTTCCCCAATTTCCAAATATTTAAAAAATTTTGTTACATTTACCAGAACTTTTCATAGATTTATTATATATCCAGAATTTGATGCTCTGGAATCCTAAAATTTATAGACTGTAGAGGCATTTGTCTAGATTTTTTAGAAAACAGTTTTTTCCTAGAATTTGATTGATTTTATCATTCTTTTTGAGTTTGTATAAATCGAAAGATTTTTAATACTCTTATAATGATTTTATATAGATTTCTAGAATTTGATGATCTAAGATTTAATGGTTTGTAAGTTTCAGCATTTTCGTAGATTTTTATTTTTCTTGACTATTCACAGGGTTGCAACAATTTTTCTGATTCATATATATACGTTATTCTAAGTTTTGATAATTTTTACTTTTTTATTAAATATATATTATTCTACTAACGATCTAATGCATTTTTTTGTAACTTACGTTTTTATTGTAACTTTTTTTCATTTTATTTGAAATATTGATTGATTTTACCAGAATTTCGGGAGGGGTTTGAACCCTTGAAACTCCCTCTGCTTACGCGCCTGCATTATTGTATTTTTATGTATAATAATTCAATAAAAATAATATTACAATCATAATAAATATTTAAAATTATGCAATGAAATTGATAAAACGATACAATTTCATAAATAATTATTCAATTTACTAATACAATGATTGAAATTAAATTAATATGCTCACATACTCACAATTAAAGAATATTTCTATCAATATATCATCACATGTAGAATACACTTAATTTTTTTAATAAGCATGTACTGAAACATGATTTGAAATCAAACAATTTTAATACTAACTGTATACGATTTCCACATTATGATGCATGGCCAATTTTTTGCACGTGCGTGTGCATTAAATTCGATACATATATTTATTACACTGACTTCGTGGTGGGTGCCAGGGTGCTCAATTTAGCACCGTAATTGGACTCTGTTGTTTGTCGACCAGGGGGGAGAAGAGAGGGGGGAGGCCCTCGCGAAAACGAGCTGAAAATTGCCGTGGGCATTATTCCTCGCGGGATCGAAGGTCCGAGTTTAGGGCACTTTTTTCCCTTGGTCGAAAAAAAAGGGAAGAGTTGCGTGTTGTCGAAACTTTTTTTGCAATTAGTGAAATTGAGGGTGTGTTGTTCTAAGATTTAATGCTAGAGCGAATTGTAGTTTCATGATGTGGAGTCGTGGTTGAGGTGAAAATTTGTAGTCATAAATTATCCGTGTAATGTGTTCTGTATGGTCTGTATGTATAATTTTTGGTGTGGTCAAGGATGAGCCGAAGGATGGTTTTAGTGTGTAAATTTTCTTGTTTAATGTGACGCTTTAAGTAAATCGAACAAAATTTTATGTTTTTTTAATTGAACACAATTTCATCTATGTAGTAAATTAGAGAACAAGAAATCAAAACCAAAGAAATTTGGGGAATGATTCATTGTCATTCAATATACATAGAATGCAATTTGCGAAATTTGTCTCTTCATCAGAATATGAATAATCATCAAAATAATTCTGATTTCATTGAACCCACCTTTAGCCATCGTCAGCAATAAACTCGCAACGTTTATTTAACGTAATAAATTTGCAACGTTACAAATGACTTCCCATGACCCTATGCTTATATCATTAAAAATCATTTTCACTTCTCAAAAGTGATACATATGTATTACCATCAAGCAGTTTTTCCCTCGTGCTTTGTTCAACTTTTTCCGGGCTCAGGAGAAAGTTTAGGATCGTAAAGAATTTAATTTTTCCTTGGAAACGAAAATCGTCAACCACATTAATGCCTAGGCATTTTTCTGATATTTTTCACCTAGCTTTTCTTAGGTAATGGAGAAAGTTCCCCCAGAGTTAGTGCACGAAACAAATTTTTTTATCCTGAATGTGGCGCATCGGCCGCATAAACGATGGAAAAGCGAGCTCGTAAAACGCTGGAATAATTTTATTTCTTGGTACCTTTTGGGAATTTGAACATGTTTTAGATGCTGTAGGAAGTAAGGATGATCATGGCTAATTTTTTTGTCTGAACGTCTTTTCTACACTGAAATCTAGAAATTGAGAACTGAAATAAAATGCATTTTTATTGCTGTTCTGTTAATTTTTTTTTAGAATTATAAGTATTTTATTTTAGCAGTATGATTCTAGAGTTTTTTATAGGTTAGTTTCCATTATTTCAAGATTGAAGATTGAGGTGGCTGGGTTTAACCTCAGTTTTTTTGAATTGAGCATTCGGTCATTCTCACTGCAATGTCTTTTGTCGGTGCAAGGTTTTTTTGCCGTGACCTTTGACCCACTGGAAATTATAAAACAGCTTGCTTCCGGTCCAGAGGCTTAACACACTAATATCCTGACCCTTTTGTGCGCTGCCCACGGTCTTTATGCACGCTCGGCAAACTCTTTGACACCGTTACCCGTTGTTCGTTATGTTATGTGAAATGCGTAAAGTTGTGCGGAAAAATCTTCCAAGGCGATAGGGGAAACGTCAGTTTTCGAAGGGTCAAAAATTGGACGTTAATTGGATACTCTCACTTCGGTATTGGAAATCACAAATTCAGAACACATTTCCCAGCCTTTAACTTTCCTATTGTGTTTTATGTAAATCGCGATGCAATTTTGTAAATTTCAAAGTGAAAGCACGTGAAACTTTTCCCCTAGAATAAATTCTAATATTATAATGCAAAACTTTTCGTGTGAACTGTTAAATGGGTCGTGCATGCGTCCATTGTTGCACGTGACATTTTAATGCATCGATTTTCTTACACAATTACACAATGTTATTTTAAGGTTCAGCAGTCCTTTTGTGCCAGCATCTTTGTTTAAACTACAGATGCAGTGAAACTATGGCACAGTTTAATAAAAAATTCAATACTTCAAAGATAAATCTGGGAGCCATCTCTTAGGTTAGAAGAAAATCAGGGGAAAATGTTCTATATAATCAATAAACTCACGGTAAAGGTTGATAAAGAAAAAAGTGACTCGTTCTGTGTCGGATGAGGAAAAATTGCAGATTCAGGCATTTAAATTAAACGTCCTTAGAAAGTGCATTTATCGATAGTTTCATAAGTTACGAAACTTTCCATTATCTACTTCGTTGCATTTCATGTGCTTGTGGGAAAACGTCAACAGCACTGGAAAATGTTCGCTTTGCAACAAATGTTTTCCTCGATATCGTGACTTTTCGCGAAGCCTTTCATACAGAAACATCGTATTGTTGCGATTTTTCTGGATGTGTGTTGCACTTTTTATGCCTGGTTTCTATAAATTGGTATGTACTTTAAAAAGCAGGCCCGTGAGGACGGGGGGAGGGGTTAGGGGTTAGAACCCCCCCCCCCCCTCACAACGAGATCTTTCAAACTGTTTCGATAAAACGCTTCTATCATTAATTTTTACGTTTTGATATAAATTTTGATATCTTGCATTACACGATATTTTTAAAAAACAATGTCTGAATAGATTTTTATGTCTTTTTGGTATTTTTCGTATACATCTTGTACGATATGAAGGATTGTTCAGTATTTCTGAAACTATTCGTATTTTTAAAGAGCTATAAAATGTTACAGGATTGTCTAGTATTTTTATGAATTTCTAGCATTTTCATTTAAATTGTAATGAATTACGAGAATTTCGAACTGTGAAATTTGGAGTTTATAGAATTTTACGTGTTCAAAGGACTTTTCAGAAAATAGTGTCTCAATAGATATTTATTTCTTCTTGTATTTTTCGTATTTCTTCAGTTTTCCTACGATTGAAAAGATTGTTCAGTGCTTCTGAAGCTATTCGTATTTTTAAGGATGCATAAAATGTTGCAGGATTTTCTAGTATTTTTATATAGTTTCAAAATTTTGATATAGATTTTTCAACATGGACTTTGAAAATTTCGAGATCTAAAATGTGAAGTTCAATGAAATTTTCATGTTCCAAAAGAATTTTTCAGAAAACAGGTATCTCAATAGATTCACATTTCTTTCAGTATCCTTCGAATTTCATCAGTTTTTCTACGATTTTAAGGACTGTTCAGTTTTCTTGTATATTTCTGTATAAATTTCTGGAATTCGATGCTCTGGTTTTGAAAGCTGTATATTATATTTTCAAAAATCCATAGGTATACTTGTATTTTTCTATACATGTATTTTTTTTTGCACTTCCTGGTATTTATAGAATGTTGGAAAATTTTAAGGTTTTTTCAAAGATAACTCTATGAATTTCAAGAATTTGACTTCCAAGGATTGTAAGTTTGAAATATTTGCAGTATTTTGATCGACTTTGCAGGAAACAGATTCTTTATAGATTTAGAGTGTCCTCAATATTTTTTGAATTCATAACAGATATTTAAAATTTGAACATTTTGCTAGTATTTTTATGGTTTTCTATACACGTGTATTATTAGAATTAAATGCTCGAGAGATCGGAGTTTCTTGATTTCTGGATTCACAGAATTTTTCGAAGAATCTAATAGCTTTTCGAAAAAAGTAAATAATATCTAGTATTTTTCGTATTTTATTTTTTTTTCGTATTCATTAAATTACGTAGTGTTTTGTAGAATAATCTGTGGATTTTAGGTATCTTGCTATGGATTTTAAGAACTAAAGTTTCCAGTATTTTAATATATTTATTTGCAGATTTCTAAAATTTATTGCTAGAATTGTGAAAATTCCTAATAAAGAGTGAAAAATCGTCAAACTCTTTGTCGATATTTGTACATAAATTACTAATATATCACTCTACGTCATGTAAAATTGTAAAATTACAGAATTTCCGTCAAAAAATAAGGAATTTCAAAAATTACTCTCATCTGAGTTTTAAAAAATTTCTTAAAAAGTTACAAATTGTTCTAAAAACTTCATGAGACAGATGTGAAATGACTAACACGGTTTTCGTTACTCGTTACCATAAAAAACAGGAACTCGTTCCTGTTCTCGTTACTCGTTCATTAATGTAACGCATTACGTTATCGTTACTCTAAAAAATGTAACGCTTTTGGATATTATAATTTCAGTCGACTTATTGTATTTGTATTGCAGTTACTGCAAGCAAAAAAAAAAAAATTTGGAAAAGGATCATAACTCTACTATTTGTTGAAATTTTTTTCATTGAATAATGTTTGCATATTAAAGTTGACAATATTATATCACAATAATAAAACTTCCATGTAATAAAATGATGTGCTGTATACATTTAAAAATAATCCAAATTCTCCTCATAAAAGGTGTATAATCCTTTAAATCATAAAATATGTGTATAGTGTAGTAATAAGAAGTGTTACTTTTTTCTTTATTATGCATTCCTTATACATCTAAATGTGAAAAAGAAATAATAAACGTGTTTTTCACAATACTTCATCTGTATTTATTGAGTTGCTTGTGTTAAATTTGTCGAAAAAATAACAAAGATTCAATATATAAAGTAGAAGATGTTGAAATCAAATGATGTTTTCATGCTGCCTTCTATATTTGATTATTCATTGAATAAATAATTGATTTATGTACCTATTTAATCTAGATTTATTATCTACACTACTATGATTGGACCATGTAAAATCAAACCAAATCGATTTCAATTCCATGTTATTCTACAAGTACAACATAAAAGTTGAAACCCCTCTCCCCCAAATACAGGTTCCATTGCACGGGCCTAATGGAATGTATATGAATTTGAACTTATGGTTGATTACTGATTCTGATTTAAAGAGTGAGGACGTTTGAAGGGCTCAACTTCTTTTGTTTCATCACCTCCAGTAATAGAGTTTTCATTGGTTTGCGAAGAGTGTGGTTCGTTAGGGTAGACTTTCAGCGAGATTTATTTAATTGGGATGCAAAACCCGTTTTCGGTCACGTCGAGGAGTTTTGAGGGTTGAAGGGTTAGGGTCGTAGACCTGGAAATCGGCTGACTTTTAACCTACATTGCGTGCCGACTTGGCGACGGGGGTGGACTTGTCGGCTCATTTTTCGTTTTCTCCCTCAAGGATGTATTGTGTGGATAATTGAAGGTAGAAGCTGGCGAAAAGAGTGTAATCACGTAGCAATGTCCTAAGGCGAAGGCATGTGAATTCACGATCATGGGAATCGTAACGCAGCATTCAAGAAAGCAAATGAAAAAAAAGTTGGACTGGAATATCCTCTTTTTTTACAGGACATTTTATCTGTAATTCAAGAACTCTGCTGAAAATTGACCGATTGTTACAACTTACTGATGGTAAATGATTTATCTATGCAACGTTATTTGAATTTGAGATTTTTTTTATCAGTTGTATGAATGATAAGGGTATTATGGTGGCTTTTTCTATGTGATGGCAAATAAATTAAGATGATCCAGGTATCTGCATCACTGGCACAATGACACAAAAAATTGGAATAGCCACCAAATCTGTGTCCATTTCGATGAAAAAATTCGAAAGTAGAATTTTCATGTTTTTCACATATAAGAATCCAGTTCAATGTTTGTGATTCAGCCATGGCATGATGATAAAACACAAACAAGATTTTCGGATTAAGAAAACAGGAAACGTAATACCACCGTGAAAATTTTGAAATTCGAGAAGATTATCCTTTCGCCGACGTGAAATATAATTTTTCGCGCAACTTTGTAAGGCTTTGGAAGCTCCCTTGCTTCTTATATTTTTGTCCGTAAACTTCCGGTGGGCAATTTTTTTTTGCTTGAAGGCACAAAACGGAAGCACCATATGGAACAGTGGATCGATGTTTTGCGCGACTTCGCGGTCTCATTTTTTTTCTGAGTCACTGGGCTTATTTTTTCCTTTTTTCTGCTTTTGGATTCAGGACAGCCGGTCGCGGGTTTTCATTAGCGAAAGTAAACGTTTGTCTTGGGAATATATTGCTTTTTGTGGCTCGAGGTATGCGGAAATTGGGACGTGAATTCGCGTGACGTTTGAGGTTCATTTATGGAACGTTTGCACGTTCACTAGAGAATGTTTGATAGGAATTGGGATGATGGAGGGAATTTCGGGTGTTGTGTAAATTAGGTAATTCATGTTTTGATTGCAAGGAAAAATTCCGTCAACCATCTCTGCGTTATCTCCTTTGCATGAATAATTATCATAATAAATCTCACAAAAAATCCTCCATAATACCCTCGTTTGTCATCTCAGAGAGGAGGCCTATTTAAATTACAAAAAACCGGCTTTGCGCGATAAAAAGCCGAAATTCAATGGCCGAATTTGCGTCTCCATTCATGGCAGAATCGATCGGGTCCCAAGATGTACCATTCAAGGCGACACAATTGCGTGCTCTTCAGGACAAATCGAATCGAGATTCTGTTTCCGTGTCTCCGAATCGAACCACGAGCTTTCGTGGCCCAAAGGAAAACTCATTTTTCCTTTCTCGAGCCTTGCTTTTGTGCCATCCTCGAAATACGTGTGAGCACATACCAACTGAGACGAGCCGAATGTCGAATGTCAAGTTCAAGTGAGCGTTCGAGATAACGAGCTGAACGCGTGGGAGCAATAAAATTTATTCGGCACCCGAAAGCCCTCGATTTTTGCCGCCTTTTATTCGAGTGTTACCATTTCCTTCAACGAATTGGTCATTGAACTCGCAAGGAGTATAAGATGATATCCCCTTCCAGAACTGATCAAGTTTCATAGGGGAAAAAATTTTTATAATGAATGCGAGATCTGTTGGTCCGTTGGGTCTGGACAGTTTCGGGTCGAGGTTTTTCGTTGGGCAATTTTTGCAACGCCTGCGAAATGAATTTTTGATGTTTATTGGTGTCAAAATTGTATGCACGAATATTTATGGTATATAATTATAAATATTTTGTATATAATGGGCGTCATATTTTACCTTGAAATTGACTATGAATTTGTAGTTGATCCTGATGAGGGCCCAATATACGGCCGAAATATTGATCATTTTGAATAAATAGAAAAAAAATCACTATTATAAAAAGAGTGATCAATTTCCTATTTCTTCTAAAGGTGTTTATAATACGTAGCAAATGGAAAAAATTGGCCTGTTATTAATAATTCATACTTGATATTTTCATTTTATTCCTTATTGTATACTTTTTAGATAACGTTTTTTAATGTTTTTTTCTTTATTCAACCCCAATATTTTTCTTGAATTTATGAACGTAGATCATTTATTAAAATTTACATACAAAAACCATCGTGCTTCATAAAATTACATACTTGCAATCACGCAACTTGACGATACATATTCACAAAGTTCAGATATCGTTTCCTTTACAAGATTTTTCTTTTTTTTCACGCGCTTATTTTTCTGCAGTAGCCTTGATAGCATAAACCACAACCTTGAAAAGCTCATTTACAACCATAATATATAATTATATACTCGTGAGTAAGATTATTATCATTTAATTTTTTTTTCTGTTTATTGAATTTGAATTTTTTTTCAATTTTCTGTTGTTATTCGTGAAGACGATGATTTATTATTTTTTCAATCGAAATAGCTACAATATTGCTTGTAAAGTTCTTCTTTTTTTTAAATTTTGTTGAGTTGATGGGTCAATATTAATAAAAATTTAAGTTTTCGAGAAACTGTAGTTTTGAATCACTGAATAATAATAGTAATTGTTATAATGAAAATAATAACAGCAAGAATTATCAATAATCAGAATTATTGTTAAAATGAATTTTCATTCTCACTGGGTTGAACTTTATAAAAAATATCACTTTTATTCAATTTTCCCAGTTAATTTAAGTTATTATACATTGTTAAATATTATAATAGAATCAAAGATACCATTGTTTTTACATAAATTAATAAATGACAAAAAATTCATGATGATGAATAATAAATCATAATAAAAAATAAAATTTTATGAATATATCGCTATTTGTTATAATAAAATATTTCTGTTAGAAAGTTCAGAATATATTTTCAACTATTGTATATATAATAACCTATCAGACAATATAACAATATTAAATATAAAATTTAAATAATGGAATGTTGAATATAATCATGTTAGACTGAATAAAAAAAGTATATTTTTAAATTTTATTGTCATTCTTAGAGGTATATCATATGATAAAATCATATTCAATGTAAAATATTGCATTAAATATTATTGATGTAAACAATAGAATTTTTAATAAAATAATATCAAATTTGATATAAAAAAATATGTAATAGATTTAAACACATTATGATGAACATAAAATGGAAAACATTTCATTTTCATTACAAAATTAAGGTTCCTGAAATTCGTCTGAACGAAAGTAAATTATAATTGTCACTCAAGATCTCTTTCATCGAACCCTCAAAGATTTTTGCAAACTGGGCTCATTTTGTTAATTTATTTGCAATTCAACAAATTTATTAACAATACACGGAATTCGCAATCATTTTTCAATATTCAAAAACAAATATATGAGTTTCCAGAGATAAGGATCTGATTTCAGTAGCAAAAAATTAAAAAAGTCATTTTAAAGAATTGGAATGACAGACCCCATTCATTCTTGCAAAAAAAAGTCTTCATCGTCCCCGCGTCACGGGTGGTCATTGTGAACTGTCTCGAATCGTGAAGGATTTCTTTCACTTGAAAAACCTTCTTCCGAGCTAGATTCTTCATTACCCTTCTTGACGCAGGTACAATGAAAACTTTTTTTTTTTAATTTTTTGCTCAAAAAATGTGAAGCTCATTCCTGAAAACATATGTATTAGTTTCTGAATATCTAAAAACAATTCAGAATTTCTCAAGTTATCAATAAATTTCTTGAATTGCAGAAAAATGAAAAAAATGAGCCGAGGTTTGAATTTGCATTAACCATTATAGTTGACTTTGGTTATGGTGAATTTTCTGTCTTGTACAGTGTAAAGCATTTAACCCTCTGAATCAACAAATCTGGCTGGCCCCGCAAAATAATTTATTCGTGAATGCGACCAGAACCCTTGAGAGAGGATCCACGATAGGTAAATACAACGAAGCTCGTGTTCTCGTCTGAAGAAATATCGATCTCATTATGCTTAACCCGCGTCTGTCGAGTCGTTATCGCGATCCTCCCACTTCGTCCCCTTCGTTTGTCTATATATTTCGGCGCCGGAAGTTGCTCGTTCTTACAGGAATTAGACATATATGTATTCTATTTCCAAAATTTTTTCCATGGCGATTAATTGAAGCCATGGTGTCTCGAAAGCTCGAGTTTCGTGCTCGAGACATTTAATTTCTCTGAAAGCGGCGGAAGTGCGTAGATAGAATTAGTGAGTGAGATATTTCGAGAGTGCCTCGTGACTGGGGGGTTTTCCTTTTGGAGTCTGAGGTAACAAGAAGTTGTTTTTGCCACTTCATTGTGCGGTTGGAGCAAGAAAATAAGGAGTTTTATTACTTTCATGACAGTGATGTTGGGTCGATGGTTTTATGGGAAATTGTCAGGGATTTTTCATTTGGATGTGAGTTATAGATGTCCCTGAAACTTTATTGTTTATTATTTTAAACATTTACCACGAATTATTGCAAATTCAGTGTTGCAGGGAGTAGAACAAATTTAATGAACTACGTGTATTGCATAATTTCGAGGAATGCAAAGAATACTTGGGATTATTTCTGAATAGCATAAATTGCTTATTACAACAATGTTGCAGATAAAAGAGCCGTAAATGCTTTTTTACACACGCAGTAAACGCAGAAAGAAAGAAAGAAAATCCGGCAAAGTCATCCAGGCATGGACGATAAAAACGGTAGTAAAAATTTGCAGATCTCTCGATAAATTTTTATAGATTTCTGGGTGAAAGTTTATTACAAAAGCAGCGTGTAACAATAAGGGTTAAGTAGGTTTTTAATACATTGTTGGGCTTGGGAAATTTTTCAAATTTTTTTGGTATCATGAGGAACTGTGAAATTTCTTGCTACTAATTATGAAAAAAATTTGTCCAACTCGTGACATTTTTTTCATCTTGCGATTTTTTGAAACTTTTGCAGATTTTTTTTAAAAGTGAAAAAAAAATTTATACTTATTTCGAGGAAATATGACAATAGAAGCAATAAAATTTATGAAATATATGAACATCACTTTAAATTCCACGAATTTTTCGAATTTTTATAATATGATTGAAATTCTTCACAATTTGATGTGTTTCTCGTTTTTCGAAATTTTCGGAATCCCAAACATAATACAAACATTTGAAAACTATGAAAATATTATGAAAATTCGAACAATAAAAACAAAATTATCGTACGTATTTCAAAGAGATATGATGAACACATCATACAAAATTTTGAAACATTTACTGATATTACAGTAATTTTTCAAAATATTTGGAATTTTTGACAATCCATCAGGTGATTCACGTTTTTTGATTTTTTAAAACTATTTTGTTCCTGAAAACGATACAAATTTCTAGAATTATCTAGAAATTCGTCTTAGTTATTGAGTTGTTTCAATATTTTGTCATACTTTCCGATTTTTCGTATTTTTATCAAATAAAATGAAGAAAAAATCCCACACATTTCAAGGAATCGTAATGAATTCAATTTAGTTATGAAAATTTCTTTAAACTCCGAAAATTTTTCGACTTTTTCGAATGATTAGTAATTTTTTTATTTTTTTCATGTTTTTCATTTTAAAACACTTTTGAAACTACAGACAATATTGAATATTTGGAATTTTCTGAATTTTTCATTAACTCGTTCTATTGTTAAAGATTTTTTGTTATTTTCATATACTTTTAAAGTTTCTGTTTTTTTTTCTGTAAAAACATGGTACATATTTCAGAAAAATATGTTGATAAACAGATTCCACAGAATTTTCGAACATTTTCTTAGAGTATCACAAATTTTCCGGAGTATTCAAAGTTATTTACAATCTGTTAGGTTTATCAACTTTTTTTAGTCTTTCAAAACTTCATAAATTCCGAAAGTAATACAAACTATTCGAAACTGTCTGAATTTTATGAAAATTTGTCTTACTCATGAAGTTTTTTTGGAATTTGAATTTCTTTCATGATTTCATATCTTCATTAGAAAAAAAAAAAAAGAAAAATTGGTGTTCTTTCTAAAGGACTGTCATGAACACAATCTACAGAATATTAGAAAATTGTCTGAAATTCAAAAAGGTTTGTTGATTTTCGAACATTATCAAAATTTTCAGAATTTTTTAAAAATTCGTATAACTAACTTAGATTTTCTGCAGTCTACTAATATTTTTAATTAAAAAATGGAAAAAAATTCATGATTCATATTCCAATTTAATATTAGAATCAATACAATCCAAAAAGTTTTAGAACGTTTTTCGTAATTCTACAATTTTATGAATTTTCCAGTATTATTCCAGTATACAAAATTCTGTTCATATATTGTTCAAATTTTACAAAAATTTGACATACAATACAAACTGCTAAAGGCTTTTTAAAACCAATTGAATATGAAAATAAAAACAATTTACTAAGAGTCTCTACTTTTCTCGAAAATTGAAAATTTAATGTATTTTTCAGAATTATTGACGATATTCAGAACTCATTGTTTTTATTATTTTTCGAAATTGTTAAAATTTGACAGTTTTGTTCTTCCAAAATAATCATTGAAGATATTCGAAATGCTTGGTTTTAAAAATTTTTCAACATTGTGAAAATTAAAACGCAACACAAACTACTTTTTTTTAGAAATTTTCAAATTAACGTGAATCTTAAGATAAAAACAATCTAGAAATTTTCTAAACA
The DNA here is from genome assembly GCA_028476575.1 of Platygaster robiniae. Classification (NCBI taxonomy): domain Eukaryota; kingdom Metazoa; phylum Arthropoda; class Insecta; order Hymenoptera; family Platygastridae; genus Platygaster; species Platygaster robiniae. Next base: position 45,604,042 of record CM052020.1, read on the forward strand.
TTTTTTCGATAATTTCACGAAATTTCAGTTATTGACAATATTCGAGATCGTTTTTTTAACTTTCCCAAATTGTCTGATTTTGAAGCAAACTATTCAAGAATTTTTCAATCTAATTAAACATAAAGGTAAATTCAATGTAGAAAGTTTCTAAAAAATTTTATAAGGTTTTCAAAACTATTGAGCATACTCAAAATTCTCTTTTTTTTTCACACAAATATATAAATTATAATAAACACAATTCACCAAGCTTCTAAAATTTTTCTGAAATTTTACAATTTCAAAAAGTTTCTTAGAAAATTGACGATATTCGATATTCTTGGCTTTTTTTCGAAATCATCGAACTTCAAAACACACAACAAACTGTGTATATCTATTCAAACGATTTTAAATATTATAATAAACATAATCAAAAAAGTTATTGCACATCTATCCAACTGCTATTATAGAATTAATGAATTTTTCAAAATCCTCGATGCTATTCAAAATTATCTGTTCTTCAATCATCGAGCATTGTCAAATTCTAAATACAACACAAAGCATGTTTTTTAAACTTTTCAAATTCTACAAATATTCCTACACTCCTCAAGTTCTTTTCTACAATTTTTAATACATTTACACGAATCAGTAAAATCTCCGCTGATCTGGATTCAGAAAGAACGTGATGTTTCTCCACCAAAGTATCGAGTTTCGCGATAAGGATCGGGAAAATTCTAATCGCGGCGCATAAATATTTATCGCGTCGCGGTTCAATAATAATCGGCGTTTCGCGGCGTGTAGCGTCCGGCGTGAAGGAAAAATGCGTGACGCGGGCATAGAAGAAACGCCTGCTCTAATCTCGGCGCGTCCATCAACTCGATGTTTCTCGCATTTCCTCCTAGCAATAGCCCCGCACGTGAGGCTGCAACCAGCGGCATCGGAATCGATAAGTCCGACGTGGAGCAGTCACCTCTTGACCTCACCGCGTCTGTTTCCGTCCCTAGCAAATTTTTTTCTATTCAATCATAGAAAATATCAGTGAACAAAGTAACCAAACAACTATCAAAACGCCCTCCCAAACTATCAATATTGTTATAGGATAGGAAACAAATTATTCAACTATGGCAAATTTTTTACATTCTTCATTGTTCAATTTGAAAAATTTCCCTTCTGTAATCCTAACATTTTTTCATGGTAATCTGGAAAATGTCTACTCTAGAGAATCGAATATTCCATCTATTATTTATTATAATTGATGAATAAAGTCGTGGGGTACTTTCGTCGCGTGTCTATACGTGATACGTATCCTGCGTGCGCGATCGGGTATGTGGTACCTGAAACCGAGAGCAAGGAAGGCCTTGACAAAGTTAAGGGGGGCACTCTATGAAACGCGACGAAAAAATTGTCAGTTTTCTTTATTAAATTGTATAAAAACAGAAAAGGACAGGAAAATTCCATTAGAAATATCTGTAGACATTAGTTAAACTAAAAACAAAAAAGTTTTTGTAATCAATAAAAATTCAAAATGACGGACATATTAAGCACCTCCCGAAGTAATAAGACTTTTTCCCGTTTACACCGTACCATCCAAAGTTGAAGTCTCAATCATACTAATGATACATCAAAATCATCAGCAGGATTATCTCAAGTGCGTGAACCAGAAAAACTATAAATTTTTTAAAAATATAGCAACAAAATCATGTAAACAAGAAATAGGTTGATTTTTGCCTTGTTGTTTTTATTATTTGTATGTTAAAGACTTCAATTTCGGACGGTATCGTGTGAACAAGAAAAAGTCTTATTACTTCGGGAAATGCTCAATATGTCCGCCATTTTGAATTTTTATTATTCATAAATTTTTTTTTTTTTTCTTAAACTAATGCCTACACATATTTCAAATGGAATTTTGCTGTCTTTTTCAGTTTCTGTACAATTAAATAGAGAAAATCGACTTTTTTTTTGTCAGGTTTTATAGAGTGCCCCCCTTAAGCGGCCTGGCGAGGACGGAGAAATTGTATATGAAACCCGACCAAGAGCTTGCGACGTTGAGGACCAACAAACACGCCTTTGTCATAGGAAACTGATAAGGGAGCAACATATATTACGGACGACGAAATTTTCATTGGGTTCTGGTATTAGGGTAGAAATCAGCGGAAACTAAAGCTAAAAATGGCAGCAAATTGTTGATATTTTGAATTTTGATGAATAACCTGAAAAGTATGGATCCGATGAAACTCTTTTTTTTTCACTAGTTATATTCCATCGAATACTCAAGTCGAAAAATGAATAATTCCAAGGAAATAAGCATTTTTGCAAATAAGAAATTTCGAAATTTCTTCGTTCATCAATATAAATTCATAAGATTGCAGTAAATTCGGTTGTCGGGTGCAAACAATTTATATTTTTGAACAATGTTCATCCAAAATATAAAAAATTCTAATTGTTTTACTCTCAAAACTTTCATTCCTGATTAATCGAAAATTTCAAGATTAGAACACTTCTATAATTTTGTTATTTTCTGCCTTTGTTTTTAGCTCTTATTTATAACCTTAACCTCCATTCTTCATTGTTCAATTATTTAGTTATTCAATCAAAATTTGAAATTTTCCATCTTTCCACAAATTCTTCTATCCAGATTTTAATTCAAAAATCGTAAAGTTTGATATTCACTTTATTGCAATGATAGCATTTCGAATACAAATTTGTGAATTAATTCGTTTTGAAGAGAATTAAATTTAAAAAAAAATACTTGCATAGCAATTTTAGAATCTAAATACCTGAACCAGTTCATTTTGTTTTTCGATTAATTACAACAATGACCAATTCCCGTAGATTGCGGAAAATCTTAGTAGTTGAAATATTTCGAATTTCGAACGATTCAAACGAAGATTTTGACATAAATGAACAAAGATAAATAAAAAACAATTGAATGATATGGTACAACTTGTGACATGAATATATGCTCAATAAGCTTATGTTGTGCTTCTATATGCATAATATGCCCAGAATGTCAAAATATGCAAAATAAGCATGCAATATGTAAATGTATATAAATACTCACTCCGATTATATTACGAAATGGACCTATACTACAATCCATCTGTTTTAAAAAGCGAAATCCTCTTTTCTCCTTCTTTCAAAAAAACCTACGTATACGTGAACCCACACAATAACAAGAAGCAACAAGCCTAAGTCACAGTCACGGTCACGCCGGCTGCAAATCGCGGGTGGGGAATCTCGGATTGTACCTGCGTATATATACCCACGGCACTCCGGTTCGCGGATATTCTCATTGATTCCCCCCCCCCTTCCCAACCTCATGATAAGCCGTCAGGCTGGTGGGATTGGGGGGGGGGGGAGATTATAGAGAACAGAGGTGCCGCGATGTGTCGTCTACCCGAAGCCCCGCGACATCGTATAGTACAATATAAATCGCGAGACCCGCGGTATTTTGACGCCGTCGATCGTCGATTCATTTCGCGCGATGCAAAAATATTGTCTTACAATATTGCGCAACCCGTCACTCGACGCGCAAACTGAAACGCGATAACTTTATTTTTAATCAAGGGTTTTTTTCATTGATTTTTTCCTAGTTTTGTTATTCCTCTTTATCGCATTGCGTGGGGGAGAGGGGATAATCTGGGTCGGGTTGTGTATACGGTGTTGTGAAATTGGGGTTCAAGTGGATGGAATTCAGTACAAGTCACGGTAATTTCCTCACAAATTCGAAGTCAGTATTTGCCAAACTCTAGAAAAAATATCTGAAAATCCACCCACCCAAGAACCCCAGAGAAGCACATCGACCCCATAGAAACGTCCACCCCAAACCCCTTAGAATTCCTCGAGATCCCATCTAACCCCCGATATAAAGAAATAAAAGCCTTCGGCCGATGCATCGCGGAAGCCAGCGTCGATGGCGGAGCGGTGGAGGAGAGGAATAATAATAACAACGATAATAAAAGAAAAAGAAGGGAAAAAAAAGGAAGAAAGAGCGGGGAGTGCCGGCAATGTGCGTGGGACGAGGACGGAGAAATAAATCCGCGAAATTCGAATCGGCGGAAGCGAGACGGCGCGAAGCGTTGCCTGGCGACGAGCCAGAGCCAGCCATCGAGTTCGATCCCAGGCCTGCGCCAGCAGCCTTCTTCTTCCGCAGGACCAGTCTTCTCTGTCTGTGCAATCACGCACGACGCGTCCGTGTAGCCAGACCGAACAGACCTTTTCGCGTTTTCCATCAAAAGGTTTTTCCTTGCAATCAGCCATGATTTTCTGACCCAAGGGGGTGAAATCAAAGGGTGCCAGGGGTCAGAGTAAGATGTGACGTGGGGTAACACAAGTGTGGAAGACATGTTTCAGTGCATTATCCAGCAGAGGAACGGGTGGATTCACCCGGCCAATCCCGAGACCAAGGACGTTTTCCCAGGTAGCCTTCGAACCTGTTTCTTTCGAGAATTTTGCAATTGGCTGGGTCGTGTTTTGGGTGGCTTGTGTTGTCATTTTCCTGTCATGCCTGGTTCAGATTGTGAAATGTTTATTTGGTTATTGATTATGAAGGTTTGTGGGGGTAACAAGGCAGAGGGGGGTTTGAGGGAGGTACCTCTTCTGGAATTTGGGTGATATTAATGATTTTTTTGCGAGGATTGGTAGAAATGATCAATAAAATACACACTTTGATGGAGGGACTGACTTTTGAATTTGAGTATTCAATGTCTTTTTGCTGTGATCATAAAATGGTCCTTTATTTATTTGTTATTCAAGTTTCTGGGTTTAATAGAGCAGGAGGGTTTTTAGAGAAGATACCCTCCCAAACTTTGATAAATCGTAAGAAGTACACCTTCGAATTTTCAATTAAGGGGGGAACCTGGTTTAGAACGACGAAAAATTGCATGATATTTGGCACAGTTTTTAAGGCTGCTTATCTTATGAAATGTTTCAAGTACTGTAGAACTAGGTCATAGATACACAAATCTTGCAAAAAAAAATTTATTTTCATGTTATTCTATAATGTTAAGCAATAATAATTCGTATTTGTTTCTTGCACTACTCGCTTAAAGATTCTCCACTGCGTGCACGATTAAAAATGTTGTGATTGCCGCATTTTTATAAGTGATAGCTCTTTTTAAAGCTAAAAGTGTAAGCTTGTATGTGAACTTAAAAAACTACGTAAAAAATTTTTTAATCAATTTTTTTTGTGGTTAATTATCTCAAAATTTCGTCAGTGAAACGAGAATTTTTTTTTAAACACCCATAAAATTTGCAATTTTTAACATTTTAAAAAATTTCTTAGGTTTAAATAGAAGATAAACTTCTAAAGTGCAAAAAAAATTTTAGTTTTCATGTTTCTGATAAATAGGACGATCGCTATCGTGTACGCAGTGGAGAATCTTCAAGCGAGTAGTGCCCGAAACAAATATGAATAATTATTGCTTAACATTATCGAATAACATGAAAAAAAATTTTTTTTGCAAGATTTGTGTATCTATGACCTAGTTCAACAGTACTTGAAACATTTCATAAGATAAGCAGCCTTAGAAACTGTGCTAAATATCATGCAATTTTTGGCGTTCTAAACCAGGTTCCCCCTTAAAGAAACAGCAATTAATAGAATCACACAAATAAAATATTTAGGTATTATTATCTACAAGAAACTTACTTTTGCACCTCACAAGAAATTAATCATTAATGAGTCCGTAAAAATGTTAGGTTCTCTAAAAAGACTAGCTCGGGAATTTAAATCTTTGCACACTATAACACGACTATATAAATTGTTTATCGTTCCTAAGCTTATGTATTGTTCGACGATTTGGTCACCTTCAAGTGATTTTGGGATTAAAAGAATTTCTTATCCTTTGCAGTTTACAAAGCAACACAAATCCAACTAACTCACGATTAGACTGAAATTTCTAAGATGATGGATGTTTTTTCACTTCGATATAATAGGGACATGAGAGATACTACTATTTCATTTGAAATACTTACTGGCGTTATTATTTGTTGACAACTCTGAGATCGTTTCATTTTGAATGAATCAATATACAATACGTGAAAAGTTGCGAATTTCGTTGACATATATTATAAAAATGCATTTACTTATAACTCGTCAATACCTAAACTCTCAGAAATTTCTATATTAAATTTAAGAGACTGTCTTTGAAGCAGATTTCCTGTCTATTAAATTGACTGCTGAAGTTATGGACGCATGTATGAAAAAAATAGACACTATAAAAATGATAAACCTGCTATGAATTCGAAATTTTCATTTATTATACGTATATCATACATTAAAATCATTCTAACCTTAAATAATTTCTCGAATAAAATGTATATTAACATTTTTTCTTTAATCAAGTGCGTTATAACATACTACATCTATTCAAGCAAATTTTTCCTAATTAATTTATAGCTGTTTCATTAAAAATATTGTATATTCGATTATAAAATATATATTTTCAAATATACAAATATGCAGTCTCTTTAAATTGAATTATTTTTATAAAAAATATTGTAAATGATACATCCAATATGCTAACAATAAATTATGTATAAATTTTTTTCAAATCCTTTTCATATACGTTTCCATGAAATTTCGAACACGATTTTTTATTGTTTTAATGAACTGTTATGGTCTTTCAGAAAATACAGTTTTGTGTATTCTTTGTTTAAGAATTTTTTTTATTTTCGGGATTTTTGCTGTTGAAAAAAAAAACAAAATTGATGAAAAATCTTTACACACTGAGATTTGGTAGGACTGCCTGTTTTGAATTTGAAATATTTAATGCTCTTTTGCTGTCATCATTCAATGTTTATTCATTTACTGATTGAAAATTTTTCTAGGTGTAACAGGGCAGAAAGGGGGGGGGGGGGGGGTTGAGGGAGAAATACCTCCGGGAATTCCGGTGGAATTAATGATTTTTTGAAATAAATAAGTCAAAATGGTAAAAAATGTAGAAAAAACTGGAATTTCAAACGATAAATTGCTTATAAATGAAAAATTCAATGTTTTTTTTTAATAATGACCAGCTTTGACGTCGCAATTCACGTGATGTGTAAATTTGTTGTCGAACAGTAGAAATTTGAGTATAGAGAAGACAAAACGCTAATGTTTTGAATTTTACTATTAGAATTTTAATTCTTAATTAAATATAAATACAAATGAAAATATTGAACATTAAATCAACACTCTGAAAATATCAGAAAAAGGTTCTGTAGGGTGTCTCTTTATACCACTCCCAATACTCCATAAAAAATGAAGTTTCGTTCAAAGTTTCACCCTTAAATTCAAAATGTGTTGAAAATTTTGCCTTCCACTGTTAAAGCACTATTTTTATTGCATGATATTCCAATGATTTCGCATTATTCTCGATTCATTCACGAGATCCTCGATAATCCTAGATTCTCGAACCCGCACCATATTTGATCTTGCCTTTTTTCCCTTATTTTCCTTCCCCAATCCGACGTCGCGACGTTCGGGAAAAATCCGGAAATTTCGTCGAGGGTGCATAAACGTGACGAGCTCGTTAAGTTCTCTTTGTTCCCCTTCACTATGGAAAAAAATTAGGTTCTGGTGGTGACAAAAACTTGAGTTTTTGGGGAACGAGAAACTCGGATTTTATTGTCCTACACTTTCATCTAGAAGATCATAATCACGCTTTTAATTAAACCGTAATCTCACAATTTTTTTTTCTTCCTCTTACATTAGAATCGTACCTTTTATTCACTCGGGATTACAGTTACGTTGAGTAGATTTCACGCTTATCAGCTTGATTTAAATTATTGCGGTGCGCAAACTGTAACGTTTATTATCTTCGAATCTATCAGTAAAGTTAACAGGATTAATTAGGTAATATCGTTATGCAGATAGCAATTACTGCTCAGCACATTATCCATGAAAAGATGGATGAATAGATAGGTTTAACAAATTTCAAGATAAATCTTGATACTTTGTTCAGAATTGTTCTGACATGATATCTTCTTGGTTTAATTTCCTTTTTTCCTCTGGGTCACAAATCAGCAACTTTTATTTTTGCATTGTTATTTTTAGGATTGGAATCATCAAATTACTTTGGGCAAAATAAAAATGCATGCCTGAATCATGATGAATTTATTTTGATCGAAGGTTCAGTCATGATTATTTTTAAAATCCGGGATCAGATTTTAGCAGGTGCGATAATCCATTCGAGTCACGCATGACTCAATTGTAATTGTTTTTCCTTGAGTTTCCATTGTTTCGATCAAGTGAGACGTTAAATTTAAAAAATTGCACAGTCTTTTTTTTCTAGGGAACGCTGTTTACTTTTTTTAACTTGATTTTGTCTGCAGAATTCCAGAATATGTATCTCAGCAGGGACAACATTTTCGCGACAAAACGAGTCGTGGAAAGTTTTTTTCCTGCGAAGGAAAAAACGTTGCGCTGACGGGAATAAAGTCCCACTTTTTCGCTAGTGCCGTTATCGGAAGCGATTCCCAGCGCGAACTACCGTTCGTCGACGATGTTCTCTCCTTTTTCTCACAATTAACCGATCGCTTATTCCATCCCGGACTTAATCGTTTATCAATTAAATTTGAGATACGACGTTGTACCTAGATTTCAAAAAAAAAAAAAAAAGAAATCGCTCTCCTCAAGAAATCATTTTTACGCGTGCCATCATGCAACTTTGCATGACTTGTGCAGAGCAGAATTCCTTTTTAAATGCTCTCACCGATTGACCGTTTCCGGTGAGGATTCCGTTGATTTTTGACAAATTTACGGGCATTTGAAAAAAAAGTTCCTGCTGTGTCCCAAATACACCGGTTGAATGGAGACGGAAAGCATCAACCTAATAATGGGGATACTTTTTTCTGGAAGAAGACGCAGACTTGACACAAGAGATCCGCAACATCGCACAAAGTAATCGCGATGAAAATCTTAATAAAGCGCAATAATCGCCGGCTTTTCCCATGCAGCAGACGCTCGGTAAACGATTGTGAAACGCGGCAATAACGAACGATCATGAATCTTCATGCCATAGAGCGAGCATCGGAAGTCGCAGTCGGACTACGAAAGGGATAATGGAGTGGTTACAATGTACGTAAACACACAATGCTGAGGGAGAGAAAGCTTCCAATTCCCATCGGAGCGAGTGAGACAACGCGACAAATTGATATGCAGCACCGTTTCTCCATTGGCTTCCTTCCTGTTGGAATTAAAGGGAGCAACGACGATCACTCCTCGTAAAAATTGAAGAGACTCCAAGTCACTGTATAAAGAATTTTGCGAATGTTTCGAAAACAATCTATTACATCTGACACTTTGACATAGATGCCTCATGAAACAGCAGTGCACATGAAAAAATTCAATTATGTTCACACATCCCACGCTTCCTTTAACATGAACCGAATCTTTTCTGGGCGGGGTCTTCAGGCTCGTGAAATCTCGTTATTTTCCTGAAAAAAGATTGCCGAGTTCCCCCTTAGTCACGTCTGCCCGAAGGGTGTCACCCGAGCAAGTTCCATGAGGGTGAAGCCAATGCAGTACTCGTTTTTCTGCGGGACTTTCCGCGGTTTCTCTAATTCATGAATCGAGACGATGCGACGTTTTACGCTTGACCGAGCTCTTTGGAGGGACTTAGGATGGAATCACTTCGCTTTTTCCTGTCTACCAAAGGTCTACGGAAGATGAAAAATCAATAATTCTTTTTTTTTTTGTTGTTTTATGTTTGGTATGTTTCATGTCAGAATTAAAGAGAATAGTAAGAATTTGGAAGTTGATCTATTTTGCTCGAATACTGAAAATTTTAGTCATTTTTAGTCTCAGGGGGTGTGGTCGATCAGTAGTCTCTGAAGAGGGATCTACGTATCGGGCTGATTTTGAAGCTTGTGTTCTGGAACTTATTACGAAGAAATGGAAAAAGATATTCATCCGCTTTTCTTTCGTTTTGTTTTGTTTTTTTTTTGATAGTATGCTCGTAATCTTGAAATAAACAATGTCACTGATATGATGCTTCCATATATTCGACTACAGGATGGCCTTGGATGTACTCTTTTCAAAATGTTGATATCAATTGACTTTCAAGAGTCTTGCAAGAATTTTGTTTGTTTGTCTATTCGACGTCTTCAAATCAACAATGCCATGAAAATGATGCTTCCGCATATTCGACTTCAAAATGACCTTAAACGTGCCTTCATCAGAATGTTGATATTAATTTACTTGCAAGAGTTTTGCAATAATTTTATTTGTCTGTTTGTGATCTTCAAATGAACGATGTCACTGAAATGTTGCTTCCAAATATTCGACTACAGGATGACCTTATATGTGCCCTCATCAGAATGTTGGTATTTATCCATTCCCAAGTGTTTTGCAATAATTTTGTTTGTCTGTTTGTAATCTTCAAATAAACGATGTCACTGAAATGTTGCTCCCACATATTCGACTGCAGAATGACCTTAAACGTGCCTTCATCAGAATGTTGATATGGATCCATTCGCAAGAGTTTTGCAATAATTTTGTTTGCCTGTTTGTAATCTTCAAATGAACAATGCCACTGAAATGTTGCTTCCACATATTCAACTGCAGGATGGCCTTAAACCCGTTTTCATCAGAATATTGATATCAATCTACTTGCAAGAGTTTTGTTTGTTTGTCTATTCAACGTCATCAAATTAACAATGCCATTGAAATGATGCTTCTACATATTTGAATGCAGAATGACCTTAAACGTGCCCTCATCAGAATACTGATGATAATTTACTTGCAAGAATTTTGTGTATTTGTCTATTTGTAATCTTCAAATAGACAATTTCGTTGAAATGATCCTTCCACATATTCGATTGCAGGATGATCTTATATGTGCTCTCATCAGAATGTTGGTATTTATCCATTTCCAAGTGTTTTGCAATAATTTTGTTTGTCTGTTTGTAATCTTCAAACGAACGATGGCACTAAAATTTTGCTTCTACATATTCAACTGCAGGATGGCCTTAACATGTCTTCATTAGAATGTAGATATAAATCTACTTGCAAGACTTACAAGAATTTTGTTAGTTTGTCTATTCGTAGTCTTCAAAAAAACAATGTCATTGAAATAATGCTTCCACATATTCGACTGCAAGATGACTTTAAACGTGTCTTCATCAGAATGTTGTTATCAATCTACTGGCGCGAGTTTTGGCCAACAACGTAACCTATAACAAAAGTCAAAACAAATATATAATTGCCATTTGGTCTATGGTCTATAAAAGTTATATATAGCATTGTATAACTTCCAGTACATAAACCAGTTACTATATAGCTTCCATAGACCATGCTGTTCTAAGGAAGATGAAAATCCAATACCTCTTTTTAATCAACTACTTCATAAACAACAAGACTTTTTGTGAATAACCAATTTATGTCAAAGTCAAACTTAATTCCCCTGATCAAGAAATTTACGCGGAACATTTAGAATCGTTTATAATAAGTTATCGAAGAGTCGACTACTAAAACTCAAGAGTGCGGTAACCAGTCTTCAATAATTGACGTTTTTGACACAGAAAAGTCAATTGAACGTGCTTCGTTTCATCCAACACCCACGCACGTTATTCAGTAGAAATTATGGTTCTATTTAATCGGTTGCACGTTTGCCATTCAGATAAAAATCATTTCTCAGAACGATCGTAATTGATGTGTATTATGTTTCCGGAAATGTTAGAAGATGAACGCATTTTTTTGCTGGACTTGATTCTAATTTGAGCGAACGATCCGTGTCAAGAACAAATCGGAAAATTAGAGCAATCCTGCACAATTTGTACAGTAATTTGATACCTTGACATTGTTGGGTTTTCCATGTTCTGAAGGTTCGAGGTGAAATTTTTATGGTTATGCAGATGTTTGAATGATGAATAGTAATAAATAATGAGACAGAGGTTTTGGTTGAAAAATTTTTGGATGATTCTTCCGGGAAAATGTATAAATCTTTCTTCTTCATGAAACTGAAATTATTAGTTTTTTTTTTATTGCATTCTCATCCTTCATTCAAATAGTATACATGCTCACGTCCAAATTTAGCAAATTTCTGTGACCTTGAAATGAATGTTTGTACCTTAATCGAAGCGTGAAGAAATCCGGCTTTTACGGGCATCGGCGCAGTCGATCATTTTAATGTGCGATCACAAAAATAACAATGCAAACGGCGATAAAATTACCGCGTCTCTCCAGTCATTCCGCGATCGTAATTGTGGTCAATTTAGCCGGGGCTCGGCTCAATCCAACTCTGGTCAGTCCGCGCTTGTCAACGCCACGCGCACGTACTTACTCCCATGAAACACGGGAACAATAATTTTTCGTTAACTTTGAATGGTTGTTGAAATAATGTTCAAAATCCCAGGACGTCACGAACAGTTCGAACTCGCTGTGAAAGGTATTATTAAAACAAAGATGAAAAAAAAGAATTCGGGTTTTTAATTTTTCGGTATTATTTATTTATTGTTTATTTTTTTTTTAGAATGGCATTTCGATTCAGGAAGTTTTCTGAGGCGTTTTATGAATTTCGTCTTTTTTTCATGATTGATTTTTGGGAATTATCAGTAGGAAAAAGAAAAAATCACATTATCACGTTAGCAACTAATTATGGAAGAACGAAAATCTGTTAAAAAAATTTTTAACCTGAATTCATAATAATTTGTGTTATTCATCCAAAATTTTGTCAGGCATTATTTTGGACTTGAGAAAAATTCTATTTTGTGATTGAATTTTCAAAATTTATAATGAAAAAATATATCCAAAAAAAAAACTATTCGAAATGAGAGCTAGCTAAAAAAATTGTTGAATATAACACCTTACATTTTTGAAAAATTAAGAAACTTTTCAATATTGAGATTAAGATATTCCTTCGAACTTTTTCTTGGGAGGGGTGGGGGGGGGGGGGGGAGGATGAAAATTTTTCTGTCAGTTTCAAGAAATTTTTCTTTTGCAGCTATGCAAATAACGTTAATTTTAGTAAATGAAACGGAGGAAATTCAATTACAATAGTAATCGTGAATTCAGTGATAAAAATATTAAGTTTTGTGTCAAACATAAAAAGTGTTGTTATTCCATCAGAATGAAAAAAAAAGCTGAAAACTTCTGTCTTCTACAGAAATACTTTTGTGAAAGAATGATTAAAAAAAAAATTGAAATATCATGGAAAAAAATTAATTAACAGTATATAAATCATGTTTATTCCAAATAATGTATACAATCATTAAAATAACCACATAAAAAAAGGCTAAAGAAATTCTATGCCACTTCATTCGAAATTTATTATTTAATTTATAAGTTTTTTTATTTTTTTAGCATCTGATAAATTTTTCCTTCAAAACCTTCAGATTTTGTCCTTCACTCTAAAATTTTGTTCATTTCACAAAAATGTTATAACAAACCTTTAAAATTTTGGTCTTATAAAAAAATATTTTGTTGGTTTGAAAAAATGTTAAATTCAACGAAAAATCAAATGACAGAAATTATAAACATATAATTGAGAAAAATATGAATGTCTTATAATTAAATCATCTTTGACTCAAAATATAATAATAACATAAAAAAATTATAATAAATTCAATGATAGAATCTGAATAGATAAATTTGTTTCATGTTGTGACAAATTTATTTATTAAAACTTTCAGGTTTTGTTTGAAACATAAAAATTTTTTATGTAAAATCTTCAGTAAATTTGAGGGGGGCGTTTGACACATTTGAGAGTATACATATAAGGATACATATTTTTTTTTAGTAAAATCAAATTTGAGTCCTTTTGGGTATACTTATACATCAGATTCTTGTAGAAAATTTTTTTCCAAAAGCTATTTCAACAATTGAGTTATAAAATGCAAGTATAAAGAAGAAAGAAATAATAATGAAAATAACCTTAAAAAATTATTTTATACAATCATTTTAAAAGATTTTTACTCATGTCATAATATTTTAATGACACGATAATGATTTTTTTCGTCTCTCTTATAATCACCATGATTCAATAATATAAGGCTCATTTATTTATTATCATCTTCATTTCAACTATAGAACAGTTTTCTATTAATAAAACTTTTCAGTCATATCATAACAACTTCATTTTTTAGAAACAATCAAGAAAAAAACACTCAATTAAAAAATTTGAAAGAGAAATTCTCTCTGCAATTTACAAAACTTAAGAAATTTTCTGAATCACAGGACGCTTAGAACTCGAGCACTCGATGAAAGGCAAAGAAAAGAAAAATCCTCATTACATTCAATGAACCGTGAAACGCGTCCAATCGTCCTAAGGAACAAAAGAGCGAATTTACTCTCAGTCGTAACCTCGATTTTCCTAAGGGCAGGGGGGGGGGGAGGGGGAGATTGATTCTTGACAAATAGTAAGTAATTTCGGTTGCAGAAATTGTACGTGTAACTGTTCGAAAAATTTTGCAAAAGAAACGTATATCATCTATTACAAAATATTCATAACAATACTCTCAACCCTTTGTCATCAATTTGTTTATTTGTTTGTATTTTCTATTTATTTCAAAAATAAGTAAAAATGCCTCTATTAGAATCTTCTGAAGTAACCACAAGAATTAATGATTGACATTCGATTTCAATATAAATATAAGAACATATTAAAAAAACCTTATAAACAAATTAAAAATTCACAATTTATTGATTCATAAATTGATTCAAGATTCTCCCATTTACCTTCCAAGATCCAAAGCTCCTCTAAACAATTTCTTTCAAAAGTTCGTTAGAAACTTAGATTCCCCGTGATTGCCGTAATCTTTTACGTTTGATGGAGTTCAAAACGTCGTGGGTTTGACGGGCGATGTTTTTTCGTTTCGAAAATTATACGTCAGCAAATGTTCTAGCTGTAATTACAAAGCTCGCGGCGATGACCAGTCAATTCTAGCTCCCCTCTCTCCTCGCTGTACCCTAGTCTGGAAAACGAGTTGCACGCTCTCGTTACGCTTGATATGCAGAAGAATTAGGCCTCATCAAACGCGACCCTCGGTAAGGGCGAGGCGAGATTTCATGCGAACATTGCGCACGTAGATGCAATTCCCGAGACCGAATTGCGCCTCGAACGCGGCTCCTTTATGTCGCGAGATGTTACGACGTCACGGGGAAATTCAAAGGAATTCAAGAATATTCGGGGGTAATAGGTGATTTGGAGTTTTATTACGAGCATTTGGAGGTCTTTCGAAAATGAGTGTGTGGTGGTTTTATTTTCGAAACGGTGATATATTTTTTATGAATTTACATAGGTAAAATATATGCATTACAGTGTAATGTAATTGATATGGTTCATTATGTAACTACTACTTGTAGGAGTCTATATTTATATGAACTACTTAACTCAGACTGATATTGATATACTGGAACAGGCCCGTGGACAGAAGCTTGTTTTTGGGTGGAGGGGGGGGGGGGGGGTTCAACTTTTATGTTGTACTTGTGGAATAATATGCAATTGAAATAGATTTGGTTTGACAGTACATGGTCCATTCATAGTGATGTAAAATATGAATGTAGATTAAATACCTAAATTAATTAATTATATAATCAATAAATAATCAAATATGTAAGGTGATATCAGAACATCATTTGTTTTCGACAACTTCTACTTTATATTGAACCTTTGTTATGTTTTCAACTAATTTAACACGAGCGACTCAATAATTACAGATACACAATTGCGAAAAACACGTTTATAATTTCTTTTACACATTAAGATGTATAACGAATGCATAATGAATGAAAAAAGAAATGCTTTTTATTACTACACTATACACATATTTTATGATTTAAAGGGTAATACACCTTTTTTGAGGACGGTTAAGATTATTTTTAAATTTATATAGCACATAATTGTATTACATGAAAGTTATATTATTGTAATAGAATATTGTCTACTTTAATAGACAAACATTATTTGTTAAAAAAGATATGAACAAATGGTGGAGTTATGGCCCTTTCCCAACTTTTTTTTTAAGAGGTTTGCAGTGACTGCAATGCGAATAAAATTAGTCAACTGAAATTATAATATCCAAAAACCTAACATTTTTTAATGTAACGATATCGTAACGCATTACATTAATTAACAAGTATAAGTGAGTATTAAAATTTTATAATTTCATAATTTTAGATGTAACACAGTCATATATTAGTAATTTATGTACAAATATCAATAAACAGCATGATACTTTTTCACTTTTTATTATAAATTTTCACAATTCTAGTAATAAATGTCAGAAATCTGCATATAAATACACAAATAATGGAAAACTTTATTCTGAAAATCTGTAGCAGGATCCCTAAAATCTATATACTTCTGTATTTCTGTAATTTCTGTAATTCCAGAAATCAAGAAACTCTGATTTCTTGAGCATTGAATTCTAATAATATATGTGTAAAGAAAACCATAAAAATACTAGATAAATGTTCAAATTTCAAGAATCTGTTAAAAACTCAAAAAAAAATTGAGGAAACTCTAAATCTGTAAAGAAACTGTTTTCTGCAAAATCGATCAAAATACTGCAAATATGTTAAACTTTGAATTCTAGGAAATCTAATTCTGGAAACTCAAAGAGATATTTTTGAAAAAACCCTAAAATTTTCCAACATTCTATAAATACTAGGAAATACAAAAAGAAAATACATGTATAGAAAAAAACAAGTATATCTATGGAATTTTTCAAATCTATACAACTTTCAAAACTAGAGCATTGCATTTCAGAAATTTATATTCAAAAATATACAAGATAACTGAAGAATCCTTTAAATCATAGAAAAACTGATGAAATACGAAGGATACTGAAAGAAAAATAAATCTATTGAGACACCTGTTTTCTGAAAAATTCTTTTGGAACATGAAAAATTTATTGAACTTGACATTTTAGAGCTTGAAATTCTCGAAATCCACGTATAAAAATTGATATCAAAATGCTCAAAGTATATAAAAATACTAAAAAATCCTGCAACATTTTATTCATCCTAAAAAAGCGAATAGTTTCAGGAATACTGAACAATCCTTCAAATCGTAGAAAAACTGAAGAAATACGAAAAATACTAGAAGAAATAAATATTTTTTAAGACTCTAATTTCTGAAAAATCCTTCGAACACGTAAAATATAATAAACCTAAAATTTCACAGTTCGAAATTCTCGTAATCTACAAAAATTGAAATGAAAATACTAGAAATATATAAAAATACTAGAAAATCCTGTAACATTTCATAGCTCTTGAAAAACACGAATAGTTTCAGAAATTACTGAATATTCCTTTAAATCGAAGAAGATATATACGAAAAATACCAAAAAGAAATAAATATCTATTGAGAGACACTGTTTTCTGCAAAATTCTTTTAACACATAAAATTCAATGAACTTCAAATATTACAGTTCGAAATTCTCTGAATCTACAACAATTCAAATGAAAATACTAGAAATATATAAAAATACCAGAAAATCCTGCAACATTTTATGCATTCTAAAAAATACGAATAGTTTCAGAAATACTGAACATTCCTTCAAATCGAAGAAGATATATACGAAAAACACCAAAAAGAAATAAATATCTATTGAGACAGTGTTTTCTAAAAAATCCTTTGAACACGTAAAATTCAATGAACTTCAAATATTACAGTTCGAAATTCTCTGAATCTACAACAATTCAAATGAACATACTAGAAATATATAAAAATACTAGAAAATCCTGTAACATTTTATAGATCTTGAAAAACACGAATAGTTCAAAAATGTATAAATACAATGAAATAATAGTATATCCAATGATTGAATAAATCAATATTATGTTTTATTCATATTACAACGACGCAATCATATATGTACAGGGTGCGCCATTTCTTATGTCGGCATGTAAACATTGAATAACTTGAAAAAAAAACAACCGATTTCTGTAAATGAGGTATTTTTATTTAGTTTGGTCCTTTACAATTTATTTAGACTAGTTTTTGAACACAACATCAATCAAGTGGCCGCCCTTATTGTTCACAGCAAAATATGCCCTTTTTGCGGCGTTTTCCATTACCTTTTCGAGCATCTCGGGTGGTATAGCAATGATTTCGGCACGAATATTTTCCTTAAGCTCTTCAATGGTCTGCGGCTTGCTGGCGTACACTTTACTTTTCAAATAACCCCACAAAAAGAAGTCTGGAGGGGTCAAATCTGGAGATCTGGGTGGCCATTCAATGTCGCCTCTTTTTGACATCAGACGTCCAGGGAATTTTCGTTGCAGAAACTGGATTGTTTGATTCGCAGTGTGGCAGGTCGCACCATCTTGTTGAAACCAGTAATCTTCAAGACCTTTTTCACGCATTTGTGGGCAGACATAGTGAGCCAACATCCACCGATATCGGTTTCCATCGATCGTTTGGTTCTCTTTGAAAAAATAAGGACCAATGATGGTTTTGGCGCAAACGCCGGCCCAAACAGTAACTTTTTGGTCATGCAATGGCGTTTCATGGATCTCGTGTGGATTCTGCGTTCCCCAAATGCGGCAATTTTGCTTATTAACGCCTCCAGAAAGTTTGAAATGTGCCTCGTCGGTCATTAAAATTCGCTTCCAAAAATCAGGTTCAGTATCAACTATTCGAGCGATTGTTTGTCCATATTCCAAGCGACGTGGATGATCTGTAGGCAATATTCTTTGTGTTAATTGCATTTTGTACGGAAACAAATGCAAATCATCTTTCAAAATGCGCCGTAGAGTGGTTCCACTGATGCCGAGATGCTGAGCGCGGTGACGATATGAAACTTTTGGGTTTTGGGCAACGCTCTCTCTGACAGCTTCAATCAGTTCATTTGAACGTCTTGGTCGTTGATGAACGGGTTGTTCGCGATCTTTCACTGTCCCGTGGTCACAAAAATTCGACACCAAACGACGAATAGTGTTGTCAGATGGTGCCTGTTTGCCAAGATATTTTCGACGATATGCTCGTTGAGTTAACACAACTGAACGACTATTTTCAATGTACAAAGTAACTATTTCAGCGCGTTCTTTTGGTGTGAAGCGATACATGGTTGAAATTGTACTGAATTGACGTTTCCAAAACAAGTGAAGTCAAGTAAATCGGTTGTCAAATGTTTAAGTTATTCAATGTTACAATACCGACATAAGAAATGGCGCACCCTGTATATCAAGAAAAAGAATCGTATATTTCAAAATATTGATATAAAATCTTATCAATCCCGTATAGCAAAAGATGACATCTTCGTCATTACATTACACAACTCTGGCTAGGTTCAATGACTGACCTAGCGCAAAAAGACGCGCGATAAGTCGAACAACGCAGCTTATCTATCGGCCGTTGGATCGCTGTTTCGCCGCCGCCTCGCGGCGTTGCATCAGGATAATTATTTATAACTTTACGCTCGTTTGCGAAGGATCGCGAGTCGCGTGTCGCGCGATAGCACGAAGCGCCGATAAAAAGCGTATTCTCATTCGCCGATTCCCAAGGCTCCGCATTGTTTCATCCCCAGACTTTGTTTGCATTCCGAGCGCTTTAACGAGCGTCGCTAATTTTGCATACAGGCGCCGTTGAATGTTGTTTTTTTTTTTATTATACTTTTCATCTGTTTTGCTTTGCATTGAAAGATGTTTCAAGTGAATTAACAACGTATGGTTAGAAAAAAATTATGTAATAGGTAGTTTTTGTCCACTGAAATAGTTGAATTTTCACTCATGGGAGTTACATCAATTTGAAAAATTGTTGCAACCGAGAAGGCAATCGACAAAGTTTAATTATACGAAATTGTTGTTAAAATTTTGCATCATTTCCACTAATAAACCTCGCAAATCATAGAGAAATGGCTCAACTTTTTTTTTCCAATTTACAACTTCCGGGTCTTTCGGGATCATTAAGAATTCCGTATTAATTGATAGTTGACGATATGTGGCGATGTTAATCGCGCGGAATAACAAAAAGAGCTGCAAAGGAAGTTGGCCAAGGTGAAATCGACTATCTCCTCGTTAAAGCGAATTTTCTCCGCGCGATCTTGCTGGGTTATTCTGGGATGACCGAGACAATGATTCGCGACGTCGGTCTTCAATGTCTCGACTTACAAGCATCATCGTCGAAGCGCGGAAAAAGAAAAGATTCAATTTAAATTCATCATCAAGAATTAAGGATTAAATGAATAAATCAAAATATATAAATAAAAATCGTGAACAAATTTTTCAGATGGTGATGATTCAGACTTCATCAATGTGAAAATAAACATGTATTTTTCTTCATCCCAACCCACAGCAACCAACATTTCATCCGTTATTTACATTACACCAAAAAAAATACCGAATCCAATAAAGATACCAAGTTCTTGAATTTTTAACACTCTCGGAGTACTTAAAACAACGGAAACGAATTTTTTTTGCCTTCATAGCTTCGTGGCTAGACAGTTCAAACATCCCGAGTTTACGCGTCGCGCAATTTTTCCCAGCTTGAATTTTGATGAATTACGCCGAGCAATTTATCGAGGATCTCGGGAATAATATTTGCACGCGGGGGAAACTCGAGAGGTTTCCTCGCAGTGAAAGTTTATATTCCACGATTCTTCCTCAGGTTTTTCACGAATTTTTTCAGCTTGGGAAAAAAAAATGATTGCGTCGGGATTTCGAACATCAGGTGCCATTTTCTCGAAAGCTTGGAAGATTTTTTGGAATTTGCATTTACTTGATTACTATTCAGGATGGACAATGTGTTGAACAATTTAAAACAATGGAACCGCAATTTTCCTATCTGATATGCAATATCTGGGAAATTTTCCCGAATCGTTCTGGCGCAATTTTCATCAAACTTTTTCCAGAGAGAATAAGAGAGAATTTTTCATTTCCGAAGTTTGTTTATAATGATTTCTTGCTTCTATTATTGGTTTTTACGTTTTGATATAAATTTTGATATCTTGAATTGCATGATATTTTTCAGAAAACAGCGTCCAAAAAGATTGTTATTGCTTTTTGGTATTTTTCGTATATATCTTCTACGATTTGAAGGATTGTTTAGTATTTCTGAAACTATTCGTGTTTTTCAAGAGCTATGAAATGTTACACGGATGTCTAGAATTTTTATAAATTTCTAGCATTTTCATTTAAATTGTAATAGATTACGAGAATTTTGAACTGTGAAATTTAGAGTTTATAGAATTTTACGTGTTCAAAGGATTCTTCGAAAACAGTGTCTCAATAAATATTTATTTCTTTTAGTATTTTTCGTATTTCTTCAGTTTTTCTACGATTTGAAGGATTGTTCGGTATTCCTGAAATTTTTCGCATTTTTTAGGATGCATGAAATTTTTCAGGATTTTCTAGTATTTTTATATACTTTCGGCATTTTTATATAAATTTTTATCCATAAATTTCGTGAATTTCGAGCTTTGCAATGTGAAGTTCAATGAATTTTCCATGTTCCAAGAGAGTTTTTCAGAAAACAGGTATCGCAATATATTCACATTTCTTTCAGTATCCTTCGAATTTCATTAGTTTTTCTACGATTTTAAGGATTGTTCAGTTTTCTTGTATACTTCTGTATAAATTTCTGGAATTCGATGTTCTAGTTTTGAAAGTTGTATAGATTTAAATATTCCATACATATACTTGTATTTTTCTATAAATGTATTTTCTTTTTGTACTTCCTAGTGTTTACAGAATGTTGTAAAATTACAAGGTTTTTTCAAAGATATCTCTTCGAGTTTTAAGAATTAGTTTTCCTGGAATTGAAAATTTGAAATGTTTGCTGTATTTTGATCGATTTTGCAGAAAACAGTTTCTTCATAGATTTAGAGTGTCCTCAATATTTTTTGAATTGTTAACAAATTTTTGAAATTTGAACATTTTTATAGTATTTTTATAGTTTTTCTATACACATATATCATTATAATTCAATGCCCGAGAAATCGGAGTTTATTGATTTCTGGAATCAAAGAAATTTTCGAAGAACCTAATAGCTTTTCAAAAAAAGGAAATAATATCTAGTATTTTTCGTGTTTCATATTTTTTCTGTATTCATAAAATTACGTAGTGTTTTGTAGAATAATCTATGGATTTTAGGTATTCTGCTCTAGATTTTAAGAACTAAAGTTTCCAGTATTTCAATGTATTTACATGCAGATTTCTATAATTTATTGCTAGAATTGTGAAAATTTCTAATAAAAAGTGAAAAATCATCATACTTTTTGTCGATATTTGGACATAAATTAATAATATAATACCCTGTTCAATCTTAAATTATAAAATTATATAATTTTTATCTGAAAATAAGGAAGTTAAAAAATTACTTATTTCTATGTTTCAAAAAGTTTCTTCAAAAGTTACAAATCGTTCTAAAAATTCGATGAGACAGATGTGAAATGAATAAAAAGATTTTCGTTGCTCGTTACCAAAAAAAAAGTAACTCGTTCCTGTTACCGTTACTTGTTAATCAATGTAACGTGCTACGTTATCGTTACACTCAAAAATGTAACGTTTTTGGATGTTATAATTTTAGTTGACTTCTTGTATTTGCATTTCCGTCACTGCAAGCTTCTTGAAAAAAAAATTTGGGAAAGGGCCTTAACTCCACCATTTGTTGATATTTTTTTTAACAAATAATGTTTGTCTATTAAAGTAGACAATATTCTATTACAATAATATAATTTTCATGTAATAAAATTATGTGCTATATTAAAAAAAAAATAATCCAAACCGTCCTCAAAAAAAGTGTATTACCCTTTAAATCATAAAATATGTGTATAGTGTAGTAATAAAAAGTGTTTCTTTTTTTATTTATTATGCATTCGCTATACATCTGAATGTGGAAAAGAAAGAAGAAACGTGTTTTTCACAATATTGTATCTGTAATTATTGTGTTGCTTGTGTTAAATTTGTTAAACACATATCAAAGATTCAATATATAAAGTAGAAGTTGTTAAAAACAAATGATGTTTTGATATTGCCGTATATATTTGATTATTTATTGAATAATTATTAATTTTTTTACACATATAATCTACATATATTATTTACATTACTATGAATGGACTATATACTGTCAAACCAAATCAATTTCAAATGCATGTTGTTCTACAAGTAAACATGTTGCGTACATTTTCGGTGCAGAACTTATATATGTAGAAAAAACGCGTGAATATTTCACATCCACGGTGTAACTTGGACCCTATTCCACTTCGGCCAAGACAAAAGAGCTCGCAATTGGCTCGAGTTGATTATCGCCAAGTGGAAAGTTGGGATTTATTTGGCCAATTTGGCGACTCCGAGTGCTTCAATTGGCTCTAAACGCGCCCCGAAAAAAAATACGCCCGGGTTTATTCGCCCCCCATCAGGGGCGATAAATGGTCCCGGGCCAAGTTTCACGAGTTTTGTATTCCTTTCGCGAAAATCGGGTCGGCCCTTTGTTTGGCAGGATATATGTGAAAAGGGCGAAACGCGGGGAGTAAAAATGGCTGCATTATCGATCCCTTTCTCATTCGCGTGATTCATCCCTTAATTCCAGAGAATCCCTAGGGACGATCTTCGTTAAGATTCCGCACAATTTGAGTTTGTTTTGTGGAGCATTCGAAGATTTGTACAATTTTTGTGAAATTTAGGGGTAAAAATGGATTCTTTTCGGCTAGAATCTTATTGATACAATTTTGAAAGTGAATATCGGAATCTGGGGATACAAATATTTCGGATGTACGTTACCTTTTGAAAATATGTATCTTGGACCTGAAGTATTTTCTGAATTTCTCTCAAATTTTCAGTAAAATCACAAATACTGCTTATACTCCGATTCAGTGAATTCACCCTTCCATTCATTGAATCTTCATCACCAAAGAGAGTAATCGCTCGGTTTCGCCGATGATGAAAGTTCTCGTTTCTAATCTCGATAACGTCGTTTGAAACGCGTTATCTCATCACCGAGAATTGCTCTCGCTTCCGCGTTCCGTTTTTCTTATTCGACTTAATAAAGCGATCTCGGGCGGGAATCGAATTCAAAACGGTACATAATGAGGATCGCGATTTAACGAGCCACGCGAGCCCCGCGATTTTTCGAGGACGTACGGGAGGAAAACGTTATTTTTAGTTGCAGACGATTATAAAGTCCACGTCGCGATGGTTCCATTCAGAAAGAGCTGCACGAAGTCAAAAATACGGGAATTTATTTTGAGCTTTTATTTTGTGTTGAAAAATTCAATGAAAGATATCAATTATTCACTATCGATGTGGTTTTGCCATTAGACATGGACGAAAATTCTCTCATTTTGTAGGATGACTTTTGAAAAGGAAAGGGGTGTAATAAAATAGCCCTATGAAAACGTAGGATTCATTGTTGTAGCATGTTCCATTCATAATCTAAGGGAAAAAAGGAGTGAAAGAGGAAAAAAAGTTTACACAGCGGCGTGTCTAACGAAGGCAAATATTTGCGTTTTGCAGACATAAGGCTGCAGTTGAACGAGCAGCTGAGATGCTTGGACGTGCGCATGGAGGCGCAAGTCGCCCTCGTCGCCGAGCTCCAGGATTTCTTTCGGAAACGAGCCGAGCTCGAGCTAGACTATTCCAAGTCTCTGGAGAAAATGGCCAAGGGGATCCAAATGCGTCACAAGGAACAAAAACAAAAGTAACGAAAATTATGAAGCTACAATTTTACTGACATCTGGAGACATATTTCGAGGATTTCCTCATTGTTTGCAAGAATTTGACAGTTGGGTCTAAAAATGTATGTCACTGGATTAAATTTTGAAAATCTGGGCATGAGAAATTGCAATTCGATGATATGCAACGATTTGAGATCGTGTAAATAAACTTTCTGGATTTTTGAACATTTCAGAATCGAAAAATAGGAATTTGTTACTTCGAATTTCAAAATTTTCTATTATTTTTGAGAGCCGAAGTATACTGATCGATAATCATTGCTCATTATTTGAGATCTTCAAAATTACCAGTTTTATTAATTTATCGAAATTATGGAATTTTTGGTCTTAATTTTTTCAATGTCGAATGTCTGTGAACTATGAAATACTTATTGGTTTTTCAAAATCCATAGAACATCAAACTGTTTCTTTACTTTTACATACTTTCAAAATTTTCAACAAACTTGAAAATTTATCAACATTTTCTGAAATTCTACAAATTTTTCAAATTGAGACAATTATTAACAATCAATGAAATATACAATGTTTCTTGATTTTTCATAATTTTCAACATCTTTACATTTTATGACATTTTGAAAATGATCGATGATTTGGGTACGATGAAACATTTTTTTTTATTTTTGATCATTTCAAACATCTCGCTCAGTTCCTGTAGAATCACGGTATATTCCAAATTTTTGATATCAAAATTACAAAGAATTCTTCAGATTTTTCGAATTCATCACAATTACGCAATCTGAAAAATTTTAAACAGTCTTCTTTTTTCATGGATTTAGAAATTTTTAACGAAATAAAAACTCTGAAAAACTTTGTAACTTCTAGAAGAAAGATACTTTGTAAAATATTAATGTGGTAGAAATTCGTCTAGCAGCTGATTCGATCAACAAAAATTTTTTGTTTACACCTTTTTTTTAATTTTTTACAAGTATTTAATATGTGTAAAATTACCAATGTTCTGAATTCATCAAAATGTTGGAAAATTCTTTTTTTTTTTTTTTGAAAATTTTGTCTGTGAAGAATGAAACATTTTTCGATTTTCAAAAATTCGAGGTATATCATGCTGTTCCTTAACTTGAACAATCTTTTAATATTATCAACAGCAACAAAGTTAATGAGCATTTTCTAAGAATCTACAATTTTTTTTAATTTGAAGGATTTTCAACAATTAAGTAAATAAACAATGTCTCTTGATTTTTCAAAAATATCAAATTCTGAAATTTATTAACATTTTGAAAATCATCGATGATTTTCGTACGATAAAATGTTTTTCGATTTTCGAAAATTGCTACTATCGTACTCAGTTTTTGTAGTTTTACAAAATTTTTGAAGTTTTTTGCATATCTAAAAATTATATCAATATTATCAAGAATTCCGCCGATTATTGAATTCTTGAAATTATTCAAATGTTGATGATTGTCGATGTTGCTTCATTTTTTAAGTTTTATTAATTTCAATTACAATAAAAGTTATTGAAAACGTCTTTGATTTTCATAGAATTTATCCATTTTATTAAGATACATCGTATATGAGTTTTCACGTCACTGCGTACACTCTAAATTTGGAAGAGTAAAACTTCACTGTTTCGCAGTGCACATTCAATTTCTATCAGTGAAACGTCTTCCACCTTGAAAACAATGAATTTACACTGTAAAACAGTGAACACTCACAGTTTATATCAGTTAATGTTTACTCAAAGCTCAGTGAAATCATTTTTTTTCTACTGTTCAATCAGTGGAAATCTTCTAATTTAGCAGTGAATACTCTCATTTTTAGAGAGTGGAAATATTTCAATTTTTTCAAGTTTAGAAAGTGCGTACTCTCTAAATATGGAAAAATTACACTTTACTGTTTCGCAGTAAATATTTACTTTGAAACAGTGAATATCCAATGCATTCTCAGTGAAATTAGAATTTTCACTGATGAATCAGTGAAATTTTCTTCGCTATATTTAGCAGTAAATACTCGCTGTTCTTGAACAAAAGAAGACATTCTACTTTTTTTAAATTTTGAGTGTGCTTCCCCCCTAAATCTGAAAATGTGAAACTTCACTGATTGCAGGGCATACTTACTTTGTAGCAGTGAACAGTGTACACGTTGAAAATAATGGAAACACTGTAAAATAGTGTATATGCATTGTTTTCATCAGTGAATATTTACTCAAAGCTCAGTGAAATAATTTTTACCTGTATATCAATGATATTCCACTAGTTCAGCAGTGAAGACCCATTTTTATGTAAAAGTGAAAGATATATAATGTTTTGTTTTTTCAAGTTTAGAGAGTGAGTAGTCTCTAAAATTGTCGAAGTTGAACTACACTGTTTTCTTCAGTGAAATATTCGGACCTCAGTGAAATTATTAGTTTCACTGTTGAATCAGTAAAATTGTGCTAATGAAGCAGTGAAAATAGAATTATGTTTGACGGTGTAAGATATTTCACTC
Organism: Platygaster robiniae; assembly: GCA_028476575.1. Classification (NCBI taxonomy): domain Eukaryota; kingdom Metazoa; phylum Arthropoda; class Insecta; order Hymenoptera; family Platygastridae; genus Platygaster; species Platygaster robiniae. Next base: position 45,631,057 of record CM052020.1, read on the forward strand.
TTTTAAAATTTAGAAAATGCTTATTTTTTAAATCTTTAACAAAAGAGATTTCATTGTTTCGCAGTAGTTATTCACTGTTTAGCAGTGAAAAATTTGCAACCTAGAAAATAGTAGTTATACACTAAAATAGTGAATATAAATTGTTTTCGTCAGTGAAAATTTACTTGGAGCTCAGCGAAATTATTATTTCACCAGTGACTTAGTAGAATTTCACTGATTCAGCAGTGAATACTTACGTTTTTCAAACAGTGAAGATATTAATTTTCTATAAGTTTTGAGACTGCATACCTTGTAAATCTGAAAAAGTGAAACTTCTTTGTTTCGCAGTGCCAGTTTATTTTTTGGCAGTGAAAAGTCTTATACTTAAAAAATAGTGTGTTTACACTTTTATCAGTGAATATTTACTCAGAACTCATTGTCAGTGAAGTTATAATTTCGACAGGTGAATCAGTGAAATTCCACTAGCTAAGCAATGCATATGTACTGCAAAACAGTAGATATGTACTGTTTTCATCAGTGTAAATGTTCACTTGGATTTCAGTGCAATTGTTTTTTCCTGGTGAATTAGTGGAATTCTACTAATTTAGCAGTAAATTTTCACTGTTTTTATATAGTGGAAGATATTTCACTTTCTTCCAGTTTCGAGAGTACAAACTCTCTAAAACTGAAATCCCACTGTTTCGTAGCGGATTAAATGTGAAATACAGTTAATATACTTTGTAAATCAGTGAAAATTCACTGAGAGCTTGATGAAACATTTCCACGAGTACATTAATGAAATTTCTACTAAGTGGACAAGTGAAATTCCACTGTTTCGTAGTACATGTATACTGCAAAACAGTAAGTATGTATTGTTTTCATCAGTGAATGTTTACCTAAAATTTAACGTAACTCTTTTTACTGGTAAAGTACTGGAATTCTACTAATTTAGCAGTGAATTCTCACTGTTTTCATACAGTTGAAGATATTTCGCTTTCTTCGAGTTTCGAGTGTACCAACTTTCTCAAGCTGAAACCTCACTGATGAAACAGTGAATATACATTGTAAATCAGTGAAAATTGCCTAATGAAATCGTCATTTTTTTTAGTAAATCAGTAAAATTCTACCAATTGATTAGTGAGTACTCATTCTTTTTTGTGTAAAATACAAGATACTTCGCTTTTTTCGAGTTTAGAGTGTACGTGGTTAAACGCGAAAAATGTTTCTCCCCGTGGCGTATAAATTACGGAGCTCGTTGACGCGATTGGAGCTCGAGATAAAGCTTCTTTGTCCCGTGTGTGCCAACAGACGCGAGCACTGGCCCCTTTTCTCGAGCTACGCTTGCTGGCAACAGCTCGTAAACGAGACCAAGTCCCTCAGCAGGGACCATGCCGCGCTTTCCGACGTCTACAGCACGCATCTCGTGGGCCGGCTCAACCAAGTCATCGAGGACATTCAGCGGATTTATAAACGAGTGAGTTCAAATAAGCCACGAGCAACAACTTTTTCTTCTTCTTCTTCTTCCTTCTCTCTCTTTATCCTTGCATAAATTGGCCCTAAGTAGAAAATGTACTGAAGCCTTAGGGATCCGTACGTGTCTTGTCGTCTGGTGATGAGAAGACAAATGGTCTTGAAATTAAAGGATATTCATTCTTGAATCGAGAGGATTTGAATTTTAATTGACAGGGTATTGATTTGAGCATTGTACTGCAGAATCTTTTAATATTCATGCAATTTCTGACAATTTTTTTTGCCAAATGAACAAAAACTTTGTTTAAGTCTTGATTTATCGAAGAATACAAGACTTCATTCATGTTGAAGGCGGATTGGCGAATAAAAGTTTAAAATAAAACGCCACTTGAGGAACTTGAATTTCACTATAAAAACCCGAAATAATCCAGACCCGAAGGATTCATCGTTTTCCTTTTTTTTCTTCTTGTGTAATCCCTCCTGAGTGCATTATCCGACGAAGCCGACAGATGCGACGAAAGCTTTCGCAGCTGCGAGAGAATGAATAACTGACAGAGAAACGCGTCCCATATTCATTTTTTTTTACTTGCAAAAAATGCTTAGTTTCTTAAGAAGGCTTGTGCTTTTTTTTCTTGATGACTCATTTTTCTGTTTTTTTTTTTTTTTTTTTTTTTTTTTGTTTCTAAAGATTGGAGTTGAAGTGGATTTTTGATATTGATGGAGATTTTCGTGGGGTATAGAGTTTAAATATTATATTTGTTTTATTTTCTCTTAATTATTGGAAGAAGATGAATAGAAGAATTTTTGAGTACTGCGCTCAAACACGTAATGATGCAAAAATATTTTTTTTATTATGTAAATCATTTGTTTTTGAAGATTCGGTCCTCTTAGGAAATAGAAAAAATTCATTAAAAAACCGTATTATTCAGAGTAGTAAAGTTTTGCTTGTTTATCTGAATTTTTTCATCTTTTTTATTTTTTGCTGACGAATTAATGATATGAAACTGATTTATTGGTGAATTCTCACTTTTTTTTGACAGTCTAATATCTTCATCTTCAAAATAGTTAATTTTCAGTTTTTTGTTTTGTTTTTTTCGCACCTTTCTATTTTTCACTGAAGAATTCATGAAATTCAACTGATTTGTCAGTGAATACTCACTACTTTTGATAAGCAAACGTGTATCACTTCAAAATGATGAAGTTTTATTTTCTCATCTTTTTTCCTGTAATTTTTGAGTTTAAAATGATGAAGTTTCACTTTCATATCAATTTTTTTCATTTTTTTCATTTTTTTATATTTCGCTCATGAATTAGTGAAATTCCAGTGATTCATCAGAGAACACTCACTTTTTTTTACTGTTAAAGGTCTGTGATTTCCAAACGATAAAGTTTCAGTTTTCAGTTGTTTAGTTTTTAATACTTTTTCAATTTTCAGTAATATATCAGTGAATCTCAACCGATTTATCAGTGAATGCTCACTTTTTCCAATAATTCAGTGTCTTTCACTTGAAAATACTAGAATTTTACCTCTTAATTTTTTCTTTCTAATTTTTCACTTTGAAATGATAATATTTCATGCTTTCATTGATTTTTTTTATTTTTCGCTGACAAATTAGTAAAGTTCAACTGATTTATCAGTGAATACTTACTTTTTCTAACAGTCAAATGTCTTCGACTCTCAAATGGTAGAGTTTGAGTACTTTATTGTTTTTTTTTACCTTTTCAATTTTTACTATTTAATCTGTGAAATTCAACTGATTTATCAGTGAATATTCCCTTATTCAATGTCCTCTTTCTTATAAATGGTAAAATTTTACTTTTTCATTCACTTTTACCTGTAATTTTTAACTTCGAGGTGATCAAGTTTTACATTTTCATTAACCTTGTTTTCCTTTTTCTTATTTTTCGCTGATAAATTAGTGAAATTCAACTGATTTGTAAGTGAATACTCATTTTTTTCGACAGTCAAATGTCTTTGCCTTTTAAACAGTAGAGTTTTAGTTTTTTATCGTTTTTCCTTGTTTAATTTTTTTTACTTGTCAATCAGTAGGCTTGAACTGATTCATCAGTGAATTTTCACTTTTTTAAACAGTATAATATCTCCTATTTAAAAATGCAAAGTTTAGCTGTTTTACTTTTTCCTCATTTTTTTAAGTTTCTAGTCAAGTTCCACAGTTTTATATTGTTTTTATTTTTCACTGGCAAATCAGTGAAATTAAAATCAGTGAATACTTACTTTCTTTCAAACGTCTCATACTTTGAAATAGTGAAATTTCACTTTTTATTCATTTTTTTTACTCTAAAAAATGGTGAAGTTCGAATTTGTTTTTAATATTCTTTTTTTCACTGGCAAGTTAGTTAAATTCTACTGATGTATCAGTGAATATAAACTTTTCTTCGACAGTTGCATACCTCCCATTTAAAAAATTAGCCTCACTTTCTCATTTCTTTCAACTTTTCAATCTCTATCTTAAAATACTTGATTCCACATTTTTCATTCTTTTTTTCTCTCTTATTTCATTTTACACTAACAAATCAGTAAAACCCAACTTCTTTATCCCAGAATATTCACTTTTTCCGACATTTAAACCTCTTCTCCCTTTAATATACACTACTTGCTCAGTTTGAATTAGTAAAAAAACTACTAATTAAAAGTAGAATTCCAAAAATTAAAAAAAGGTGAAAAGAGAGCAACTAAAGTTTTAGTAAAAATTTACTGATTGAACTAGTGATGTAGCTTACTGATGAAATTAGTTATATTTGACTGAAAAAATACTGAATAACTATCTGTAAATTTTAGTAAAAATCCACTTTTACAGTAAGTAGGTTTGACTAAAAGATAAGTATAGTTAAACTAATGAAAAATTCAAATTTTACTAATACTTTACTGAATAGTTACTATTCATAGTTATAAATATTTACCTCTGCAATTACTGATTATCTAAATAGCATTCAAATGCTACTGATTCATCATTGTTTTATATGGCAAAAAATCAAGCAATAGTAACAGACACATCTAGACAATTATTTCAATATTTATTTCTTGAAACGTCAAGCTTACAGCAATATTTTTTTAGGTACATATAATGTATAACTTAGTAGAACTCAACTAGTTTTTTTAGTCAACTTGTGAAATTCTAATTTATCAGTAGACTTACTAATTGAATTAGTAAGAATTTTACTAATTCGAATTGAGAGAGAGTAAAGTCTTACTTTTTCTGATTATTCAGGAAGTGGTCAGCCTGGTGTTTAAATGTGTGTTTCTTTGTATTTTGTGGAAAAAAAAATTAGTGTCGAGAGATCGGGTACGAAACTCACGAGGAGATTTTGCGCGTTTTGCACGAGTTGCACACGACGATGAAAACGTACCAGACGTATCAGACGGAGTCGCGACAAGCGGAAACGAAGCTACGCGTGGCCGAGCAACAGAGGACCAAGCTCGAGGTCACGAACGTGCCACCAGAAAAGCTCGCTCGCAGCAAAAAATACAAGCTCATCGAGAAGGAAGTGAACAAGGTGAGAATCTGTTTCGAATCTTTTTTATCTATTTTTCATGCCATTTTTGTCCCTTTTGTCTATCCCAAAGCATAGAAAGTCACGTATTTGATGTTGCTTAATTAACGACGATACTGGGAGGAAATTAAAATAGGTCTTGTATTTTTTGATATATATTATATTAAAGTAATTATTACAATAATATATGGAAAATTTATCAACTACTTATTATATGTATGCAATTTATGTATATATATTCCATTCAATATGAATTAAAACATCCTATATTCATTATTTCAAAAATTTATGATAATTTTGGAAATGAATCATTTTGTAAGTATAGAAATCTATTGGAATCATGATTTTCATTAGATATTCGTTAATGCGGATATAATTTTTTTGGAAATCTATACAAAATTTAAAAATCGATCAGATTAAACTTTGATTCCAAAAGCATTAAATTCTATAAATTCATTTTTCAGAAAATCTATGAAATTTTTTTGAAATCAGGAAAACTTTAATCTTTAGAGCATTGAATTTTGGTATTCTTTATAGAATTAGTATATTACATGTAAATGCTAATCTAATTTTTAAAAATCTATGCAGAATTTGCAAATCAATGAATTTTTTATGCCTAAAGTATAGAATTCTAAGAATTCGTATTGACATTTCAAAAATCTTCAAATATGCTGTATAATCTTACAAAATTCAATAAATACACAAACACATTCGAAATACTAGAAAGAAAAAAGAAAAAAATAAAAGTTCTACAAATGAATTGAACTTTAATTTCTACATAGGGTATGAAATTTTATAATTGCTTTGTAGATGAGGTTGTAGAGAAGATGCAGTAAATCTTGCAGAATTCAAAAAATACGAAAAATACTTAAATATAATTAGGTACTTATAAATAATGATGTAGATTTTTTCAGAAATCTGTACAGAATTTAGAAATCCATAAAACTTTGTTTTCTGAGGCATCGTATTCTAAAAATACATTTCAAAATTTATTAATATCTTCAAATTTTCGAAAGAATCTTAGAAAATCTAATAAATTCACAAAAATACAAAAAATACTCAAAAGAGAAAAAATACTGATTTAGATGTTTCGAAAATTTATATTATGAAATTCTTAACGTGGTTATATTTCTGATTTTTAAAGCATCTAATTTTAGATTTCTGTATAGGAGTACTTGGGAATATTAAAAAAAGTCTGAATCTTGTAGAAAATATTACGAAATTCGATCAACACAAAAAAAATGAAAAATTATTCCTCAATGCTGATTAGATTTTTTTAGAAATCTGTACAGAACCTGGCAATCAATAATATTCTGATTCTCAAAGCATCAAATCCTAGAAATTCTTATCAAAATCTATAAAAAAAATCTTTAAATCTGCTGAAGAATTTTAGGAAATTTAATAAATTCTCAAAAATACGAAAAGAATACTGAATTTAATTGATTCGAAAAATTATAAAATTCTGAAAGTGAATATAACTTTGATTTGGGAGCATCAAGTTTTAGAATTCTGTGTATAGAAGTTCATTAGAATCATAAAAAGTCTATATCTTCTAGAAAATATTACGAAATTCAATCAATACGAAAAAAAACACGAAAAATACTAAAATTTTTATTAGGTACTTGTAAATGCTAATAAGATTTTTTCAAAAATCTTAACAGAATTTGAAAATCTATAACAATAACTCTAAATCTGCGAAAGAATCGTACAAAATTCAACTAATGAAAAAAAATACAAAAAAAGATTAAAATAAGAACAATGCTGATTTATTTTTTTTTTCCAAAAATTATAAAATTCTGGAAGTTAATATAACTTTGATTTTCAGAGCATCAAAGTCTGAAATTCTGTATAGAAACTTTCGAGAAACATAAAAAAGCTTGAAAATATCACGAAATTCAATGAATACATAAAAAATATGAAAAATACTAGAATTTTATTAAGTACTTAAAAAGGCTAATTAGATTTTTTCGATAATCTCTACAGAATTTTGGAAATCAATAAAACTTTGATGTCTAAAGCATCAAATTCTAGAAATTTGGTAGAAAATCTCACGCCATTCAATAAATAAACAAAATACTAGAAATTAAAAAGAGTCTTACAATTATTGTTTAAATAATTCATATATACAATGTAATATTCTGTAAAATCAATGAAACTTTGATATGCAGAGCAACGAATTCCTGAATTATTACTTCTGACAATATTCCCTTGATTTCCACTAACTTTCCATAACCCTGCAAAAATATACACATAATCCTTCCTCGACTTCTCCAGCATGAAATTTCACGTGAATATTCAAGCATAAAATCGATAAATTAATACGCCATGAATTTTCTAATACGAGTTCCTTTACCTTGTCCATCTCGAGGTGTTTTTTTTTTTTCTTTTTTTTGCTCGTTGTAGAATTATAATTCGCGTCTGGCAAAGAGTTATAAAAGGACTTTCTAAAAGCTTCGGTACAACTTTCACGATCGCGGTACGTCGATAAAACGTCGCGCGGATAAATGATTTCGATGGAGTCGCGCATTTTTACGCGGAGGGCTTATTATTTATGCAAGTCGAGGCGCCGACGCTAACATGGTCTTCTAAAAATAACGCTCGTACATATTTTACGAACCGAGGTTCATCAATCATTGGGCTAGACGATTCTCCAAGTATCGAGGGTGAATACACGAATGAACATATGAACCCGGGATAAAAAATCAGAGTATCATTTCAGTCACCAAGAGTATCGAAGGAGTCTCCGAGAGTATACAAAATTTTAAAAAAAGGTGACTGTGATTCTCCGAGAGTAAACTAATTTTTTTCAAGAATCTCGAAAAGTCTCCTACAGTCACCTTTGATCTCCGATTTGAATACTCTATTTCTTGAAAGCAACAACAAGAGTATCGTTTGAGTCTCGAGAGTATCTTAAGTATTCCATTTTGCCAAACGGAATACTCTTAAGATCAATTTGGAGACTCAAAATACTCTTCAGACTAAAGAATACTCTGATTTTTTATCGCGGGAATGACAGAGAAAAAAATCTAGTACTTTTTGGCATACTATACGGCACAAAGTAGTAGAATATTGTAATTTTTGCAATGATTTTACAGGTTTTTACGATATTATTGTGAATTTCGTTTTTTATTTCCTGATTACAATATTCTGTGTTGAAAATCGTTATATTAAACCAATTTAGAATTTTTCAGGACTCTCTAGAATTAATGCATATAAATTTAAGATTTGAAGTTCTGAAAATGAAAGTTATATTTACATTCAGAGGTTTATAAGTATCTAAAAAAATTTTCGTATTTTTTTTGTATTGATTGAGTTTCGTAATATTTTCTAGAAGATTAAGAATTTTTTTTTCATTTTCAAGAATCTCAACATTGTATGGTAAAAATCGTTGTATTGAACAAATTTAGAGTTATTCAGGATTCTCTATAATTTATATATAGAAGTTAAAAATTAACCATCATTTTTCAGTATTTTTAGTGTTTTTATGCATTTATTGGATTTTCTAAGATTCTTTGGCGGATCTGAAGATTTTAATAGATTTTGGAGGAAATTTCTAGAATTCAAAGCTTTAAATATCAAAGTTTGATTGATTTCTATCTTCTGTATGGATTATCGAAAAAATTCAATTAGCATTTACAAGTACCTGAAAAAATTTTAGTATTTTTCGTATTTTTTTGTATTGAATGAGTTTCGTAATATTTTCTAGAAGACTAAGACTTTTTTTTATTTTCAAAAATTTTTCAGAATTCTCTAGAATTTATGTATAGAAGTTTAAAATTTAATGTTCTGAAAATGAAAATTATATTCACATTCAGAGGTTTGTAATTTATAAGTTTTTGCAACGATAAAATCATCATTTTCCAGTATTTTTCTTGTTTCTAGTTTTTTAGTGTTTTTATGCATTTATTGAATTTCCTCAGATTCTTTAGCGAATTTGTAGATTTATATAGATTTTGAAGAAAATTTCTAGAATTCGAAGCTTTAAAAATCAAAGTTTGATTGATTTCTAGATTCTGTATAGATTTTCGAACAAATTTAATTAGCATGTACAAGTACCCAAAAAAATTTTAGTATTTTTCGTATGTTTTTGGTATTGATCGAGTTTCGTAATAATTTCTAGAAGATCAAGACTTTTTTTGTTATTTTGAAGAATATCAACATTGTAAAACAGATAAAAAGTGCATACATCATAAATTTATATTATTTTCGAATGGTATATTATTGATCAAATTTTGTAGTATATTCTAATATTTTTATATATTTTTAATGATTCACAAAATTTACTTTTAATAATTTTTTTGAAGCACTGACAACTTTTGGAATTTTAAATGTTTTCTGTTTCAAAAATAATTTTCAAACTTCAAACGTAACAGATTATTCAATTTTTTGTAATGTATGAAAATTCGCATAAATTATGCAAGATTTTTCTTGATTTTGGATACTTTCCAAGTATTCCAAATTTGAATAAATAAATATGTTTCATACCTCATATTTTGAATATATATGACGAACACAATTCACAAAATTATTGAACATATTCTGATATTCTACACAAATTTTGTTTCTACTGATATTGTTGACAGTTTTTTTTAATTTCTAGATGTTTCATAATACTTCGAAATTTTCAACATTTTTTATTTTATACCAACTATCAAAAATTTCAAAAATTTTACGATTTTTTAAAACTATGAAGGTTTTAAAATTTCCTTGAAAAATTCAATGAACTCTATCATGCACATTCAAAGAAATGATAAATATGTATGAAAACACAATATGAATAAAAATTTAATGAAATTCTATCGAGTTCTCGAATTTTTTTTATGTATTGGCAATTTTAAGAATCTCGAATGTTTTCCAATCATTCAAAATTTCAAACAGATGATTAATAACTGTCGAAATTTCATGAAAATTGACAGACCTATGAAGATTTTTCTCAGTTTCTGAATGCTTTTCAAATACTGCAAATTTTCTCGAAAAAATTGTAAAAAATATCTTCAAGCATATTATTTTCTCGAAATACATATAATAATGAACATAATTTTTAAAATGATGGACGTTTTCTAAAATTCTACGAAAATTTGATTTTTGCAGAATAATTGACAGTTTTTGGAATTTTTTATCTGTTATGATTTTTCGAAATTTATGAATTTATCAATAACATCAAACCAACTACTCACACATTCAAAATTTCATAAAATTTGTCAAACTCTTGAAATATTTTCGGTGATTTTCAAATATTTGTTCAGAATTCAGTGTTTTAAATTCATGAATTCTTGATGAAAAATTTTTTATCGAATGTATTGCAAATTAAAAGAGTTGAACAAAATTTATAACTCAATGAAGGAAAAATATATGTAGGTAAAGACTAAACTAATGAAATACAGAAATATTTCATAAAGAAAGTTTTGCGATCTCGATATTTAGAAAAAAGAATTTTCGAAATTGAGATCTATTATTAAGAGTAGAATAAATAATTTCATTTTTCTCCCGCTTCGATAAAAAAAATCGTTTGCACCACGGAAAAAAAGTACTATTAATAGTTTTTCAGACATTAGTACTTGTTTAAACCAGGAATGGTTTTTTAAATGTTTCAGAGGAAGAGCAAATACACCGAAGCCAAATTGAAAGCCCTCAAAGCAAGAAACGAATACATACTCTGCCTGGAAGCTTCAAATACAACAATTCACAAATATTTCGTGGAGGATTTGTCAGATCTTATCGATGTAAGTGTTACTTAAAATTATGATAAATCTCATATAACTTTGTAACATCAATTCGCCATCAAGTTTCAAATATTTTTTCTCTTACAACTTAATACATTTCATTGCAGAATAAACAGAGAAATAAAATTCCCATGTCATTTCTACCCATTTTCCAGTTTATTTATACTAGAATTCCATATTTTAATGAAATTTTCCTATTCAAGTATGTGAAACGTGAAAGAATAGTAAATTTGCAGTGCAATCATATACGAAATTTCTGTATTTTTTTTACAGCGTACATGTTATACCGTAAAGGGTACATGTAATATTTTAAAGGAATAGCATAATATTTCTTTTTTATAATTCTTCTTTTACTTCAGAACATGAGATGTTTGAAAAAAAGGTAAATCATGAATTTTTCAGTGCATGGATTTCGGTTTCCAACACTGCATAGCACGAGCACTAATGATGCACTCCAGTGCAGAGGAAGGTAGACAAAGGTCGCTGCAAGCTGGTGCTGAACAGCTGGCTTCGTCTATTGGGTCTTTGGATTCAAGAGCTGACAAACAAAGATTTCTCGAGGCCCATCATGCAGCATTCATGATACCCAAGAAATTCGAGTTTCAAGGTCAACGAGGAGACGAGGTAAACAACTATGCACAAATAATTTTACTACTTTATTTTGCATTGTTTGTATTTTGATAACTCATTGTCTTTTCTCAATACTTCTATTATTTTTATATGTAATATTAATTGAATGAAACTATTTCTCGATAAGTTTTCAAAAAGTGTATTTCTATCGTATTTTTGCAGGCGCCAGAACCAGAGTTGCAGAAAATGCTGCACTCGGAAATGGAGCAGAGACTTTCGCAGCTCCAGCAGCGAGTGACGACGCTGAAAACCGAGTCCGAAGAAGTTTGGAAAACTTTGGAAACGGCGGAAGCGAGTCTGATGGAGATGCTCACTGCGAAAGATTACGACTGTTCCAGTTATTTCGGCGAGAACGCGGTTCCAACGTCGAAACCACCGGAAATGCTTCAGAGCAAACTCAGGGCAGATCGTCAGGAAACTGAAGATTTCTACTTGGCGGTAAAGAAATTAATATATTTTTCGAAATAATGAAAATTTTGCTATGAAATTCACTCGGAATTCTAAAAAAAATAACAGAAAATATGGAATTCCTCAGTAAAAATTATTTATGGAATCATTTTTACATGAATACATCTAAGTTTTTTTTGTACTACAAAAAAGATTCTTTGAAAAATGAAATAGAAATGAAAAACATGTAGGGTACATGTAATATTGTAAGGGTATTTGTAATGCAAACTCAGGGCAGATCGTTAGGAAACTGAAGATTTCTACTTGGCGGTAAAGAAATTTATGTATTTTTTAAAACAATAAAAATTTTGTCATGAAATTCACTCAAAATTCTAAAAAAAAGAACACAAAATATGGAATTAATCAGTGAATATTATTTATGGAATCATTTTTACATGAATAAATCTAAGTTTTTTTTGAACTACAAAAAAGATTCTTTGAAAAATGAAGTAGAAATGAACAACATGTAGAGTACATGTAATATTTTAAAGGGTATAAGTAATATTTTGAAGGGTATTTGTAATGCAAACACAAGGCAGATCGTCATAAAACTGAAGATTTTACTTGGCGGTAAAGAAATTAATATATTTTCAGAAATAATGAAAATTTCATCATGCAATTCACTGAAAATTTCAAAAAATTGTTTTAATATGAATACATCTAAGTTTTTTTTTAACTGCAGAATAGATTCTTTGAAAAATGAAGTAGAAATGAAAAACATGTAGGGTACATGTAATATTTTAAAGGGTATACGTAATATTTTGAAAAGTACACTCTAAAAAAAAATTCGTGGTAATTTTACTGTACCGATACGAAAGTCATTACCCATTACCTTGTGATGAAATTTGACTATAATTTTACTATAAGCCGTTAGAATTTTCCAGTTCATTTATAATAATATTTATGATTTCCGTATTTTTTCATAGTGTACATGTAATATTCTAAAGGGTTTATGTGATATGTTAAAGGGTATAAGTAATATTTTTGAGGGTATTTGTAACGCAAACTCAGGACAGATTGTTAGGAAACTGAAGATTTCTACATGGCAGAAAAAAAATAAATATATTTCTGAAAAACTGAAAATTTTGCCATGAAATTCACTTAGAATTCCAAAAAATTAACAACAAATATGTAATGTATCATTAAAAATTATTTATGAAATCATTTTTACATAAATACATCTAAGTTTTTTTTGAACTGCTAAGAAGATTTTTTGAAAAATAAAGTAGAAATGAAAAGCATGAAGGGTACATGTAATATTTTAAAGGATACATGTAATATTTTGAAGGATATATGTCATATTTTTAATGGTACATGTAATATTTTGTTAACATAATATTTATTTTTTATATTTCTTTTTTTTTGTCTTCAGAAATTTCGTGAGTACCTGCTAGGAACTTCCAGAATATCGAGACTGGAGGCGAAACAGGAGCACATTCGACAATGTTTACTCGAAGGCTCGAATTCGAGTCCGAATCTCTCGATAACCACGGGAAAACAAAAACAGGCTCGTCGTAAACGTATTGGGAGGCTGCAAATGAATGGACAGCCGAAATTATTTGGTGGCTCTTTGGAGGAATATCTTGAAAGTTTGAACCAGGAGATTCCACTTATTATCAAAAGCTGCGTCAGGGTGATAAATTTGTATGGATTGCACCATCAAGGCATTTTTCGAGTTTCGGGGTCTCAGGTAAGAAAATATTTATTTTATTATATTTTTTTTTCTATACATATTTTTCTAAATCTAATATAATTTTTTTTTGTAATATAATTATATTTTTACTGTATATTCTACTACATTTTATTTGCGTTTTTTTTTTTCTTCATTTTTAACTTCGATTCTCATTAAAAACTAGACAAAGTGTTAGGAGATCTAACGAAAGTTTTTTTACATTTTTTTTTGAAAACAATGTTTTTTTTGAACAATTTTTTAAACAATTTGAAAAAAATAAAAAAATTCAAGAATTGTTGATGAATTTTCTAGATTTAGCGAACATGTGTAATGTTTCAGAAAAATACAGCTACTATGGAAATTTTCGAAAATTTTGAAAATATCGGAAAATGTTTTGTTGTAGAGTAACGATCGATAATTTGAGGATTATTTGAAAACTTTGGGAATGTGAAAGACGTTCAATAACTCGAAACTTTCAAAAATTCGTAGGATTCCATCAATTTTTTTAATAAATTTTCTAGATTTTGAAATATTCTGAAAATTGCGTAAAATTTCAGGAACTTTATAATCATCTTGAAATTTTTACATGTTATTAAATTTTTTGTTCTATAGACGTCATTGAATTTATAATCTTAAAATCTATACAAGAGTTCGAAAATCTCCGAAAATGTTAGTAAATTTCGTATATTTTTTGTGAGATTCTGTAAATTACGTAAAATTACAAAAACTTGATGATTATATTAAAATGTTTACAAATCATTGAATTTTTTGAGGGATAAAGTCCATCATTTTGAAATCTGTATAAAAATTCGACGATCTACAGAAATATTGATACATTTCGTAGATTTCGGAAAATTCTGGAAATCAACTTTAGAAAATTTATTATCATTTTTATTATTTTTATTATTATTTTTATCATCCTGAAATTTTCACATACTATTTAATTTTTTGTTGTACAGGTATCATTCACTTTATAATCTCAAAATCTATGTTAAAATCCGAAAATTTACGAAAATGTTAATGAATTTTGTATATTTTGTAAGATTCTGGAGATTACGTAAAACTTTAGAAACTTTCCAATTATATGGAAATTTTTACATATCATTGTTTTTTTTTGAAGTATGAAGGCCATCAATGAACTTGAAATCTGTAGAAAATTTGAAAATGTACAAAAATATCGATGCATTTCGTAGATTTTTGAAATATCTCGGTATTACGTAAAATTTCAGAAACTTCATAATCTTCTTGCAATTTTCACATATTATTAAATTTTTTGTTTTTCAGATATCATTAAATTTACAATCTAAAAATATATATTAAAACTCGATAATCTATGAGAATGTTAATAAGTTTTGTAGATTTTGTAAGATTCTGGAAATTACGTTAAACTTCAGAAACTTGATAATTTTATTGGAATTTTTACAAATCATTGTATTTTTTCAAGCATGAAATTCATAAATAACTTTGAAATCTGTATAAAAATTCGACAATCTACAAAAATACCGATACATTTCGTAGATTTTGGAAAATTCTGGAATTTACGTAAAACTACAGAAACTTTATAATTATCTTGAGATTTCCACATATTATTTCAGTTTTTGTCGTACAGATATCATTGAATTTATAATCTTGAAATCTACATAAAAATTCGGAAATCTACGAAAACGTAAATAAACTTCGTAGATTTTGTAAGATTCTGGAAATTACGTAAAATTACAGTAACTTCATAATTATATTGAAATTTTTACATATTGAATTTTTTGAGGTATAAAGGCCGTCAATAACCTTGAAACCTGTATAAAAATTCGAAAATCTACAATAATATAGATATATTTCGTAGATTTTGGAAAATTCTAAAAAATACGTAAAACTTCAGAAACTTTTTAATCATCTTGAAATTTTCACATAGTAATAAATTTTTTGTGGTGAAGATGTCATTCGATTTAAGATCTAAAAATCTTCATAAAAAATCTAAAATGTTATTAAATTTCGTAAATTTTATAAGATTCTGAAAATTAGGTAAAACTTCAGAAACTTTATTATCTTGAAATTTGTATATAATATTAAACTTTTTGTTGTACAAAAATCATTCAATTCGTAATCTTAAAATCTATAAAAAAATTCGAAAATCTATGAAAATGTTAATAAATTTCGTAGCTTTTGTAAGATTCTGGAAATTACGTAAGACGTGAGAAACTGTAATTATATTAAAAATTTTACATATATCACCGAATTTTGTTATGCATGAAGGCCATCAATAACCTTGAAATCTGTGTAATAATTCGAAAATCTAGAAAAATTTCGATTCATTTGTAGATTTTGGAAAATTCTGAAAATCACGTAAAACTACAGAAACTCTGTAATAATCTCGATATTTTCCCGAATCAGGCAATTTTTTATCGTACGAAGATCATTGATGATCTTGACATATTCATAAAAATTCAAAAATATATGAAAAGGTCCATAATTTTTGTAGGTTTCAGAAAATTCTGAGAATCACATCAAACTACAAAATTTCTGTAATAATCTCGAAAGTTTCAAAAATCAGAGAAATTTAGTTGTCATAAAGAATTAATTTATGAATCCACAAATATCTAAAATTATTCAATATTCAGACACATCATTAATTTCGAATATCATTAGTGATTCTGAATTCATACTCCCATAAATATAAAATATTATACCTGTAAACACACATTCCAAACACATCAATAAATGAATTTGCAAAATTGAATTAAATCTCGTACATGAAAAGTTAAATTACATATTCTTGGATATAAAAAATGCATTTCGAAATAATAAAAAAATATAATTATGTACTCAAAATCAAATTGAATATTGTTTGAATACCCAAAATTCATTTCGAATTAATGTTCGAAATAATGTCAATTCTGTATATTAAATAATTAATATACAGAATTTATATTTATATACAGAAGAATTCATATACAGAAGTTTAAGATTTGATGTTTTGAAAATGAAAGTTATACTCACATTCAGACATTTATCAGTACCTGAAAATATTTTCGTATTTTTTTTTGTATTGATTAAGCTTCGTAATATTTTCTAGAACATTAAGACTTTTTTTGTTATTTTCAAGAATCTCAACATTGCATGGTTAAAATCGTTGTATTAAACAAATGAAGAATTTTTCAAGATTCTCTAGAATTTATGTATAGAAGTCTAAAATTTGATGTTCTGAAAATGAAAATTATATTCACATTCAGAGGTTTGTAATTCATAAGTTTTTGCAACAATAAAAACATCATTTTTCAGTATTTTTCTTGTTTCAAATTTTTTAGTGTTTTTATGCATTTATTGGATTTCCTCAGATTCTTTAGCGAATTTGTAGATTTTTACAGATTTTGAAGAAAATTTCTAGAATTCGAAGCTTTAAAAATCGAAGTTTCATTGATTTCTAAATTCTGTATAGTTTTTCGAACAAATTTAATGAGCATGTACAAGTACCCAAAAAAATTTGAGTATTTTTCATATGTTTTTGGTATTGATTGAGTTTCGTAATAATTTCTAGAAAATTAAGACTTTTTTCGTTATTTTCAAAAATCTCAACATCGTAAAACAGATAAAAGGTACATACATCATAAATTTATATTATTTTCGAATGGTATATTATCGATCAAATTTTATAGCATTTTTTAACAATTTTATATATTTCTAATGATTTACAAAATTTACGTGCATTGTTCAGAATTCTACAAACTTTTATAATTTTTTTGAATCACCGTCAACTTTTCGAATTCCCCTTGGAAAAAAATCTCTAAAATTATTCAATACTCAGACACATCATTAATTTCAAATATCATTCGTGATTCTGAATTCATCCTCCCATAAGTATAAAGTATTATACCTGTAAACACACATTCCAAACAAATCAGAAAATAAATTGGAAAAATTGAATTAAATCTCTAATACGAAAAGTTAAATTGCATATTCTTGGATATTAAAAATGCATTTCGAAATGATACAAAAATATAATGATGTACTCAAAATCAAGTTGAATATTATTTGAATACCCAAAATTCATTTGCAAGTAATGAACAAATATTGCATTGTTTCCTTCTATTAGTGATATTTCTCACGTCGTAAAAAAGAGAAGAAAATAAAAACGACCCAAACCAATGTTCGCAGGTGGAAATCAACAATTTCCGGGAGTGGTTCGAAAGGGGCGAGGATCCTTTGGCGGACGTGACGGACGCTTCGGACATAAACAGCGTCGCCGGCGTTTTGAAGCTTTATTTGCGGGAGCTTCGCGAACCCTTGTTCCCCATCATTTACTTCGAGCATCTCATGGAACTCGCGCAACTCGAATCCAAGCACGAGTTCGTTTTCAAAATGAGGGAGCTCATTTCCAGCCTACCGAAACCCGTGGTCGTCGTCATGCGATACCTATTCGCCTTCCTCAATCAGTAAGACCTTTTTCCACCCAAAAAACACCACAAAAAAAGCAGTCTACAAACATTCATCCTAAAATAAACAAATCATGAAGAAAGGATAGGGAAGAATTGAATGTTTCTATTCCAGTCTTTCGGAATTTTCCGACGAAAATATGATGGACCCATACAATTTGGCCATATGTTTTGGACCAACTCTTGTGCCAGTGCCAGAAGACAAAGACCAAGTTCAGTACCAAAATCAAGTGAACGAATTGATAAAAAATATCATCGCTTACAACGAAGAAATATTTCCGGAGGATATCGGGGGGATTCTGTATGAAAAATATATCAGCAGAGAACCTGATGATGGGTGGGTTTGATGATTTTTTCAAGTTCCTCAATGATTTTTGATACAATTTATGAAATTGTTTTTTGACTTTTCAGTGATGTTGGCGATTCGCCATCTGATCAAGTACAAGAAGATATGGATTCTGAAGTTTATCCTTCAGAGGATGGTGAGAATTTGTTTTGACGTGATTAGGAATTGGAGGATACGTTTGAAGGGTGTTTTTTGGTTTTTCAGAGTCAGAAAATATGGAGGCAACAGCCCAATTTGATTTTCTGGCGAGGTCTGAAAGGGAGTTGAGCTTCAAAAAAGGGGACACTTTGATTCTGTATACTCAAGTTAGTAATGACTGGTGGAGGGGTACTCTTGCAGGCAAAGAGGGCCTGATTCCAGACAAGTACATCATGCTCAAAATAAAGTAAGATTTTTTGTAATTATTTTTTTTATCAACAAATAGGGAATAATTAATATGTATGATTGATTTATCATGATTTTTGTATTCAAATGATAATTTTTTAAATTATCTAATGAAAAATTTTAAATATCTTCTATTGTAGTTGTAGATTTTCAAAAATGCAGTAATTTTTTTTTTATCTGAACTTATATTTTATTTTAGTTGTCGTTAATTGGATTGGTGAAAATTCTCATCGAAATATTATACAGTCTGAAATTTTGTTTAATTAATTTTTTATTCATAAGGATAATTTTTTTAATGGAGGTTAGAAACAATCTAGAGTAATTTTTGCTGTATTTATATATACAAGTTGAAGGATTTTTTCACAAGTTAAAGGACATTTTAAATCCTCATAGGGAACTGTGAAATTGAGAATCTTAAAAGGAAATTTCAATTTCTTCTATGAAACTGTAAAATCTGTGTGTATAAGGAAATTTTCAATTCTTTTGAGGAAATTAAAAATCCTCAAAAGGGACTGTAAAATTGAAAACATTTTCAGAAAACTTCAGTTCCTTATAAGGAACTGCAAAATTAAGAACCTTATAAGGAAATTTCAATGCTTTACAAAAAACTGTAAAATCTATAACTATAAAACGGTTTTTTCTTATAAAGAAATTTTAAAACCTCATCAGAAAATTTTAATTTCTCATAAGGGACTGTAAAATCTGTATACGTAAATGGAAATTATCTTGTAAGGAAATTTTAAACTCTTAATAGGAAATTTCGATTATTTATATTCAATTGTAAAAACTGTGTATAGAATTCGAAATTTCCCCATGAAGAAATTTTAAAACCTTCTAGGTAAATTGCAAATCTTTATGGGTAACTGTAAAATTGACAACAAATAAATAAATTCCAACTTCTTGTAAGAAACTGTAAAAACTGTAAACAGACATCGAAATATCCTTGTAAGGAAATCTTCAACACTTATAAGCAAAATGTAAAATTGAGAACCTTTTTATGAAATTTTAATTCCTTACAAAAACTGTAAAATCTGTATATAAAGGAATTAAAGTTTCCTTATTAGGAAATTTCAATTCCTTATAGGTAACTGTAAAATCTGTACATAGAAACTGAAATTTTTTTACGAGAAAATTTCAAAAATTTGTGAGAAAATTGCAGATCTTTACAAAGAACTGTGAAATTGAGAACCTTATAAGGAAATCTCAATTTCTTGTAGGGAACTGTAAAATCTGTATATGTATGGACATCGAAATATTTTCGTAAGGAAATTTTGAACCCTTTTATAAGGAAATTGAAAATTATTTTAAGTAACTGTAAAATTGAGAACCTTTTAATGAAATTTCAATTCCTTCTAAAGAACTGTAAAATCTGTATATATATAAATTACAGTTTCCTTATAGAAAATTTCAAATTCTCATTAGGAACTGTAAAATTGAGAGCCTTGAAAGGGTTTGCGATTTCCTCATAAGGAAATTTCAATTCCTTCCAAGGAACTGTAAAATCTGTATAAAGAAACTGAAATTTCTTTATGTGGAAATTTTAAAACCTTATGAGAAAATTGCAATACTTATAAAGAACTGTAAAATTGAGAATCTTATGAGGAAATTTTAATTCCTTATAAGGAACTGTATAATCTGTATACAGACATCGAAACATCCTTGTATTAAGGAAATTCTAAATTCTTTTATAAGGAAATTAAGAATCCTTGTAAAGAAGTGTAAAATTGGGAACCTTTTATGAAAATGTCAATTCCTTTCAGAGAACTGTAAAATTTTTATGTAATACAGAAATTAAAGTTTCCTAATAAGGAAATTTAAAACTCTTGAAAGCAAATTTTAAATCCTCATAAGGAACTGTAAAATTGAGAACCTTCAAAGGATTTGAAATTTTCTTATGAGGAAATTTCAATTCCTCATAAAGAACTTTCAAATCTGCACACAGAAATTGAAATTTCCTTATAAGGACATTTCAATTTATTATTAGAAACTATAAAATAACGTACACAGAATTTAAAGTTTTCTTATAAGGAAATTCAAAACCCATTTAAAAAATCTCAAATCCTTACGAAGAACTGTGAAATTGAGAACCTAATAAGGAAATTTCAATTCCTTAGAAGGAACTGTAAAACCTGTATATGTATGGACATCGAAATATTCTTATAGGGAAATTTTAAACCTTTATAATGAAATTGAAAATCCTTGTAAGGTACTGTAAAATTTGGAAATTTTTAAGGGAGTTTTAATTTCTTATAAAGAACTGTAAAATCTGTATATTCCTTGTGATAACATTTTAAATACTCATAAAGAACTGTGAAATTTGGAACTTATTAAGGAAATTTCAATTCCTTACAAAAAAACTGTAAAATCTCTACATTCCTTATAAGGAAATTTTAAATACTCATAATGAACTGTAAAACTGAGAACCCTAGAAGGATTTGCGATTTCCTTGTTAGGAAATTTAAATTTCTTACAAATAACTGTAAAATTTGGACCTTTTCAAGGAAATTTCAATTTCTTACAAAGAGCTGTAAAATCTATATATTCCTTGTGAGGAAAATTTAACTACTCATAATGAACTGTAAAATCGAGAACCTTATAAGGATTCACAATTTCCTTATAAAGAAATTTCAATTCCTTATAGGGGACTGTAAAATCTGTATACAGTAACTGAAATTTCCTCTCAAAGAAATTCTACGCCCTTTCAAAAAATCACGAATCCTAATGACGAACTGTAAAGTTATGATGAAATTTCAATCCCATGTAAAGAACTGTAAAAAATCTGTATAGAGTAACTGAAACTTCCTCTCGAAGAAATTCTACACCCTTTCAAAAAATCACGAATCCTTAAGACGAACTGTAAAATTATGATGAAATTTCAATTCCATGTAAAGAACTGTAAAAAATCTGTATACAGTAACTGAAACTTCTTCTCGAAGAAATTCTACACCCTTTCAAAAAATCACGAATCCTTAAGACGAACTGTAAAATTATAATGAAATTTCAATTTCATGTAAAGAACTGTAAAAAATGTATGTATAGTAACTGAAACTTCCTCTCGAAGAAATTCTACACCCTTTCGAAAAATCACGAATCCTTAAGACGAACTGTAAAATTATAATGAAATTTCAATTTCATGTAAAGAACTGTAAAAAATGTGTGTATAGTAACTGAAACTTCCTCTCGAAGAAATTCTACACCCTTTCGAAAAACCACGAACCCTTATTACGAACTGTAAAATTATAACGAAATTTCAATTCATCGTAAATAACTGTAAAATCTGTATATAGAAATTGAAAACCTAAAGATTTCGTTCCTCATAAGGTTTTTTCAAGACCACCTTATAAGAAATCGAGAATCTTACAAATAAATTTTTTCCTGACAACAACAAAAACAAATATCCCATAAATACAGTTTCCGTTTTCTTTTTTGTAATGTTTTATGATATCTTTCGTCTTCAAAATAACTGGGGAACATCGTATTCATCTCTTATTTTGGGAATAATCTCGAATAATTTGCAGAGACGAGGATCGAGAAAAGGACTTGCTGAAATCGTCGAGCGAGGAATCGATGCGAAGACGAGCCTCGAGTTCGGCCGACAGTGCATTATCCAGCAACAATTCCCCGCTGATGGAGGCGTCCGTGAACGGGGGCAGCGCCGCGAGCTGGCCCGATCATCAAGTCGAGGGCGCCGGCACCAATCCCGGTACGATCCTTTCCTCCACAGTCGTGTCAAACGTGCCCTGCGTTTCCTCATCGCAACCTACCATCAGCCGTGAGGTATTGGAAACCAACGTTTAGTCGTTCAGGTGAACTGGAATGCCAACGTAATCTCAATTTCTGACCTCAGAATTTAGAATGTATTCCAACATAACATTTTAGAAACAGTGGAATTTAGAGTTCGGATCTGATAAAAGAAGATATTAGTTGTTCAGAGTTTGTATGAATTTGATTTCGATTCAAAGAGAACCTTATTTCTAGAGCAATCAGTTTACCAAAGGAATATGTTGATTTTTTTTTTCAATGTATAGCAGATTAACAAAAAAAAATATTTTTATTACGAAATTTGTCAAATGTGAGACAATTTCATTATTTTAATGATTTAGGTAGGTGTCATTCTTTTTTTGAAATATACATGAAGTTTTTTACATTGTTCGATGAACATCTGGAAAACTTGAAACTCAAAAAATTTTGAAAAATTGAAAAAAAAAACATTGAAAATTCCCAAAGTTATCAGTAATTCAATGAAGGTTTGAAGATTTGTAGAATTTTCAAAATTGTTTATGAATTTTGTTATGTTTATTGTCATTGTCATTATAAATAGCAAAATCTAGAATGTTATGAGATTCGCCAGAAAAAGAATCACGAATTTTCGAAAAATTCAGAAAAACATTGTATGTTCAAGCTATTATGAAAAATCAAATAAAATTTGAAAAAATTGTGGAATCTCAGATAGTATGTTTATAAATTTTGCTAACTCTTGTGACTGTATCGTTTTTTTAAAGAATGCATGAAGTTTTTTACATTGTTTGATGAACATCTGAAAAACTTGAAAAGTGTTACCAGATATACGAAGTATCATTAAGAGTTTTTATCATCGAAAGTCAAAAAATTTTGGAGAACTGAAAAAACATGAAATACTCTCAAGATCGTCAATAATTCAATAAAATTGTGAAAATTTTTAGAATCTTAGAGAATGTTAATAACTTTTTTAAGTTTTGGTAACTTATACTTTTTTGAAAAATGCATGACGATTTTTTATTTATCTAATAAACATCTGAAAAACTTCAAAAGTGTTCAGATTTACGAAAGATGTTGAAAATTTCTTATAATGTTCGACACTCAAAAAATTTCGAAGAATTTATAAAACATTAAAAATACTGAAGATTTTCAGTAACTCACTAAAATTCTAAATACGTAGAATTTTGAAAAATGTTCATAATTTTGGTTATGTTTGCAAACATGTTATCATACTACTTCAACGTATGATTGTACGTTTTTTTTTGGTTTTTAAATAAAAAACTGGAAAATTAGAAGAATCATCGAAAAAAAATCACGAATTTTTCGAAAAACCATTATCATTTAGTCAAATTTCGAATAATTTTTATTGTGTTTGAACTTTTAAAACTTATAAAAACTCAATAAATGTTGGATACTATGAAGATTGTCTTCAATTCAGTGAAGTCGTCAAAAATTACGCAAAATGTTTACATTTTTATGTTTTTCAGATAATACTCATTATCATATTTTCCCACTAAAATATTCAATGTTTTTTTTTTTTTTTTTTTTTTTTTTTCATTTAATAACATGACTAACTCAAAAATTATGACCAAAAATTTTATGATTTTGACAAATTTTTACAGAATTTTTAAATATCGAAAAAATATCTTTGTTTGTGGTTTATAGCAATTTGAAAAATGAGAATACCTTTTGTATTTTGAAGATAACTTGTAATTCTGAAAAGTTCAAAAAATTTGCAGAAAAGCGACAAATTTCAGTAAATTTTGTATTGTACGTTTGAAAAAAGCGAGGTATAATTTTTTATTTTGTATTTTTAAAAATTTAGAAAACTTAAAAGTTATGATAAAAATAACAAAAAATCTAAATAATTCAGACTAAATCCCAAATAACTTGAAAATCTTGAATAATTTTTCTCATGTCCTAAACATCAATGATTTCAAAAAATCGAAAATCGTTTACAATTTTAAAGACCATCAATGATTTCAAAAATTAAAAAAATTTCGCAACTCACAGTTAATCTTTGTTATCTTATAAAATTTTTAGATGGTGTGAGTTGAGTACTTTTTTATATCCAATAATTTTTAATTGTTAATTTCAAGAATTATTCATTTACATCTAGAAAAATCCAAAAGTCTTTGTGGTTTCGACTGAATTTCGTAATATTTGGAAATTTTGAACAATTTGTTATTGTTTCATAATTTTTTTTTTCATTTTCTTCAAAAAATAGAAGAAAAATTCTTTTTAATTTTTTTTAATAATTATTTCAAATGTATGTATCATGAAATCATGATTCACTAGTAAAAAAATGTAAAATCCTTTGGTGAGGAATAAAAAATCGAGATTATTTGTTGGTTTTCCATTCGCCCTTTCGCTTGTGTCTACGTTGTCCCGCATCGTACGCATCCAAAAAAGCGGCGCTGGCCAAAGTGTCTTGGAAAACGGGTGCATGGCTCTTTTTTTCGTACTTACTGCGTTTTTTAGTTGTTTTCTTTCTTACATGTTTTTTTTTCAAACTACTTTGTTTAACCGTGGTTTTCTTTTTTTTTTCTTTCTTCAATTTTTTTTCTGGTTCTTACTATGTTTGGAATGAACAAAAAAGCAATTTTAGATAACGAGCATCAAAAAGTATTAAAAAATCGGGTGTCTGAAGTTTTTTTTCGTAAAATTCTGTTTTGAAATTGTTGTAAGAGAATAAAAATCATTGAAATTCGAATAAAATGAATAAAAATGCAGATCAAAGTAACCTAAAAACGTGGAGGAAAAAAATTTCAGACACCCTCAAAACTAGAAAAAAAGCAGCTATGGCACAGTTTTTGCGTTTTTCTTCTATCGCAAAGGTAATTTTCGAATTGTCTCCTTTGAAAAAGTTTGAATCTCTTCCACTTCCTTCAAAAACCGTTTTAGAAATTAGACGATCACGAATGCACAAGTCCCACTCACCCGCACCTCGCACTTTCGCATCGCAGCTTGGCACAAGCGCAAAAACATGACCCAAATCGAGGCTGGTTCTGGCAAAAATCGAAAATCCATATTTTCATCTTGAACACTCCTACTCCCCAATTCTCAACCGAAAATTCAATATTTTATTGAATTAAATCATAAAAAATCAAATTCTCAACCCTACGGTTGTCCATATTGTCAGAACAATCCTCGATAATTTATTTACTCGCGTCGAATAAGACTGATTTCTGTGTTATGAAATACTTTTAATTGTTCACACTCTGAACCCCACGACAATACACAATCTAAACAAAAAAAAGGAATTTGTGAAAAAAAACCAAGAGCGGAATTTCGTAATCTTAAGAAACGAGATTGTAAATACGCTTAAATGTTATGATAACTCGATGCCAGCTATTTATAAACAAAAAGAATTTTTTATAAGAAAAATACGTTCTCGTTGTTTTTATACCAAGTAAGCAAACTCTGTAAAATACGTGAAAATAAACACTCGGGAATGATAAACACGAAAAAAAAACTTGGCTGCATGTGCCTTTTGTTCCCTTCTGTCCTTTTTTCTTTTTTCCATATCGTGCATTAATTTTCGTTGGATTTTTGGTTGCTGTTTTTTCCAGATTTACGTTTAACGAGGAAGCTGAAAAGCGAAAACCTCGATGTTTTTTTGTCAAGTGCTTCGAGTTCGTGCGACCTTTTTTGTAACTTTTTCGTGTGAGTTTGTGTGTTGGTTCGGTTTTTTGTTCAATTTCCGTTTTGCCAATCCCGTAGAAATCCTCTTTAAGCAATGTCGATCCAATGTAGAAGAAACCAATGGGATTTTACCGATTCTCGGACCTGCTTAAACCACGGATCTGTTCTTTCTGGGCTTTTTAGGTGAGTAAGGAAACGTGTGGAAATGGCATGGGTTTTTGAGATTTCGTCTCAATTTTTGTTTTTGGGGTTTTTTTGAGGCTTTGGCAAGAATTTGTTGCTGCTTGATATTGTTTTTGATGATTTTGATTCGAGTTTTTAGAAGAATTGTGAATTTGGGGGATCTAGATCGATTCGTAATTTTTTTCTAGTTAAAATGATGTGTTACACTTGGAAATATGATGATTTTTATGGATTTTACGATGTGGGGGGATTCGATATTGTTAAACAATTGTTTAAAATTTTTTTAACTGCAAAATTGGAACAAAAATGGAATTTATGCTGAAATTGAAGAGACACGTGTCTCAGGGTTTTTCTAAATTAGATGAAAAAGGCTTGCCATTTAAAACTGTAAGAGCGAGAAGGACTTACTAGTTCGAGTAATGTGTTAGAAAGAGAGAAAAGGTAATACAAATTATGGAGTGTGCAAATTTTACGATCTAATTCAGCAAAACCCCAAAAAACGTGTATCTTTGAATTTAGCTTCAATTTTTATTAAATTTAGAATGATATTTTACTTTCGAATTATTTTTTTTTACTTTTCAAGTGAAAAGTTTCGTGTTATACAGTCTTATATAAATTACCCTACTGTATAATTACTTTAGAATTACACCCAAGTTACGTGTTCTTTATTAATATATTTTTTTGCTTGATTTTTCAGTCATTCAAGCAAAAATTGGCTATTTTCGAAGAATTTGTAAATTTTCAAAATCGAGTTTCATTTCGAAACTTTTATTTGATAAAATAATTTTACGTAATGATGTGGGTTTATCTTTTGTTTTAGTGATTAAAAATTAAAAATTTGGAAAATTTCTTATATAATATATAAAGATAGCTTATAATTTTATCAAAAATGTTTATATTTAACTTATTTAATCTAGACCATAACTATTGTTCGTTCTTTTATTTCTCAATTTTTTTCAACTCTTTTATTTTGCAGTAAATTCGATAACAAAGTTTTCATGAATGGACTGAAAATACTGGGTAATGATTTGCAAGATAAATTTCTTTAAATGTTTATAACGATTATATAGGTTTTCGCCAGTTCCTGTGTCCAAAAAAATTTTTTTGATATATAACGTAGGTATATTGTAACTGCGATGAAACTTACTAGTAATTTTCAATATTTTAATAAATTTTTTAGAACAAGTTATTTCATAAATATCTCGTATTTTAGAGATTTCTGTTTGTATTTTTCGTATTTTTACAGTTTTGTAGATTTCCTGGTATTTTTATGGTTTTTTTTACCTAGACTTCTAGAATTTCGAAATTTTATTAGTTTTATAGTATTTTTATAGTTTTTGAAAACAGTGTATCTTAATTATTTTGTATTTTTGAGATTCCTACAATTTTTACTATTTCTCGTTTTATTTTGTATTTGTACAACTTTGTAGAATTCCCGAGTATTTTTAGATTTTAAGTATTTCATATATTCCTATTCCTTTTATTATTTTTTACTTTCGTCCAATATTTATAAAATTCGATGCTCTAGAATTCAAATCAATAATCAATATTTTGAAATTTTATAGCATGTTAAGTATTTTCCAGAATTTAGCTAATTTTGTACAGTTTTATCCATAATATATATTCTTTTCAGACAATGCAAATAATTTCTGCCAACAAAATTTTTTTTTTTAACTATTGTTAGATACGATTGTACTTAGTGAAATCGGCCTGCATTTTGATATTTGTGATCAATGTTACGATGTTAGCAGTATATAGATTTTTTTGTTGAATAGTAGCTTACAAAAAGTAGAAGTCTCGCATCATCTTAATTTTGAACTTGGGTTGTACCTCGTGCTGGAAAAATTTAAGAACGAAAAGTTTTTTTTTTTTTAGGAGGCGAACTCGATTCCCAATCGATCGACCAGATCTACGACCCCGGAAACGGAAAAGACGAGTGTCTTGACCGAAAACGTAACTGAGGCAAAAATGTCTGATTCGGGGCAGTCTTTGGGTGAAGAAAGTGAAGGGGATGCTGGAGAACGAATTTTCGTAGCTTTCAATGCGCAGAGCAAAGTAAGTGAAATAGTGATTTCGAAAATTTTGCAATTTTATGAGTTTAAGGAGTGAAAGGTCACTCCAAAATAGTGAAATTCACTCTAAGTAGGTATAAATTCACCCCAAAGAAATAAAAGTTCACTCCAGAAAATGAAAATTCACTTTCAAAATGTAAACTTTCACTCTAAGAGAAGTAAAATTTCACTCTCAAATTCTACTGAGATACCTCTCTAAAAAAATGAGTTATTTTTACACCAAGAGGACTGAAATTTCTCTACTTTCACTCTAAAAGAGTGAATCTTCACTCCTAGAGAAGTTGAATTTCACTCTTAGAGAACTGAAATTTTACTACTTGTGAGTATATTTTCACTCTTCATGGAGTCAAAATACAAGCATTGAAACAAAGAGTGGAAATTCACTCTTATAGAGTGAAAATTCACTTCAAAAAATTACATATTCACTCTTAGGAAAATTCAATTCCACGCTACAAATAGAGAAATTATCCTTTTTACTGTGAATTTTCACTCTTCATCGAAATGAATTACTACCACCTAAACGAGGAGTAAAAATTTAACTTCATAGAGTGAAAATTCACTCCAAAAGAGTGATTCATCACTCTTAAAGAAGTTGAGTTTCACTCTTTCATTCTGCTGAAATTCCTCTCTACAAAATGAGTTAGGTTTCACCTTATCAAGAGTGAAATTTCACAAATTTTAAGTGAACTTTCACTCTAAATGGAATCAAACTACTACCTCTCAACCTTGATGTGAAAATTCACTCTAATGAAGAAAATTGTAACCCTGTGGGAATTTGAATTTCACTCTTACATTTTACTCAGATTCCTCTCCAAACAATGAGTCGAGTTTCACTCTGAGAAGAGTGAAATTTCACTACTTTAGAGTGACTTTCACTCCAAAAAAAAGTAAGGTCACTCCAAGCTTGAGTGGCTCAATGCAAGGTGAAAAATCATTCCAAGGAAGTAAACGAGTTATATTCAGAATTTCTTTGAACAAAATTTTACTTCATGGAGTTTAGATATCTGACCCTCTAAATCTGTGAATTTTTTAGCTTCATTTTTTTCCTTTTGTTTTGATTGAGTTTTCATTTGAAAAATTCTGAAACAAAAAAATACTTAACTTCTTTGATCATATCTTAAAAAAATTTTTTTCAGCTCAAAATGCTATGCCTTGGGAAAAAAAATTTTTTAATGTACCAGTCCTAAACTTGGAAAATATAATTTTTGGTCAATTATAAAATTTCAAAAGAGGAATTTCCTATTCTAAAGATAAATAAACCTGAAAAATTTCCGGGACAAAAAAAAACAAATAAATGACAAGAACATAAATTTTTTTAACAAACGGTACATTGAAAAATATATTTGTTGTTATTTTCAACAGTCACTGGCATAACAAATACAAAGCTTTAAAAATCCAATAAAAATTTTTTACAAATTTCTATAATGACCTATCATCAAAAGCTCTTGGATTAAGAAGGCATTTTGGTGTTTCATCAGGAAGCAATACAGTTCTTTTTTGAGTATTCTGGCGAGAAAAAATGGAATCTTCTATTTTAACTCTTCTGTAGTTAGGTTTCCTCGTTCTTCTAGATCGAGAACAAAAAAAAGGTGTGGAACATAACCATCCCATAAGTCTGCAAATACAACATTTGAATGTTGCAAAAAAACTGTTCTTATTCTCAGTCGAGCTCCTTATAGATTCCGTTTCTTCTAAATGTGTTTTTTCTGAAGAGTCAGTTTCACAAAAAGCTTCTTCATCGGCGTATAATTCTTCCCTATCTTTGTAGGAGATGTATCCACGCTGTTGGAAATTAGATGAAAATGGCTGCAGTTATATTTATTTCAATAAAAAAAAGTGTTATTTTTGTTTTGTAGAGTCGATTTTCACTCTACATGGTGTGAAAATGGAGCCAGTGAAACTAAAAGTGAAAAATTCACTCTAAAAGAGCGAATTGCCACTTTTTGAGAACTTAAGTTTCACTTTTAAATTCTGCCCTGCTTTCTCTATAAAAAATAGATTGAGTTTCACTCCAAAAGAGTAAAAATTCACTTCTAGATTAATTGAATTTTACACCATAGTTCTAATCAGATTTCTCTTTAAAAAATGAGATTAGTTTTACTCTAAAAAAAAAGTAAAATTTCACTTTTCTTGAGTGAATTTTCACTCTTTATCGAGTACTCATACTTCCACTCAAACAGGGAGTGGAAATAGAGAAATGAATCATCACTCTTGCAGAAATTATATTTCACTTTAAAATTCCATTCAGTTTCACTCTTAAAAGTAAAAAATCACTCTAAGTTTAAATATCAGTATTTTAACCCAATTTTAAGTAAAATTTCACCCTCATAGAGTGAGAATCTCATTGTCAAAGAGTGAATCGTCACTTTGAGAGAAGTTTAGTTTAATTCCTAAATTCTGCCCAGATTTCTCTTCAAAAAATGGGTTGAGTTTCACTCTAGAAGAGTAAAAGTTCACTCTAAAAAAAATTTCATTTCATTTTATAATTCTAGTCAGATTTATTCAGAAACAATTAGTTGCATTTCACTCTTGAAAAAAGGGAAATTTCACTATTTTTCGAGTGCATTTTCGCCCTTCTTTGAAATTTAATACTTCTCATTAAACAGGGGGGAAAAATTCACTCTCACAGAGTGAAAATTCACTGTTGAAAAAATCATTACCCTTTGAGAAATTCAATATCACTCTAAAATTCTTTCCCGGTTTTATTTATACAGAATAAGTTTGGTTAAACTCTAAAAGACAGGAATTAAACCATTCTCGAGTACCTTTTTACTCTAAAAAGTAAAAAATCACTCCAAGTCAGTATCTTATAATCAACACGATGTTAATTGAAAATTCACTCTCATAGAGTGAAGAAATTATTGTAAAAGAGTGAATTGTCGCTCTTAGAGAAGTTAAATTTCACTCTCATTTTTGATTTTCTTTTTAGAAAATAAATCGAGTTTCACTCTAAAAGAGTGAACATTCACTCTTAGAAAAGTCTAATTTCAGTCTTCGTCTCTAGTCAGATTGCTCTCTAAAAAATGAATTTTCACTCTTCATCGAATTAATATACATCGTGAAAATTAACTCTAAACAAAGAAACCATCACTGTGACAGAAATTCACATATCACTTTAAAATTCTATCCAGTTTTCTCTCTAAAAAATTGCGTTTAGTTTCACTCAATAAAAGTTAAAAAATATGCCAAGTACAAATATCAGTAATTCAACTTAATGTAAAGTTAAAATTAATTGCGAGAAATCAAGTACCGACAAAATAATACATCATATACGTGCGATAAACTCAATCCAAAGCGTCTATTTTATCTCTTAAACGACGAACATTTTTAAGTTCATTTCTAAATACTTTTAAACATACATTGAGTGATGGTAAATCGAAATCGTCATCCTGATCCACCAAATTTCCATTACGTTTTTTCTCCATTTATGTTGATTCTTTTTTTATCTAATTAATCCAAAATCTGTAGAACAAAGAAAAAAAATTGATGTAAAAATTTTACTAAACACAATGCACTTCATTCTGCCAAAAACTTGAATTAAAAAAAAACACTTACCTTTTTTTCCTTCGTTGGAAGATGGATTTTTTCACTTCCTGATGCAATGCATGTCTGATTTGAACTGAATTGACCTTCACCCCTTAAAATTTTCGTTGAAGCAGGGAACTATGTGTAAAAGAACTCAAAATTGAGGACCATCCAATGGTTTAAGAATTTTTAACTTGAATGAACAGCAACGATTCACAATAATTTATAACATTAAAGAAAAATGACGATGTAATTAAGACACTATCTTCGGTGATTAATTTCTCGTCACTGAGCATTCCTGAATGTATTTTCATTATTTCATGTATAAGTCATGAAAATAATGTTGTTACTCGATTCTTTTTTTTCTGGAGAAAGTTTTCAATTGATTTATGGTTGATATTTTTTCAATGATCTTGTTAGGCTTGAATCAAATGGTTTGAAATTTTTTAAGCGAATTCAAAAACTTCGTAAAATTTCCCAATTATTGAGGATCCAGTAAATACCTTGAAATATAAATGACAGTGCCTAAATAAATTTAGAAATTCCAAAAATGGAATAAATTAAATGCATATACATACCTGCATTTTATAAAAAAAAAAAACAGGACAATATGGACTCAGACCCAAAACGTGGAAAAGAGCGAAAGCATCATTGGAAGTCCCAAAGTGTCGGTGAGGCCCAAAGCACGACGAGCAAAATTGAGGATTCCCAGCAACCGACGTTCTCAGCAAATAGGGAACTTTGGCAGCGACGTGCGACCTCTCAAACTCAATTGCAGCCCCCTTTGGCGAGGTCGTTTCGAGCTTCCCAGGAATTCCGGGAGCTCCGTCACAAGCACACCCCGGACCTGGTGATGGACCTTCCACTTTCTGCCCAGGACGACGGGAAAAAGTCGGCGTCCACGAGCAGCCTCAGCGGCAGTTCAGATGACGAGGCGCCCCCTTCGAGGACCGAAGCTGCGACCTCGCCAACGGGGCCTGAGTCCCCGGATATGAGCACTGCAGCTGAACGATTTGCCAAGCAGAATCAGTGCACTTTGAAGAAGAACACCAAGACAAGTAGTGAGGACAAGGTAGGATATTGTGGAATTTACAGTATTTTTTTGGTACATTTTTATAGTATTTTTGTACAGGATTTCGTGCTCTGGGATCTTTGATTTGTTGATTTTCCAGTATTTGGATGGATTTTTCAGAAAACAGTGTCTTCGCAGATAGTGAATGGTGTTTTTTGTATTTCTTCAGTATTTATTTGAAGAATTTCTCGATATTATCAGGATTTGATTAGATTTTTTGTTGTATTCACTGTATAGTTATATTCATTCTATTTATTACATATTTTATGTAAATGTAATTATTAATTACAATTATAGGTTTTTCAAATTCTTAGATTCAATGCTTAAGGGGTTATGTACCTTTTTGTGCGGACGAATTGAGGATGGTTTGGAGTTCCTTTTAAGGTATGTAGCAATAATGCTATGGCACAAAAGTTATAGTTTTTCAATATTGTACCGTTCACTTGAAAAAACAAGTATTTGTTTATAAAAAAATATCTAGAATTGGCGGAGTTGTGGCCCTTTCCCCAAAACAACTTTTTTTTTGAAGAGGCTTGCGGTGACCGCGATGCAAGTCGAACAAGTCGAGTTAGATAAAAAAATTCAAAAAATTTCATCAGTCTAGGAATATATCTAGTTTTTGAACGATTGAAAAAATGAATATTACGTTTTTTCTGTATGCAAGGTCGTTTTCCTCGAGAATTCGATTTTTTGAGCTCTGAAAATTTTATTAAAAAATTCTTATCTCCAAAATAAAAACTTTTCTATAAAAAAGCGATCATTCAAGAACTAGATATATTCCTAGCGAATGAAATTTTTTGGATTTTTTGATCTAACTTGGCTTGTTCGACTGGCATCGTGGTCACCGCAAGCCTCTTCAAAAAAAAAGTTGTTTCGGGGAAAGGGCCATAACTCCGCCAATTCTAGATATTTTTTTATAAACAAATACTTGTTTTTTCAAGTGAACGGTACAATATTAAAAAACTATAACTTTTGTGCCATAGCATTATTGCTACATACCTTAAAAGGAACTCCAAACCATCCATAATTCGTCCGCACAAAAAGGTGTATAACCCCTTAAAATTCTGTTTCCTATTTTATTATTATCTGTTTCTTATTTCTGTTTCCTATTTCTGTATACTTCTAGTATTTTTTATAGAAATTTCTAGAACCTCATGCTCTAGAATTCGAAATTTTCGTTAAATTTTTTCGTACATTATTGACTGGATTTTTCAAAAAACAGTATCTTCATAGACTTTTGTCTGTTGCAGTTCGTTTTTATTCAGTATTTAGAGGTTTCAAAGTATTTTTCGACATTTTTATATATGTTTTAGATTTTTCGTTATTTTTATCGTATGGTTATATTTAATTTGTAACATATTCATTGATTTTTGAATAATTTATTTAATTTCTTATATTTATTGATTATAATTATTGGTTTCTAAAACTCTAAGATTCAATGCTCAAATTTTACGAATAATTTTGTAACAATTTTCAGTGCTTTATACATTTCTATTATTTTTGTTGTATTTTTTATAGATTGCTATGTAGATGTCTATAATTGGTGCTCTAGAATTCAAAGTTCTTTGAATTTTTCGTATTCGAATAGATTTTTGCAAAAATAGTGTTTCAATCGATGATTCATATTTGTTTCAGTTGTTTTCGTATTTCTTCATTATTTTATATTCTGGAAATTGGTTTTTTAATCTTTTTTCTCAAATATCTATGTATATTCCTAAAATGCAGTGTTATAGAAAATAAATCCAAGTTTCATTGATTTCTAAAATTTTTTATAGAATTAGGAAGGTTTTATTAGATAAGTATTCAATCAAATTCTATCGTTTCTCGTATTTTTTGGTATTTTTACTGAATGTCGTAAGATTTCAACAATCTAGAGATTGTCGGTATTTTCACGAATGTCTGCATCCGAATTCCAATATTTCTACATATTCCCAAAATTCAATGATCTAGAAATCAAAGTGTTTTATAGAATTCCAGAATTTTCATTGTTTTTCGAAAAAATTTAATCGGCGTTCGAGTTTTTAGAAAATTTCTAGTATTTTCCGTATTTTTTTGTATTCCTCAACTTTCATAAGATTTTCTAACAGATACAAGGTTAAGAAAAATTTTTTCTAATATTTCTACGTAATTTTTCTAGAATTTTATACTCTAGGAATAAAAGTTTCATTGATTTCATTAATTTTCATAGATTTTTGAAAAAAAAATGTATTTGTATTTATTGCGATTTTCCATAAGATCCAAATACTTTTAATTTATAAATGATCATTATAAGTCTCCTTCTAGATTTCTAGAATTACTCCAGAATCTAAATTTTTAGAAATTTTGTATTCCTCAATCACCGATAATTGTATGATGTATTATATATTCAATAGACCATTATTACAATGATACACTCCGAGGAATGTCCGTTTAGGCATGAGACGAAAAAAATTTCAAGGCCATCTCTTTTCAAAATGAAACGCCTAACCTTTCATTTAAAAACAGTCGATGTTTGGAAGTGAAAGGGAATCCCTTTCACTTTGAAACGCACTCTCTTTCAACTGTTCGAGTATATGTAATATCGTACTATATTCATTCCCAGTGAACCTGTGAGCTCGCAGACTACTCGCCACGAGTTCACAGAGTTCTTCCAGTCGTTGATAATTATTATTATATTTAAGGAAAATAAAGAGATAATTTATTATTTACAGTAAAAAGCAGTCACAATGAGACTGTACAACGATGATTTAAAAAAAAAAAATCCTCCCGGGTGTTCTATGGAGTTGAACGTCGAAGAGTTTTATATTGATTACTATGAGACATGCACTTCATTTAAGTATTCTACACAAAACTCGAAACATGAGAAAAACAAACTAGCAGCCATCTGGTGAGCGCTTGGGGAGAGCGCGCGAATTTTCAAAATTTGAATTACTTTACATGCGAGCTCACAGGTTCACTGGGTAATTTATCATTTTCTATAATTATTGTTATTTGTATTATTTCCAGGTAAAATCCAAGCTCTGCGAGGACGAGAACGACATCCCCGTCACCGCGGACATGGAGGAAATCCCCAGGTCGGCGAGCTCGAACCAGATTTGCGAGGTTCAGGTTCCTCTTCGCTCGCCCGTGGCCTCGCGCTCGACCCCCAAAATCGCCGCCAAGTTCGCCGACATGCACCTCACCGGGGGCAGCCAACAAGTCTCCACGTTCAAGCCTCCCCAAGTCAAAACCAAACCCACAATCCTCCGAAAGCCCGTTCTGCCCTACCCCCTTCCTCACATGAGTCCCGAGCTCGCCCGGAAAATTGAAAAACAGGCCCAAAGCGCGGAACAAGCCAACTAAAAATCACACGCTAAACTTGGAACAATCGAACGGAGAAAATTTATTTTTTCTACCGCCCTATTTTCTTGCGTTCTATTTTTTTACGATAAATCTAAAATCGCGCCGAGAACTTCTAGTCAAAGACAGCAACGGCTCATTTTGGAAAAAAAAAAAACACAATCCGGTTCTCGGCGTCCAGGGTAATTTTTATACGAGCGTGCGTGAGGATAAGATTTACAAAAAAAATTGTTGCGAGTGTAATTTATTTTTTATCGAGGAATTTTCCGGGAGAGGGAGTAAATATTTTCGTATACGAGTATGCGAATTTTGCCAGGATTTTTTCGATTCCGTCGTTCGATATGGGATTTCGGGGGCTCTCGTGTGTGGTGCAGAAATAATCGGTCCTGGCGAATTTTACGTGTATTTTTGCCTTTCGTGTAATCCCGTGGAAAAGGTATTGTAGAAACGGGTTGAGTATGCTTGGGATTTTGTTGATTTGCTGGACAAATTTGATGAAATAATTTTGCATCTGAATTCTTCGTTCTTTCCAAAATACTAAGTTTTTCTCATTTTCATTTATATTATAAATTTACAAGATGTCTTGTAATTCCTTGGGTTGAAGTACTGTATCCATATGTATCAATGCAAATCAGTCAGAAATGGCATTGGAAGATCAAATCAGTGAATACATGCCAATATTTTCTTGTTTGATGAGATTATCCGGCGTCCTGCAAAAATAAATCATTTAGTCATCAAATTCATCATCAACGCAACAAAATCATTTTCCTGAGCACAAAAGCATAATAACAATAATAATAATTCCGGTACGACTGAAAGATGTATTTTTAGAACAGCGAGCATTTTTTCAGAGACGAAAAAAATAATCTTCAAAGTCCGTAGATTAAGTTTCTTTTTTTTTTACTGAAAAATCGCTCGAATTCGTTGCGATTGAAAAAAATGCCAAAGTCGCCTTTTGTTCCTGGGGAAGAATAATTATTTTTTTTAACCGATGCACGCGCTCGTTTTCGTATTTAATCGTTGAAATATGATTGTACATAATAATTGGTTCTGTCTCCAGATTATTACAATTAAATGCAGTTCATCGTAATTATACAGTATATTTCTTTTATGTAAAGCGCGTTGATAATGATTAATTCATGTATTGAAATGTTTTATATGTGCGTGTAAAAATATAATACGGTTGTATGAATTTTCGTGTATCGACCTTTTTTGAAGGTGAGAAAAATAATGCCGATGATTTGATAAGGCTAATGATAATGAGTGACATTGTAAACGAATGTGTATGATATCCTATAATTCATGATTCATTATTCTAATAAACAGGATTTGTTGGAAAATTTGTTCTTCATTCTATACCAAGTTTAAAATTAAAAATCATTTGTTAGCTGAATAACACATAATATATTACAACAAACTCATTTTTACAAGATAGCTGATAGTCTTTTTTAAATCATCTCCATGATAGTTGATATATGAAATTCACTATGTACAAACTATTTACATAAAATAATTGAGAATTGACAGATTTTCATGTCTCCACGTTTATCATTCAAAAGTTGAATATTCATGAAAATATTAACGGTTTAGTAGCCGTGACTGGACTTAATTTTCTTGTTTTCTTTGATGGAAATGACGTATCGTTGGGCAACATTTAATGGAGGTGAAAAACCATCAGAATAAGATCCATCCTCGAACAAAACTTCGTATTCTTCTGAAGCTGTTGTCGGGAGTTGATTAACAACTGCTTTGTAAAAGCACGTTGTTTGTGGGTAAAGTGCCATCACTGAAAATAGAAAATAAATACATTATTCCTCAAAGTACATTAAAATTAAAACCCATTCGAATATTTGAAAAAAACTATGCAAACTATGAATATAGAATAATTTGTGCTTCTTTTATTTATTTCTTTTTATCTCACCTACGGATCCTTTAGGAAACAAAGCATGAGAATCAGTCTCAGGATTTGCTCTCATTAAAGGCAAAGGAACAACTCGACGTCTTGAAAGTACATGTCGATCTTTTTGCTCCTCGTCAATGTCGTCGACTTCATATTTATTCGTAGCTGGATTGTAATGCACGACTTCTGCAAGGATCCAATTATCTCCTTCTTCAGAACCTTTCACCAAAGCTGCGACCATATCACCCATCTGAAAATCAAAATTTTTTTCTCAGTAATAACTTTCATACGAATTTGTAATTGACATTGGTTTTTTTCTTGCGTTACATTTTAACTCCAATACTAAAATTTTATATAGAACACTTTTTAAAATTTTATGTTTTTTTCTTACATTTATTTCTCATAATTCTAAACTTGATTGTTTGAATGTTATATTATAATTTGGCAAATTGTGTTCATTAAGTTTGGAATTAATTTTATTGAATTTCATTAAATTATGTGAATTTTTTATGCATGCATTATTTTTTAAATCCATATTTCGATATTTATAGAACAATTTTTGTTGGAACCAGATTCCTACTTTTGAAATGTAAGTTGGTTCTGCAGGAATGGCTCCGCAAAGTGCAGGTGGTTTTGCTCCTGGAGTTTTTCCAATGTACAATGGCAAAGTTTGTGCGGTGCTCAGCAACATTTTCATCAAAGCTCCTCGTCTGATTGTTTCTTTGTTTCCTGCGTTTCTTGCCTATAAGACAAATTATTTATATGAATAATGAATTCTTCAATTCCTTTGCAGAATTTTCATTTATTTTGACAAACTTCGCAAATAAGTTGAATAATTTTCTATATAATAATCACTGCAGAAAATAATATTGAAATGTTTTTTTGAGTTCTAACCGAATTCTTCATAAATTTACAATGTTAGAATTTGGTAAAGAAAATTTGCACATAATTTATGTTAAAACTGGAGAAAAAGCATATTACTAGAAAAAAAGACCATAAACAGTTTCAATTTCAACGATTTGAATATTGTAAATTTAAAAGTTTTTGTGATTTACTAGTATTTATTTCATATTGATAAAATCATCAGATCCTAATTTTCAAAATAATACTCATAACAGAATATAATAATATTAAAATTGTTTTTCCAAGTTTAACTTAATTCTTTGTACATTTTTTATGTTTGAATTCAGTAGACTTGCACAAAATCCATGTTCAAATTGAAAATGAATATTTTTTTTCTGTAAGAAATTATTATGGATGGTTTAAATTAAGTAAATTTAATATTTTAAGCTTAAAAATTGCAGCAATTTGTATGTTCGATCAATAAACTACTAATAAATTGTCTATAATACTATATAACAGTTAAAACATTAATATATTTACAATAAAAAATTTCTTGCTAACAAATCTGAAAAATAAAAAATCGGAATATGCATATTGTACGATACCATTCCCAAAATTTAACGAAAATTCGTGCAAAATACGTTCCACGTCCAAATATTCAGAATATTTCATATCACCTGAATTCGACGCTCGTTTCTGATAGAACGAATATCGTTAACTTTTTCCAAAGCTTTTCGAAGCAATTCTTCCTCTTGACTCGTATCATTAAGTGCTGTATTATACAAAGTTTTCAGCTTTTGTTGATAATATGGAGTAACTTTGTCATCAGGACTGACTTTTTCATAGGTTTTTGCGATGTTGTTCAAATTTTGCTCAGAACGACTTCGTGCATTTTCAATCTCGTACATCAGTTGGTGGATGGTTTTAAATCGCTCCTGAAAAATGGAAAATAACGTTCATTCAAAAAATCAATTGTTGTTTAACTCACATTTTAATGAATAAATTGATATTATTATGAATATAACTGTATTTTAGGAAAACCCTTACCTGTATTTGGTTGGCCGCGGCGTCGGCGGTAAAAGGCATCTTTTCTGTGTTTATCGATCAAATTTCTAATAGTTATTCTTTTTTTGAGGTTCCTGGGGCATCAGTTTTTTTATTTTTGAGTGAATTTGGTTGTTTATTTACGAATTTTAACTTGTTTTGACAGATAAGTGCCAACGTTTACAAGCACAAAACAATGCTGACAATATTGAACAATGCGCAACAAATTGAACAATTCAAAACAATCCATGTTACCGTTATACAATTTTAAACAATCCAAAACAATATTATACAAATGCTCAACAATACTAAACATTGCCAAACAGTATACCTATATATATATTAAACAAAGCAAAACAATAATTTGTACAACGCTGAACAACGCAAAACAATCAGAAACAATCCTGAATAATACGAACAATGTGAAATTTGGTCAGGTTATGTTAGGTTAGCATCACAAATAAATATAAACATATGGAAGTAAATATATTGTGCAATTAAATAATATTAACGAAGTTGCACAATTTTTAATTAACCATGGAAGAAGTTGAAATTTTGCGTTCACGTGTGAAAAAGTTAGAAGCAGAACTTGAGGAAATAAAAGTGGAAAATGGAAAAGGCGGAAGGCAGAAAATTGAGAAAATTTCTGGGGAAGTCGTGGATTCTAATCCTTATAGGTATAATTTTTCAAAAATCATTATTTAAATAAGTAAGTTCATAAGCAAAAGGTTTATATTTTTAGATACCTAAATATTTGACTGAAAATTTTTTGTTCCTTGTAACTAAAATATCGTAAATTTATAGATAGTATTTTTGAGTATTGTATCAAATAATATTTATATTTTTTATTACATTATTACCTATAAATATTCATAAAATATCAGAAACATCGAATGTGTGCTTTGTATGAAATTTCGATATGAAAATCAATAAACAACATTATATAAAATTAATATTCATATATTTAATAGTAAATCGAGAATCAATCTATTTTTAATAATTTATTTTAAATTTTATCATAAATTCTACTATTCAAACTGTAATTGATATCATAATATTTTTTCAATATTTATATGCAGCATTAATCTCTAATTACACTTTCTTTTTCAAACCAACAGCTTGTTTTTTCTTTTTTTTTAGTCATATCCTAAATGACATCATTTATATTTTAAAAAATCAAACGTATCAGTATAAAATTCAAAATTTCTGAAATATACTATAATTTTAAAATTTGTAAGTAATTTCATCAAAATAATGAAGATTTCATCTGCTAACATAAAAATTAATACATTGTTTTATTTATTAATTCCAATATTGAAAAATATCATACAACTATAATGCATACTGTATAGTAGTTATTTTATAGAATATTATATTATGTAATGTAATTTCATAACTTTTTTTAGAATGAATGATATATTAATAAATACCAGTATAATGACATAATGATAAAATAATAATGATTATAAAATAAATAATTATATAACACTGCATTATATATTATTTTGTATAAAAATATTGAATAATATATTCAAATAATAATAAATATATTAACAAACATTCAACAATTTTATAAAATGGCTATTTTTGTTTTTAAAGTGTTTTTTTACCTTCAAATAATTCTTGAGGAAACTTAGTTTGCAATTATACCTTTCATTTATTCATGAAAAATATAATTATTCTACATTATTAATATTAAAATAATATTAAATCATTGTACAGTTCTGACTCGTTCCGTTTTGTTCAATTTGTATTAATTTGTATTTTTTTTTAATTTTTATTAATTCAATTTCCATTATTACTTTTATAGTACATATTATTTACACACATATTTTTTACTATAGTTATATCTGTTCCTGGAATTTTTATTTTGTACATATAATGATTCTATAATTTTTCTAGACTTTGTTCTTAATGATTGTTATATTTGAAAGGTAAATATTCATGTATTGAATAATAAATAAATAAATGATTTATTTGAGCTCAGTTATAACTATTTAAAAAGGGAAACGAAAATATCTATACAAATAAGTAAATGGCAATCATTTAGAGTAATAAACAAAGTGATTTAGACAATTTATTAAAATTGTCGAAATTCGTGTAATGAACGAAATTTTTTAAATTTATATTAAAGGTTTGTCAAATTTTTTTGATTAACTAGAGGAAACAAATTTGGTTTACAATCCTTAATTTATTTGCTAAGTTTGAAAAAAAATTTTTTATCTAATCTAAAAGCTTGAAACTAATTTCCCATCAAAAATAAAAAAAAATTCATTCAAAATTTTACAAAAATGTTTGAAATAAAATTTCCCTAAGTATTAAAATTTGGAACTGATTGTAATAAATCACTTGAAAAATCTATTATATTTATCATTGTTCCAACCATTTTTCAAAAACTATTCCAAAATTCCTAAAACTGAGTTTTGAAATAACAAAAAAAACTTATGAAATCCTAATATTCTGTTTTCTAATATCAATTTAATGGTAATGTAATTATTTTTGCTATCTAAAATTTATAAATAAAAAAATTTGACTACTAGTCTTACTTCTTAGACACCCATTTTTGATTTTTCAAATTTATTTTTTCTTTTGCAAGTCGACTAATGGCACTGCAAAGAATGGGAATCGTAGAAAACTACGAAAAAATTCGAGAAAAAACAGTTGCCATTGTCGGAGTTGGCGGCGTTGGCAGCGTCACTGCTGAAATGCTCACGAGATGTGGAATTGGAAAAGTATGAAAAATTTTCACTTATTTTCTCCATGGGTTTTAATTAAAATTAGAGGAATGTTTTAAATATAGTAAAATCTGTCACACTGTCGTTCTCTCTAACTTTGAACAAGTGACAATATGTCAGATTTTACTGTATTACTTTTTTTGTGGATTTGGTTACATTTTCTTGAGATTTCAAATGACAAATTTATTCTTATCATCTAATCAATCTTTTTATTTTTCTCTGAACACAAAACTAACTTAAATTAACAATAAAGAATGAAACAAATCTTACAATTTTGT
Organism: Platygaster robiniae; assembly: GCA_028476575.1. Classification (NCBI taxonomy): domain Eukaryota; kingdom Metazoa; phylum Arthropoda; class Insecta; order Hymenoptera; family Platygastridae; genus Platygaster; species Platygaster robiniae. The sequence continues at coordinate 45,674,001 of CM052020.1, forward strand.
TTATAATAAGAATTCTGAGGGTAAAATATTTATTTTCTCGAAAAATTCTTTTAAAATATCCAATCACTAATGTTCTTCTTATTTTTTGAATTTCAGTTAGTTCTCTTCGACTACGACAAAGTGGAGCTGGCCAATATGAACCGACTATTTTTCCAGCCGCATCAATGTGGGCAAAGCAAAGTTGCAGCAGCAGCAAGAACTTTGCGAAGCATAAATCCTGATGTGGAAATTGAAACTCACAACTACAATATTACTTTGATGGAACATTTCCAGCATTTTATGGACACTATAAGGTTCGCAAATTAAAACAAAGGAATACAAAAAAGAACAATGTAGATACATGTTTTCGTTACCAATTGGAAATGGAATTTTTAGCTCTTCAGGTAAAAATGGAGGACCAGTAGATTTGTTGCTCAGTTGTGTTGACAATTTCGAGGCTCGAATGGCTATAAACACTGCGTGCAATGAAATGGACCAAAAATGGTTTGAAAGTGGAGTCTCTGAAAACGCTGTTTCTGGACACATTCAGTTTTTGGTTCCTGGCGAAACTGCTTGTTTTGCTGTATGCACACATTCTATATTTTTTACAGTATAAAAACATCAAACATTTAAATATTCCCTACTTTTATAAACAAAACTATTTAAATAATATCATTTTCCATAATCAAGATCATATTAAAAATTATTACCCAATGATTTTATCAATTGATCAATTATCCAGTTTTCTATGTAATTAATTAATCTGCACTTCAGAAAATTTCTATTATTTATTTTAAATGATTTTAAAATATTTACGATAATTTCAGTGCGCTCCTCCCCTGGTCGTGGCCTCCAACATCGACGAAAAAACTTTGAAACGTGACGGAGTCTGTGCCGCGTCACTACCAACAACCATGGGTATAGTTGCTGGTTTCCTGGTTCAGAATACTCTGAAATTCCTTCTAAATTTTGGTTCAGTAACTCATTACCTTGGATACAACGCCTTGCAAGACTTTTTCCCAACCATGTCTTTGAAACCGAATCCTAGTTGCGACGACAGTCATTGTCGTCAGAGGCAAAAAGAGTTTGCTGCAAAACCCAAGGTCGAACCTTGCGAGGAATGCATTGAGGATGAAAAACCTTTGCACCAGGACAACGAATGGGGTTGGTTTTTTAATAGAAAATATTGTTTTTTGAAATTTATTAATGTCGAATTAAAAACGAATATTTTCTCAATTACAGGTATTTGTTTGGTCGACGAATCTAAACCTAATTCAGAACCTAATAAACCTGTTGTTGCGACCGGAGTGCAACTAGCTTACTCGGTTCCACAGAAATCCGAGGAAATTGAAGAAACTGAAAAGTGCACTGAAGCTACTGATGTGAGTCTGGAAGAGCTCATGAAACAAATGAAATCTTTATAATTTTTGCATTCCAAATGTATTTTTATCATGCTATTGTTGTATTTTTGATATTTTAAAGAGTAGACTTTATTTGGTAAATATTTTCTAAATTTTAAGATTGAGTCTCTTTATTTTATGTAAAAAGTTGAATAAATGAATTTGGTTTTATTTACACTGAAATCGAGTATTTTTGTAGTGAAAATATTTATATATTTTAATATGCACCAAAATTTTTTTAGAATTGATGAGATTTGTTTTCAGGTATTTGAAGAAAAATAGTGAGGAAAAGGAGTTTTTTTAGTTGAGAAATTTTATTTAAAAAAATATAATAAATCAATATACAATCGTGAATTGTTTATTTTAGATGTCGAACTTTTCAGTGCTAATTGCGTGTCCTTCTTCTTCATAATCTTTTCTTGTGACAGTTAGACTAGGAAGCGTAGAAGAATCTTGTGATAAAAGTTTTCCTCCTTCCCAAGCATAAGTTTGTGGGCTGAAAAAAAATAAGATTTGGAATATGTTTATTTAGATTTTTGCTGCAGAGAGCATGATTTGCATGTGAAAACTTGCCTATCTATCAGTATTTTAGATATTGTCAATTCTTAATTCTAGGAAATTTAAAAAATTGGTAGGATTTAAAAAAATGATGATGAATTTTGTAAATTCAAGATAATTCTGTTTAATTACAGTAGTACTTATTGAAATTGTTAGACAGAAGTCGAAAAATTCGGAAAATGATAAAATTTGGAAAATTTTGATAATTTTATGGAATAAAAGAAACTGTTGAGTACTCTGAACATTTTTGAATTTGAAAATCTTGAATTGTATGACAATCGTCGATTATTGTAAAAGTTTTAATAAAATTTTCTCCAATTTTCTGAAGAATCAATAAATGCTTACTGGTATTAAATTAAAATGGAAGCATAGAAATATTGAACATCTTAAATGTTACAAAAAATATGAAAATTTTTAAGGATTGCCAAAAATTTAAATGTAAATTTTGTAGATTTGAGGAAATTCTGAAATTTACATAGAAATACAGAAACTCTGTAATTATCTTAAAATTTGAAATAATTAGAAAGTTTTATGTCATACGAAAATCATTGATGATTTTGAAATCTTTATAATTAATAAAAAATCAACAATAATGTCAATATATTTTGGACGATTCTGGAAATTACGTAAAACTACAGAAACTCTGTAATTATCAGAAAACTTTTTGTCATACGAAAGAAAATCATTGATGATTTTAAAATCTTTACGAGAAAATCAAAAATCTACGAAAATGTCAATAAATTTTATAAAATTGTGAAAACTACGTAAAACTGCAAAAACTCTGTAAAAATCTTTGAATTTTGAAAAATTTGTGTCATACAAAAATCATCGATGATTTTGAAATCTTGACGAAAAATAAAAAATCTACAAAAATGTCAATAAATCGTGAAGAATTCTGGAAATTACGTAAAACTACAGAAAATATGTAATAATCTTTAAATTTTGATAAATCAGAGATTTTTTTGTCGTACAATAATAATAGATAATTTTGAGATCTTTGTGAAAAATCAAAAGTATGCAAAAATACCATTAAATTTAAAAAAATTCTGGAAATTACGTAAAACTACAAACACTCTGTGATAATCTTTAAAATTTTGAAAAGTTATGAAATTTTCTGTCAAATAATTTTAAAAAATCTGTAAAAAAATGTTGGAAAATATGTAAAACTACAGGTAATCTGTAATAATCTTTAAATTTTGAAAAATCAGAAAGTTCTTAGTCATGCAAAGATTACTGATGATTTTTAATTCTTTATTAAAAATCAAAAATCTACGAAAAAGCTAATAAATTTTACAAATTACTGAAAATAACATAAAACTGCACAAACTGTAATTATCTTGAAATTCTTTTCAATCAGAAAATTTTTTGTCGTACAAAGGTTATCGATGATCTTGAAATCTTAACAAAAATTCGAGAATCTACGAAAACGTGTATAAATTTCGTAGATTTTGAAGAAATCTAGAAATTACTTGAACCTACAAAAACTTTAATAATCTCGAACTTTTTGATTATTATTAAATACTTCATTGCACAAAGATAAAAAATCTTGAAATTTTTATAAAAATTCCAGAATCTACGAAAATGTCGATTAGTGTCGTAGATTTTAGATTAAAATTAAATAAAAAATTACCTGACACTACAAAACTATTATTCTTGGAATTTTAAAAAATCATTGAATTTTTTTGTCGTATATATTCACAAAAATTCAAGAATCCGTGAAAATATCCATAAACTTTGAAAAATACAGTAAATTACATTATATCACAAAAAAATTTACATACATTATGCCTAAAAATTTTCAAAATCGAACCCCATGCCCTAAATAATCATTTTCTCAAAAAAAGTCATCCCAAGTAATTTTCCTCAAATAAAATTCTCCCAACACCCCAAATTATAAAATCCCTGCAGAAACTTACTCATTAGCCATGAAAACCTTGACCTCGAACTCTGCCGGAGCCATACTCCTAACCTCCTTCAAAACCCTCCCCTTGAACCCTGGAAACTTCGCACTGCCTCCAACCAGCACAATATTCTGCAACAAATGACCCCAAGTCTCTTCTTCACAATCCTTCAAACAATCCACAATGGCTTCTGCAATCCCCATCTGCCTAATCCCAATATCCGACGGATGAAACAAAATCTCCGGTATAACGAATCTCTCGTTATTCAATTTCAAGCTCTGCCTATCATCCACAGGTCCAGCTTCCTTCAAAAATCCTCTCTTCAGACTCGTGAAATCCGGTAGAACATAGTCCCTGACAATAGTATTACTCTCTGCCTTGGCCTTCGCTGTCTCCATGTCCTTGTAAAAATCTTGGGACACGAAACAAGAGTCTTCCTTGACCTGATTAATCACATAAGTCTCATCCATTACGTGCAATTGCCTGTAGGAGATGATCTCCTTCAGATGATTCGTCAAAAGTTTTCCCCCAACGTCTATTCTGCGAATGCCTTTTTTGATCTTCACGTCGCTGACATAGGGCACGACGTGAGTGAAGCTGTACCCGACGTCAACGACTATGCAACACTTGGCGGAAGGGTTTTCACATCTGTGCTTGTAGAATGACAGGGTTGAAGGGTTGATTCTGACGAGGCTTTTGCATTCGTATTCCTCGAAGAAGATCTCCATCATGGCTTCCTGGATGTAGGGGAAGTTGAAGAGAGGTTCCGTGATGATGAGTGGGGTTTGGTTGAAGTTGACTGAGCAGCATTCCTTGGAGAAAATGTAGTCCCAGACTGTTTTTTGGACGTCCCAGTTTACGAGGTAGCCTTTATGGAAGGGGAGTATGTAGAAGAGGCCTGAGGCGTCGCGGCATTCCTCGATTTGCTTGCCGATGAAGGGTCGACGGCGCTCGCTTTTGGCTTTCATGATGCAGTTTGGAATGATTCTGTGGAATGTAAATGAAGTTGATAGTGTCTACACTTGATTTAGCATAAATTACATATATTTACAAAAATAATTTTCAAGAACAGACGTCAATGATAATAGTTATCAATTCTTTGAATAAAATATGATAGAATTTGAAGTTTGAAAAAAAATATTGAAAATAGAAATTTAAAGAAGTTTCGAAGTGTGAGGACTAAATAAATAATTTTAAAAATTCGAGAATTTGGATCAAACTTGATGATCAAATATTTTTAAACTTAGACTTTTTTTTTAAGTTTACATTGTATTTATTTGAAGTTCACGTAAAAATTTCAAATAATTTTTTATTCTGTTGAAAAAATATTCGTATATCATACGAAAATTTTATTTCATAAAATTTCGAAAGTTATGTATCTAAAAAAACTACGAAGAACGTACTTTTCTGAATTAAATAATGTTGATTTCAAAGAAAAAAATTATTAGCGAAGTTTGAAAAATTGTATAAATTTATTAAATTCATAACAATTTTTTTCAAATACACTAATCTATTATGAAAGTATAAGAAATTACCGATTATAAAATTCTTGAAATAAAAAATAGCAGAAATTCAAAATTCATTGATTTCGAAATTATAAAATTAAGACTCTCAAATTAAAAAGAAAAAAAACAACACTAACGTTTTTGAGCATTACAGATAATCTCCCATTTAAATTTCATTGCAGTAAAAATTATAATTTCATATTTATAAATCAAAATAAAATTAAAATGAGTAACCTTCAATTATGCATAAAAAAATACAACAGTCAGAATTCAAGTTAACGATTTTAAATTCAGAATGTTAAAATTAAATATTTTTAATATCTTCAGCATACATTTTCAATAAAACTAATAAGGAAAAATAATTCTTTGGAAAACTAGTATTCAATTTTATGCTTTTTATCAACAATCGAGACGTAATATTTATAAACAATTTTTTTATTACTTACTGGGCTGTTTTGTCCGTGGAAAATCCTACTTTTGCGGAAAAACCACCATTATCTAAAATTAACGTTTTTTCACTCATCTTAGAATAACAATTTGTAAATTATATTGAATTTTTAACTTTTATTTCGATTTTGCGGCTTTTGTTTATACACATACACGAATTCAACGAAATTTGAGGTTATGTTTGTTTGACATATATATAGTACAATGCGCATTGTATCCATTGTATGCGCATGTATATATATCTAACCAAACATGAAGGTGTCATGTTCGTCTTTGTTTCACTTTGTTCATCTTTGTTTCAATTCATGAATGTGTTTTGGTCTTGCAAGTTATTCAGTTTTATTTGGTTTTATTCAATCTGTTTTAATCCAACTCAATTGAGTTTGATTGGTTTTGGTTAATTCCTTATTAGGCATATTCGAATATTTGAAATTTGAAATATTCGAACTATTGAATCGGCCGGTAAAGTAGAGCATCCCCAAAGTGCGGTGACAAGATGGATATCTTTACGCAGGGGCACGTTCGCTCACGCGCTTATGAATATTTTATTTTTAATATTATGAATAATAAATCATGAGGTTCATATAAATAAATACTGATAGGCGCTAATTTTGCTACAGAATTGGTGTACAATGAAAGACAATCATTTTTCTAATAAATGACAAATGAAAGTAATCAGTCATTTTTTTACTCTCAGGTGATTGACTTTAGTTATGATCATGTAAAAAAAATTATTTTCACACATATTACAATTGTTATCAGTTACAGTATTGAATACTTAAGAGTAAATACTCCCTATCGGGCATATTCGAATATTTGAAATATATTCGAACTATTGAATCGGCCGGTAAAGTAGAGCATTCCCAAAGTGCAGTGACAGGATGGATATCTTTACGCAGGGGCACGTTCGCTGACGCGCTTATATTTTATTTTCAATATAACAATAATAAATCATGAGGTTCATATAAATAAATACTGATAGGTGCTAATTTTGCTACAGAATTAGTGTACAATAAAAGAAAATCATTTATCTTATAAATGTGACAAATGAAATAAATAAATCATTTTTTTACTCTCAGGTCATTGACTTTTGTTATGATCATGTTGAAAAAATTATTTTTAAAGATGATTATAATATTGTTGTGATAAATTCGTTCATCTGATAATGTGTTTATTATTCAGCCATCCAATATTTTTCATTTTGAAAGTTTTTAATTAACTTTCTAATATAAATCTAGGCCAAAATAATTGAAAATGCCATAATTAGTTCTACATCATGATTTATTTACAGTTTTTTCTTACTCGCATATTTCATTTGTAAACTGTTTAAACTTCGCGTAAGCACACATTTTTACGAGTGGGGACCACGAAGTTGGACTGTACAAAAACGCATTCTAGGCCCAAAAAGCGACAATCAGATTTTTTTCCTCAAGTGTAAATAATATATGAATATCAAAAATTAAATTTTTTTACAATGATCTTTCATGGTGACAGCGTAGTTTATCAATACGATTGTTGCTTGGCAAAATCGTGTTTTATCGACAATTCGAAAAGAACGTCGTTTTTGGTTTTTTTCGCAATTTTTTATGATATAAAAATGGTGATGATTACAATCGTTATTTATGGGGAATCATTTGGTGTTCCACGTTCTAAAATTGTCGCTCGCAAATCGATTGGTCGGCCCTAGCTAAAAAAAATTAAGTACAATTGCTCACGCGAAAAATAGAAGGAAAAAGTACGATAATCATGTAAATTTATCATGATTTTTCTTCTACGTTTGGCATTTTCCATAGTTACATGTCAGGGAATTTTCCTCAGTTTAGCAACACTAGAAAATGTTTTTTCTACTTTTAGAACTTTTTTGTTTGTTTATAAATGTCCAACGCTATCTATGACAGTTACGCCTTTTCGATTATTTTATTGTTGAAAAAGTATTTATTTACTACTAAAAAATGAACAATTTCTTATTCCAATGTCAACAGAACAACAGTAAAACATGTTTTTTTCCAAATTCGTGAGTATGACTTACACAACGAGTAATAATAAATAAAATAAATATAGCAACAATAACGAGTTCAGCACTAGATCATTTTCCTATTTCCAAGCAAAACCAAACTTAAAGTTGAGCAATTTTTTATGTATTCTTAATGTTAGTAAAATACAAATGTTTTTTTTTTCCATTATTTCGAGAGTAGATCCCTATGTTAAATGTTATTACATTATGGAATATGAGTTACGGCCAAGAACAATATTCTCGTTGATAAAAGTGATTCTTATCAATCGCAAAGCCAAAATATACAATCTGATTATTTATCTTGAACTTTATCGGATTTCATCGCTTTTCATAAAAAACTGTAAAATCAATCACATTTTGTTGCTCATCACTTTTATTTACGAGCCCACGAGGTGAAAAATGCATTGGTACGTTTTTTTTGTTATTGCAAAATGGACATGGTTATTATTATTGTCTATGAACTCAGGGTGTGTAACGGACCTGGAAAACTGGGGCGAATTCAGGATTTTATTTATCAATTGATTTCGTTTACCATATAAAAATGGATGAATTTTCCTGTTAAACACCCTGGAACTTTGATTCTACAGAATTTCCCTTTTTCCTTGAGGAAATTCCAAGATCGATGAAACTGCGATGAAACATTTTTCTCCTCTTTCTCTTTAAGCTTATTCAGAAAGTTCTTTAAGGCAGGAAAGTTCGTCAACTCAAAATCACGTTCACCCTTTGAAAAATAAATAATAACCTGAGCTTTCGTCTAAGAATTATGTACAACTACCAAAAATTAGGTACTGAAAATGTAATACTGAATTCCGTAAAGCTGTATTTTTATTGGGAAATCATAACTCGACAATGTTAAATTGTTGAACAAATGGAACAATAAATTCGAGTCTCGTCGATTATTTTCTATCACACTTCGATACCCTTCAAAGTTTCGGTACAAAAAGTCTCTTCGTTCTCATTCTTCGTCCGCGAGTCAAAATATTTCACTGAATTTGGAACGGTGTGTTTTTACTAATTTTCAGTGACCTTTCACTGATGGCAGAATCAATGATGAAATTATAGTGAAAATTGATTTGCAATAACTTTTTCTTGACAGTAAATATCCATTTCTTTCCAATCAGTGAATATTCATTTTTATTCGATCAGTAAATACTAACTGAATTTTGAAACAATGGCTATACACTGGTTAGGAAATCAGTGTAATTTACTTTTTTTGTAATCAGTGAATATTCATTAAAATACTTATCAGTAAGAATTCACTTAATTACCCATCTGTATACAACAATTGTCGTTTCTTTGATTATGATTTTTAACTTCAGGGAATTAAACTTGAGTTTGCAATCACTGAATATTCACTGAATTCGAAATAGTGTGTTTCAACTGATTCTCAGTGACTTTCCCACTGATTTCAGAATCGATGATGCCACTGTAGTGAAATTTCATTGAGGATAATATAGTGAAATCTCATTTTCATCCAATCAGTGCATATTCATTTGTGTTTGATCAGTAAATACTAACTGAATTTTGAAACAATGACTACATATTGTTTGTATAACAAGTAAAACTTACTGTTTTTTTCAATCAGCGAATATTCATTGAAGTAACTATCAGTTACTGATTTATTAGATTTTCCATCAGTGAATTCGAATTTAGTTTGCAGTTAGCAAATAATTCACTATATTTAAAACATTATGATTCTACTGATTTTCACTGACTTTTCATTGATAGCAGAATCGATTATGATTATTTAGTTGAATTTTCATTATTTTAATAATTTATAATTTTCATCAGTATTTAATTTGAGATAACTTTTTCTTAACAGTGTAACTTCATTTTCTTCCAATCAGTGAATCTTCATTATCATTCAATCAGTCAATACTTACTTAATTTCAAAATAGCAGCTACTCACCGTTTGGAAAATCAGTGGTAACTCACTCTTTTTCGAATCACTGAATATCCATTGAAGTTATAATCAGTAATGATTCAATTATATTTTCATCAGTGAAATCAACTTAAGTTTGCAGTCAGCAAATATTCACTGAATTCAACACATTGTAATTCTACTGATTTTCAGTGAGCTTCTACTTATTGTAAAGTTGATTATTAATTTTAAGGAAATTTCACAAAAGATAACTTTTTCTTGCGAATGTATTTTCATTTAATTCCAATCAGTAAAAATTGAATCAATAAATACCAACTCAATTTCGGAACATGGACACTGGTTGTTCGCGTAATCAGTGAAAAGTCGATTCAGTGATTTTTTCACTCAGAGCAGAACATGTTCACTGATCCACTAATCAGTAAGTACACTGATAACCCAAACAAAACTATTAAATGTTTTACATGGTTTTCACGATCTGTCATTATAACCTGATTCCACAATCAGTAATTCTGTTCTTCTAATCAATCAATACTCACCAAATCCTGCCAGTAAAAATACGCACTTTTCCAATCAGTGTACACACATTCACAGTTTTCTAATCAGTCAAAGTTCACTGAATTTTCGATCTGAAAATTTTTCATGCATTAAAAACCACTAATGAAACAGTGAAACTATTTTCACGAAACAATGAATATTCACTGAGAAACTAGATGAATTATTTTGTACTGATGAATTAGTAAAATCCAACTGATCTAGCAGTGAATACTCACTTTTCTTCGACAGTCAAATGTCTTCCTTTTTCTGAAATAGTGGAGTTTCACTTTCTCAGATATTAAGAGCACGTGAAAATTAATGATTCCTTACTGAAAATAAAATTTATGACGTCAGATCTTACTCTAGAATCTGAAAGAATAAAAAGATGTTCAATGATTTTTCACTGGTTTTAAATTATAATTTTATCAATATACACTGAAATGTCAGTTTTCTGAATCAGTAAAATTTCACTGATTCATATTTTGAGAGTTGGTTTCATTTGAGATAAGATTTGCTATCAAATCTGGGTCTGACATCAGAATAAATTTTTTTTTCAGTGAGGCTGATTCACTGATTCGTGTTTGGAGCGCGGATTCTGGTTTTCTCGATCTGTCGTGAACTGTAAAACTAGAGTAGGGATGTAACTAACGCACTAGAAAGTTCTAGTGCGTTAGTCGCCGGTTTCATATGGGTTCTTGGCTATTCACTGATTGAGAACTCCGGGTGTTCCTTCTACTGACGGGTTCTAGGTAAGCTGCAGGAGCCCACCCTTCGACGCTACTTTTTAGGAGTTTGACGAACCACCAACCAGCGCAACCGACCTTCAAAAGCTCCAGAATTTCGCCTTCGTGCATGGTTACTTCAGATTGCCCAACCGCGCAGTAATCAGCAAGTGCCACGTACCTCCCCCCCTTAAGATTTTAAGTTTTTTTAGTCGGCTTACATTTTTATTGAAAAAAAAAAAAATTGTTTTATTTAAATATAATATTAAAAACACTCACAGAAGCTGGTCCAAAAGCGTCTTCCTCATCATCTGTATTACTGTTCTCAGAGCTCCAACCAATCTCATCTTCAGTAGATTGGGTATTTTCAGAACCTTGAGAGATGGTACTTCCACCGTCAATAGAAATCGCACTTCTCAAAGATCCAGATCCCATACTTTGTGCTTCCCATGAAATCGTATGCCGAAGCGACCTAAAGATTTTAAATATTTCTCATCGATAAAGAAACCCCAAATCTTCCAAACTTTCACAATTCAACGTTCATCAATATTTATGCTCAAAATTATTTCAGGAATACCAAAAAAACTCATACTTGTGATTTGATTTCGCGAGTGCCGTGCTTTGCTTCCCTTTAAGTTCCGCCAATTGCGACATCAAGACACTTTTGATTTGCCGAACCCAATTCAACTTGACTTCAACACTAGGAGCTTGGATCGTATGAACTTCGGCTCTTCCTTGCAGCCAAATTTCGAACCTTCTAGCATCGCCTTTCACTGACTCTGTCAACCCTATCTGAGACATCTTTAAGTATCTTTTGAAGCGATAGTTCGCTTTGAGCTTGCAAAATATCATGGCTTTTTCATAGAGAAAAATATGTCGCTGAGACGGTTTCAGCCTCAGCAGACGTTCGCGTTTGCTGCTGCTCCAAACGCTGAAAGAGCCTTGAAGAAGAAGTTCTCCTTGCGCGTTCAGATCGCCCTTCAAACAAAATTCGACGGATCGTATTTAACTCCTTTGACTCCAGTTTCATTGAGAGATAAAATCATGCACGTTTCAAAGCAACCGAAAGGAAGTTGACAAAAAAGTGAACATACCCCAAAACCAGTGATAGAGGTTTGGTGCATGCTGTCGTTGACGCATTTGAGAACGACTAACATGCAATCCAAAGCTTCCTGAAGCTCTGTGCAACATGACTGTTCTTCGCAATACTTCAGAAGATCTTTGAGCAAGAGCTGGTACTTGGTGATACGCTGAACTGGCTTCAGAAGGTACGCAGCAAGCGGCAATTTGTGACCCAACTTCTGCTGACACATCGTCAGAAATTGCGGCTCGTTTTGGATTTTTTCTCGTAACTTTTCCGAGCGTGGAATGTTCTGGCAGTAATAACTGTACAGGCGGTAGAATATTTCACGCTGAAAACAATCAGGATGCCCTTGTGAAAAAAAACTATTGAAAACTATTGGTAACTATTGAACAATAGTTTCCAATAGTTTCCAAAATTATTGAAACAATAGACACTATAAAATCGACTGAAAGATAAATTATTGAAACTTTGAAAACCATGGAAACTATTAGAAGAATTATTATTGAAGTTATGAAAATCATTGAAACTATTTCAATGACTGACAATCATTGAAAATCTTGAAAATGATTGAAAATCATTAAAAATCTTGAAAATCATTGAAACCATTTTAATGACTGAAAATCATTGAAAATCTTGAAAGTAATTTAAAATCATTTTTAATATGAAAATTTCATTATGAATTGTTATTTAACAATTTTCATGCAAATAATCATTAAATTGTTATTGCAAATCGGATTTGAAAATGATTGAAAATCATTGAAACTATTTCGATCATTAAAACTATTGGCAGGAATATTACAGGAACTATTGCAACTATGGAAACAATAAGAAGGGAAATTATTGAAACCATAGTAACTATGAAATATACTGAAAGATAAATTATATTGAAACTATGAAAACTATGGAAACTATTAGAAGATAAATTATTTAAGCTAAGGAAATCATTTAAATTATTCCGAAGATTGAAAATCATTGAAAATCTTGACAATGATTAAAAATCATTGAAAATTTGGAAAATGATTGAAAATTGTTTTTAACTTGAAAATTGCACTAAAATTTGTTCATTCACAAGTTTCATGCAAATAATCATTATATTGTGATTTCAAATCGAATTCAGAAATGATTGAAAATCATTGGAACTATTTTAATGACTAAAAATCATTAAAATGATCGAAAATCATTGAAAATCTTGAAAATGATTGAAAATTGTTTCCAATTTGAAAATCGCACCAAAAATTGTAATTTAACAATTTTCATGCAAATGATCAGTAAATTGTGATTTCAAATCGGATTTGAAAATGATTGAAAATCATTGAAACTATTTTAATGACTGAAAATCATTGAAAACCTTGATAGTGATTGAAAATCATTTTCAATTTAAAAATTTCACCATAAATTATAATTTAACAATTTTCATGCTAATAATCATTAAGTTGTGATTCCAAATCGGATTTGAAAATGATTGAGAATCATTGAAAGTATTTCAATCATAGAAACTTTCAATCATTGAAACAATTTGCAGGAATATTATTGGAACTATTGAAACTATGGAAACTATAAGAAGGGAAATTATTGAAACTATAGTAACTATGAAATATATTGAAAGATAAATTATTCAAACTATGAAAACTATGGAAACTATTAGAAGATAAATTATTGAAGCTATGGAAATCATTTAAACTATTTCAATGATTAAAAATTTTGAAAATCTTGAAAATGATTAAAAATTGTTTTTAACTTGAAAATTGCACTAAAATTTGTGCATTCACAATTTTCATGCAAATAATCATTAAATTGTGATTTCAAATCGGGTTCAAAAATGATTGAAAATCATTGGAACTATTTTAATGACTAAAAATCATTAAAATGATCGAAAATCATTGAAAATCTTGAAAATGATTGAAAATTGCACCAAAAATTGTAATTTAACAATTTTCCTGCAAATGATCATTAAATTGTGATTTCAAATCGGATTTTAAAATGATTTAAAATCATTGAAGTTAATAGTTACAATGATTGAACATCACTGAAGCTATTTCAATCATTGAAATTATTGGCAGGAATATAATAGGAACTATTGAAACTATGGAAACTATAAGAAGGGAAATTATTGAAACTATGAAAACTATTGAAATCATTCAATAGTTTCTCGATAGTTTCCCAATAATTCCAAATAGTTTCTAATAGTTCTCAACAGTTGCTAATAGTTTTTTTTTATAAGGGTGGACCACAATTTTCGTTAAAAATGGTCCTGCCTCCTCAAGGATTCAATGCTATTTGGCAGCTGATTTCTTCGAATTAAAGCAAAAAAGTAGAACTTCCCGCAAATATATGAAATCACTGATGATGTGCACTGATTGATGTAAACAGGTGTCAAACTCATTCAAAAAAAGTATCTTGTCATGAACCGTATTGTAAGTTCATCATCAGAATGAGCAAAGTTAGCTCATTTTGTTAATTTGTCTGCAATTAAACAGCTTGAACGATTTTCAATAATTTCTTTCCAAATGTGCATACCTTTTGGACGAAGCACAAAGCCACCAGCTCAGTATTCGAAACGCAGTTCTCCAGATCCCTGAGGAAGACGTCGCCATGAAAGTTCAAGATGTCCTCAAGGTTTCCGAAAAGAACATCAGCTTTGCCTACGAGGGTGACAGGAATGATGTTGACGTTCGCCTCATTGTTCATCTCCATTTTGTATCCTTTAATGATGGATCCGAGTTCTGTGACGTAAACTCGTTCCGTTTCCACCAATTCCGTAAGAACATGACCTCTTTTCATTCTTAAGGCCTCTACGTCTCTGGGCTCGCTTTCAGGGGACGAGGATTCGCCCTCGATTGGGCCCAATTCCATCTGTACATGATTTTTTTACAATGGATGGAGATGCGAGTTTTTTGCTATGTGTACTCACTCAGTGAAAAAGTAATGAATTGCAAAAGGTATAAGTTATGAACTTGTATTTTCTGAAAATGGAATTTTACCCTGGGCATTGTATTCGCCTTTTTCAAAATCCTCCCACTTTTTACGCACTGTGACAATGGTGGTTGCATGATTTTAACCGGCTCTGGAGTCACCGTTTGAATGGGCCTCGTTGGTTTTATTAATTGCTGTTTTAACGCTACGACTCTCTTTTCACACATTAAGGATACGTCTTCTATCCTTTGTAATACCTACAATGTAAGAATGAATTTTCTTTTCTTTCTCTTGTGAAATTTTTCATCTTCCAAATTCTTTTTTACAGGTATACCCAAAACGTCGTAAAAGTGATCGAATGAAATATGAAATTTTCCGAATACTACGCATCAAAATGCAATCAATGGACGATGCGTTACCTGAGTAACGAGAGCTTTGGTTTCTGGCATAATCGAGTCCTCGAAAATATTCCTCGGTTGGTGAAATTCTTCAGCGTCTTCTAGGAGAATTTGGAGTTCCTGAAGAGCTTGTTCTGCTGGTGTCGCGCTGTTTTGGGAGGCTAAAAGTTCGATTCCTCGAGTGCACCAGGTGTTTGCCTTGAAAGGAATTTCATTTTTTGTGTGGAGATCATGGAAAAAATTACTTCTCCAACAATTTCTCGAGAAATTTGAGAGTTTTATGAATGGGGCTTTTGATTGGAACTACGAAATGAAGTTTCCAAGTGGAAAGTTTCAAATGAAGTTTTATTGAAAACTAGAAACGTATGTCTTCTGCAATATGTTTTCAAGTGCTATAAATGCAGAATTTCTGAAGCTTTAGAAGATACCACGAAATTTCATTTATGCTGAAAAATGCCAAACGTTTCGATACCCATGGGTGGAATCATACACACACAATATATTTTCAGACACAAGTATGAAAAAATAGGGATTATTGAATTTAACTCCTTTAGCTGAGACGATTTTAAATTCAAGCTTTGATAAAGAAAATCTTCGTCCTACCTTTTCAATGTTTTCTGTGAGTTCCCTGCACTTGGTCAAAGTGAGAAGTCGCTTTTCCAGACGTTGACCGAGGAGCGTGCAAACTCTTTGGAGCTCGGCGCATTTGGGCTCTACGACATCAGCCGGGCACGGATGCCGGCCGGAAAGCAACTGCTGCCCCGCCGAAATGACCTCTTCGGCGCGTTCGATGTCTCCCTACAAAATCATCCACCTGTAACGCGGCTCCATCGATCCCACCAAACGCGAGAAAAATCGCCAAATATACATAAACTCTTTCATAACAGCGTTTTCTACAGAATAAAAGCTCTCTCAGTACGAAAAAGTCGAATTTTTGACTGCTCCAGCACGAAATTTGACTGATTTATATTTATAAGAAAAAAAAGATGTTACACTGAAACCTCGATTTTATTGAATGCATTTTCTATTTAAATTTATTTAAATCAAGACGGATAAAATCGAGGTTTGAGTGTATTTTAGAAAAGCTCAATTTGATAAAAATTTTATTTTTATGAGAGTTGAGGGGTTCCTTTCAATAATAAATCTTTTTGATTACATATTTTTGGTAATGTTTATTAGGTTCTCTCCATTACAAGATAATAAAATTTCGAAGAATTATATGGAATATCCAAAAATTATGTTCATTCTTGTTATTTTACAATATTCGGTTGTTTAATTGGTTAATAGGACGAGAAACAATAGTGATTCATCGATAAAAATGATTATTTACTGATTCACGAAAAAATTCAGTACAGTCAATATATCAAAATCACTGATTCAGATAGTCACGTTTGGACTAATTCAAACTGAGAGAGATAGGGTTAGAGTGTTTTTATTCATTTATTTAGTTTTTTCGGACGTTCGAAAAATAACGAGCGATTCATTGTTATCTCGATCACGATGTCGCGTTTTTTGTGTGGTTTGACCAGGGTTTGAAACCGAAGAAATGAGTAAAATTTGCACTGATTATATATTTTATTTACAAATGCGAATCTGGAATATTTTCAAATATTCACAGATTTTCTAGAAATTGAGGAAGAATTTTTTCTATCAAGTTTTTGGAAAGTAAAAGAGTTTATGAAAGTTAATACATTGCGTTCTGAAAGTTTTTGAAATTCCAGGAATTATATTTTATCATATTTATTCGTGGTATGCATAAAAAAAGTTTTTTTTTCATTTAAAAACGTGTCAAAAAATTACGAAGAAGTTTGACGAATTCGATAAATTTTCATAACATATGGAAAGTTTCCAATAGTTTACAACATGTGAGTATAATGCGAATTTTGGAAAATCTAGAAAACATACGAAATTTTAGAAAAGTCTACAAATTCGTAGAAATTTAGAAAATGTTCATATATTACATTGGGTTCCTTATCATACTGATGAAAAATATGCATAAAATTTTTTTTTTCCATTTTTAAATAAGAAAATCTAAAAAACTTGAATAGTGTTGAGAAAGTACGAAAAATCTTTATGAGTTGGAAGATTTTCAGAAAATTTAGAAAATTTCGAACAGTTAAATTTATGTATGGAATTTCAAAAATTTTAAACATTCAAAAAACTTTGAAATATTAAAAGATTACTAAAAAATTCTAAGATGTTTGAAAAATTTCTGGAATTTAGGAAATCATAACTTTATAAACTACGTTGACTATCATAAATTTCATTGAAATATGCATGAACATCTTTTAATGATTTTTTCAAAAAAATTTGGAATCCTTGGAAATTATTAAAACTTCGGAAAATTGTCATGTGTTGAATGAATTTTATAATTTTTATTATGTTTAAAGCTTCGAAAAATTTGAAAAATAAAAACAAGGATAGAAAATTTGAAAAATTCGGAATAATCCTAGCAAAACCAAGAACTTTGTAGGATTTTGTTAAATTTTTACTATAATTTTTGTAGGCTGTGTTCACTATCATATTTTTTCAAAACATATGCATGAACATTTTCAAAATGATTTTTAATGAAAAACTAAAAAACTTGATAGGTATCAAACGAGTTTTGTAAGATCTTTGTAGACTGTACAAGTTCTTGTAAAATTTGTAAAGTTTGAAATAGTTAGGAATATTTTTAAATTTGCATGGAAAACTAAAATAACTGAAAAATTCAAAAAATCTACAGATATTATTTAATTTTGTAGATTGTGTTTATTAATACAAATCTGTAAGATTTTAAAATTGCTTAAAAATGACAAAAATTTTAAATAAATATAGATAAGAGAAATTTTCTTGAATTTTGAAGAATTCTAGAAAGTTTGTATTTCTCTGTTGATATCTTGAAAATTTCGGAACAATGAAAATCTTTAACAATGTCAAATATTGATAAAAATTCAAGAAATTTCAAAAAATTTGCAGATTTTCATAAATTTTATGTATTCCGTGTTTGATTTAATATTTTTTCGAAAATGATAATGCTTTTTTTATTTTTTCATAACAATCTGTAAGCCATGAAGTTTTGATAAATTACGAAAAAGTTAAGCGAGTTATACAAATTTTCTTAGTTTGAAAAATTTTTGAAAATTCGTATTTCTAGTCTAGTGATATCTTGAAAAATTGAAAATCTTCGAAAATAATAATTTTTGTTATCATAATTCTAGAAAATTCGAAAAACTTGTAGAATTGTATGTCGTCATGTCCATAAATTTTGCAGATTTTGAAAAATTTCGAAAATTCCAGAAAACTGTATTAGGAACTGTTTTACATTCCCAAAAATTTCAATATCAGAAAATGTTTCATCATACATAAATAGTCCATAATTTTGGGAACTTCATTAAATATACGTAACTTCAGAAAATGTTCATAAATCCTGTAAATTGTGCCAAAATCGGAGAGTCTCAACAAAAAGTTTCAAAAACTTCAAGTTCCTTATCCAAAAAAACTGAATTCATCAAATCCACAAAAAGTCGAACTGTGCATTATTTCTATTCTCAGCCAGAAATAATTGTTCAAAATTTTCGGTTCCAACCCATGTTTGTGAAGATAAAAAACTCCTCAAAAAGCGCTAAATATCGTGCAAGCTCCAAATGAAAATTTTTCTCAGCCATGCCCAGTCGTGAAAAATCTTCCATTTTCGTTTCGTGTGTCATGCAAAAGTGTTAAAAATTTTCGCTGTGTGACCAACAGAAATGTTTTTTCTTCAATTCTTGTTCATGTTCAGCTAATTGTAAGTATAACAAGATTTTTTCAGTCGAAGAGTATACATATAAATATTATATGTGTTCGTATATACTGAGAAAAGTCGATTTACACTATTAACAAATATATGAATTCTTTTGATGTGCTGCTTACCAAAACCCAAATCCACATGGTATGCAACAAATAGGACTATCGACAAAAATGAGGGAAGCGGTGCATAGTGATATGACGATGCGTGGTTTTGTGCGTTAAATGTGCTGAATAAGCTTGTCCAAAACTGACATTTCTTTATTAGAGTCGCAAAGAAAAAAATATACTCCTTCTCGATTTTTTACAGTAAAAAATGCCAGTAAATTTAAATGAGAATCGTCCCCAAATAGGAAAGTTATGAAAATTAAAGACGTTTTCAAAGTCAAATGATTTCTGACATTATGATTTTAGATAAAAACAATCAATTCTGCATTCAGAAATTACTGACCTTTTCTGCCCATACGAATAAAATCAATGGAAAACATTTTTCCGAATCATCGAAGCATCAATCTGCTTTTCTCGCACCAACGAGTTTTTCCTCTTTGATCAAGGATTTTTTTCTTTTGAATCAAGGGCGCGAATAAAAAGAAATGTCGTTTTGGACGGTGCTCTCAGTGCATGATATTGAATTTCGTAGCCAATTCAATTTATTTCAAGCTCGAGAATAACATTTTTTCAATTTTGTTTGGTGACCTTTCAAGAGCACGTTATGAAACAGTAACGAAAACAATGTGAAATTCGTTTATTTTTTATTTATTACCATTTCATTATTTTTCTTAGCAAAGATGGCGCAATCACAATGCTATTACATGTAATAGTATTTTCGTTACATTGTAGTAACGTCGTAGGAACATTATCATGTCATCAAATTTTTTGCTATGTAATATACTGACGTAAGATCTGAAGAATGAATTTCACTGCACTGAGAAAAATATAAGATGATGTTGGATGACAATGTCACTACGATGTTACGAAGATGTTACTACATGTAACAGCATTGTCATCGCATCATCTTTACCAGTGTCATAAACTATCAGTAAAATATGAAATTTTCCACCTCAAAAACCAGGTATTCATTTTTAAATTGAAGTATATTTGAGTGTGTAAGTGAATAATTTCAGAAACTCACCCTGCATATTCTCTCGAAAGCCCCAGTGTCGCAGAGTAATTTTTCAATTTTGGCCCTAGTTTCTCCGAATTCCGTCATTTCATCAAGGGTTTCTAAATGCTGATCCAAAATATTTTGTAGTTCGCGAAAATCTTGCTCGAACTGTCTTAAGGCGAGACAGTGCCTTAGCCTAGAGCTATGGTGAGTCCAAAAAAGGTCGAAGGTTCGTTCAGTTTCTTCGAGCTGGACCAACAATCTACGAACAATCCAAGGAATTCAATTTTCTTATTTCAACGTCATAAACTCGATTGTTCTTGATATTTCAATCAATAACTCCGAAAAAGGCTGAAATGACGTCTAATATTTTGAAAACGCTTCTTCGGAAAAATAAATAACATTTTTTTTCGTACTCAGCGACCCGAAAATAGTCTAAAAAACTCTTTTATTCAAGAGTTACGTATTTTATGTGTAGTACAAGTGTCATAAGCCATCAGCGATCGTCGTCACGCTCCAGAATAAATCACAATCTAGGGCAGCTCTAAATGGTCAAGTTTTGTACCAAGCTTGAAAAGACTTCCTAAGAAACCCTCTACATGATCCTGCAGGCCTTCAGAGATGATACCATGAGCGGAACATTAGTTTCCGATTAGTAGAAACTTTTTCAGGAAGGCAGGAAGCAGATTGAAGATGACACCCATGCTGGACGTTCATCCCAAATCCATAGCAAACACTGACGAGGATGCTGCATAAGTGAAAAATATTTTGGACTTTGGTCAACGCCTTAGTATCTGATCAGCGATGAATCAGGTTTGTCAATCATGACTGTATTTCGTATTGTGACCGATGATTTAGGAATGCGAACAATTTGTGCAAAGCTGGTGCTCAAAATTCTGACCGGAGAACAAAAGCTCCAGCGTTTGACAAATTCTCAAATATGGATGATCCTACATATGTCTGCCTGACTTGTCCTCCTTCATCTGAAGAATCAGCTAAGGGGATGTTCTTCTGGGGCGATGGAAGATGTTCAAGTAACCGTTACAATAGGAAGGAGAATGAATGTGACACCCATGCTGGACGTTCATCCATAGCAATTTTGACGAGAATGTTGCAAAAGTGAAAAATATTTATGACTCAGGTTAACGCTTCAGTATCTGTTTGATCAGCGATTTTGATTATTCCTTGTTTCTGTGGACTGTATTTGTATGATTTTGTCGGATAATGACTGACAATGATTTTGCTTGTTTGGGCTTCTGTCGCCATCTTACCTTTTTATTTTCTCTCTCTTCTTTACACTGCCGCCAACCCACTCGACCAAAAAAAACTTAACTAATACTGCCAACAAAAAAATAATCATCAAACGTCACAGCAAGCGATGAGTCAGGTTTGTCAACCACGACTATGTTTCTTATTGTAATCGATGATTTAGGATTGCGAAAAATTTGTCCAAAGTTCTGACTGAAGAACAAAAGCTCCAGCGTTTCAGAAATTCTCAAAAAATGATGGATGATTCACATAGCTCTGTCAGGCTTGACCTTCTTCATCTGAAGAATCAGCTAAGGGTATGTTCTTTTGGGACGGTGGAAGATGTTCAAGCATCCGTGACAACAGAAATCAACATCTTTACACCAAATTCACAAATAATACATTGTTCTAAGGCAGTTTTAAACAGGGTTATTCATCTTCCTGCAGTCCATCATTACCTTTCGATCGCAGCAACATTCCCAAGTCTATCGCTTCCGGTGAGTTGTCGTATGCTGTCAAGAAGGGCATCACCATGTCGAACTGCACCCAGGATTTCCTCCTTGAGCTCGCTGTATTCTGCCTGCTGCTGGGCCAGAAGGCTCGTCGTGGCGATGGTGCTGTTGGGAAACTCGACCTCGGCCAGACGCCTCGTGAACGAGTCCAGGGCGAGGGACACCTCCTGCGTCATCGTGGTAAATTTCTCCAAGCTCTGCAACATCCACGAGTTCTTACTCGTCGTACCAAGATTATCGTAACTCGTCGTTCTTCGACGTTTCGCGGGTTTTACAATTCTGTTTTGTATCCAAGTGTGGTGGCAATAAGGCAAGTCCCCGCCGAGCACTTCCGTCACCTGGTCCTTGTCGATGAAGTCGTGAAGCTCGATCACGCTCGTCAGCACGATCACCCGGAACTTGAAGTCCTCCCGGAACAGCTTGTTCGAGACCTCGGAGATGGCCTTCTGCAGGAAACCGATGGGGCGGAGAACGTAAGCGACGTGGACGAGGCCGGGGAAAAAAGCCTGAGGAC
The DNA here is from genome assembly GCA_028476575.1 of Platygaster robiniae. Taxonomy (NCBI): domain Eukaryota; kingdom Metazoa; phylum Arthropoda; class Insecta; order Hymenoptera; family Platygastridae; genus Platygaster; species Platygaster robiniae. The sequence goes on from CM052020.1 coordinate 45,696,482, forward strand.
AGTGAGTAAGATTTTCCAGGGTAATATGAAAAATGTACCTTGTGAAGGATGTGATTTTTAGGACTAATTTTGGATCGCAGAGTACAAAAAACAATGTCATTTGTATTTTCCAAGGAGTGTAAAATCAAAATATTAGAGAAAAACGTGTTTTTCAGGCATTTTTCTTAGTTATTACCGGAAATATCTGGAATGATTGATTTTATTAACAAGAAATATATATTGTTCGAAGGTACGCTTATTCAGTTTATGACGATATTCTGTTTTTGCCTATTGGAATAGTAGTTTATAAGTTACAGGATTTTCAAAATTGAAGAAAAGTGCATTTTCGAAAACTACTTATGCTTATGTATGCAGTTTTTTCGAATTTCAAAACCTTCAACTCATAAACTACTATTTTGATTAACAATTTTAAGCAAAGATGTATACCTTTTGAACACTCTGTATTTCGTGTTGAGAGAATCGATCGTTCTTGATATTTTGAAGGTTTTAATTTAAAAAGTATGACAAAATCTATAGTTGTAATTCATAAAGTGGAAAATTATTGAAATCACTGTTTTTTATACAACTTGTCGTCAGTCTATTACCTTAACAAAACTACTTTTTCACTATAAATATCATAGTGAGACATGAGAAGTTTCACTTGATATCTTTGGTGAAACGTAAGAAGTTTCACTTTATAGTGGGTCATTAGAAGTTTGACATGGGATCTAAAAAGTTTCACTCGATTGTCGACCATTAGAAATACTTTGTTTTGGTATCAAGTATTATAGCTTACTATAAAGTGAAACTTCCAATGTCTCAGTATAAAGTGAAACTTCTTATGTCTAGCTCACAAGTAATTTCATGTTAATGGAATCGATTGTCGTTGATATTTCTGACAATAACTGAAAAAAAAACTGACAAACATGTTTTTTTGCTAATATTCTAAAAACACTTTCTTGAAAAAATTAATGACAGTTATTTTCGTATTTAGTTCTATCCAAAACTTTAAGCATTTCATGCTAATTTTTTCAACTTTCGCAGGTTTTTCGTAATTTTGTAATACTTTCCAAGGTTTCAACATTTTTATAACAAAATTTAATTTTAAAAATCATAAGAGATTTTTAAAACTATGACAATTTCTCTTACTTATAGAGGTTTTTCGTTATCTTATTTTCTATTACTTTACAAAGTTTTTATCATTTTTATTGGAAAATAAAAAAAAGCATCACACATACTTCAGCAAAATATGATAATGAACATAATTTACAAAATTTGTTAACATGGTCCAAACTTAAATAATTAATCAAACTCTACAAAATTATTACTCACGAATTGGAAAATTTTTAATGGTTTTTAACTTTTTAAAATTTTCGAAATTTCATACTTAATAGTTACTATTCAAGACTTATAAAATCTCATAAAATTCGTCTTATACATAAAAAATTTTCGTAATTTTCAATCTTCTCAGGCGTTTTTAATTTTTAATAAAAAGAGAAAAAAAGACATCTACAAACATATTTTGGGAAAATATGATAATGCTGGAGCCTCATACAAAACTTCTGAATATTTCCTGAAATTCTACGTATTTTTTAAATTTCATAGAGTTTTTCATAGAATTTTATTCAAATTTGTTTAACTCATTAGGCCTTATCGTAAATTTTTAATAAAAATATTACGTATTATTAAAAATCACAAATTCTCTGATGACTGTTTAAAAAAATATTTCCCAACTTATAAATTTGCATTCCAAACTTCCGAAAATCGTTTTTGAAAATGTGATATAATATCGATAATCTTCAAAAATACTCTCCAATAAAAATTTCAAAATGCAAGCACTGTATAAAAGAAATTCATATAAGTATTTGAAACTACAACATTTTTTCATCAGTTTTCATATTCAGAAACTCCGAATAAAGCTTTGACATAAGAACCGAAAGACAAGCAAATTTCAGAATGCCACCGAGAAACACGAACCTCAGGAATTCGTTCATATTAAAAACTTTCGTGAAACGTCATTTAACACTTACATACTGTACAAAGTTTCAAAGTTATTCCTCAATTATCGAAATTTCAGTTCAATTTGAAATAATGTTCATATATCGACCAAAAATAATGCTTTTTCGAAACTCTTCCAACTAGATTTAGAAACTCGATTATGATATAAGAACCATCACAAAAATGGTAAATCGCCCCCCCCCCCCCCCCCAATTAAAAATCAAAACTCACCGAAATTTTTAACAAAACAGTTTTCACTGAGTTCCATTTATCATTTCTCCTGTCAATAATTAAGGAAAATCCCAGGTCAGCCTCTTGCAATCTGAAACAAAAAATTCCAACAACACTCCTTATAAAAAAAATCACTTGTATAAATAAGAAGTCGATACAAAAAAAATGTACATTGATTATAAAAAAGAAAAGATCCCAATAAAATTGTATCACTCTCATTTTAAGACTTTGTTCTTAACTAGTTGTTTAAATAAACAAATTCTTACGTCGGCACCGAAGTAAGATACAGCAACAACCTCTGATAATCAAGGTCCGACAAATTATGAAAATTGCCATGATCGGGAAAGGTGATGATGGGACAACCTTCCCTGGTCTTGCCCCCTGCGAAAACGAATAAAACTCAATCCAGTTCTTCCGTCACGACATCATTAAGAAAAAGTACCGTTGCGTCATGCACGAATTTCACGACCGGTTCTTTTTTTCCTTTTTTCAACCGGTTCGTATAAATTTATCACCTGTTATAATCGCGTATTGCGGTTGCAAAAGATCGGCGACGTCGCGTACCGCCAAAATCCCATTGTCGATCTCGCCTGTCATGCTCTCCACATCCTCTGCAATGCCCAAAAAAGAATAAAAAAAATTTTTTTTCCCGAAAATCAAAAAACGACTGTCTAGAAAATATTCGCGATCGTGAAAAAAACACATTCACCAATTTTGAACTTATAACACTCGATAGTTTTTGAGAAAAAGGGAATTGGAGATGGAATCTGACGTCTGACATGTCAGAATGAAGAATAATTTTTTTCTTTATAACGGATGAGTGTAATGGGTTGGGATTTTAAGGATAGGTCAGTTTGAATGTATAGACTGTGTAAAAAAAATTTTTGTTGAGTTTTATGAGGAATATAAATTTTTTTTCCTACTGTAAGGATTTGTTTTTCGTCCAGGGTAGGAATGGAGGGAAAATAAGGGCTCTAAGAGTGAAAATATCGTGTCACTGTGGTTTTCGATTGAAAAGTACTTTATATCGAGAACTTATGCGATGTTTGAACCGCGCAGCACGCATGGCTGGTTCGGACTGCGAGGAGGTCCTCCTCGGTACCCGGAGGTTGCACTCTCCTGACCTTGCTGATATTTCAGCCATGTGAAACAGGGAACTGTTTTATCCGCGATATCCCTAATGCGGCGCCTTTTATAACTGTACTTGTAAGAGGCTCCCAACGTGATTCGCAGGAATTCGCTTTCACGGGATCAGAGGAAAATAAATTAAATTTTCCTTCCTCTGATAGGATTTTTCTTGATAATGATGCTTTTTCTTTGGATCCAACCGGTGTATTTGGGATATTATTTTATTTTTCAACGAAAACAAATATATTTCTTCTGGGTCGAAATAATGAGACACGTATTTTTTCTTTTAGTAGAAATATAATTTTTTTTTAAATGATGGAGAAAATTGATATTGTACGTCTAAAAAGAAAAATTAATTTTAAATGTGCATAACTTTGTCAAAAATCAATGGGTTTCGACAATTTTATATTCAAAATGTCTGGTATGCTTCATACTGTTCAATTATTGTATCGACAACTGTCTAATCCCAGTGAACCTGTGGGCTCGCAGCGTTTTCATTATTTCCGCCTCTTTTCGAACACGCCAGCGAGCTCGCAGACTACTCGCCACGAGCTCACAGAGTACTTCCAGTCGTTGATAATTATTGATATATATTTCAGGAAAATAAATAGATAATTCATTATTTACAGTAATAAGTAATCACAATAAAGCTGTAAAACAATTATTTAATAAAAAAAAAAAAATTTCTCCCGTTAGGGAATCGATCCCGTATTCTGCGGAGTTGAACGCCAAAATTTTTCATATTAATTAACATGAGACATGCACTTGATTTAAGCATACTACACAAAACTTGAAACATGAGAAAAAAAACCAGCAGCCATCTGGTGAGCGCTTGGGGAGAGTGCGCGAATTTTCAAAATTCGAATGTAAAGTAATTCAAATTTTGAAAAACCTCAAAATATTGAGGTAAAATACATGGAATTTTACAAAATCGTAAGGAGTCCGAAAGGCGTCCATGGTGGCTGCCTCAAGATCGTCGGAGATTTCTATAAAAAAATTGAAAATTCCCATACCCGCGAATTCCATGGTGCAAAAACTCAGTTTCACACAAGGAAAAACATCGAATGTTTAGCAACTGATTGAGAAACTCTGCCACAAATCCACGCGAAACATGAGAAACATCGCAAACCCTTTCCCCGCTCGCGCTCATTACACGTCCCAACCGCGCTTATATTAACATTCCCACGTTACAATCCCCGCGAATTCCCTCTATAATACCCGCTCTTCAAGCAAAAGATAAGCCCCTAATTGCCCCCTAATGAATTCCACGAGACCCCACAAATCAAACTCTCGCGCCTCTTTTTAAAACTTTTTTATTGAAATCATCGATCCATACAGTGTGTAAAAAAAACCTACAACTGTCGTTTATTTTAAAAAACATTTTTCAACCAATGCACTATTCTGCATTGAATCCAGAATTGATGCTCGCGATCGTCACAAAACGAGTCCCGTTGACCATGACTTCGCCTTCGATCTGGAAATCGTCCCCAATGATCACATCTCCGACCTTCATTCTTTTCTCTTTAGGTTCGCTAGAAGCTTCCGGTTTCGATGGAGTCCTGACCGATTCCGTTTTGGCGAACTTCACCATGGGAAATTGGTACTTGAGGAATCCCCGAAATGTGGCATAGCCCATGATTTTGATGTCAGGTGATTGTTCTTGACAGTATTCTGTGTACAAGTCGTGGACGACTTTTCTGGTGATGTCTGAGGGAAGGTGCAGGGGCGCGTTTTTAGAGATCTTGGTTTTTTGCCTTTGCTCTTGTTTTTCTATGAAGTCTTTGAAGAATTCAGTGGCGGTTTGGTAAATGTCGAGGGAGTATGTGTTCGAGGGGACCTGGAATCGGAAAAATATGGAGTGTTTTGAAATTTTTTATTTACTTCAAATCACTGACGTTTTTCGTACGACAAAGTGTTTTTTTTTTTTTTTTAAATTTTTGAATCAATACCGAGTTAACCCAATCTACAAAATTTGTCGACATTTTCGTAGGTTGTCGAATTTTATTTATTCCATGATCAATTTTTGACGATTTTGACAATTTTCTATATTTTTTATTCTTTGAAAATATTATTCAATATTTTAATGTTCTTATTTTAATTTTCAAAATTCTCCACGGTCCCCGTATGGCTAAACATTTATTGATTTTTCCGAAATTTACCAAAAATTGTAGAAATACGATGAATTTTGTTACGTTTTGAGTTATTAAATGTCTTTTACATTTTCAACATTTTTCCAATTTCTCAATATTTTCCATTTTATTATAAAATTATTGAAATTTACAAAATTCTCAAGCTTCACCATACGGCAAAACATTTCCCGATATTTTCAAAAATCTTAAAAATTTACATAATTTTATGAAATATAACACATTTTTGCACAATCTAGAAAATTAATCAACAACTTTTAAACTCGTCTATATTTTTAAATTGTTCAAATTTTCGGTGTCACTTAATTTTCCAAAATTTTTAAAACATCTGCATTTTTATTTATATTTTTGGAATAATCTACAATGCTTGTGTGTACAAAATATACTTTGGTTGAAAAAAAAAAATTCCCGAATCCTACACAGTTTCTATAGTTTTACAAATGTCTAGAATATTTCACATGAATTTTTTTGCTCCCTCAAAATTCTCTAAAATTTATCAATATATCTGGGAATCCTAGAAATTCTCCAAATTCGTCAAATTCACTGAGTCTAACATTTTTAGTAGGTATATTTAAATTTTTCGAAATTTCAGAACTTCTTAGATTCTTAATCATTTTAGAAACTTATACAAAAATTGAAGAATGCCATGAAATTAAATATTATTTCGATTAAGGAATGATTAGAATATTTAATAGTTTCCGTTATTAAACGAAATCATTAAAATTTTCTACGATGTAATAAACATTTCAAGATTTCAAGAAATTCGAAGTTTTTTGCGAATGATTCAGACATATTTACCATACTTCGGACATTATCAATATTTTCTACTTTTTCTAAATTTCCATTATTCCCAGATTTTTATTAATATTATTCTGAATATCAGCAATCTTTATATACTCACTGTCTCTAATTTTTTTTACAAAATTTATGAAATTTTTCGCTATTTTTGTAATGTATCATTATCTTCCGAAATTATAGTAATTTCTTGAACATCTACTATAATTTAAAATCTTTTTAATATTAAACGTTTCGAACAATTCATGATGCTAAACAATTTATACACTAGTAAAGACGTTTTTTTATTTTCTGAAATGTTTCCAATATTTATTACGTTTCAGACGAATTTACTATACTTCAACATTTTTAATATTTTTTACTTTTTCTAAATTTCCATTTTTTTCAGATTTTTATTAATATTATTATCAATATTGGCAATCTTCGTATGACAAAATATTTTTTATTTTCTTTAAAAGTGTAAAGAATTTTATTCAGTATTTCTAATTTTTTTACAAAATTTATGAAATTTTTCAATATTTAGAATATTTATCATTATCGTCCGAAATTTTAGGAATTTCTTGAATTTCTACACTTATTCAAAATCTTTTTAATATTAAACGTTTCGAACTATTCATGATACTAAACAATCTATACCCTTCTATTGACGTTTTTCTATTTTCCGAAATTTTTCTAGTATCTATTAGTTTTCTCAATTTTACGAAATTATCATTATTTTATTAACAGTCTCTAAAATCATAAAAGTTTTTCGGATTTTCTAGAATTATTGACAATTCTCTCAATGATCTGTTTTTCAATTTTTTATTATTTTCTAAATTTTTCGATTTCTATATTAATTTCGGAAATTATCGCCGATCTCCCTACGATAAAAATGTGTTATAGTTCAAATATTTTAACAAATAGCACTGTCTACGTTATTTATCAGAAGTACTCTAAATTCAAAAAATTTATAATCATTTTCCGAAATCCTACCAATTTTCTAAATTTTCTAAAATTGTCGATAATCTCTGTAAAATTCTTAGGCAAATCTCGTAGTTCACGATTCACGCTAAATCAAAATTAAGATTCACGTTACCGTCAAAATCTATCCAGAAACTAGATTTTTGCAATAAAAAACGTATTATTTTAGATGCTTCTATTAATTTAGGACACCCCTTTTTCAAAACAAAGAAATCTTTCAAATAACGTAAAAATTTGCCATAAATTTTTTATAACGAGTGTAGTTATTAAATGTAATCAGGAATAATCTGTAAATTTTGAGATTTCATGGGTCGAACATCAATAAAGCTATGCTTAAAAAAATGGGCGCTTCATTGTATGTTGCAAATAATGTGACAAGGGTTTATAATAGACTCAAGAAAAAAGACACAAAGATGCACACGGACAAGAAAACACTTGTTAGAGAACCATTTTCATCAGGATGCATAACTGGTGCCTTCATGAATTTCTCGTTTCTATAGGAAGTTTTAGTAAGTATCGATTGTCGTTCTTTTTCTAGCATTAAGCAAAACATAAGCTTGTCCCTCTTGCGTAGCAGAAATCTTCCCTCAACTCTTGAACCCTGATAGGGGGATTTTTGAACCTTATCCAGAAAAAAAGTAACTGTACTATCTGGAAATTGCATGTAAAAAAAATGTTTAAATAAAAGCATTTATAGTAGAATATGAATAGATAGAGAAGCAACAAAATTTTATAAAAATTCTGAGTGTAGGTTTTACCTTCCTGTGATTGCCATGGATACGCGGTGACACCCCATGCGTGGTCAGGTGCTTCCTTATCCTCTTGATCTTGTAATAATTGCAGTTCTCGAGGTAGAGGAACGCATCAAGACAGACCCTACGACCTTGATAAGAGTACTGCGTCCTCAGACGTTGGCGCTCCGTGTGTTTCGCCGTTTCATATGGATTAGTCAGACAGGCCATCATCATCCCCATCAGGTACATGTCGTGCTCGTCCTTGGTGAGTTCAGCGATGTTCAGTCGGTGTTTATACACCACGTCAGGGTCCAGGTTGGCGAAACAACTTTCTTCCTGGCATTCGCAACCGCGCTTGAATCTTTCTAGGACCTGCTCCGACGTCTCCTTCAGGGTCATTGGGTCGTACTGTTTGTCTGGGGTGAAGGCCTTTTTGTTCTTCGGTTTAGGTGTCAATTTTGGTTTTGGTTTTGGTTTTGCTTTAGCTTTCGCTTTCGGCTTCGGGCGTGGTTTTGCTGGAGTCTTAGATTCTTGGATTGGAGATGGAACGATGAGTTCCGCGTCAGTCTGCAAGTTTTTTTTTTAGTAAGAATAGAGTATATTGGTAAATTTAAGGGTGGATATTCAAATTCGTATAACCGATAAATATATGAAATATTTTTATATGAATAAAAATATTCATATATTACGAATATTTGGGCAATATATTAAATATACTTTGAATGTAAATATTTAAAATATACAACTTCAAAAAAAGCGGAAAAAAACCTTTGATTGTTATGATTATTGACAAAAAATTGTGCGACCAAAATAACTGTGGATTTTGTTGGGAATGTTGAATTTTCATCCAATTCAGGTGATCTATTACAGAAATTCTAGCCCAGTTTCAAAAATATGAATATATAAATAAATAAAACGAATTTTGAAAAATTGATGATTATACGACTTTGAATATCCACCCTTCAAGTATTTATTTCTTCATTTACTGTTTTTAATTTACAGGATAAGCTCTGATAATTATTATGATGAAGAGGTATTTTTATTTCTTTTAATAAAATTATTTAAGATACATGCAGGGATGGACAGATTTTATCAAGATTTTTTATAAAAATGTATGTATATAATACTAAGGGGTTTTTCACGTTCCAACTACCATGTAGTATTTTTTATAGTTTTTTGCTTTACAACGATTGTTTTAAAAGAGATAGACAATATTGCATAAATTATTACAAATTTAATGCATATACAGTTGAAAAATTTCGTAAATTTTTTATGAAAGTATTTGAAGTTTCTAACCCATATTCTGTATAGGATTACAAACTTCCAATACTTTTATGGAAAATTTGCCAACTTTTTTTAACAGCGTAGACAAAAATTTTATCAGAGGCATAAAATTATGTGAAAATCCAACATTGTAATTGATGGAAAATGAAATTTCTAGGTAAGATATTAAAGCATTAATTTACATGTCAATTGAAAATGAAATGCACTATTAGTAATTTCAAAAAACTTGACTTTGAAATTTTAAATATCTTTTTAGTGTATTGTAGGATGAGGTTAAGTTAAGATAAATATTTAGATTTTTTATTAAAAAAAAAAGAAATATGGCAAATAGTCAAAATTTATGCTCATCATTTTTAGAATTGAAAAACATCAACATTAAAAAATACAAACTAATAACTTTTTTATGAATATTTTTTTCAGTAGTTGAAGTATTTTTATCATACTTTATAAAACCATTATCAAAATTGTTTTTTTTTTTTTATAAATTTCAGTTACACTCTACTCATATAAAACAAATAAAAAATATTATTGAAAAAAATTGTTTTATTTAGATAGTCAAAAAAATCCAAATTTTACTTTTTTGGATGTTACCTAACTTGGGTTTTTATAAAGTTTTCATAGAACTCTCTATGAATTTTTTTTTCATACATATATGAAATTCTGCTTTTTTTATAAAGTCACTTATAAAAAGAGCAATGTTTTATAAAGTTTTTATCAGTTTTTATGAAGTAACTGTATAAAATGACAGCACTTTTATAAAGTGGATTTTAAAATATACTTAATAAAGATTCTGTCATTTCATGAAGATTATATAAAGTTCTTAGGTCACACTTTAGTTTAGTCACTTTTGGGTATTTCTAAAAAAAAAAAGTGTCACCATTAAATGTAATAAAAAAAAAATTTTTTCTCACTTCATCATGACTTTCTTCTTCCTTAAGAAACTGGGAAGTTGACTCCTCGATTTCGATTTCCATTTTTGTTTGATCAATGACGATTCCACGTGAAAACGAATCTCATATTTTTCACCAACAACCTGAAAAAACTCTCAATTACACACAAAAAATAACAAATTTCTTTCAAAACTGACGAAAAATCTGCTAAAGTGACCTTTTTCAACAGTTTTATGAATGTAATAACATTTTTTTAGGTAGTTGTCATCAATTGTCACATCTCACCTTCAATTCCTGGAATTTCCAGGTATTTGCAACCGTTCAACGGTTTGTTCCAGAAACTCAACTCGAGAATCATTCGATTCTCTGAAATTCGTTAGCGAAAAATCAAACAATGGTGTCGATTTTTCGCGATGAAATAAGCAGAAACAGTATGAAAACACTACGAAATAACACATGAACACATACAAATGCGTACCTAAAAGCGGGCAAGCGTTTGCGCACTGCGCACATAATGGATCACGGATCATGTGATGAAAAGAGAAAAAGAGAGAGAAAAATAACGTCAGTAGTGTACCAAGAAAAGGACCGATTTTTTCAGAAATGAATAGATTATAAATTTTATGGATTTTTACACATTCTACAGTAGATTTGCTACTGGAAAATTAATCGCTATAAATATTTTTTCTTTCATTTATTACAAAAAAAATTGGTTAGACTTATTTTTCATTTCTTTTTATAACACTTGAATTTTCAACTTTCGAAGTGTCTAAAATACAAAATTTTTCTATTGTTTATCATTTAAAAATTACTTCTTCATTTTTATAAATAATTATTATTAATATTAAATATTGTATTGCGCTTTAGTTCAAAAGTGAAAATTTAGTCCTCCCATAAGTGTCAGTGCTCGACTGACACTTTTAGGACGAGTGTAACATCGATTGTTTCACTATTACCAAGTAGAATACTTTAAGGGCGTAGGTCAGTAGAGTTAGTCAATCATTAGTCAAACATTAAAGTACTTAAATGAGTTAAACAGCGAAATAGATCAAAGATAATTTCGTCGGTGATGCATATAATTAATTTGTGGTAAGTAGCTTACATATTTTTAACGAACAAATCAGTAAAATTAGTCAGTCATTATAGAATTCTTATAACGCGCCAATCAGTAGAATAGATCAACGAAAATTTTATCGGTAATAATTAATCGGTAAGTCTAATTCTAGCAAAATACCGTCATTTTAATATTGAAAAACTATTTCCGTGTGTGAATAATTACCCGCTTTGCAAAATTAAAGTAACGAAAATTCATATTTCCATCCCATTATTATTAATTATTCAGTAAATAAATCACAGTCGAAAGTTTCACTGTCAATCCTGTTTCGTCTGCTCGAATGTGCTGAAGCGCGGGAAATTCAAAAATAAAAACGTTTCGATTTTGTTGACTTATTTATATACTGGCAACATTTTGAAATAAAAATGTAAAATAAAAGTATAGTATAATATTTTATGATATAATATAATATTATATAATATGATGTAATATAATATAGTATGTAAATCAATATAATATACCCAGAAAGCAAAATAATTTCATATTCACATCATATGCAAATCACACGTGAAAAAAAGAAATCACGCGTGACAGACATTTGTACCTCCGTTACCGATCCACTGTTATGTCAATATGAAATCACGCGTGATTTTTAGATTTTTCCCTCGTGGATGCGCTTGCGCAGATGATCATCGCGGGAAAATTTGAATGCTTGTTTCTGTTCTATTGCAGTATTAATTCACAACGAAAGCAATAATTGGAAACACATTTTTATTAAGCATCATAATATTATACAATATATAATATGCTAATGCAGAAAAGACAATCAATATTATGTTTAACCACACTTTCGTTCATTTTTTAAACATTTTTTACGCAAATAAATAAGGTTAAAAAAATGCCGATGAAAATTATGAGAATTAGAACTGTCACATAATAAAACGAAAACGGTTCTAACCTCCAGGTAAACACTGATTTCGAGGAATGCGGTACTATGGTTTATCACAAATCACAGAACACAAGATATAAAAATTTTTCGAAGAAAACCACAAAAAATTATTTAAAAAAACAAAAACAAAACGAAAACACGAGAGACCACGATGCGATAGTTACACTGGCACTGAATCCTAGCACATCATGGCACATGGACAAACAAAAAATATTCTACCATGATAAGTATAGCACAAAAATTTCTGATTTCAAAATGACAAGGAATTGAAATCACGCATGATTTTTTGACGCATGCGCATTGTCTAGCATTGATGATGTGATTATGATGTCATTTTGAGCTCACGGGAATGATTTCACAGACTGTATTTCATATGTTTGGCATAATGAGATCATGCGAGTGATTTCGCGCATGATCTAAACTGTGAAATGATGTTTGATATCTGGGTAATATCATAATATTGTATCATATCACATCATTTTGTATTACATTATATATTATATCTTATAGTATTATATCATATTATAATACATCGTACTTCTACAAATTATACTGTATTATATTACTTCACATAATAATATATTTTTTAATATTTTATTACATGTTATTATATTATAAAATAATATATAATTTAATATATCGTAATATTATATTGTCTTACGCCATATTTTTTATATTCTATTGTTATTTATACTATTTTTAAGGATCGATGAATAATAGAAACTTGCAGATAATCATGATATATATAGTTATCATAATAGTATCTAATTATAACACACATTATAAGTATATTTCAAGTTTCCCGGGTATTTTTCGATTGTCCCAGCAGGCCCAGCAGCTGGCTCATCACATATGATCACATAAATCACACAGTCCTCCTACAGTTCTTCCTTTTCCGCCAGGGTATAAATTGTACGGTTCAGTACTTACTCTATAAACTCTGAAAAAGGTTTTTTTGAAAAACTAAGAAGTAAAAATATATTATAAAATATTTTTTTCGAAATGTTTTTTAGTGATATTTTCCTATAAAAATCTCATAGAGTACGTATATCATCCCAAAGAAAGAAAAATTGTAATGAAAATTCTGTTAATGATATTTTACGTTATAATAAATAAATTCCTGGACAAGTCTTACATTTTGCTTGTAAAGGGAAAGCCTAAGTATTGATTGAAGTTTCTCTTTACTGCAATACTGTGGCAATGAACACAGGGCTGTTCGATGCCCTTTAGAACTTCGGGGTCAGATAGCGAAATTAAAAGAAGAAAAATAATAATTATTGCCTAATATTGAAAATCACTTTTAATTATAAAATGTTACCTTCTAAATGCCTAATTCCTACTTGTATCATTTGCGTTTCCTGAAAACACTCGTTTATTGTTTCACATTGTTCTGCACTCTCATTCTTCATTATGCCATTTAATCACCTGTTATTACGGCACTTATATCCCATGTTTCGATCGAAAACACAGTAACGAAATTGCAGTTCTACACCAAAAAGAAGAAACAAAACAAAACAAAAAAGTATCAAAAATTATCCGTTATTTTCTCGAAATCTTGATTGTGTGAAAAATTATTGTAAAATGTGAAAAACTACTATAACGCTATAATAAAATATTTGAAAGAAAAGTTGCTGGAAAGATTTGGTTTTTTCAGTATGACCTCAGCAGGCTAAAAATTAAAAAATTAGATTCTTTGTAAAATTTGAAGAGGACATTTCCTTTGCCATGTTAGTGAAATCTCGGAATTAAGAGAGATATCAGCGATTTAAATGATGAGCGTTAGGCTAATGAGTGGGCACTTGAACCACTATGGGCGGAGTCAAGGTCCACTGACATTGGCCCAACGCTCTAATTTTGAAAATTCAATATCTCTGTCAATTTTAAGTTTTCAAAAATATGACAAAGGCAATATCGTCTCAGAATTTTGCTCAGGTTATGTTGAAACGGTCTGTATAGCTATTAAATGAAGTTATTTTTTTAAAATGTATATTGTTGTGCATTTCATAAGATGTTTTTAGTGTGATCGTGTATTTTTCAGACTGCAGTGGATACATTGTACGGATTTTTCATGAAATTCACAGAAATACGATAAGTGCCTTTCACAGGACACAAATTTTCTATAATGGCGACTACTTCGGTTAAAAAGTTTTTTAGACTGATTCAGGGTTGCTGCGTACGAAAATAAATGTCGCTTATTTTTATAAAGAATATTTTTTAAATATTAGCAAAAAAACATGTTTTTTAGCTTTTTTTCAGTTTTTTACAGAAATATCAAGAAGGATCGATTCTATTAAAATAGAATATGTATCGCTCGTAATTGTTATCTTTACTGTTATATGCTGTTTTTGTTAATCGAAAAAGTAGTTTATGAGTTATAGGTGTTGAAAGTAAAAAAAAAGTACATAAATATAAGTACATTTCAAAAAAAGCTTGTATTTTAAAAACTACTATTCCGATTGGCTAAAACAATTCCTGATGTTTCTGACAAAGTACTGAGAAATGGGCCAAAAAACAGGTTTTTTTGCTAATATTTTGTAAACGCTTCACTAGAAAAATAAATGGCTGTTATTTTTATATTCAGTGACCCTAAATCAGTCAAAAAAAACTTTTAACAAGGCACATTTTTCATGCAAACCAGGGTACTCAGTCACATGTTTTTCCATTTTTGCACATTTCCGTCCGCCATTTTGTTTCCGCGCAGACACGATGCGCAGTAGACAAAAGTTATAAAATTTGTCTTACACTGCGTACAACAGAAATAAATTTTTTCTGAGAAATTTTCAACTTGTCTCGATTCAAACTTCAGCGTTAGGAGCCAAACACTCTAATAAAAATGACAATTCTTCTTCCAAGACTGAAAATCCAAACTTAAAAAAACACCCACATTTCACACATTGTGGAGCCGACGAAAAAAGTCGGAAAAACCGTTAAAATTCAAACCTGCACATCGAATGGAGCAATGGTTGTGGCAAGGGCAATTGCAATTGTGTCGCGATTTGCTGCGTAGAATCATTTTCGGCGATTTCGCGAGCCGGCGTTATCGTCATGGGAGCAATGCGCGAACTGGGGAAAACTGACGCGCACTTGTAAGTACTGTAAAAAGCGCCGGTTATTGAAAAATGACGGGATTTGTTGCTCGTTAAACCGCACGAGGTAGAAATATACCCGCGAAATGTGGCGGCGTTCGCGAGGATCGATATAAACTTGATCAAGTCGAAATGCACGCGAGCAGGTGCTGTTTTTTAACCGTACGGTTATCTCTCTCTTTGTGCGCTTGCGCTATTCTCCTTGAGCAAAGGTGCCGCTATTGTTTTTTGTTTGCAATTTAGCGCCAGGAGCGCAAGGTCATTAACGTACGCCGGATCGCGTAATGAGTACGTGCGGGAAATGGGCTTGGTTTTTTTGGGCGCCTTTGTGAAAAAAAAACTATTGAAAACTATTGGTAACTATTGATCAATAGTTTCCAGTAGTTTTTTAATCCTCTAGTTTCCAAAAGTTTCCGATATTTCAATAGTTTCCGAAATCATTGAAACTATAGACATTATGAAATCTACTGAAAGATAAATTATTGAAACTATGAAAACTATGGAAACTATTAGAAGATTAATTATTAAAGCTATGGAAATTTTTTAAACTATTTCAATGATTGAAAATCATCAAAAATCTTGAAAGTGATGGAAAATTGTTTCGAATTTGAAAATTGCACTAAAAATTGTGTTTTCACAAATTTCATGCAAATAATCATTATATTGTGATTTCAAATTGGATTTGAAAATCATCGAAAATCATTAAAACTATTTAAATGACTGAAAATCATTGAAAATCTTGAAAGTGATTGAAAATTATTGAAACTTTCGATCATTGAAACTATTTCAATCATTTAAACTTTGAATCATTGAAACTATTGGCAGGAATATTATAGGAACTGTTGAAACTATTGGAATTATAAGAAGGGAAATTATTGAAACCATAGTAACTGTGTAATATATAAAGAGATAAATTATATTGAAACTATGAAAACTATGGAAACTATTAGAAGATAAATTATTGAAGCTATGGAAATCATTCAAACTATTTCAGTGATTGAAAATCTTGAAAATGATTAAAAATCATTGAAAATTTGGAAAATATGATTAAAAATTGTTTTTAGTTTGAAAATTGCACCAAAATTTGTGCGTTCACAATTTTCATGCAAATAATTATTAAATTGTGATTTCAAATCGGATTTGAAAATCATTGCAAATTTATTAAACTATTCTAATGACTAAAAATCATTGAAAATCTTGAAATTAATGGAAAATCATTTTTAATTTGAAAATTTCATTATAAATTGTGATCTAACAATTTTCACGCAAATAATCATTAAATTTTCATTTCAAATCGGATTTGAAAATGATTGAAAATCATTGAAATTATTTCGATCATTGAAACTATTTCAATCATTGAAACTTTGAATCATTGAAACTATTGGCAGGAATATTATAGGAACTATTGACACTATGGAAATTATAAGAAGGGAAATTATTGAAACCATAGTAACTATGTAATATATAAAGAGATAAATTATATTGAAACTATGAAAACTATGAAAACTATTAGAAGATAAATTATTGAAGCTATGGAAATCATTCAAACTATTTCAGTGATTGAAAATCTTGAAAATGATTAAAAATCATTGAAAATTTGGAAAATATGATTAAAAATTGTTTTTAGTTTGAAAATTGCACCAAAATTTGTGCGTTCACAATTTTCATGCAAATAATTATTAAATTGTGATTTCAAATCGGATTTGAAAATCATTGCAAATTTATTAAACTATTCTAATGACTAAAAATCATTGAAAATCTTGAAATTAATGGAAAATCATTTTTAATTTGAAAATTTCATTATAAATTGTGATCTAACAATTTTCACGCAAATAATCATTAAATTTTCATTTCAAATCGGATTTGAAAATGATTGAAAATCATTGAAATTATTTCGATCATTGAAACTATTTCAATCATTGAAACTTTGAATCATTGAAACTATTGGCAGGAATATTATAGGAACTATTGACACTATGGAAATTATAAGAAGGGAAATTATTGAAACCATAGTAACTATGTAATATATAAAGAGATAAATTATATTGAAACTATGAAAACTATGAAAACTATTAGAAGATAAATTATTGAAGCTATGGAAATCATTCAAACTATTTCAGTGATTGAAAATCTTGAAAATGATTAAAAATCATTGAAAATTTGGAAAATATGATTAAAAATTGTTTTTAGCTTGAAAATTGCACTAAAATTTGTGCATTCACAATTTTCATGCAAATAATTATTAAATTGTGATTTCAAATCGGATTCGAAAATCATTGCAAATCATTTAAACTATTTTAATGACTAAAAATCATTAAAATAATCGAAAATCATTGAATATCTTGAAAATGATTGGAAATTGTTTCCAATTTGAAAATTGCACTAAAAATTGTACTTTCAAAATTTTCATGCAAATAATCATTAAATTGTGATTTCAAATCGGATTTGAAAATCATTGCAAATCATTGAAACTATTTTAATGACTGAAAATCATTGAAAACCTTGAAAGTGATCGAAAATCATTTTCAATTTAAAAATTTCACTATAAATTGTGATTCAACGATTTTCATGCTAATAATCATTAAATTGTGATTCCAAATCGGATTTGAAGATGATTGAGAATCATTAAAACTATTTCAATCATAGAAATTATTGGCAGGAATATTATAGGAGCTATTGAAACTATGGAAACTATAAGAAGGGAAATTATTGAAACTATTAAAACTATTGAAATCATTCAAAAGTTTCTCGATAGTTTCCCAATAACTCTACATAATTTCTAATAGTTCCCAACAGTTGCTTCTCGTTTTTTTTCATAAGGGTGGGGATAGAGTATTGGAAGGACACAGAAAGTGGTTTAAAAAGAATTTGAATTTTTGTCAAAACCGATGTTCTACCACTTATTTGACATATCTACATCGATTCGGAATATTTTTCTGCTCAAAATGGCGTATTGCACTTGTAAATATGATGATTTTTACGGATTTTTCGATGTAAGAAAATCTGACTAACTGATGTATTTGGGAAATGGGATTGGTTTTTTTGGGGTGGGGATTGAGTATTGAAAGGAAGCAGAAAAAGGATCGATAAGAATTTGAATATTTATCAAAACTGATATTTTACCGCTCATTTGGCATATCAACATCGATTTAGAATTTTTTTCCCTAGTAATTTTGAACCTTAAAAAAACCTTATAAAAGAAAATGAAGTTTCTTATAAGAATTCAGTTTCTCATCAGGTGCACGTTATGCAAACCCTATGAGAACTTAATATCTAATGTGACCTTATAAAAACCTTATAGGAAACTGAAATATCTCATAAGAATGTATTTGATGAAATCTTATGAGAAAAAAACCTTATGAAAATTTTATTGAACAGTTCTTTTTAAGAAATTTTAATATCTTATAAGGTTTTTCTAAAGATCCAGATTACAAGGGTTCCGCTTAAAATGATGTATTACACTTGTGAATATTATGATTCTTACGAATTCTACGATATGTATACCTGTAAGAAAATCTGACCAACAGCTATACTTGGGACATGATTTTATTTTTCAACGAAACTGGAATAGGTTTTTTATTGTTAGAAATAGTAAAGCTCGTGCTCTTTGATTAGAATTCTTTCTCGGTTTTTGAAAATATGATTCGATTTATGCTCTCTTAAGTTAAATTAGCTATAAATTACTTATTCCTAGTGGTGCACTTATCTATTTTTCAAATATGGATTTTTTACTAAAAAAAGCAGTTTCATCTTTATAGTTAGTGTTTTTTTACAAAATCATCAGCCATATCTTGACAATAATAATTAGTAGTTTTGACTAATCGTAAATGATGGGAAAAATTATTGATACATCACTAATCATTAGTTGAAAAAATTACTGATTAAAGGCGAGGAAACTCTCTTAGGTTAAATTAGTGAAAAATTACTAATTTTTAGTGGCGCACTTTTCTTTTCTTCAATGAGTGATTTTTCACTGAAAGTTAGTTCTATACTTATTGTTAGTAATTTTTCACCTGATAAAAAATTACATCTTAACAATAATGATAAGTTAGTTGTCACTAATCGTAATCAATAATGTAAAGTTTACTAAAAGTTTGTCCAATGTAGATATAATTAGTAGAAAAAATTACTAATCTTAAAAGAAGAAACTATCGAAACTTAATCGAGTGAAAAATTACTGATATTTAGTTTCGCACTATTCTCTTTTTCAATCAGTGAATTTCCTCTAGTAAATTAGTAGTTTTGTACTTAAATATTTATATTTGACAATATTCAATAATGTTTTCTGACCAATCGTAAATAATGAAAAAGTTACAGAAAATTGTGGTGTAAAATAACCTACCATTAGTGAAAAAAATTACTAATTTAAATAGAGAAAACTCTCTTAGGTTATATTAATGGAAAATAACTAACTTTTAGCAACAAACTTTTCTCTTGTTCAGTTAGTGATGTTGCACTAACAACTAATAGTTTTCTTCTTATACTTAGTTATTTTCCACTTTTCATGAATAGACATGTCTTGATAATTATAATGAGTAAGTTTTGACTAAACGTTTGAATGGTAAAATTAGTGAAAAATTAATCATCATTAGTAGAAAAAATTACTAATTGAAAAAGAGAAAACTCTCGAAGGAATAGAAACATTACTCATTTTTAGTGGCTTGTTTTTATCTTTTTCAATACGTGATTTTTCACTAACTAACAGCAAGTAGTTTTAGTCTTGTAGTTAGCGATTTTTTTCTTAGAAATAATCTTGTTTTTAATAGATTCTTTACACTCCCCCAATTTAAATATTCATCATAAAAACGATCGTTGGGAACCAATATCAATGGGTTATAAAATAAAAGACTTCCCTTCTAACTTCCCATTTTCTTTCTCGAGCTTTCGGCTTTTATTAAGCCCTCTTCAGGAGCTACTAAAATGTACAATAACAATTAATCTCTAAATATTATTATCCCATTTTAACTAATTCTCTCTACTTACATTTTTCACTTCCATGAATTCACATTAACATTCAAGAAATTGATTATTACAATAATTCGTCATCATAGACTTAGTCAAACTTTCTCCACAATAAATTACACAAAGAAACGAACTCAACAGCTTGCTAACACGAACTGAACTTGATCTTACAAATTACAATTGAATTGAAGTTAATTAGGGAGAAAAATAAGTTGCTATTTGACTGGTTTGTTAAGCTGACTTCATCTGGACGGTATATGCATTTTTATTCTCAAAATCCGCTGTATCAGAAAAAGGCAATTGTTTTTAGTTTGGTGGACGAAGTTCTAATATTATCTGACCCGAGATTCCATCGAAAGAATTTAGATAAGATTGTTGATTTATTGCCAATGAATAATTACCCTATTGAATTCATTTTGAAGAATATTAATATTAAGATGAATTATCTAAAATTTAGAATGAATAGAATCAAAGATAGACCTATTGATACAGGGAAGAATTTAGTTTTGCCTTATATTGAAAGTTTGCATCCGCAGATTTATAATTTATTTAAAAAATATGGAATAGGAATAATTTATAGGACGAATAATAAAATAAATGAAAGAATCATTAAAAGGGGGAACGATAAATTGATGAAAATGGATCAACAGGACGTTGTTTATAAAATAGATTGTGGAAATTGTAATTTTAGTTATACAGGACAGACAAAAAGATATTTAAAGACCAGAATATCTGAACATGGAAGCAATATTCGTCATTTAACTAGAAATCATTCAGTCCTCACCATGATCATAGAATAGAAAATGATCATGATTTTAAATGGAAAGATGTGGAAATTCTGGATGAAGAAGGAAATTATAAGAAAAAAATAGTTTCTGAAATGGTGTTCATTAAGGGAACTGAAAACACGTTGAATAAGCAGGATAGGATGGCACTAGATTTTTGAGTTCTATTTATGATGGATGTTTGAAAATATGATTATGGGTTCGTTCTTTAGATATGACTTTTATAGAAACCGAAGTTTGTAAAATTAATTTCAGTTCTTGTTAGCAAGCTGTTGAGTTCGTTTCTTTGTGTAATTTATTGTGAAGAAAGTTTGACTAAGTCTATGATGACGAATTATTGTAATAATCAATTTCTTAAATGTTAATGTGAATTCATGGAAGTGAAAAATGTAAGTAGAGAGAATTAGTTAAAATGGGATATTAATATTTAGAGCTTAATTGTTATTGTAAATTTTGGTAGCTCCTGAAGAGGGCTTAATAAAAGCCCAAAGCTCGAGAAAGAAAGTGGGAAGTTAGAAGGAAGTCTTTTATTATATAACCCATTGATATTGGCTCCCAACGATCGTTTTTATGATGGATCTTGTTTTTATAATTATGAATATTAGTAAATTTTGACTCCTCGTTAATAGTGAGGATAGGTAATACTAAAAAATTATTGAAAAATCACTAATCATTAGTAGAAAAAAATGATGATTGTAAAAAGGAAAACTCTTCAAGGTTAAATGAGTGATAAATTACTAATTTTTACTTTTCTATTTTTCAATCAATGATCGTTAACTAATAATTAGTAGTGTTCTACTTTTATAGTAAGTGATCTTTGACTTTAGAAATATTCATATCTTGACATAATAATTAGTAAGCTTCGACTCATGGTAAAAATGAAAAAAATTACTAAAAATTAGTGGAAAAACATACTAGTTGAAAAAGCCACTAAAAGTGAGTGACTTCTTACTAATTTAGCCTGAGAGAGCCGTTTAAAATTTTTCAAAAATAATGATAAAGATTTGAAGAATTATTTCAACTTCCTAAGCAAGAAAAAGTTAAATAAAAAACGAAGAGTAGTAAAAGTTCTCGCAACGGCAAAATCCTAACAGTCATTACGGTATCAAAACCGCGATATATTACATAATAACAGTAGTGTGGTGCAAATTTGCGTCGAACATAAAACTAATGTGCAATCAACACGAATCCAGTTTCACTATATATTCCTTGTTTTATCTTTCAATTTGATCACACTCACTAAATATTTAAAGAAATAATAGAGTGAACTTTATATATTGTGTAGGCTTTTAAATATTCAGTGATAGAAAAAAAATGAAAAATATACATCGAGGAACTCGGTTAAACTTCACAAGAGCAGAATGCAGTTTGAGATAACGTAAAAAAAAGATTGCTCATTCAATACGATTGTAGACTTGCTCATGGAGCATTGTTTTTTTTTTCTAATAAATGTATTTGAGTAAACTTACGTAGGTGAATATTTAAAAAAAATTTTTGCAGATTCTGTTACATGGATTACATGGATATATTTCAATATTTTTTAGAAATTTGAAGTTTCTAATAAAATCAGAGTTTTTTTTATTGTTTAAAAAGTTTCGTTTGATTTCCAGTATCTTAAAAGAAAATACGTTATTCTAGATATTGCGGCTGAATACGTCTTTATTCGCACACATGCGCATTGCCATTTCAATCTCAATCGTTTTATCTGGCTTAACACGTTGCGAGCTCTTATCCGTCATGTAACAATTGATTACATTTTCTAAGCCCTGTATAAACAAGCTATTTCTCAGCTGAAAAAGTTGGAAAAAAGTTTGATTTGAAATCAATATTGATATAGGAAAGCTGGAAAAGTGATAAACAAGAAATAAGTAAATGAACAAGAATTTCAGAAGTGACCTAAAAAATAAACTAATTGTAAGTTCAGAATTTTCCATCAATGAATTTTTTTTAACTACTGGAATAAAAATGCCAATTTAAAAATTTATAAAATTTTTGTGAGATGTCAAGGTTTGGGCAACAACCAGGAAAATTCTACTCGAAAATGTTGATCAACTATTACTTATACATTGGAAAATATTCCTGTCCATTCATTTTTAAAACATAATTTATCCTGTCCATTCATTTTTAAAATATAATTTAATAATAATCATATTTTTAAATATTTTATACAACTTGTTATTCCCCAAACTCTGGAATTCATTAGAGTTGTTAGTTTCATAGTTTTAGAAAAGCTTAGAGTTCGTCACGGAACAATCTGGAAAATGAATCAATAAGTTTGAGGGTCGAGTTTTCCATTATCCCAACGAGTGCATACATTCACTTTCTACCCTTGTCTTTTGTCTTTGATGACAATGCCCTGGTTCCTAAAAATATGACTTCAAAAGGGTCAATCCATTACTGTTTGCAAACACCGTATTTCCACTCTTACAAGAAAATAAAAAAATGGGGGGGTGGGTTGTTCTCGAGAATTTCTCTACTTATCATTCGTCTTTCTGTGAGAGTAGCTTAAAAGTTTTTATGATTGTTTATTTTGGGTTTAACTGTATTAGGTAACATCCCTTGATTCCATGTACTGTATTTATACTACTATTCATTTAATCTGCTTCCAGTATCAATAATAATTATTTATTGTATGTAATGTTTGTGGGGGAAGGTCAAAAGGAAGAGGATAATTTTAGAACGTTCATTCAACTAATGTGAAAAAATGATGAATATTGATTCCCAGATTCTTACAACAAATTGAAAAAAAAAGAAAAAACATCAAAACAAATTTACATTATCATCTAACGGTGACATTTTCAGAATTCAATAGCTCCGACCTTACAAAATGCATAAAAATGAATAATTTTCAAAATATATCGAATTCTTTAAGATACATGATTTTTTTAATAATTAGTGCAGCTTAGATATGTTCTTGAAAAAAAATTGACAATAGAATTTTTTCAACACCCTACTACATTATTATAAACTTTTGAATTTCTTGCATGATCAAATTCAAGATAGCCACCCGGAGAAAATCTACGTATGGTTGTCACAATTATATAAATAGCCAAATTTGGTTATATTTGATGTATAAAAGATTGCAATATAATTTAAACAAAAAATGTGACCGCTATGGAGTAACCAAAATTATCAATTATTTGAAATTGTAGATGTCATTGTAATAAAAAAATAAATAAATATAGTTACGCCAACCTCAAATACGATCAACAAAAATCTCACTCTTTACATATTCATAACAATCATACAGTTTCCTCCTTGAAAAAACCCCTTAGACATCAGACCTCTTACAACCCTCATTCCATCAATCTTAAATCTCTCCCTCACCGACTTCCAGAACTTCGAGATCAAAATTATCGCTCCTGCTGTGGCTAACACTGCTCAGTTCCGCAGATCTGCGGAAGTTGGAATCTTCCATTGCTCTCGAAGCGTTGCGTTTGAACTGCTCCAAGAAACTGTCGATCTGATTCTCTAGGCTCCCCGGAGAACTGGCCATTATTGTCGCACAAAAAATCACGTTACACAATAGAAAAAACCATAAAAACAGAAGATACGAAATAATAAACCCGGAAATGAGCGTCAGTACATGTTGCGGGGTGCGGAAGATGATTTAGGCTCGTTTGGAGCGAGGAAGTTTCGGAGGGTTGACATCGCGTGTGGAGCGACGTGGACGATGAAACGGGTGAGGTTCCGTGTTCATGTTGTTTTTATTTGTTTGTTATTGGATTTTGCGCGATTTACGACGACTTTGGGACGTCGCGACGTCACTGCGACGTCGACAGGTGTCGCAGTGTCGGAGGGTGTACGTGCTTTGCAGCTGGTTGCACCAGCACATTGCGCATGACATGTTCCTAGGGTTCACTTGGGAGGGTTGCGATGGGTGGCTGATGGATTCGTTAGAGATTCTGAAGGGCTTCGATGTTTATTGGCATGTCGGTAAAAAAGAAGTTTCACCTTTTTTCTGTTTCAGGGAGGCACCTTTAGCTAGATGCAAGGGATGAAAGGATGAAGAAGTGTCTTCTGCTCTTTAAATCTGAATCAGTCAAATTTTAACAGATTTAATCTTCTGCACTGAAAAAAAAAAACATATATGAGACATGTGTCTGTAGAAGAAACGAAGACGCGAAATCCATGTCTTCAGTCATCAAGTGTCTACTTTTATGTGTCAAAAAGATGTGTTTTAAAGACATCTTCAAATGTCTTAAGAACGGCGCCAAAAAGTGTATTTTGATATGCACGAGAAAATGTGGATCTGTTGGAATCAGTATGAATAAATTGGAATCTGAGACTTCGTTGAATGGGAAAGAAAGGATGTAGAAGTGTCTTCTGCTCTTTAAATCTGAATCAGTCAAATTTTAACAGATTTAATCTTCTGCACTGAAAAAAAAAAACATATATGAGACATGTGTCTGTAGAAGAAACGAAGACGCGAAATCCATGTCTTCAGTCATCAAGTGTCTACTTTTATGTGTCAAAAAGATGTGTTTTAAAGACATCTTCAAATGTCTTAAGAACGGCGCCAAAAAGTGTATTTTGATATGCACGAGAAAATGTGGATCTGTTGGAATCAGTATGAATAAATTGGAATCTGAGACTTCGTTGAATGGGAAAGAAAGGATGTAGAAGTGTCTTCTGCTCTTTAAATCTGAATCAGTCAAATTTTAACAGATTTAATCTTCTGCACTGAAAAAAAAAAACATATATGAGACATGTGTCTGTAGAAGAAACGAAGACGCGAAATCCATGTCTTCAGTCATCAAGTGTCTACTTTTATGTGTCAAAAAGATGTGTTTTAAAGACATCTTCAAATGTCTTAAGAACGGCGCCAAAAAGTGTATTTTGATATGCACGAGAAAATGTGGATCTGTTGGAATCAGTATGAATAAATTGGAATCTGAGACTTCGTTGAATGGGAAAGAAAGGATGTAGAAGTGTCTTCTGCTCTTTAAATCTGAATCAGTCAAATTTTAACAGATTTAATCTTCTGCACTGAAAAAAAAAAACATATATGAGACATGTGTCTGTAGAAGAAACGAAGACGCGAAATCCATGTCTTCAGTCATCAAGTGTCTACTTTTATGTGTCAAAAAGATGTGTTTTAAAGACATCTTCAAATGTCTTAAGAACGGCGCCAAAAAGTGTATTTTGATATGCACGAGAAAATGTGGATCTGTTGGAATCAGTATGAATAAATTGGAATCTGAGACTTCGTTGAATGGGAAAGAAAGGATGTAGAAGTGTCTTCTGCTCTTTAAATCTGAATCAGTCAAATTTTAACAGATTTAATCTTCTGCACTGAAAAAAAAAAACATATATGAGACATGTGTCTGTAGAAGAAACGAAGACGCGAAATCCATGTCTTCAGTCATCAAGTGTCTACTTTTATGTGTCAAAAAGATGTGTTTTAAAGACATCTTCAAATGTCTTAAGAACGGCGCCAAAAAGTGTATTTTGATATGCACGAGAAAATGTGGATCTGTTGGAATCAGTATGAATAAATTGGAATCTGAGACTTCGTTGAATGGGAAAGAAAGGATGTAGAAGTGTCTTCTGCTCTTTAAATCTGAATCAGTCAAATTTTAACAGATTTAATCTTCTGCACTGAAAAAAAAAAACATATATGAGACATGTGTCTGTAGAAGAAACGAAGACGCGAAATCCATGTCTTCAGTCATCAAGTGTCTACTTTTATGTGTCAAAAAGATGTGTCTTAAAGACATCTTCAAATGTCTTAAAATGGCGTCAAAAAGTGTCTCGTGGCAAGACACCATTTTTTGCAGTGTGAATCAGTCAGATTTTTGCAGATTGTACCTTTTGACTATGAGTTCACATAAAGATCTGTTCTTTCTGAATTCAATTCAAAGGCTGTCGAGGGTTCTACGGTCAAAATAAGACAAAATGAAAGAATCGTAGAAAATGAACAGTCAAAAATTAAAATTAGGAATAGTCTTTGGAGTCTCGCAGACTTGTCAATGATATTATTCTTCTGTATAAGATTGTAAACGGCTCGACTGGATGTAATGAACTAGGATCATTGATTGGTTTGAATCTACTGCTGTGTTCTCTTCAGCATAGTCTTGTTAATGTTTTTTTCATTACCTTTACCTCAAAACTGACATTTTGAAGTGACTTTTCGGCCATCATTACAAAAAATATCTCACGCAAACAAGTTCTGATAACAGAACTTGCTTGGTCCATTATTTCCCCATTTTGCCATTTCCAGTATATGAATGAAACATTTTCTTTCCGCTTTGTCTTCTGAGTATGGTACTTTTTATGTAGAGTTTGGAAGCTGTTACCATATTCCTCTTCTCAATATCCCACTTCACCATGTAAGTCTTCATTCTTCTTAATACCAAGATCTCTTCTGCAAACCCCCCATCAAGTGTATTCACAATGTTCCCAAGAATTGATCGGAATCAAAGCTCAATCATTTCATTTACTTCGTTAAACCATCAATAAAACCGCTCTCCAAGCGTGGGGGAAAAGAATCTGCAACCGGCACTGGGTTCCCTCCATCTCGAGCTAGAGCACAGACAGCGCCGCGACTAGTTTCAAAAAACACTTCGCCGTCTGTCAGTTGCACGCGGACTGGCCAAACCTGCAAATCCGCGAGTTACGTGCGTTCCTCTAGTGCCACGATCCTCGAGAAACACAATTTCCAACATGGGAGGTACGTTCCCTAACCTGGAAAATTCGCTTTTCCATCATCTCATATTGTTCTTCCAATTTGTTCCCCCAAAAAACCACTTCCGGAACGGTCTTGACCCAACGACCTTCACCTAAGCGCCTTCTTCGGGCTGGAAAGTCGCGTTTTTCCACCCCGGGCGCGGAATGGGACGTTTTCTAGCTTCTCCGGGGGTCCGAAAAGTGTGTTTTTCGGGGCATGGGGTGCGTAAAGTCTTGTTTTTGGTGGGAAAAGCCCGATTTGGTGCTTGACCTAAGTCAAGGGAGGATAAGCTGGTAGAATGCATTTCGCGGCATTGCGAGTCTGGCCCGCTATTATAAGCCGGTGGATAAATATAAACCTGCGTCGGATGCGGAGTCGCCTCAGGTTTCATCTCCGTCTCCGTGATATACTTGGAGACTCCGCACTCATACATACCATACCTCCGGGATTTTTCGAGAGGAAACGAGAGAGGGACGCACCGCGTGATAATTGCGTTATTTTCGTAACCGAGTGTCAACGGCTCCAGAAGCAATATTCTTTATCACGCGTGACCTAATATTATCTCTCGCCCGAAATTCAATTCGACTTCGTTCCACTAATGCCGGCTCATTCATCCCGAATTCTAACCCTGGTTCGTCTGAGACCCAAGAAATATTCTTCAAATGAAAAATTATTGAAGAGAATTTTTAATGTGATAGTAAATTTCAAGGAATTTTTAAAAATTTTGATAGTTAATTGAATCTAAACTATATTTTCATTTGAACTTTGATTCAATTGAATTGGCAGCTTTACCTACCCTGTAAAAAGTAAATGAAATATTTCCCATACGTTTGTATGGATATTTTTGCATACCATATGTAAGTGTTCAATGTATAGAAGATATCTCAAATTTTTAATAGATTTTTCTATGGTTTTGCGAAAATTTCTAT
This sequence comes from Platygaster robiniae, assembly GCA_028476575.1. Taxonomy (NCBI): domain Eukaryota; kingdom Metazoa; phylum Arthropoda; class Insecta; order Hymenoptera; family Platygastridae; genus Platygaster; species Platygaster robiniae. The sequence continues at coordinate 45,725,063 of CM052020.1, forward strand.
GCATTCATGGAAAAACTTCTATACATGAATGAGAGTTTCATGTAAGTGTATGGGAAAATTTCCATACTGTGTAATAGTAACTCCACGTACATGTATGTGAAGTTTTCATTTTTTTTAACTCGTCTAACTCATCAAGATATTTCATAATTCTTTTGAATTTTGCAAGTTATTCTATATTTTTATCGTATTTATAATACGTACAAAAATGTGAATAATAAAAATTTTCAAAAATTCTACAAATATTTCGAATCTTGAAGGACTGTTGATAATCATCACTGTTTTCAATGCTTTCAACTTTTTGAAATTTGCGGTATTTTAAAAATGATACAAACTATTCAAAACTTTCCGAGTTCGAGAAAAATTTGTCCAACTCATGGAGATTTTTCATTTCCCTATACCTCACAAGTTTTTCAGATTTTTTTTTTTTAATGAAAAAACCTTGTAGTACATACTTTTAAGAAATACGATAATGAAGACAGTTCACGAAATTTATGAAAATTTTCTAAGATTCCGCAAATTTTTCGGATATCATAAAATTAGTGACCAGCTTGACAATGTTCAACGTTTGTTTTTTTTTTTTTTTTGGAAAATTTTTTAATTCAAAAAAATTTAGAATTTCATTGATTTTGATATTTAATTTATTTCATGTTGTTTCAAAAGTTTTGCGAAATACACCTTTGCCTTGTTTTGCAAAATTTACATTCGTTAAAAATCCTCATCTGCACTTAGTATTTAGTAGTTTGGATCGGAAAAATGAACTTTTTGACCATGAAAACCGCAAAATTTTATTCAACTTTCTAAAATCAAGAAAAAACAGGGACATTTAAATTTCAGTAAATTTCCAAATTATAATCAATTAAAATGTCTGAAACAGAGCCAAATAAACAAAATTCTTCTAATTTATCCTTAAATAATTCTCGCATTATTCTCACGTTAAAATTCGATTTATTGTAATATGACACTCAATTATACTATAAAAAATCGCATTATTCTATTTAACATTCAATCAAATATTTTGAATTTCAATTTCCAAAACCCTTTAAAAATCACGTTCTTCGTTCTCACCACCCTCAATTTTTACATTCAACCAACATGACCATGTTTCCCTGTTGTACAGCGTAATGACCATACAAGACCACGACGAAATACGTTTGCCTCAATGAAAAAAAGTGCTTTATCGAAATAGCGCGCGCGATAAAAGACGGAGTTCACGCGAGATAGTTCGGAAAATATCGCGGGAGGAAAGTGCCAAGACGGAAATATAATCGCTCGCGTAATTGTAAAATTGCCAATTTCTGGGGGTGACACGTGTATACATTTTGTCGCGCTCGAGAGCGCTTCGAACGTTTCGGATTCCCCACGCTTTCCGGTTTTCCGCGGTCTAGGAGTGGCTAATGGAAACAGGAAGTCGCGGGATCACCTTACCATTGTCACTTCTCGTTAAACGAGCATTTCGTACCTCCTAAGTACGTCTATTTTTTTTCTCAAGCAAATTAGCACAACTTTGATGGACAGAATGTAAACAAGTGACGAAACTGAGTTTGAAAAAAATCGAGTGTACTCAAATTTGGCTGAAGGTTCAAGGATAATTGTTTTTTTTTTGAGACTTTTTTAGTATCTATGTTTATTCCGAAAAACTTTCAAGCGAAAAATACAAAATGATCTCTTTTTTTACTGAAGAACTAGCTGAGATACTAACCACTATACTACTGAAGAATTAGCTGAGATACTCACCACTATACTACTGAAGAATCAACTGAGATACCACTATACTACTGCATAGAGATTTGCAAGCGATGAATGAATTTTATTTGTATTTTATAAAATAAATACAAAATTATCTCTTTTTTTACTGAAGAACTAGCTGAGATACTAACCACTATACTACTGAATAATTAGCTGAAATACTCACCACTATACTACTGAAGAATCAACTGAGATACCACTATACTACTGCATAGAGATTTGCAAGCGATGAATGAATTTTATTTGTATTTTATAAAATAAATACCAAATTATCTCTTTTTTTACTGAAGAACTAGCTGAGATACTAACCACTATACTACTGTATAGAGATTTGCAAGAGATGAATGAATTTTATTTGTAATTTATAAAATAACCGACTACCTTCGTGCATTCAAACATTTTAACAAGCTTGTGTTAGAGTATTCTTCATTGGCTCTAAGCTAACAGTGATAAATAGTTAACTTTTTGATTTTAACATTTCCATCAATGTTTCCTCATTCTTTTCGAGTATAATTTCTGCAAGATGCTGACGAAAGTGAAATCTATTTATGATCCATCAATTCATTCAGTTTCATGTAATCGTGTTTCTTATTTGTCAACATCTCAAGAAATACAGATGGAAACAATTTAAAAATAAATATACTGTCTGAAATTTTCGTTATTAACAGTTACTATACGTATAGAATTTTAAAAAACTCTTCGTAAACTTTTTTCGCAGAGTACGCTTGGGTGACCCTGGCCACGAACGATGCTTATTCATTGGGCGCTCTGGTCTTGGCTCATTCCTTGCGACGAGTCGGCACTAAATATGATATTGCCGTTTTGATAACGCCTGGCGTCACGGAACCAATGAGGTATTCATAAACCACAAAAAGATTCAAATTTTCACAGTTCCAAGAGTCATTGAATCCAAAAATTATCCAAAATAGTAGATTCCTTGTCGACGGGGAAAATAAGTCATTGGGTTCGAAGATTATTCAGATGACGTATGTAAAGTCCGGGACAATACAAAAGTTGATCCTATTTTTGTTGCCATTTTCTGGCAAACTGCAGAAAAAATATATTATAGTTTTATAATGATGATATGTCATTATTATTAAGGATCAAAACTCAAATAACACCATTCATATATTTTCGTTAATATTGTGATTTCATAAGAATCTCAAAACCAACAGAAAAATATCTTCTCCAAACACCCAGGTTCAGCCCAAACCCGTGGCTCATCTCTTGCGAAAAAAGTTAAAAATATTCCCTGGCAGGCATCCAGTCTAAAAATTCCTCATTTATCCTGAATTCTTTTCGTTTTCGGTCAGAGAAAAGTTGTCTGGAGTTTTCAACGTCGTCAAAGAAGTCAACGTGTTGGATTCAAAGGACGTGGCAAACCTTGCACTTCTGAAGAGACCAGAGTTGGGAGTCACTTTCACAAAGCTACATTGCTGGAGGCTCACGCAGTTCCGAAAATGCGTATTCCTCGATGCTGACACCTTGGTATGACTGAATGGGCGAAATTTTTGTCCGAACATTTATTGATATTCCCGAAAAATAATTTGAATGGGATTTTTAGGTAGTAAAAAACTGCGATGAATTATTCGAGCGGGAAGAATTTTCAGCAGCACCGGATGTGGGATGGCCAGATTGCTTCAATTCTGGGGTTTTTGTCTTTGCGCCTTCGGAGGAAACTTTTGCCTCGATTTTGGCCTTAGCTGAAGAAAAAGGCTCCTTTGATGGTGGTGACCAAGGTCTTCTGAATTCCTACTTCAAGAACTGGGCTTCTAGTGACATCTCTAAACACCTGTCCTTCCTTTACAACATGTGCTCTACTGCTGTCTACTCCTACCTTCCAGCTTTCAAACAGTAAGTTGATGTTTTTCATTATCTGTCTTCGATGTTTAGCTTAATGATGTCGTATTTTTCCTCCAAATTTAGCAAAGTTGAACCGAGCAACGTCATGTTGAAAAATGTCTTCATCTTGTCTTTGGGCATAATTTGATCGTTTTTCCTTCAGAGCTCAGTTCAGTTTTATAAATTTTCATCGGTATTGTTCGCTGGTTATCCTACACCAGGTTTTAATAGTTTGCAATACACAGATTTTCTACTATCCCACCAAATACACAGCAAAGTCTTCGGTCTATGTATATTCCACATTGATTTCAATGTTCAAAGTTGGCTTTGGTCTACCCATGATTTTTGCTCTTTAGGTTTGTCAAAATAGATCCATTCTTCATCACCTATCACAACTCGATGCAAGAGATCTTTTCTTTTTTGTCTAGCAAGCAAAGTTTAACAAGTTGTTTTTGCCTTCCAATGTATCTTTTCCAATGTATGTAGACTTTCAGAAATGGTCGATTGGGCAACATTCAATGTTTATACTAAATGCCTTATCTTTTGAAAACAAATTTCGGTAGATGAATATGGGAACGATCCTTTTCAGAAAGTAATTTTCTGCTTCAGATTCGGCGAAGACGTGAGGATCGTGCATTTCATTGGGGAAACGAAACCGTGGCTGCAGTATTTCGACACCCTCACAGGAATCGCGCAACCTCCACCAGGAAGCAGCCACGTGCAACCATTGCTTCAGATGTGGTGGAACATCTTCTGCGATAATGTGTACCCAAGATTGACGCCTGATATGGTAAGTGCTGATATTATATGTATGACTGTTTGAAGATTTTTCGAACTTTTTCCTAGTTTTATGTTTTTTTTTTTCAGGGGCGAATGTATTTTAAATGAATTATCATATTGACGCTTTAGAGGGGGGAGGGAGGAGGAAAGTGAAGCAGCTAATTACATACGCAAATTTTGAATTTCACTATGTTTTTTACCTATTACTTTTTTCGATACGAAATATTTGTCTGTTTTATTGTTTGAACTTGAAATTTAATTATCTTTGAAATATATAAAAAAATTGCGAAATATTCAGCACAATGTATAAAAAAAATTAACTAAATGTTTTTGTTTATATACCTATTCATAGAATTGTAGAATTCAAGAATATTTGAATGTGAAACGTAATAAGTCAAAATCAAAATTGAAGTAGAAACTCGGTTTCTAGAAAAGAAAAAAATTGCGCATTCGCCCTTGATTTTTTATTCCCATTATTAATAAAAAAAAGTAACAACGCGTCATAAACTGTTGAAAAATCCTTATTACGTATGAAGCATGTAAATATGTGCAACTAATAATATTTTGTGATATTAGAAAATAGCTGTTTTCTGCAAATTTGATTCGAATTATATAATTACACATTGATAACATAAAAAAAGATTATTTTCAAAAAAATGCTACATCTTTACGAATGCCTTTTTATTTACATGTGATTTAGGTTTTTGATAGTCTGCTGCTTTTTTATGCATCAAAGCTTCTACATAAATAAAAAATAAAATATTGATTCAAATATCAAGAAACAACTAAGTTTTCAAAAATTGTTCATTATAATTTTGTATATGCTTATATTCTTCTGATTTCTTTATTTAAGTCCAGAATTTAGATGATTACACATAATGTAAAACGTATCATTTATTATATTTGCAAAGAATTAAGTGTTTTTTGATTTTCCACATTTAAATCATTCACGATGAATGTAAAATAACTTGGATTCTAAGTAAATAATCTACAAGGTCAAAAAGCTTCCAACATAACATTTTCTTCTTAATTATTCCTCAGCCTAAAACATATTTTCGCTGCAAATACCAAGTTCACATCATTTTGAAGTAAACTTTTAGAAATTATTGTTAACTAAACAATCACCATCCGTATTCGTAGTGTTACGTAACTGACAAAACTGACTGTGCATTTTTGTGTTCTCGCATGATGCTTGTTTAGGCCACCGGCACTTTGGCACCAATCTGGCACGAATATTTTCCCCCCAACAGCCCCAAAGTTCCCGAAAAACCCGATTTCTCCGCGTTCCAAGACCCTTGGTTGGATTACGCCATCCCCCAGGGTTTCCTTCCAAAACCTAGTATCCCAACCGAATTAAAAAACGACGAGATACACGAACAGTATTACGAAATTGACGAAAATCCACTGACAGTAGTAACAAACGAAAAAATCGAAGACGAACAAATTGCTCAGTGTGAAAACACTGAGCAAATTAAACAAATCGAAGATATCGCATTAACGGAAAAAGTTGAAATTGAATCAACGAGCGAAAAGACGATTTTTTCGGAAAATGAGATAATTACACTTGACGGATCGACAGACGACAATTTTGAAATGTTTGACGAATTACATGAAGCGGCAGAAGAAGTAGACATTAGTACTCCAGAAATACCCAATTTTTCCTCAAACCAAGAATCTCATATCCCGCACATTACGACGCCAAACACATATGTAAGTAGCACGATTTATTGCATTTTGAGAGGTTGGGGGTTTCAATTGAAGATTCATCTTCCGCAATTATCAGTTAAAAAAAAATAATAAAAATTATATACACATTGCATGATTTTTAATTTATAATTATATTCATTACGACTTATTTTATTCACTGGGGAATGGCATGTCGTGATTAATAATTTATTTTTATTCTCAATCGAGTTCTATTTTATTGAATACCTCATGTTTTCAAAACTATTAAGTGGTCATTTTTAAACGTTTTCTACCAACTTTTAGGAAAAAATATACTCTGGAGATACTAATCACTATACTACTGAAGAACCAACTGAGATACTCACCACTATACTACTGATGAAAATAACTGAGATACTTACCACTATACTACTGAAGAATTATCTGAAATACTAACCACTATACTACTGAAGAACTAACTGAGATACTTACCACTATACTACTAAAGAATCAACTGAGATACTACTATACTACTGAAGAATTAACTGAAATACTGACCACTATACTACTGAAGAACTGAGATAATAACCACTATACTACTGAGGAATTGAGATACTTATCACTATACTACTGAAGAACTAACTTAGATACTAACCACTATACTACTGAAGAAAATAACTGAGATACTAACCACTATATTACTGAAGAATTATGTGAAATACTAACCACTATACTACTGAAGAACTAACTGAGATACTTACCACTATACTTCTAAAGAATCAACTGAGATACTACTATACTACTGAAGAATTAACTGAAATACTGACCACTATACTACTGAAGAACTGAGATACTAACCACTATACTACTGAGGAATTGAGATACTCATCACTATACTACTGAAGAACTGAGATACTAACTACTATACTACTGAAGAATTAACGAAGATACTTACCACTACATTACTGAAGAACTAGCTGAGATACTAACTACTATACTACTGAAGAACTGAGATACTAACAATTATACAACTGAGAAAAAAATTATCAAATATGTATATAAAAAATTAATACGTTTTGTTTACACGCCAATTTTACTGAAAAATTTTATTTGGTTCAAACATTCACGAAAATAACAATCATTTTATTTTAGTTCATCTTTTAGTTTCATATGTGGGACGTCTCACATATACATATATAGACATCAATTGAATTAAATTGATCAAAAGATCGTGCACTTCATTTTATCGATTCTAATCTCTATTTCAATTGATTGTATTTTTCTCAAATTTCTCAATTGTCATTTTGACAAATATTTTTAATAATGATTGCTTTCTATATCTGCATTTTTTTTACTACTAGACTTATTGAAATGTGAAGTCATAATTTCATGATCTCTCAAAACATAAAACTTTGTGCTAAAATTATAAATTTCAATACGCTCTTTGTATTCATGGTTACATCAACTTTTCAATTGTTTTGAGCCAATTTGTTAATATCCGAAAAGTGGGATGATAAAAAAATTAATTGCAATGAATTACTTCAAGTGCATTATTTTTTCTTCAAAATATCTCATTTAAAAAGTAAAAGAATGTAAGAAGAAATTATGGATATTTTATTATAATAATTACTAGATTTTTGAATCAGTGCATAGTTTTTTGTCAGTAACTGCATGGTCGTAAAAAAAGTAACTTTACTAAAATAAATCTTAAAGTTACCTTTATTGACACAATATTCCACTATTTGAAGCTACAATCAACGACTGAATTGTTTTTCCACTGATTTTCCACTGATGTATCATTGTGACTCGGAAAAAATCAATAGAAAGCAAATGGTCAATTGGAGTCCCCAACCTCTTGGAACATGTCAAATCACGTATTTTTTACTTTGCTTTGAATTTCCGCGCTTTTCAGTTTTTTCGGCTCGTGTTCAAGGTTTTTTTACAGTTGGTTTTGTAAAATTTAGAGTGGCCTCGCTGGGGCTTTGGCGACGATGACACTCGGGGAGCCCAGAAGCTCGCAGCAAAGCGCGTTGGAAGAACACATGCGAAAGCAAAGTTGGGAACTTGGCAATATCGACTATCTTGGACGTGACAGGTAATTATTTTTCAAGTTCTCCATATGAAAAACAGCTGATTTACAAGAAAATTAGGAAAATTACTTACACCTTATAATTTGAACTGTACCTAAAAATTTGACAACTTTTTTAGTTTCGACAATATTTTGAAGAAAATCACCGAAACTTTGTCCAAACCGCAAGAGATCGAAGTCGAACCCAAGGTTTGTCATATTTTCTTTTTTTTTCTTGAAGTTAACAAATAAGTTATCAAAACACTTCACTGTTAAAAACAAACTGTTTTTGGTTTTTATATATTAAATATTTGTATTTACTTTTATTTTTAATGAAGCGAAGTCAGCATTATACAGATTACATTTAATTTGTGACAAAAATTTCTAACAGTGAAAAGCCGCTTCCCAATTTCTTAATTACCCCAAAACGCCGTTGCAGATCGTACCTAAAGAAGAAGAAACGAGTAAAAAAGAGGCCTTAGAAACTCCGGTAGACATAGAAAAAGACGAATCAATTGGTATGAATTCAAACGACAAATAACAAAAGCAAACGTTTTTAACGTGATTGAAAATAGGAATTTTTTCTTTTTGAAGCTGCCTCAATTTTCTAAAAAACTCGCTATTAATGAAAATGTACATTAGTGTACGTTTGTACGTATTTCGTAAAACGAAAATTGCATTAATTGCTCGAGGCCCTGTGTGTCGTTTTTAAAATTATTTTCAAAGCATGTTTAACTTTTAAGTCTATAACATTTTTATTCTTCTTTTATCAAATTCACGACGTTTGCTGGTTTTTTATTCGATTGAAACTGCGTTTAATCGATCTTTTTAATTGGTGTCAGTGGAATTAATATTTTTTTTTACCACTATATTTAATCAAGAGAGAGCGTACTCATTAATTTCAATATAATTATGCTATTGAATTAAGTTCCTTTATAGAGATAATATATAAAAAATTAGATTATATTTAAGAAAGATTCTTAAATAATAATTTTTGATTATAAATTACGATTTACGGTATCAGTTAAAAAGATCGATGAGTTTTAACTAGCTGCAAAAATGTGTTTATGAAAAAAAAATTTGCGTGTTTGAAAGCAGGAGCAGAGAAGAGCAATTAACAGTCCCATGGCATCGCAGCATTGACACGTCCCTTATTTTCGTTTTGCTTTTTCGGGTAAATATATCGAGAATATTTTTTTTTTTTTATTGCACTTTCATCATTTTTTCTTAATTTTCTGTAGGTTCAAACAACATTTTTTAATTTCTCTTTTCGAATGAATAAGTTCTTTCAGGAAATTTATCAAAGTAAGCTATTGTATAAAAACTTTTCATTATCAGAATATATTCATCAAAAAATTATTGTTAGAAACACATGCTTTATCATTTGATGATTGGGACACTACAAACATTTGAATTTTGTTAAAAGATAAATTACGCATTATAAAATGGATAATTCGTATTATGTGAATTATTTTAAGTTCATACCTAAACATCACCCTAGCACCAATTTTCATGAAAACCATTATTGCACTGAAGCTATAATAACGAAAAAATTGCTTACAAAAAACAGCATTCACTACAAAGTATTATTTGTTTATAAATTAACAAAAAAAAAAATGAAAACCTGCAATGCTTTTTTTAAAATTTATTTCTAATTGATTTCAGATTTAAAATACATAGGTATATTCATTCAAAACCGACTAATTGATTTTTGCAAATCTTATTTACTTTGAAACACACACCCAAAACCACTGCATTTGCGCTATAGCTTCACTAAAACCAAGCTCAATTACTATAACAACGTCTTCATACAAAATATTCATTACATAAGAAGGCATTGTCAAAAGGTGCTAAGTGTGATTTCGATGTGATCTATTTGGTGACAGACCTACAAAAAGGACTCAATCTTCTCGAAAAAACATTTGGCACTTTTTGAATTTCAGGCCCATTCCGTGATTTCGATTCCTGTAGAATTTTCGTTTAACTTAGACGGTCATCTTTCAGCTTTTAAACATATTTGACTATCCCTATATAGCACCCTTAAGAACACTTCCATAGAAACACATATTCACTGGAAGAATTTTGAAAAACCTTCGAAGGAATCCTTGTGGAAAAGCTTCTTCCCAAAAATTCACACACGATTCTTCCAAACCAACTTCTTCCATCATAAGTGTACCACAGAGTCAACTTAAGAAAATCACAAACAGAAAGATTGCTTTAGATTTGGAAGAAAACTAAGAAAAGCTTAGAAAATATAGATTGCACAAGACAATCCAGGTATTGGGAAACAATCTTTACTTCTTGACTCAGAGGAACCAAATACTTCTCAGACTAATTTGACAAAGATAATGGATTCCTTAAGGTCCCTAAATAGTCAAAACTCAAGATCTCACCACACCTTCATGAAACCTTCAATTCGTCATTCTCACTCATCACCTCTATATAAAAATCACCGTTTCATCCTCCTTCAACCCTTGCCCCTTTCTGAGTAGCCATCCCTTCTTCTAGGTCCAAGTCAACAACCACCATCCTCCGCCCCGGAACCTCCCCAAACACCAATTCCACAACCACTGGAGCCGCAAACCCAGGAAGAAGAAAAACCTGACAACAGCAACGTGCCCATCCAGGTCGCGGAATCCGTCCTCCAACCAGAAGCCAAAGAAGCCTTGACCTCCATTGTCGCGGCCGTTCAAGAATCCGCGGCCGCCATTTTGGAGAACGTCTTGACGGAACCCACGATCCCTCCCCCGAGCAACGGTTTCGTCGACCCCCAAACCATGGTCTCTCTGTCATCCATACTCACTGCTGAAAGAAAACCTGAAGAAGCTGAAACCAAACCCGAACCCCAATCAGCATCACCATTGGTTCTGGAACAACTGGAAGTACCTCTATCGATTGCAAAACCTCCAGAAGAAGTTCCGGAAGCTGTGACCAAACCTGAAGCTGCAACCCAAGGAGTGATTGAAGGAAAGCCTGAAGAGCTTAAAACAGAAACTGGGATTCCTTCATTGACACCCAAAGAAGGAGTAGAAGGTGATAAGTCTGCAGAACAGCTTCAGGAGCCAGCACCAGAACCGAAGCTGGGAGTTGAGATACCTGTAGGACCAGTTCTGGAACAAACAAGCATGGTTGTTCCTGCCACTCCTACTGTAACGGAACCTACTCCACCTACCAGTCCACCAGTGACGTCGTTTGAAGAACCTACTCCTCCAACCAGTCCACCAGTGATGTCATCTAAGGAACCTGCACTTCCTATCAGTCCACCAGAGACTTCACCTAAGGAACCTACTTTTCCAGCAGCGATGTCTTCAGAAGATCCTGCTCTTCCACCAGTGACGTCTTCAGAGGAACCTGCAACTCCTGAAGATAAAAAAACTGAAAAAAAGAAGCTGGTGAAGAAGAGTAGCACTGAAGAAGGAGGGGAAGGAGGAAAGAAGTCAGGCAAGAAGCCAACGAAGAAGCTGGTGAAAAAATCGAGTTCTGAGGAAGGGGAACCTTCGAAAAAAGGGTCCAAGGGAACGAAGAAGCCGGGGAAAGGTTTGGAAGCTGAGACCTCGGAACCGGCGACTCCGCCACCTCCGGAAACTCCGAATGTTCCGGTTCCACCCAAGAGGAAGGCCAAAAAATTGGCTGGAGAAAAATCCGAGGAAAATTAATGGACTTTGCCTTTTTTTGGGAGGGGGGAGGGGAATTAACTCGTGTCGACTTTTTGGAAATGTTTTGAAGAAGGTTGGGGTTAGGTGAAGAAGTAGGTTTGAGGTTGAGGAGTCGGAAAGGGATCTTTTCGTGTGGAAATCAAGCAGAAGGAGGTTTCAAAATTATTTTTGAATGTCGACTTGTGACCCGTAAAAGTCGTGCGAGGTTTTTTTTTTTCTTACGATGAGTGTGTTTTCGTTCGGAAATGGCACGAGATTTCTACGCGTTTTGTACTCTTTTATTTATCACTTTCGCATATGTTACAAGCAAGCGTTTTTTGAGATTATAGTTTTCTGTTTTTGTAAGACTTTGTAGAGATTTGTTTGTAAACGAAGATTTGTTTTCTAAGGCGTAACAATCGAGAGCTCAGCATTTCTGACTGTGAGCGTTTTAAGACTGTTTTTTAGTTGTTTAACGATATGGAATACTCACATGCGTTTGTTTATACCGTCGAATGAAGTGATTTTGTCAGACTTCGAAACCCACCAATGATTTTTATAGTATGTATCAAGAAGAGAAAAAGTTAAAAAAAATCAATTTTTTGAAGTAAAATGCAGCTTGAAGTTGAATTTAGAACTCTACTGTACTTATTTTTCGATGAAACAATTTTCATTCAAATTCCCTTCATTTCACGTGAATCGACTAGCTCTGCTTTCTAATACTGTAATAATAAAATTATAAATGTAGAAAGAAACAACCAATTGTTATAAATTGTAAATTTTATATTTTCAACGACCGTACATTGTTGTAACAAATACTCTATCGCCCTTACAGTTTCCAACAGGCTTATAATTCGTCATTTCTTCTCAACCGAATTTTTATACTCGCGAATAAACCCATCATCATCCACATGTTTGAAAAATCATCGTTTTCGGGCGTTTTGACATTGTTTATTTAATGAAAAACATTGTTGAAATACAGATTTTACTTGTACAATTCATGGCCGTTCAGATTTCTTCAACAGTAGAAAAGTTGAAAAAGTCACACTTCGTAGAAAAGATCCTTCATATCTTTCTAACCTCAAAACTTTGAACAAATGTAAAAAATTGATTGAACCGCTTATTTTGCCTTAAATATTTGCATTGGAAGAATAAATGTGCATGTAAAATTGAGATACAATAAAAATTTGAACAAAATACTTTTGCTGGATCATGATTTAAAGGCATGAACCATTTTGGTATTGTAAAGCACGGTTGAATTCTCTGCACAGAAATCATGAAAATGACTTGACGATGTCGGCAATGCTGATGTATGTTCCAACGAATAATGCGATGATCCCGAAAACGATTAAAACCAGGTTTTTCCAGAGGTAAATTTTTAGGGGCCCTAGTTTGTGAGGCCAAAGGACGCACAATTCGATGATCGCTGGGAAAGCAATTCCGAGCATTGAAAGGCACAGAGCTCCAACAAGAGAGATGAAGAGTCCGAGTCTTGGTATCGCTATCGCAAAGATGACTGAAAAATTGAATCGTTGGTGTTTTGAATAAATTTGGGAGAATTGGCATTTTTTGCGATACCACATGGAAAAAAAACATTTGAAGGAATTGTAGAAACAGTGGGAAGAAATGCTCATCGAGAATTTGAATTTACACTCGAACTCTAATGCAACGATCTCCGATACAACGGTGCATCCGATACAGCGATGGGCGTAACTCTAATATATCGATGCGGATGCCTCGTTGTATCGGAGTAGGCAGTGCTCGAACCCATCGTTATATTGAAGTTCGAGTGTACTTCAGCGTAAAATATCGTCCAATTCAGGCGATTCGTTTGAGAATTTCCAACTTGCATAAATTGTTGTCTCATACTTACACGTAACAAGTGTAACGAGAGTCCGGCAAACATATTCCCAAAAAAGTTTCCTCGTTTTCACCTTATCCTTAACGTAATTCCAGATTATTTCTACTGGTACGTAGGCTTGTAGAGCATACGTTATCAGAATTGCGATGGCGAACATAATTTTTATTGCTTGAGCGATGCTGAAAGAATGTTTTTAAATTAGTTACATTTGACAAATACAATAGTTTTTTTTTCTTTGCAGCAGCCATAAAAACTTTACTATTCACATAAAAGTCAAATTTTTTTACATTCTGTTTCAAAAATTTAAACTCACTCCGATTCTTGAGGTAAATTTAACGTGATGCTGCCAACAGCACTTGGGCCATATTTTATGTATCCGAAAAAACCGACTGTTATGTACAATAAAACTATAACAGCCATGCCTATATTAAGGACACCAAAAGTTCCACCAAAACTTTTCGGTGTTTCCATGTTGTTTTCCAATGTTATAATCTGGAAGTAATAAAAATAATTTACGTAAGATGAAGAAGTTGAAAATTCCTTTTATATTATATTTTGGAAAAAACAATGATTATTACCACACCAACTGCTTCTAGGGCGAAAAGTGTAGTCCCCATATACAGGGAAAAACTTCTGACATCCCCAAAAGGTTCCCTCTCCTTGATCGAGGGCATATCTTGAAAAACGAAGTACAAAATCATGCCGAGACCCACGAACGTTATTAAATTAGCTACTGTGGAGAAAGGTGCGAGCAACTTCAAATTCCTTATGTAATTTATTAACGTTAGAGGTATCAACAAAATAAGCATGTGGGTGTGAATATCTAATGGTTGTGCGTATCGATCTGCTACCTGAAAATAGCATCGTTATAATTATTTACAACCACCGATGTGTCTGAAGACGAATCGAAATTTTATTTGTTCCAGTATTTACGTCAAATGTTTACATCATGTTTACACAAAGTTTACGTAAGCTCAGAAGTTTATAAAGAGTTTTGATCAAGCTCACAATAAATTATTGAAGAAAATGTTCCTGTCAATCGTTTACATTAAAAATTCCCGTTAACATGTAAAATATTGCACATAGTTTTTGAAAATTACCTGTTTCATATTTTCGGCAATAAAAACGATGTAAACACAGCAGATTCCCAGTTGGTAGGTTATCAAAAATCCATCTACTACAGCTCTAAAAACGAAAAATCATATTTTTCGAACGAAAGGCAAGTTTTCTTCCTTTTTTTGTTTTGAATTTATACAACGTAAGAACAAATATATTCAGTGACGTGACGATATATTTTATTGGGGGGGGGGGGGGACGCCCAGTCATATAGAGAGTAAGAAAGTTTTTTTTACAAATCTTCTACGTATAATTTGAAATTAATTAATTATGTATTCAATTGCGATTCGAGTATTCATTGCAGTAGGTTTATTATTATTTAATTTAGAAAATTCAATGATTTATAATGATTATATAATTAACTTACGGCGCGATTCGGGCGAAAGGTCTCAGACACCTTGGCCCTTGTGATAGTGCGTGTTTCATGCTCATGGGGTATGTCAAAATAGGAACTTGTGACCTTTTGCACAGCTCGTATTGTGCCTTTACCAGAATGTGAAGGCAATAAGTGCACAAGGCACCAATGAGAATAGTTGCCACAACACCAACAGCGTATCCACTGTGACGAAAAGCTTCGGGCATCGCGAGTATTCCACTGCCTTAATAAATAATCGATAAATTTTGTTATGGAAGTGTATTAATGGTTTTTTAATAGAAGAAATGTTGAGACAAAAATATAATATACAAGATAGTACGAAAAAATTTAGATTATTGAGATTGCAGATTCTTGAAAATTAGAGGAGATAGAAAATGTGGGGATGGTGAGCAGTACTACCCACTAGGGAAATTTTAGAAGGGTCAAATATCAAAAAATAATAACTTGGGAGTGCATTAGTTTATAAATTGTAGTTGAATAAAAACATGAAAACTGTTCACTATTCACAAAATTAATAGATTTTTTTTTAAGTATAGATTTTCAGTTTTTAAAATTTTCGAGCATTATGTAAAGTTTTTGTAGATATTTGAATTATTCAGGATTTCGGATGTTTTTCGATCATCCGAAATTTCATCGATTTCAAACGCTGTTACAAAATTTTGTCTTACTGAGACGTTTTGTCATTTTTAGAAGTTTTCAAGTTTTTTAGATTTTTGTTGAAAAATAAAGAAACATCATGCATATTCTGAACATTTAAAAGGAACATAATTTGAAGAGTTTATGAAAATTTTCTTTAATCCTACTAATTTTTTTAAAAATTTATCGAATTGTTGACAATATTCGAAATTTGTATGACGTTTAAGATATTCTTGAAACTTTGAGCACGATACAAATTGTTCAAAATATTCTTAATTTCATAAAAATTTGTGCTTTCGTAATTTCAAACGCTTCTGAATCAAATTTTTTAGATTCATAATTATCATTGCAATGTATAAGGTATATTTAAAAAAAAAAAAAAAACAAGATATTAATAACAATTTGCAAAGTTCATGAACATTTTTCTGAAATTTTTCAAATCTTTTAGAATAATGGAATATTATTTGATTTTTCAACTTCTTTAATCAATTACAATTGTTTTAATGTCTATAATATACAAATTGTTCAAAATTTTCATGCTATATAAGTTTTTCAGATAATTATTAAAAAAAGCAATAAATAATGCATGCTTCGAGAGTATATGGTATTTTCAATAACAAATGACAAATTTTGTAAATATTTTTTGAAACATAACGAATTTTTCAGAATGATAAACAATCTGTAGGACTTAAAGTTGGTTGTCTAATCTTTCAAAATTTTTTAAATGTCAACAAAACACAAATCGTTCGAAATTTTTCGGAATTTGTAAATTATTCATGCAACTCGTTCGGATTTCCGAAAATTTTGATGCTTTTTCAGGTTTTTACATTGTTATTAAAAATAATACTAAATAATGCATGTTTCAAAGGGCATGATATTTATAACAATTATATATATATTATCGAATTCGTTGGTGTCATAGATGATCTCGAAAATTTTACGAAGTTTTTCAATACTTAACAATTTTTTGAATGCGTGAACAAAGTACATATATTTAAAAACTTTCTGAATTTTATGACAATTTGTACAACTGATTAAGATTTTAGTAATTTTTCATG
This sequence comes from Platygaster robiniae, assembly GCA_028476575.1. Lineage (NCBI taxonomy): Eukaryota > Metazoa > Arthropoda > Insecta > Hymenoptera > Platygastridae > Platygaster > Platygaster robiniae. Next base: position 45,741,846 of record CM052020.1, read on the forward strand.
CTTTTAATGTTTTTCAGATTAAATTATATATAATCCATTTTTCAAAAATACATAATTTTATGAATATCTTCAGGAATTCTACAAATTTTGAAAATCCTCTAATTTTATTAGATGATAACCGACAATGGTTAAAATGTTCGATGTTTTTTAATACCTCGAAATTTTTCCAATTTCAAAAAAATCTAAATATTCCCAAAATGTCCTGATTTCATTAAAGTTCGTTTGAATCATTAGGATTTTTATTATTTTACCAGCAAAAACACGATGCGCCGAGCGCCACAAACAATGCGTTACGTCGATATATATTTAGCTGGCGCCGGCCTGGTTCCAAAAGAATTCGAACTCCAAAAACTTTTTTGTACAAAATTCAGAGATTTATCTTCCCTTTTCTCCAAGAGTGGAGAAAATGTGATCTATTTTTGAAATTACACTTTTTAATAAATAATATCATAAAAATCGATGATTATTACCTAAACTTCCTTTCAGCAGATGAATGAACGTTTCAGTGTTTCTGTAAATAAATAAATATAATCCTTAGAAATTTGAAAAGAAAATTGAAAATCTTGTGAGAAAAACTTACGTTGTAGGATTTGGTCGACTTCTGTGCTTGTGAGGGTCATAATTTCTGTAATTTGTGCCAGATGCATTATTGGTGTCTGGAATTTGAGTGTTGGGCCTGGAAAATTATGATTTTCTAGATATAAAATGGAATTGTTGTAATTCTGAATCATAATTTTGTTACTCAACTACGTAAAGTTTATTATGTAGTGAGCAAAATATTTGAATAGATAATTTCAAGAATTCATATTCAGAATAAAATTCCAAGAAATCACTTTACGTTTCAGTTTTGCTTTAAATCTACTTATTTACAAATAAAATACGCCACGTTTCGAATTTGAAAATCAAACATTACTTGATAAGACGGTTGAAAAATTGATATAGTAATTCTGAAATTTTTCAATAGGCAGTTGTAGTAATTAAACTCAACTGCATTTTCTACAATTATCTAATACAAACGTAATAAGTGTTTTAGATAAAAAAAATTATGACGTGTTTAGTTTTTTAAACCTGAAACGGGACTTAATTTTTTTAGCTAAAAAATATAAGAGTCGAGTAAATGCTGTTTTTTTCCACAACTCAACAAATATTTGAGTAACATGATTTCACGAGCACAATAAAAATTTCATGATTTTGAATAATTAACGCATTTTGTAAGCTGTAATTAAAGTTTGAAATAAAATCAGAGAATTGAACCATTAGAGTGATTTTTCAATATAAACTTACCTTGGAAAATTTACGTCTACAAGATGCAAATTCAAAGTTTCCTTGTTTTTGGTAGCCATTACTTCGAGCAAGATTTTATAGTATCTGTAACAATTTATTACAAAATAATCCCGATTAAATCTAAAAACGGAAAAAAAATTTAATGAATCTTTGACTATTTTCAGAATTTTCAACGAATCCGAACAAATCAGTGAATAGTTTAAGAACCTTTACAAAGTATTGAAATTTCGTGAAATTTACAACAATTTTTAACATTTTTAATATTATTCGATTAATAGAATATTCACACATTTTACATAGAATACAGTCCGTTCAAAAATTTTCAAATCTTATTAAGTTTGTTCAACTCATAAAAATTTTTCGTTATTTTTCGTTACTGTTCAAGTTTCTCAGATTTGTATTAAAAATTGTAAATACATTTTCTCATGCATTTTTCGAAGAAATATGATGATAAGCACAATCTATAATGTATGTGAATATTACTTTACATTCTAAGAATTTCTCGAGTTTTATAAAGAAAATGATAATGTTTTGAATGGCCGCCACCGATTTGCATATTTTCCGATATTCTCAGAATTCTCAACATTTTACAAACTTTTTCAATTTTGCGAATTTCAGAAAATTCCGTTAACTAATGTAGACGTTACGTAAAAATTAAAAATTTTTTAAAGTTTTGAAGTTTTGAGTGTATAATGAAAAAATAAATTATGATGAATATTTTAAAGACATAATATGATCATAAACACAATCAATGAAATAATTAAACAATTTATAAAATTTCACAAATTTATTGAATTTCTGAGTATTTTCAGATTTTCGTAAGTTTTTCGATTATTTGGGTATTTGAAAATTTTACATGTAATACACTCTAATAAAATTTATTGAAACTATCATTACATTTCAGAAAAATGAAAAAAAAAGCGTTTCGCCACCCCTGGGAATATGTATAATCAGTGACAGTGAATTTTTAGTTTCTATGATATCCAAAATAATCACTGAAAGAATAGGAACCGAACCTGATAATAACTTCCAAAATAAAAATCATTCTTTCAAAATTGTTGAAAATTATGGTACACATTGACTGATAACGAAGAAAGAATATTTCATTCATTGTGGAATTCCAGCTATTTTCTATTATAATAATTTTATAATGACACTAAGCAGAAAATATTGAAATTCAATGAATCACATGCATAAAGTGAAATTTTTCGTTTTCTGTAATGAATAAATTTAAAAAAAGAAAAGAAGTTTTACAATATCATTTACGACCAATTATAAATATAATTATCCCAAAATTACGCTTCAAAAATCAAAACCAAACTACAACAAAAACAATTCACACCGTCCTTAAATAACAAATCATCTCCCAGAAAATTAACTAATTCATCAGTGATCACCAATCAGTACAATTTATACTTATTACCACCATGCTCATCCACTTAGATCTACCTCAAATTTACCATTTTTCATCTCACCCAATGCATAAACTACTATTTCAAATTCATTTACCCATCTAAAACATGTTTTTTCAACCAACGCACATGAAAACACAAGTAGAGCACTTTTTTTTATCACGCCTATTGTGTTCTCCGTGACACAATTCGCACAATAAATTTTTCCGCATTGACACTTTCGCGCTCGCTGACACCTCGCGCTCGGTATAAAAAAATTTTTTTTCTACACTCAAAACAGTTATTATTCAACAAAAAACAAATTTTCCTAGTGTAATGACAAATTTTATTTCATTTTCTACTGTAATTTTCATTTCATTTTCAATTTCCGAAAGAATTTAGTTGATTTTAACAATAATTTTAGTTTGTTTAAGTACCTGAAGTTTTTGTTGGAAATAAGATTTGCATGGGTTAGGAAAATTTTTATAAATCTTTTCACTTTGTCGATGGAAACGATGGGAAAACTCGCGAAGAACTGACTCGCTTTTCATTGCATCGTGCAATTGAACGTACGTATATACATGGTCACGTGACGTTCCATTTTATGAATTGTTTGACCCGGGTCCGGAATATGAAGAGAGAAGGATGTTAATTCCATGGATATTGGAAATTATAGATCTGACAATGATATCGCGAGGAAATTGATTCTCAGAACCATTTAGACTATGGACTTTCGATCATGAAATTAGTTTGCGAAATAGGAATAGATGTATCATTGGGATCTTGAATAGACTTTGATTTGGTTGATTGATGAACTTGGTACAATATTCTTATATGGAAATTAAACAGAAGGAAAAGAAAGTTCTTGAGAATTGCAGAATTTTTCAAAGGTTTTTTGATTTAGTAAATTAAAGAATTTTTGAGAAGTTTATTGGGAACAGCAAAATAAGAAATATTAGATTTTTGAAAGATAGATTTGATGGAGGGATGGATTCGGAAAAATTATTTAGATGAAAATGTTGTTTTTTTGGTTAGAGGGAATAATTATTGCAATTTTACGGATTTGGACCAGATGCGGCGAGACGCCATTTTGTCGAGCAAATTGAGACTCGAGAAAAAGGAAAAAAAGTGTTGTTTGTTATATTTTTATTGATATTCTTGATTATGTTTTTTTTTTTTATTTTGTAGTACAAATTTATTCGAACTAGAAAGCATTAAAAAATAACAAAAAAACTGATGAGTTAGACAAATTCGGAAAGTTTGAAATTGTTTGTATTGTGTTTTATATTTACGAAATTTCGAAAAATTAAAGAATGCTAGAAATTGTATGATTGCAGATGACTTAAAATGAATTCTGGAAATTCGTTGAGTTACCAAAAATGTTTATAAATTTTGTAAATTGTGTTCATTATCGTATTTTTTGGAGAAACGTACGAAAATGTTTTATATACTTTCTGAAAAGAATCTGAAAAACTGAAAAGTAATAAAATTACGGAAAATATAAATAAGTTGGAAAAATTTTTATTCAATTTTAAAAGTTTCAAATAGTTTATACTGTTTGATACTTGAAATTTTTCGAAAAATTAGAAAAAAATGAAAATTCAAAAGAAAGCCAATTCCTCGGAAAAACTCGACATATCTGTAACATTTCAGAAAAAGTGTATAAACTATGTAAATTGTGTTCATTCTTATTCCTTCGGAGTATGGATAGTACTATTTTTTTCATATTTTGATAAAAATATGGAAATCTCGATGCGTATGAAAAATTACGAGAAATCCTTAAAAGATGAACAATATTTTATGAAATTTGTCCAGTTTTAAATAGTTTGTACAACGTTTGGAACTTTCAAAACTGAAAAATATTTGAAAGCATAATTAACATTCTCAACATTTGATATAATTCTATTAAATTCACAAAATTTTTAGTATTTTAAAAAATGGCTGAAAAAATCGAAAAGTCTGATCATTAGTATATTTTTTTGAGATGTTATTATATAGTTTTATAAAAATTTCGAAATTATGAGAAGTATGAAAAATTACGGAAAATCCTAATGAGTGAAACAAATTTCTTTTGAATTTGGGATGTCTTCGGTAATTTGCACTGTGTTTGATACTTGCAATATTTCAAAAAATTAAAAAACACTGAAAATTTAACTGAATCATGCAAATTACTCTCGAGTATTTGGAATAATTGTAAGATTCTAGAACAAGTTATTGAACTTCGCAAACTGTGTTCATTGTTATATGTTTTCGAAATCTGTGCATTTTTTAATGAAAACATGGAAAAATCAAAAAATATAATATAGTACGAGAAATGAGATTTCTCAAATAAATACAAATATTTTTATTAAATTGTAAATTGTTTAAACTTTTATAAAATTTGGACAGTTGTGAATAATTGCCATACTTCAGAGTTTTTAGACAGATTCAAACATCAAAAAACATCAAGAAGTTGGTTATATTTTTATGGAATCTGAAAAGTTTTGAATAATTTGTACTCTGTTTGATACTTTGAATATTTCAAAAATTAAAAAAAAACTTTCAAAATTTCATAGATTGCTAATAATTTTAAAAAATTTGAAATTTTCATAAGATTCCAGAAACAGTTTATGAATTTTACAGATTGTGTTCATTATTGTATTTTCTCAATTTTTTCATGACAGTATGAGAAACTTCAAGAATATCAAAAAATACAAGAAATTCTCGTGAGAATAACTAATTTTCATGAAATTTAGGCAGTTGACAATATAAAATAAATGAAAAAAAATTGAATTTTCAATTGCTGTTGATGATTATACAAAATTCGAAAAACTAACTTCGCAATTGTTCATTTCTTCTCTTCGTGAACTTCAAACCTACAAACACGAATAAAAAAATTTCTCGTTTTTCACCTAAATCACTATTTCCAGTAGCTTTTACTTTCTCCGATCGTTGCGTTCGATCGCACATGAAAAATTCCATTTTTCCTGCATGCCGCAAAATGACATGTTGTCTTTGCCCTCGTTATAAAATCGATCGAAATTTCCTATCTCATACAATCTAACGTTTCCTGAATAGAAGCAATTTTCAACAATGAGGAAGGAATGCATTATTCCATTATTTTGTCAAAATTTCAAACAATTTCCAAATTTGTTGAAGTCATAAAAATTTTTCGTGATAGTTATGAAATCGTTTGAAATTTTTTATCTCATACAATTGAAAGTTTCCTGAAATAAAATGAAATGAAACATTGGAGGAAAATTTGATTGTTTCTTCTTTAATTTCTCAAAATTTTCGAAATGAAAAGAGATTTGTCCAGCTCATTCAAAAATTCCGTTATAATTTACATCATTTAAATTCTTTATTCATTTAAACCAGCGATTTCCTGTAAAAAAAAATCCTGCCCTTTTTTTGTACCCGAGAATAAATTGTCAATCACCTGTGCCAAAATTTCTCTCGCGGATGCCGTGGCTAAAATACCCTCGAGACTCGCCGATCCAGAAAGGGATTTCTTCGCCGGGAACTTTCTCATGGCGCAATTTTTTCCCCGCTGGATCCCGGTTTTCCCATGTTCACTCGCAGTGGAAAAATGGAAAAAAACTCGGGGAAATCGCCTCAATCGAGCGTTTCCTTATTCCGCGATCCGCACACGTTCGCCGACTGACCCGATCAACATTTACACACGAGGTTCACGACGTGAACTTCTCGTGAGGCCTGCGCTTTGGAAAAAGCTCGAGCGAGGGGTGACTGAGCTTGCAATCTTGCTAATCAAGTTTTACACTCAGGACCGGATTTGCTGAAGGGGGAATATGAAAAGGGGAATCACCAAAATGAAAGGAAGAAAAAAAGTTTGAATGTTTTGTGATTCGACTGTACAATTTTCAATGACAAATTTTCAATGACAAATACTTCGTAAAAAAGTGTTTTTCAGACTAATTTTGTGTCTAAACTATGCAGTTTTTTTTAAATACCAGCTTTAACAATGAAAGGAAAGCTTTACTTTAGAAAAAAACGGTTCCTTAAATAATTGTTCCATTTTTAAAAAAATATTATGTAAACGCACACAAGAAATTTTGTGATTACGTTGAACACTTTCATGTAAGTTCACATTTTGTACAGTTATGGCGAAACATAATTTTTTTGGATTATTCTAGACTTTGAAGAAATTTTACATCAGAAAAGCACTTTGTGATGAGATTCAGAAAATTACAGAATAAAGTAATAAAAATGGAGGGAATAGTTTTAGTTTTCATTTGCCAACCTAAATTACTAACTGATCTGAAGAATTTTGTTACCTGATTCAAGAAATTAGAAAAAATAGACAATATATTAAGAATTCATTTTATAGCATGAAGATTGAAAACACTTTTACTTCATCATATATTCAACACGGAATTTTCTACGATCTAAAAAATTTATCAATATTTATCAAAATTGACAAATTTCTCGAATTCTGAACAATGTATAAAATGTACAGTGTTTATTCTTGATTTCTCGAAATTTTCAAAATCTTAAGATAGATTATCATTTTGAAAATCATCGATCATTAGCGTAGAGTAAAATGTATTTTGTTTTAGAAAATTTTTTATGTTGTCTACAATCTAGAAAATTTATCAACCTTTTCTTAAATTCTACAAATTTTTCATATTCTAAGAATTGCTGACAGGCTATGAAATTCACATCGTTTCTTTATTTATTATTATTTTCAAAATCTTCAAATTATTTCGTATTTTGCAAATCATCGATTAAAAGTGTAGAATGAAGCATTTTTCAAAATTTATCGATTTTTATTATCTTACACAATGTCTTTAGTTTAACGACATTTTCCAAATTTTTTACAATCTAGGAAATTTATTAGCCTTACCCAAAATTCTACACCTTTTTCAAATCCTGCGAATTTTTGACAATCTGTAACATGTACAGTGTTTCTTGATTTCTCAAAGTTCTTAGATTGTTCATAATTTTTTGGAAAAGCATCGATCTTTAGCAAAGGATAAGACGTTCCTTGATTTTTTAAGATTTTAATCCCCTTACACAGTTTTTGTAGGCATACAAAATTTTCTAAATTTTCCACAAACTACGAAATTCATCAAGATTTTCTAAGATTCCACAAATTTTTCAAATTTTGCGACATGTTAAAAATCTAGAAAATATACAGTGTGTCTTGATTATTCAAAGTTTTCGAAATATTCGCATTCATTATTTTTTCGAAAATTATCGATCATTAGCGGCGATTAAAATAATTTTTGATTTTTAATGATTCTGCTTATTCTACGCACAGTTACTGTAGTTAAACAAATTTTTTTAGGTTTTTGACAATCTAGAAAATTTATAAACCTTTTTTCGAACTCTACAAATTTTTGAAATTCTGAGAATTCTGGACAATCTATAAAATGTACAGTGTTTCTTGATTTCTTTTAATACTCTAAATCTTGAAATTAAAGAATATTTTGAAAATTATTGATTAATTGTGAAAGAAAAAACATTTTTTCATTTTGAATGATTTTTACTAACTTCCAAAGTTTCTGCAGTTGAACGAAATTTTTTAAATATTCTACCATCTACAAAATTTATTAATTTTCGCCAAATTCTACACATTTTTAAAATTTCGATAATTTTGTTGAAAATTCATAAAATTGACAGTGTTTTTGGATTTCTCAAAATTTTCTTCAACTTCAAATTATTTAATATTTCGGAAATCATTGATCATGAGAGTAGGAGAAAATTTTTGAACAGTGTCCAAAAACTCTCCACATCATTCAAATTCGGGAGATTGTTCAGAAACGTTTTTTTATTTCTCGAAATTTTCAAAATCTGCGAAAAAGTTATCATTCGGAAAATCATCGATCATATGCATAATAGAATAAAAGATTCTTCGATTTCAAATAATTTTAATTATTCAACAAAATTTCTATAACCTTACGAATTTTCTTCAATCTAGAAACTTTAACAATATTTATTAAAATTCTTTTAATTTATCACAATTTTTGAATATCTTTTGATTTTTTAAAGCTTTCTCAATTTTGAAAATGATAGAAACTACAAAAATAATTTTCAAAATTTTTTTCATAATATGCCCAACTCATCAAATTATTTCGTAAAATAATATATTTGTGCAAAACACTTCTTTCTCAGTGATAGATTTAAGGGAAGAATCAAACTTTTTTTATTGCAAAATGAGTAAACCACATTTTATTGAAAATCTTACTCACTAACATAAATAACTAAAATACACAATGTTCAGGAACACGAAACATTATCTCGCCATTTTTTTCTATTTGTACAAGATATCTACAATCTTTCCAAAAACATTCAATCATGAAAATTATTAAATAAAAAAATGTCTTTATTGATCGATATTTCGTGATCTAATCTATCAACAAATTTGTTCACCTTGAATATTATTTTTTTTCGTTCCTTAAAAAAAAAAAAACAGAAAAAAAAGTATTCTGTCATTCATTACATTTTCACGTTCTGGTCCATGAACATATTTATTTCAATTGACAAGTCAATTATTTAAATAAAAAACGTCGACCAGCGACTCGATAATCGAAATTCGCGAGAATAATTGTACTCGATATTTCCCCTGCCTCAAAATTCCAATTCCAAAATTTTTCAAGAAAGCTGAAAACGAGTACATTCATTCTGGAAAAATAACCCTTAATCTAAATTGTCGTTCTTGAACACAAAAAAGTTATAAACAACATAATACATTGTTCAACGTAATACTCGGGTATCACAAAACTCGGCGGAAAAAGAAAAAAAAATGCAAAAACTTATTTGAGGGCAACAATCTTTTTCCCGTCACGGGCGTAAAAAACGTTTTTTTCAAGACCTTGATCCGCGTTTTTTCCGCCCTTGACGCGAAAATAATCGAACTTCGAAATTAAATGTCACTTTTGACTCGTGCGATTGTGATCCTCGACTTCGCCTCGGGCCAAAAACTCGCACTCACCGAAACCAACATTTTGCTTCTCGGTACGAAACTTGGTTTCGCCTTTTGGGACAAAAACTTTTTTCCGATTAATAATTCGAAGGAAAATCCCACGATTTTCCTTAATCTACGGCGATCTCGATGTTTTGGAGCCGATCGAAAATTCGAGTTATCGAATTTTATTTGTTTTTTTTTTTTGTGCGTCGTTCTACCGCATGACTAGATAACACCGAAAATTGAATTTCGTGTCGTGAAGTCTGAACAACAAACTTTGATTTTTTTATGTTTGTTGTATGAAGGATCTCATTATAATCGGTGATTTGGCCCTCTTTGGCTGAAGAGAAGCTTGATGATCGCATTTTTTCGCGATTTGTACTCGTTTTGGTTGTGGGAGTACGGGTTCAAGCTTCGCTGTGTCAGTCCGGCCTCAGAGCTCTGAAACATAAACAAACAAATTTTTTCTTTATAATTTTATTGCAGAAGAATAAGATTTAAAAAAAGATAATGACCAAATAGCAATACAGCAATTGAAAAGATTCAATTCTTTGTAAAAAAAAGTTGTAATATACTCTCCTACGAATTCATTATTTATAAAACAACAAATTTGATATATTCATTAAGCACTATGATGAACAAAGATTTTGAAAATGACGTTATCAGATTCAAGAGAAAAAAAGTCTCTACAACTGCATTAAACATAACAAGATGAAAAAAAATTTTTACGGTAAAATAGGATATTTTAAATCAATTATCAGAAGTTTAAATTACTAATATATTAGAATTTTGCAACAATTATGCATTTCGATGATGAATAGAATAAAATAATAAGAATTAGAATAATAACGACAATACCAAAATAAGAATAGTTATAAAAACAATCTCTCCATAAAATAAAAATGTATCTCTGGTGCGACACAAGAAGTTACACTTTATATTTAACGTAAAACATAAGAATTTTCACTTTATATCTATGGTCAAACATAAGAAATTTCACTTTACGTTTATTGTGAGACATTAAAGTGAAACATTATAAAAACTGTAAGACATAAGAAGCTTCACTCGATTTTTATGAAGAGACATAAGAACTTTCATTTTATATCAATAGTCAAATATAAGAAGTTTCACTCTACACCTATTGTGAGGCATAAGAAGTTTCACTTTCCATCTATAGAGAGACATATGAATTCTTAACTTTATGTCTAATGTGAGGCATAAGAAGTTTCACTTTATAGCCATTGTAAGGTATAAAAAATTCCAATTTATAGTAGACCATAAAAAGTTTCACATGGGATCTGAATCTATGGTGTGGCATGAGAAGTTTCACTTCATGGTAAGCCATTAAAATTTTGACTTTTTAAACTTGGCTACAACTATTTATAATGAAAAATGTTTTTTTTATGGTCGACAATCAAGTGAAACTTTTGAGAACCTGTATGAAACTTCTCACAGCTCACTATAAAGTGAAACTTCTCATGTCTCATTATAGATTTGGATCCCATGTGGAACCTCTAATGACTCACTATCAAGTGAAAATATTTAAGCCTCATCGTAATTATATAATGAAACTTCTTATGTTTTACTATAAATATAAGGTGAAACTTCTTATGCCTTACTATTCTTTTTCTAGCGATAAATTAGTTTTCTCAAGAAGTACTGTCAAGATAATAAACTGATAATAAGCGTGTAAATATAAGAAATTTAGATAATTTCGTACCTCATCTATTGCATTGGCATAAAATATATAATCGATTGTGTAACATAAGAAGTCTCACTTTAGACTTGAGACTTAAGGAGCTTCAAATTATATTTATTGTAATAAATAAAAAGTTTCGCTTTATTTCTACTATGATACGTGAGAAGTTTCACTTTATTTCTATGCTGAGACACAAGAAGTTTCACTTTCCATCTATTGTAAGATATATAAAGTTTAACTTTATAGTAGACCATTGAAAATTTGACATGGGATCTGAATATATGGCGGAACATAAGAAGTTTCACTTCATGGTAGGCCATTAGAAGTTTTACGTTTTACAGTTGGCTGTAACTATTTGTAGTGAAAAAAGTAGTTTTTTTTTCGACAATCAAGTCAAACTTTTTAGACCCTACACGAAACTTCTCATTGCTTACTATAAAGCGAAACTTCTAATGTCTCATTATAGATTTAGATCCTATGTGAAACATCTGATGTTTTACTATCGATATAAAGTGAAACTTCTTGTGTCTCACCATAATATTTATAGCGAAAACCGTAGTTTTTCAAGAAAGACTTATTCTTTCATTTTTTTCTTCATTTAAACTCTTTAAGTATGAGAGCAATCGATTTTATCAACATGTATATATATATAATCATGTAAGACATAAGAAGTTTAACTTTTCAGTTATTATAAGATACGAAGTTTAATATTGTATCTATTCTTAGACAGAAGAAGTTTCACTTTACATCTATTGTGAGACTATTATGTGAAACTTCTTATGTATCATTCCACGCCACATTTAGCGAAATTTTTCACGTTTCATCATAGATACTATTTATAGCGAAAATTATAGTTTTTTCAAGAAGTATTGTCAAGATAAGAGTTTTATGATGAGTAGTAGTAAAAAAGTAGTTTAAACAGCTTTATACTAATTGTATTAAAAAAATTGGTTCTTTCATATTTTTGCCTTCAAGCCTTTCAAATATGAGAGCAATCGATTCTATCAACATAAAATACATAATCAATTGTAAAACATAAGAAGTTTCACTTTATATTTATCGCGAGACATAAGAAGTTTCACTTCATATCTAATATAAGACATATGAAATTTTATTTTATGACTATTGTCAGGCATAAGAAGTTTCACTTATTATTTATTGTAAGATATATAAAGTTTTACTAATATCTATGCTTTGAGAGAAGAATTCTATATCTGTTGTGGGACTATTAAGTAAAACTTCTTATGTCTCACCGTAGATTAAGGTCCCATGTGAAACTTCTAATGGCCCTCTATAAAGCGAAACTCCTTTTGCGTCACTATGGACATGAAGTGAAACTTCTCATGCCTCACTATAGATATAAAGTGAAACTTCTCGTGTCTCTTCAAAGATGTAAAGTGAAACTTCTTATGTCTTATCATACTATTTATAGCAAAAAGTATTTTTGTCAAATAGTACTTTAGTAATACTAAAAAAGAAGTACTGTTAAAATAATAGACTCATATTAAATCGTGTATAAAAAGTTGTTCAAATAATTTCATACTTTTTGTATTGCAAATTTAGGTTGAGTCATATTTTTTTGAAAAGTATACTTGTTAAATATACAGTGATATGCTCTTCAAATAGTAGTTTATGAGTTAAAGGCGTTGAAAGTTGAAAAAGTGCATACATAAACATCAGTAGCTATCAAAAAATCTCAAATAATGCAAACGTCTGTAACTTCAAAACTACTATTTCGATTGACCAAATCAGTACATCGTCATAAAGGTTAGAGTTTACCTTTCAAACAATATATATATTATGTTGATAACATTTTTAATTCTTGATGATAATGCCAATGACTGAAAAAAGGCCCGAAAAACACGTTTCTTTCTTCTGATCTGTAAACTTTTCTGTAAATTTCTGTACTGAGTAACCCAAAATGAGTCTGAACTTTACATTTAAACCAATTTTAATTTACCTCCTACGTTGCTGCCTCTAAGCTCGATTATCGTTTCCACCAGTCTTCGCCTAGTCATCACGTGTGTTGGGAGAACAACTTTTTGGCGATCTGCTCTAAACTCGTGGAAGTTCCAACAACGAGACCAACCATTCCAATCATCACAAGACATCCATTCTTCATCAACATGAATGACTTTTCTTTCGTCGTCGTCACGTTCCAGAGTGTGCAAGTTTGGATCATGGCAGGAAAGGCTAGTCCCAATGCTGACAGGCATAAGGCCCCGAACAAGGAGATGAAGAGTTCCAATTCAGGAATGGCTATCGCCAACATGACTGGAATCAAACGTAAATGTGGATTTTATTTTCTGGATCTATCGTATTTAAGTTTGACTTTTGCTGATGCAAATTCGAACCAAATCTTATGAAGAAAAAAAGACTTACAGGTGATGAGAACCAGGACAGTTCGAACGACGTATTCCCAGAAGATTTTGTAATGTTCGAAGCTGAACATGTTGGAGATGTACTCGTTCCATGCAATGTCAATGGCGACATAGCATTGAAGAGCATGGGTCAGGAAAATGGCCAAAGCGAGGCACAGTTGGCAGATCATTGATCCAATTTCGCCAGGGGGAAGATTCAGAGTGATGCTGCCTTTGATATCATTTCCATAACTGATGTACCCAACAAAACCCAAGCCAACGTAAAGGAAAATGATGAAACCCATTCCAACGTGAAGAACTCCAAAAGTGCTTGCGAAGTTTTTGGGTTTTTCCATTTCGTTTACCAAAGGCATGATCTGAAATTGTGGAAAATGATTGTCCATAAAATGTTTGGTTTAGACAGAAAATGATATGCTACAGAAATTGGACTTTAAAGGATGATTAATGGACAGATAACTTATTGCATAAAAAGTTTTACTTTATATCTATTGTAAGACATAATAAGTTTCACTTTAAATCTATTGCAAAATATAAGAAGTTTCACTTTTTATTTATCGTAAGATATAAAAAGTTTTACTTTATGTTTATGCTTCGACAGAAAAAGTGTCACTTTACACCTATTTTGAGACTCTTAAATGAAACTTCTTATTTTTCACTTAAGACATAAAGTGAAACTTCTTATGTTTCATCATAGATACAATGATTGCCATAAAATGTTTGGTTTAGAGAGAAAGTAATATTCTACAGAAGTTGGACTTTGAAGGATGAATAATGGACGGATAATTTATTACATAAGAAGTTTCACTTTATATTTATCGTGAGGCATAAGAAGTTTCACTTTTTATTTATTGTAAGATATAAAAAGTTTTACTTTATACCTGTGCTTCGACAGAAGAAGTTTCACTTGATACCTATTTCGAGACTCTTAAATGAAACTTCTTATGTCTCAATATAGATTAAGATCCCATGTGAAACTTCTGATGGCCCTCTATAAAGTGGAACTTCAAAGTGAAACTTCTTATTTTTCACCTAAGACATAAAGTGAAACTTCTCATGCCTCACCATAGATAAAAAGTAAAACTTTTTATGTTTCATCATAGATACAATGATTGTTCATAAAATGTTTGGTTCAGAGAGAAAGTAATATTCTACAGAAGTTGGACTTTGAAGGATGATTAATGGACAGATAATTTATTTACTAATGAAGAAGGAAATTTATGGTGAGATATATTTGGAGTTGATTTTTCAGTGCCATTTTGCCTTTTGTATGTTGCAATCTTACTGTTCAAAAAGCGATAATCCCTATCAATTTCGTGTAATAATATAATAATATACTTGACATGCATTGCTCGATGAAGAAAAGTGAAAGCTTGATAACACGTTTAAACTGTAGTATTTCGTGGATATATGTGTACATTTACTAATTACTGGTACTTTATCTATTGTTTTTACGTGTGTTTATGAAGGCAGTTCATATCTCAATATAAATAGTTTTGTTGATCGTATTATTTTTAATCGTAATATTTTTATTTTTGAACTCTAGTACAAAATTTTAACAATTACAAAAGTAGAACAAAATATATCATTAAATTTGAAAAGCTGCAGAAAAAAATATTCAATTATTTTATTTTTCAATAGTCAACTGATATTTCAATAAATTTTTTGTTCCCTTATTTTTATTTTCTTATTCATTTGAAAATAGGGAATAGTTTTTTTCTTGATTATCCATAGCTATTCTTCCACTTGAATAATTCAATACCGTTCGTACTTTACAAAGAACTCACGTACAAACATCAGGAAGTGTCTGAGGTTACGTTAGCGTAATGTGTCATTGTATCCAAGTTTAAGTATGCATCAAACGATTTTCCTTAATGATCATAATCATTAAGTAAAAGTATTTTTTAGAGTAACTTTTGGTTGCTGAGTACGACAATAACTGTCATTTATTTTTCCGAAAAAGTGTTTTTTAAATGTAAGCAAAAAACGTATTTTTCAGTCTTTTTCTCAATTTTGCCGAAATCATCGAGAACAATCAATTTCATCAACATGAAATATACAATATTTTGAAGAAATACTTATAAGCTTTACAATAATATACTGTTTTTGACAATTAAAGAAACAATTTTTAAGTTACAGACATTCAAAGTTAAAGAAAAGTGCAGTTTTAAAGCTTTTTTTAAAAAACACTCATATTTATGCACTTTTTTCGACTTACAACACCTATAATTCATAAACTACTATTTTGATTGACTTAACAGAATATTACTGTAAAAATTACAAATATATCTTGAAACTGATATTTTATGTGAATCAAATTGATCGATCTTAATATTTTTATGGTTTTAATAAAAAAAATGACAGAACCTATATTTGCAATTAAAGAAGTACGAAATTATTTTAATCACTTTTTTACACTACTCACCATAAGTTTATGGTCTTGAAAGTACTACTCGACAAAACTATTATTTGCTATGAATAATATGATGAGACATTAGAAGTTTCACTTTATATCTTCAGTGAAACATAAGAAGTTTTACTTTATATCTGTAGTTAGGAATAAGAAGTTTCACTTTATATGTATATTGAGGCATGAGAAATTTCACTTCATAAGTGGGCCATGAGAAGTTTCACATAGAATCTAAAAAGTTTTTCTCAATTTTCTACATAAGAAGTACCTTTTTCGTTGTGAATAGTTATAGTCTACTATAACTTCTCATGATTCACCATAGACGTAAAGTAAAGCTTCTTATGCTTTACAATAGATATAAAGTGAAACTTCTTACGTCTCATAATAGATATAAAGTGAAACTTCTAATGGGACACCATGAAGAGAAATTTCTAATGGCCCACTATAAAGTGAAACTTCCTATGGCTCACTATAAAGTAAAACTTCTAATGCCTGACAGTAGATATAAAGTGAAGCTTGTAATATTTTACCAAGATTGAAAGTGAAACTCTTTACGTCCCAAAATAGATATTAAAGTGAAACTTCTCATTTTTTACAATATATATAAAGTTAAACTTCTTATGTTTCACCATAGATATAAACTTAATGAAACTTCTTATGCCTGCCCATAAATCAAGATCAAAACTGAAACTTCTAATTATCCAGTATCAATTAAAACTTTCATGTCTCACCATGCATATAAAGTGAAACTCCTCATGACTCTTAATAGATATAAAGTGAAACTTGTTATGCCTCATAATAGATATAAAATAAAAATCATGTGTCTCATCATAAATTTAAATCCCACGTGAAACTTCTAATAGCCCACTGTAAAGTGAAACTTCTTATGTTTAACTAACTATCAAGTATACCTTCCTCGCAGTAAACATTCCATCTGAATAAAATTAATTGTTCTCGGTATTTCTATAAATAACTGAAAAAAATCTAGAAAACATGTTTATTTCTAATTTTTTGTAACCACTTTTTTAGAAAAATAAATCACAGTTATTTCCGTACTCAGCTATCCCAAATTAATCTTTTTTATATCTCTTTTTTATCTTATTCAAAATTATCTATAAATTCGTCATTTAGTCTGATTTTTTTAGTTTCCCTCCATTTGGTAAAGTATGGATCTCAATGCAAAACTGAGAAAAGGGTGAGAAAAAGGGGTGTAATTGATGCAATTCGAGCATGAAACTCACCACACCAATAGCCTCAAGCGCGAAAAGCACAGTTCCAAAATAAAGAGGGAAATTTTCCGCTTTGCCGATGTAATCTCTCTCCTGCAAACTAAAGGGCCTTTGGGTCAGGTAATACCCGATGATGCCGAAGCTGACCAAAGTGATGCCGGTCGCGAACGTGGAGAACGGTGCCAAGAATTTCAGGTTTCGGATCCAGTTGATCAAAATCAAGGGCAACAGAATAATCAGCATGTAAATTTTCATGTCCGCGTCGGGGAACCACATATCAAGAGCCTGAGATAAGAATTTTCCTATTAATTACGTTATTCTCGTTTTTTTTTTTTTTTTTTTTTTGTCATTTTCTATCGAAAATTCAATCTACCAGAAGAACGTTGCATCCATTTGTGAATAATTATAATTATTGTTGTTTTTTTTATATTAAATTATTCTTGTTACAAATTTCTTAAAACCTATGTGTCGTATAGTATGACAATTATTACAAAAAATTAACTAAATGTTTTTGTGTTGTACTTTACAGAAATTATTAAAATATATGAAATGTGTAGACATGAACGAAAAAAATCGCATTAATTTTTTTCTTTGAATAATGCTAGACTCGTGTTCAATGTACCTTGGGCGTTCCGCAAAATTTTCGAAGAGTCAAAAAGCTCCCCAAAAAAGTGTCACTTTTTTCCTCTCACTGTACTCACTACGAGTACTTTGTCCCGATTTTTCGGGACATTTTGCAAAGTTGAATTTTTAATCGATTGGCTGGAGAAAACAGTGTAAACATCGAAACATATTACAAAGCTTCAACATTCCGATTGTATTTTTTATTAACAATAAGATTGTTTCATTCCACGATGAAAATTTATTTACAATTACAAATTTTGAACGTCGTTTGCAATGCCTTATACAAAATAAGGACGAATAAAATATGCACTTTGGGTTTTTGCATTGATATTTTATTTGTTAAGACAACTTGGAATACAGTAAAAATGTACTGTTTTTTCTGTCCATGATAATGTGAATCGTCTGTTGAATGAAGTTTCAAAACGTTCCACTTTGTGTAGGGAATGTAAATGTTTTGTTTATAACTAGAAAAAGCTAGTTCAGACTAGTGCCTGACTACTTTTCCGTCAGTGATTGTGAGATTCAAGATTATCCCATTGAGATGTAATTTCCTGCCAACTGATAAGTGTGCATTATAACAATTCAAGGTAGTTGAGTTATATGCAAACGTAATGAGGAAAAATGGTAATTTGTTACGAAAATTATTGCACATTGGAAAAAATTGAATCACTGAAATCATACATGCAAATTTGATAATATTTGAAGAGTTATTCCAAAGACCTTGCAATCTTCAAAAATTCCTGTTTAAATAACCTCCTATGATTTTAGGATTTATGGTATTGCAATTACTTAGTATTGCAAAAAATCCTGTGAAGAAAATTTTTTTGAATCACTCACCGATTTGAGGTTGGCTGCGATGAAAACAACGTACACACAGCAGGAACCAAGTTGGTATATGAGAAGGAAAGCATTGGTCAAATGCCTGAAAAATAAAAGAATTTGGATTGTTTTTTAAGAAAATGATATTTTCTTTGAGATTTTGTGTATAAAGATTTCTATAACTTGTGTATTTTATGAAATGTTGCAATATTTTCTGGTATTTGAACAAATTATATCACTCACCCAAAAAATCTTGCACTTCCTCTCATCCATTTTGGACCTTCTTCTATAGCAGCTTCTGTGGTTGCTGGGTAGGATAAACTTGGTACTTTTCGTCTTTTGCAGAGTTCGTATTCCGAAGCTATCAAAAGCCTAATGCAGTACATGCAGAGTAAGCCGATAATTACGGTGCTTACTAAACCTAAGGCCCAGCCAGAATTTTTGAAAGCTGCTGCCATGGCGAGAATTCCGGTACCGAGGGATCCTGAATGGCAAAAAAAATTTTTTTTACATTTTTCAAAATCTCATTCCCTTGTCCGAATATTGGGAATTTTTCAATTTTTTAAAATGTTTTTCAGGTTTTCTGGATTTTGATTGGAAGATGAAGAAATATTAGAATTGTTTTGGAGAGCATTATCATTCTCACGTTTCGAAAAATTTGATAATGAACACAATTTACAAAATTATAAATGCTTTCTGGAATTTCAGGAATTTTCTAGATTGTGAAAAATCATTGACTTTATTGGATTTTCGATGATTTTTTTGTTTTATGACATTTTTTTATGTGAAAATATTCTTGAAACTACTAAAAACTTTCGAAATTTTGTAGAAATTTTTCGTTATTACACTATCGTTTGAATTTTCGTAATTTTTTTAAAATCGAAAAATCTCGTCATACAAATATTGAACGAGTAAAATCATAAACGGAATTTATGAAATACATACACGTTTTTTGAAATTCTGCAAATCTTTTGAATTTTCTAGAATTATTAAAAAGGTTTGAATTTTTAATGTTTTTTTCATTTTTAAACATCTTTGAAATTTCAAACATGATAAACTGTCTTAAAATTTTCAAATTTTATTATAATTTCTGCCACTTACTCAGATTTCAGTGATTTATTTATACTTTTCATGTGTTTCATATTTTCATCCATAAATCAAAAAACAACATTATGTTTTAAAAAAGCATCATCTTCATAAAAAAACGATGTGTAATTAACACAATCCACAAAATTCATGAACACTTTCTGGAATTTCACGAATCTTCCGAATTGTGAAAAATCATTGACTTTTTTTGAATTTTCGATAATTTTTTTATTTTATGAAATTTTCTGAGCCAAAAAAATAATACGTACTTTATGCAAAACTTTCGAAATTCGCAGAAAATTTTTTGTTATTCCCTCACTCGTTACCAAAATTCAAAATTTTTGAATGTATGAAAAAATTGTGTCACCCGAATTTGATACAAGTAAAATCATACACGCAATGTAAAAAATATACGAACATTGTCTGAAATTTTACAAACTTTTTGTATTTCTAACAATTATTAATAAAGTTGCAGATTTTCGATGTTTTTTTTGTTTTTCGACATTTTTGTGATTTTAAACACAATACAAACCATCCGAAACTTTTCAAATTTTATCGAAACATTCAAGTTTTCGTAATTTTTTATAACTTTCCAAGTTTTCCAGATTTTTATTGAAAAAAAAAGAACATCAATTTGTATTTAAAAGCAATATCATTAGCATATTTCAGAAAAATATCATAATGAACACAAACTACAAAATTTATAAAAAACGCAGATTGGGATACTACAAATTTTTCAGAGTTTTGAAAAATCTTAGTCTATCCCTCAATTTTTAGTGTTTTTAATTTTTAAAGTTTTCATCCACATTGCAGACATTATACAATTTTTTATGTTTTGATACTTTTCAAATTTTTCAATCTTTAATCAAAACATTGTCTTCTATATTTTCAAGAAATATACAATAATGCATAAAATGTATGAAATTTGTGAACTCTCTTAAAAATTCTACAAATTTTTCAAATTTTCAAGAACCATTCTCAATTTTTGAAATCTTCAATGTTTATTTATGCTTTAGAAGTTTAAGAATATCGAACACATTAAAAAATATTCAAATTTTTCTCCTTTTCATATAAAAATTCGTTTAGATAATCAAAATTTTCCTCAAAAGTCAAAGAATACCTCGAAAAAATTTTAATTTAAAAAAAAACATCTTATAAGATGTTTTTTAATTATAATTAAGAATTCTAAACGTAGACCCATTACAAATGAAAAAATCTGCATGAAAAAGATGTTAGCAAACAGTTTAAGTGTCATGACGTCATCATAATGATGAAAAAGAAAAAAAAATCACTAAAATCACGAAACGTGTGTTATGACTCTGGGTCAAATTTGCAATGGAGAATAATATTTGGGAGTTCATGATATAATGCTTGATAAAAAAATTTACCCAAATTTGGAAAAAGGACATTGAACAGTTTCAAAAAAATTTTTCACTTATTGAATTTTGACTTCGATGTATTAAACTATTGATTTTTTTGGGAAATTGAATGATGGGAACTTATTTTGATAAAAGTGAATTCAACCTAAATAATTCAATATTAATAAATAAACAAAATAAATTGAATTATTTAAGAATAATAAAATGTAAAGAAAACGGGGAAAAATAAGGATCTAAAAATTTGTCATAAAACTCACCTTTCAGTAAATGGAATAACGTATCCATGTACCTAAACAAAAAGAAAAACATCCACAATCAAAATGTTATTCAATTTTTCAAAATACAAAAAAAATAT
This sequence comes from Platygaster robiniae, assembly GCA_028476575.1. Classification (NCBI taxonomy): domain Eukaryota; kingdom Metazoa; phylum Arthropoda; class Insecta; order Hymenoptera; family Platygastridae; genus Platygaster; species Platygaster robiniae. Next base: position 45,763,407 of record CM052020.1, read on the forward strand.
TACATTCACTCATTTAACATCGAAATAAAAATGAAAAAAAAAAAATGAAAAATTAATCTGACTTCATGAATAAAAAAAAACCAAGAATGTATCGAAGTTACTTCGAATTTGTTCAGCCAACAATGAAGGACAATATTGATTCATGCTTTGCTGATAATTATGAAAATAAGCTTGAAAATTGAAATAATCATGATCAGTTATGACAATCTTGATCCACTGAAATAAAAATTTAGTTTCCTATTCGGTATTTTTTAAATAAACAAAGTAATAACTCTATCGTGAAATTTATTATGTAACTTCTGTTACGTTGGAACTATGAACACTGTTCTGGATAAAAATTTTGTTTGTAAGAAATAACAAATTGATTTACAATGTGTGATATATTATACAAATATTCTAACTACAATTCCAATCTATTAATGATATCTGACGAGTAAAAAAATATCACTGAATTTTTATAACTTGCAAACAAGCTATCAAACTAATCTCAATTAATTAAATCAGTAACTTATAAAATGTACATGGAAAACTGATCAGGCATGATAGGCAAATAAATTTCGAAAAATTCCGCTTGGTTTATGACCTAAATGTTATGACGAAAGGAGAAATATTGTAGTCAATCTTGTTTGCACAAACAATGCAAAGATTCGAGATAACATTTATCATATTCATATCTCGAGAGATCTTCTCACTTTTATTGACACCAAACCGGTTTATTTAAGATAAATAACTAGTTTCTTGACTATTATCAATTTGTAGATCAAATTTGGTGTTAAGGTAATACACGAATCATTCTTGATAAATGATCAATTGGATCAAGATGGAAAAAAATCAAAAATAGAAATGAAAAAAACATAGTTTGAGTCATCTAGAGGAAATTGCATGAATTGAATTCCAAAATGAATAAAATAAATGAAGGAATTTTTTCAGCAACAATAATAATTTGTTTAGAACAAAAACATCTGTCTTCAGAAAAATTTTCGTCTGGAAATGAGGCAATGGACCTTTGGTATTCAATGAGTATTTTCGTGGATGCAGATTTTGTAAACGACGCGATTTGAATGAAAAACAAGGCAAACAAAGCTACATTTTGAAAGAATTTTTTAACAACAAGTTTCTGTGGAAAAAAATTGAGGAAAGGGGGGGGGGGCAATTGTTTGATGTGACTTTGGAACGAATAAAAATTTATTGAAGGACGTTGCTATCGCTTCTAGACTGAGTTTATCATTTATTTGAGTGGGCGTTTGGTCTTTGAAATTCGATCGTTCGCTCAAGATATTGATAAATTTATAGTTGTCGAAGTGTAAAAATTGATTTCATATCAGTAAAGTGTTTTTTTTAAACTGTATTGGATGTGTAGGGAGAAATTTTTGGATTTTTTGGGGGTCAAACTGTTCTTAAAGTTTGGGGGAAATCGATTATTTTGTGTAGAAAAAAAAAAAAGTTGTAATAATAAATAGAAGATATTATTCATACGAAAAATGTATGAAAATAATCATTATGATGATAAAAAAGTATTTCTGGATAAAACAAATAGTTTTGCGTAAGTTTTCCGAGTTTTTGAAAATTCAGAATTTCAAATTATACTAACTTAAAAATAAGAATAATCATGGGTTCGTACGATTTTTTTTTCCTTAAATAGAATGCTGAAATGAAAATTTAAAAAACTCTGAATCCTGGACCATCGAATTCCAATCTAAAAAGCAATTTATAAGAATATCAGAGATTATTTTGAATTCTGAAAACACTGAAGAAATACTGAAAGTTATGAAAATTTATGGAGGTAGTTTTCTGAAAAATTTAAAAAAAACTAAGAATCTCTAAAATTTGAATTCCAGAACATCGAATTCCAGAAAACGTAGATTAAAAAATTAATAATCTAGAAAATATACTATAAAATGCTGCAAAATATAGTAATTATATAAAAAGTACAAAAATGCAAGAAGTATGTAAAATATACTGATAAAAGTAGTGTAATTTTTAAAGAAAATACTGAAAAATACTGAAAATACTGAAAAATCTTCCAAAGGTCAAAAATACTAGAAAAAATACGAGAAATACTAAAAATTTTATGCACACCAAATATATGTTGGTATTGTTTTTTTAAAAATTCATAAAACTATAGATCAAAAAGCAAATAATTACGAAAATTTCTATAGAAATCAAGGAAATTACAAGAAAATTCTTTAAATTGTATAAATACAGAAAAAATAAATATTTCAGTAAAAATACAGAAAGAATCTGAATAAACGATACTTTTTTCTGACAATGAGAAATCAAATGAAATACTTTAAAATCTGAACATTTGCAATACTTTAGCATCGAATTCTAAAAATTTATGAAAATATTTCAAATTTGATAAAATTTGCATTCCAGAGCATCGAATCCTAGGGAAACCAATAATATTATAGAAATTTACAAATATATTAGATATCTATGAAAATACTAAAAAAGCCCTTCAAAATTTCAAAAATAACAAAAAAAATGAGAAAAACACTAAAAATTCATCAATATTCAAAAACTATTTAGGTATAAATTTTACTTCTAGAGCATGCTATTCTTGAGGTCTAAATAGAAATCCATGAGAAAAGAAAATGGAATTTTTTTTGTATTATACAAATACTTGAGAAATACGAAAAAAAAACAAAAACAAAAAAAAACAGAGGGGACTGTAAATTTGCATTAGAGACATTGTTTTCTTTTTCAAATTATCAACACTACGGCACCAAATTTTAGAAACCCAAAAAAATAATACATCATCTGATGAAATTATATAAATCCTTAAAAATATTACAAATAGAATAAAATTTGAATTCTAGAGCATTAAATTTTTTGAATCCATGCATAAATCTACAAAAATACTAGAAAATTATAGAAATACCGAGAAATCTGTGTGGTTCTTATAAATACCAAAAGAAAGAGAAATACTGTAAATTTATAAGTATATACTCAAAATCTATGTAAGTGTAATTTTCTAGAAAATTTATAAATCTTTGAATTATAGAGGATAATAATGTAGTTCTGAAAATCTTTATAAAAATATCGAAAAAAATTTTGAACTTTGCCTCCTAAAGCATCGAATTCTAAAAACTTGTAAAAAAATTCATAAAAAGATCAGAAAATCCTTCAAGTTGTATAATAACTGAAGAAACATGGAAAATATTAAAAGTAAAAAAAAACCTTCAAAATCACAAAAATCGAATTCCATTTTAACTCCAAAATTTACGTAACTCAAAAATCCCCAAATTCGAAAATAAAATCATCAAAGATAAAAAATCATGGAACCTAAAAGTAAACAAATTTTCTCAAAAAACCTCCCTAAAAATTTTCTCTGAACCAAAATATTTACACTGAAAAGAGCGACAAATCCAATGTTCAAAGCCACAATAAGAATTTTTCAATGAAATACTGCTTTCCTAAATCACTTCCAGGACTAAAAAAGTCGATTTAACATTGACATTCATGGCAATCGAGAAATGATTAAGTCAACTCACGTAGTTGGGTGTTCAACTTCGCGATGCTGATAAGGATCGTATTCGGCCGTCATTTTTTCGCTGTAATTTTTGTCTGCCATTTCTAATGTATGGGCAGCATTGGTAGTTCCTCTTACAGGAAACCTAAAAAAACAATAAAACATTCCAATTTATCCCTCACCTGCAAAGTAAAACGTTAAACAAAAAAAATATAATCAAAAAACCCACTTGTTGGAGTCTACCCATGGCACTGGTTTTTCCTTCTTGCAATCAACAGAGCTCTGTAAAATAAAAATTTTTTTATCACATTTAGCTCCTTAACAAACTAATAAACTCAACAAAGAACGGCATTGTAAAATTATACGTATCAATCAAGGAGAAAAACATTTTGAAATTAAAATCATTAATGTTTGTTTGCACGAAGTTTTTTATTTTTCTTCCGGTTGTAAAATAACATCTGCCGAAGTGTGATTACGCGAAAATTTACGAGGCTTTCAACGTGCGAAAATTGCACATGTCACAGATAAACAATTTGAGACCAAGTTTGCTTTTTGCTATTACTCTGTTTTTATGAAGACGAATATTTATGGATGTTTGGATATTTTTTATGACCTTCTGGATTTGGTGATAACTTTTTACTGGTTGTGAAAACTTGCTGGTGAGAAAATTCAGGTGGAAATCTTAAAAAAATTAATAAATAAAATACAATCGTTAAAAATTGATAAATAATTCAATTCTAAAAAAATTTTTATGTGCAATCTCTTTTTTTCTTAACTGGTAGTGTAATGTACTATCGAGATAAAACATTTTTATATTATACATTTGAATATTACTTATTTTATAAAAATTATGTATAAAATTTCATAATAATTTTATACAGTAACTGGATTTCGAAATAATAATCCCTGTAATCTTTGCAAGTACTTTTTTTATCGGCCTTTTTATTGTTTGCGCGCAAGATTACAGCGAATTGAACGTAATGGAATATTTCGGGCGGTGGAGTGCCAATCACCTGTATGCACTTTTTTTTGTAAAGTGCACATTACGCGATGTGAACGTACAAAAAGATGCGGCGATGGCGAAAAAAGGCCGATTGCGCCAAGTGTCTAGGATTTCTCTTTTCTAATGAAACTAGAGCGTTTTTCATGCCTCGTGGTTCAAGAAAGAAAAAGTATCGCGATGTTAGAAAGTTAAGGTAAATTAAATTTTTGAAAATTGGTCGAAGGTTTTTTGATTCTATGATGAATACCTTCAGAAAATTACTAAGGTTTATAGAGATTTTTGAAATTACATATGTAACTTTGAATATAAGTTTTTAGAGAAATTTAATGAATATAATGAAATAAAATGGAATTCGATGAAAGTTTATCAAAATTTTTTGGAATACAAAGAAATAAAATGGAATGTAATGAAATTCGATAAATTATATGAAATGAAATGTAATGTAATGTAATGTAATGGATTTCAATGAATTTAATGCATTTTAATGAAGTATAATAAATTCAATAAAATGTAATGGGATTCAATGAAATGATACAGCATTTGGGCGAATTTTTATTCAAACATCTACTGACAAAAAAATCTGATTCAAGTTTTTTACAATGTTTGTTAACTTCATACCACAGGATTCAATGCAAATTTTGATCTTGCGACTTCATGAAAATTTTTGTTGGTAAGTTTAAAATTTATCTAATTGATAAAATTCGGGAATTTCAATAATAATCACTTCATTTTCAGAAAGTTCAGGTTCAATCTCAACAGTCGACAATTTTTTCACGTATTATTTTTCGTATTATATTTCGTCTCGCATTTTGTACATTTATTGAATTATTATTATTCAAATCATAAATTTCATCTTCCTTGGGAAATTGTATTAATCCATTGCATTTTCGTACACCTGAATAAATAAAAAAATATATCAATGAACGAATGAATAAAACAAAAAATACAGAATGAAGTAAGTTTAAAAAAAGAAAGAAATGAATGAAGAAATTGATAACTAATGAAGGAATAAACAAATGAATAAATAAATAAATTAATTAATAAACTAACAAAAGTATGACTTCATAAACAAAAAAATAGGTGTAACAAAAATTAAAGAAATAAATGAATGCATGAATGAATGAATGAATAAAAAATAAATATATGTATGAATACATAAATGAATAATTAAATAAATAAATAAATAAATGATCGAATGATGGAATAAATCAATGAATAAACGAAATATTGGATAAACAAATGAATTATTGAATGAATGAATGGATGGATGAAAAAATGGATGAACGAATGAATGAATGAATGAATGAATGAATAGACGGATAAAATAAATAAATGAATGAATGAATGAATAAACGAATGAGTGAATGAATGAATAGATGAATGAATGAATGAATGGAAGAATGAATGAATAAATGAATAAATCAATGAATGGGAGAATGGATGAATGAATGAAAGAATGAACGAATGAGTGAATGAATGAATAGATGAATAATTGAATGAACAAAAAAATGAATGAATAAAGGGATAAAATAATTATTTAATTAATTAAGTAATTTAATTACTAATGAATGAATGAATGAATGAATTTTTTCGATTCTATTTATATACTTAGACAATTTTAGAAATTCGTCAAGATTTTCTCAATAATCCAACTTGTGAGATAAAGGGAAATTTCAAAAGTTGTCAAAAATTAACTAAAATTAAAAAATACCTTAAATTAGGTTAAAAATTTCTAGAATCACCTTCGAATTCTTCAAAAATCGTAAAATTTTTCAATTCTTCACCCTTATTCTACTTCTTACGTTTCTAATTGACAATAAGTCCTTCAAAATAATTTTTATTCATATATAACAACCCTTCTTTTTCCCCTGACAAAAAATCCTAAACCTGCTACTGCGTCATTTTTATCAATTCCCAGAAAGTCGTATCATATTTGAACTGATTATCCAACATCATTACCAAAAAATTTCGATCCTTTGTGATAAACGATTTATCGCGATCTTTGGCATTCATGAGATACGTGTTTTCGGGGGTTTTTTTCCATTGGCGTTACGAGATTTCGGGAACACTGATTAGGTGTTTACGTTGTAAGGTGTTAGCAATGATTACTGATAAGAAAATTTCTTTCGAAATTCGAAAATTTGGTTTGTTCAAAGAATTACATAAATAGAATTTTTTTAGAACAATGTCAGATGCCAGAATATATTCTTTTATAGAAATCACAAAGTTTTCATTTTTCAAGAAAAAAATAAAAGAATGTATTGTTATCAGTAGAATTTCGAAACACTCATGCTGTCAAATAGTCGATAAAATTAATCATATTATTCAGTGAATAATTGTGTTAAGAGATAGTATTTCTCATGAAAATAACTTGAATTTCAAAATATTTCATACACTTGGATAAATTCAGATCAACGAAACTACCCAGAAAATGAAATACTGAACTATATACTTCTATCAAAAAAAATTATGTTCTAATTTATAATTTCAAGTAATTTCTTTTTGTATTATTATTTTTTTGTAATACATGTATAATTTAATAATGTTCATATTTGTTTGAACGTATATGATGATAATTGTTTTCTTGTGACATGAATTTACTGTTTTCAAAAATTGCAATAAATCTGGATAACGTAGCACGCGACTCGTTAATGGCATTCCAAAAGCATGTGCTACCAGCGTACTTGGTAATTACTCTGCTCGAGCATAAAACGAGTTACGTTTCGCGCGTCATGGTGTTGCGTTAGTGCGCTCGTTGCGCAATATTCGCCATGAATATTACGCTCATTTACATGAAGGCGATAGAAATAATGGATATAACACATAATAAGGCATATAAAATGCTTTATAAAGGCCGCACGTGAGGATTTTTCAAAGTGCAGGATTTTTTCGTAGAGGCTACATAAGCTAGGCATTTTTAAACAGACAAACAAATTTCAAAAATGTAAAATTCAACAGAAAATTTGTTCCGAAATTAATGAAATTTTTGTAGAATGAAACATAAGAATCTTGAAAATTCTGATATGTACATAAGAAAAATTTTTAAAAGGTTTGATTTCGAATTCAGATAGTTACAATTTTTTTTTTCATGTAATTTTGTAATTTTGTGTAACTAAATTATTCTATTCCTTCATGCTTGAATAAACTGAAAAAATTTCTATTCGTGAAATCGTTTATGTATGAAATAGGGAAAATTGACGATATTAAATTTGTGAACAGAAAATTTTAAGGATTTGATAAGTTATATGACATTATTTTGGGGTAATAAAAATTATAACTACAATAGCAAACTTGAAAATTTTTGATTTGAAAACTGTTGGTATTTCAAGTTTCTACAGTTTTCGAAATAAATTACGTATTATCTATTTTTCTTTGTGATCACGAAATCTGAAAGGTTTTTGAAATTCCAAAATCGTAGACTATATTTTTAGCATTTTTAAGCTACTATAAATTGAGTTCAATCGATGATATTTTTGAAGTTTGAAAAAATATGGTAATTAACACCAATATCTACAACATGAAACAACTTTTTCTGAATTTCATCAAATATTTCGAATTCTATAGAATTTTTTACGATATTCAAAATTTATAATGTTTTTTTATCATTCACGAATTTCTAAAAATTTAAGCATATTACGAATTATTCAAGCTTCGCTAGTTTTAATGATGTTTGTTTAAATCATTAAGATTTTTCATAATTTTTGTATATTTCACAACTTTGTTGGATTCATAACTAAAAAATAGATAAACATTTTTACATACATTTTATAAAAATATGAGAATAATAGAAACATTAACATTTTTTGAAATTTTACAAATTTTCCGAATCTGATAGCCTAATTTTTTCTATTTTTCATTATTTTTGAATAAAAAATCTTCGAAACTCCCTAAATTTTTGAATAGTTTTCTAACTTATTACAATTTTTTAGGATATTTTGACATTGTTAAAGTTTTTCAGATTTTAATTAAAAGAAATGAAAGAAAAATTGCATCTTTACTTCGAGGAAATATTTTTATGAACTCAATCCGAAATATTTATATACATTTATTAAAAATTTTCAAATTTCACGGATTGTAGACATAATTAATAATCTTGAAAATTTTTCCATGCTTTTTGATATTCCAACAATTGAAAAATGTGCAACATCTTATGTACAATTCAAAACTTTCCAAATAAATTGTAGTCCAACTCATTTATGTTTGTTCCTCATTTTTGATAATTTTGAAGTTTTTCAGATTTTAATCAAAAGAAATGAAAGAAAAATTTTATCTTCACATCGAGGAAATATTTTTATGAACTTAATCTGAAACATTTATAAACATTTATTAAAAATCTTCAAATTTCACGGATTGTAAAGACATAATTAATGATCTTGAAAATTTTCCATGTTTTTTGATTTTCCAGCAATCGAAAAATGTGCAACATCTTAAGTACAACTCAGAACTTTCCAAATAATTTTAGTGAAACTTATTTGAATTTGTTCTTCAGTTTTGATAATTTTTAAGTTTTTCAAATTTCAATCGAAAATGAAAAAACATTAAAATTCATATTCCTTAGAAACATGATAGTAAACACAATCTACGAAGCATACAATCTTTTTTCGAATTGTATAGAATCACTGATAATCTTACAAATTTTCAATGTTTTTCAAAATTTTAACTCCTTCGAAATTTCGAACATCATACAAACTATTCAAGACTTTCCAAATTGTGGAAAATTTTTTCATCTTTTTGAGATTTTTCTTTATTTTTTAATAATATTTGTATTTGTCATATTTTCATCAGAAAATTAATAAATATGATCCATATTTCTAATAAGAGATATTATAATGAACACGCCTACAAAATTAAACTTTTCTTTGAAATCCTTTCAAATGTTGTGGAATTTCAAACATTATCCAATATTTTCAACGTTTTTCCATTTTTTCAAAATTCCTGAAATTCTAAAAAAAAATTATCCAAATATTTCCTTTCTCACAAATTTCTTTTCCTTTCCAAATTTTTCAGATTCCAATAAAAAAATGAAAAAAAAAAAAAAAAAACAATCATGCTTCATATTTCAAAGAAGTTTTTTTTTAATCTCAATTTTCGAAAAGTTATCAAACTACTTCATCTTTTCTTAATCTCAACTGTAATAAATAAATAATAGAGAAAATAAACATACGTGTAACAAAAATCATTCAATCAAGAATCTTGACACAAAAAATTCTTGTTCATGTTGAAATTAATAACGATATGTTAATTTATTGCTGCCTCGTGGTAAAACTATTAATCCAGCACTGATCGTCCTTGATCTCGAAAAAATCTAATTCGTATCTTTGAAAAGCGTTTCAAAGCTCAACAACATTTCATCATTTTAAGCAAAAAAACTTCCCCGACAAAACATGGAAAAGTTACGATTTCCGGGAGATGAAAATAACATGATTATAGAATTTACAAAATTGATTTATATAAAAATTGAAAAAAGTCAAACTTTTCAAATTTCAAATATATCAATTTACTGTGATAAAAATTCTGGTTATTTCTCAGAAAGTAATTTCATGTAAACATATTTATACAGAAATTCTACAATACAACTCATGTACATTGCAAACATCATGCAAACATCGTGTAAACATTGAGTGAACAGTAAATAAAAAGTACTGACATATGGTAAAATCAAATATCGTGATGATTGTGTAATATTTACAGTACTTATCAACAATATAAATGAGTAACTTCAAAAAATTCCACTCATTTAGAGTATCTTCTTTACTCAATATTTCATCCATCAAGTGATAAAAAATCAATAATTCGATGGAAAGAAAGTCATGGTTATCATTTATTCTTCAACATTTGAACATTATAAATGTTTCAAAACTTAATCAATTCCACAGAATCTCACTCCCATTTCGTCATTATTTGATACTATTCCTTGAAACGAAAAGCATCTAATTACAAAATAAGTATCTTATAAATTTCCACTCGTTCCAACAAAAAAAATCCACAATATATTCCATATTTCTTACGAAACAGCTATTAAAAAAATGTTCCACACGCCTTGAAATAACAAAAAAAAAACCCGATTAGGTAATTCATCTAATTATCCATTGTACTCAAGTCTAATCCCATTGGCATGAAAAAACAGTACAAAAAACAGATTTTTCCAACTTTCGCTCATGCAACGTTACATCATAAAAAAAAAAAAAAAAAACGAACAAACTAATTGTTCTAAACGCATCGATTAGATTCCAGGCAGAAATTAAATACAAGGGCAAATGAAAAAATGAAAAAAATACCGTCATTTACATTGTCAATTGAGGAAAAAGGTTTTTTCAAACTCACCGTGCTCGACGTAAATCCCAAATTGTCGCGAGACATGTTAGCAATGAAAAAATTTCACTAGTTTATAATTTTACTTGTTTATCTTGAAAATGGAAAGTGATTGGTTTATGAACAGTTTGTTCGTTTGGTTAGTTGAATAGAAAAAATTTTTTGAAGATTAGATAGCGGGTTGATCTTTAGTCTACTGATGTGACAGGTATGCCGGTCGTACGAAGACTGAACCGACCAAACGCCGAGTAATTGTTTATATAGAGAGTACTCAGCCTACCTCTGCCAATGCAATGATCTTCTATTGCTCGTACGTTTATTTACCTTTTTTTTATCTCCATTGTTTTTTGGCGTTCGTATTCAATCGTTATTTTCCATTCAAGTTTTGAAAATGATAAAAAAGTAGAGGAATAATTCGAAATTGTTGCAGATAATTGCATAATTCTTGAAAAAATCATCAAACTTTTTATTTACTTTCATTATTTTTCTGGATGGGTAGAAAATAAATTAATTTGGTGGGGGGGGGGGGTGTTATTGTATTTCGTCAACATACGAGTGATAAGGTTTTTGCATTTTCAAATAAAAAACTGAGGAATTTGAGAACTATTAACGAATCACGAAAATTTCTACTGATTGGACATTTTTTTATGATTATTGAAAATTTTGGAGTAGTTTCTGATAAGTTTAAAATTTCGAAAAATAGAAAAGTTTCAGAAAATGTGAATTGTTTTTTTGAGAATCATGTTTTTTCTAAAGGTGCACGATAATTTTTCCGAATTTTTGACAAAAATTTGAAATACTTGAAAAGTATTTCAAAATCAATAGGAATTTTTGGTTTGGTAAATTCAAGTAGTTAGTACCATGTTGGAAGTTTTGCAAATTTTTCAGAATCAGAACACATTGAAAGTTATTAAAATGTCAATAAATTTTAAAAAAATTAATATTTTTGTTGAAATTCTAGAAAATTTTCATAATTTCATAAATTGTGCTTCTGATTATACTGGGTGTTTCCAATTTCCCGTACCAAAAAAAAAGCGTAATTCATTATTCAATTTCAAGTCAGAAAGTACAGGAAGAATACAAAATTATTGCAGATAATTACATAATCTAATAGAAAATCATCAAACTTTTAATTTATTTTCAAATATTTATAATATTTTTATAAGTGGGTAGTAGATAAGGTAATTTTGGGGGGGGGGGGGTCTATTATTGTATTTCGTCAAAATACGAGCGATAAGGTTTTTCCATTTTCAAATAAAAAACTGAGGAATTTGAGAACTATTAACAAATTACGAAAATTTCTATTGATTGGATAATTTTTTAAGATTATTGAAAATTTTGGAGTAATTTCTGATAAGTTTAAAATTTCAAAAAATCGAAAATTTTCTGAAAATGTGAATTATTTTTTGGGAATCATGTTTTTTCTAAAGGTGCACAATAATTTTTCTGAATTTTAAACGAAAGTTTGAAATACTTGAAAAGTATTCAAATCAAAAGGAATATTTATGATTTACACAAATTTTTCTAAAATTTGGTAAATTTGAGTAGTCAGTACCATGTTATAAATTTCGCGAATTTTGAAAAATCAGAACACATTGGAAATTATATAAAAAATGTCAATACATCTAAAAAAATCAAAATTTTTGTTAAAATTCCAGAAAAGTTTCGTAATTTCATAAATCCGTTCCCCCCCCCCCCAAAAAAAAAAATACGTGATTCCTTATTAAATGTCAAGTCGAAAAGTCCTTTGCCACTTTTTATAAAACTCAAAATAAAGAAAATTATTCATGCCCAAAATTTAAACAAATAAATACCCTCTCTCGACAAAAGTGAGGGCAAATTTCACGTATCAAACTTTTTCCAAATTTTCTCTATGTTTTTCCAAGTCGAAAAGTCCTATACCGTTTTTCTCAAAAATCAAAATCAAAAAAGTTATAAAAGCATAAAATCTAAGAAATCTGATTGGCTGAAACTTGTACTTTAAATAACTGTTTTGATTTTGACTTTTAGGAAAAGTGGCAAGGTACTTTTCGACTTGAAAAAATATAAAGAAACTTTGGGGAAATTTAGGAAAATTATTTAATTTTAATTTTTTATGGTGTGACGAATTGGAAACACCCTGTATTTCTTCAAAAAAATTATAGTAATATTTTCTATATTTCTAACGGAATTTTGAAATACTTCAAAAATTTTTTTAATTTCCAGGGAATGGACGTCGATTTTGTCGATTACAGAAATTTTCGAGAATGCTGTAAAACTACAGAAACCACGTGTGATTTTTAAAATTTTGAGAATTGAAAAGTTTTCACTCAAAATCCAAAATTTTAGACAATTTTCACAAATTGTGTTAGTTTTGAAAATTTCAACAAGTCAATAAAACTACAATTATTCATAAATTTATGAATTTTTTGCATGGGTATTTATGAATATATAACCCATGTAGAATTTTTCAGGTTGGCACCATACCCACATCTTTTGCCGCCCCTGATATTTTTTATTTCGCTATCACTTTTTCAAATTTTTTAAATTTTTCAAGAGGGAAAGATTACGTAAGTCACTAAAGAATATTAATGAATTTCACCGTCGGGATTTTGCTCACGTATAATTATTTCTTTGTAATCTTTCAAGGTTTTTGTTTCTATTAGATTCCGGAACTAGTTTTATTTTCAGTTATCTTTTTTTTTGTTTTTTAGTTTTTTATATTCAAGTGGCTAAATAATGAACGGTATCTTTTGATGACGTTTTTTTTTGAACGTTTGTTTAATTCATAAGGAAATCATTTTGCTTTTTAATGATTTTGTTTAGTACGTCGATGATCTTGGTTTCTTTTAAGGTTATTTTAGTATTTGGATAAATAAATAGTATGAATTTTTGAATGGAGTTAACGAAAAGATTTTTCATGGGGAAATTGAAGAAATTTTTTTGTACAATTGTTTTAAGTTTTAGAATGTAGTTCTACTCAGACTTTAGGAAACATTGTATGATAAGATAATATAAGAACAATTTTATATCAAAAGTATGTCTTTATTACAGTTTTATTTTACTTAGAATTTTTTTCAAAAAGAAGCTGTACTTCGATTCCACAATAGTTAACGAAAGAATCATTAAATCGTTTCAGTCGAATTACTGTTTCAGTAATTATTTCCATCACGATGTGATTTGAAAGAAATGATTTATCCATCATAGAAAAAAAATATCGGCTTCAAACTCGTTGAGATGTCAAAATTTTGCAGAAATCTATGAAAAATATAGAATTCTGGAAATTGACAGTTACTGAAGAAACTTTGTTACTCGTTTAAAAATTATTAGATTCTTGAAATAGAGTTTCATGTGTTGTAAAGTATTGAAAATTCGCTGAAGAAACTGAAAAACATCAAATCTACGAAATTTACAGTAATTACAGAAACTTTGCAACTCGTTAGGAAATCATTCGATTTTTAAGAAAGAGCTTGAAATATTTTGATGTACAAAAAAATAGCAAAGATTGAAAAATAGTTTGAAAGCATACGATTCTACAAGTAAAAAAACTTCGTATAAATAGATTTTGGTTAAAAAACTTTATATGTTGTGAATTTCAAGTAATTCACAAAGATTTCTGAAAAACAAAACAAATTCTTCATATTTGCAGTAATCTCAACCTGCAACTATATTTTTACTGATTTTTCAAACAGCTCAAAACTAATTTTTCCATTTTGTCATAAAACGACTGCCAAAATTCTTCTACCATTAATAAACGTCTGATACACGCAAAGAGTAGCTATGATAAAAAATTTGATCATCATTCAACATTTATACTCCATTAGAAAAAAAAAAATTACTGATAAATGATAGATAATAAATGGAACTGAAAAATATGAAAGTTTATTGAACTCAAGTCAGACTTTTCATAAAAAAAAATTGTTCAACAGATAACTAACTCTTTTACTTAATACTAAATGAATGATTATTTTACAGGTAATCATCAATAAAAAATTTATATATATTTTCAACGATGATTATGAATATAATTATTTATTTTCATTCTTCTTTCAAGCCGAATCATTAGTAATCATGTTTCTGTGAAATTTTTAATTACTTTGTAGAACCGAAAATTAAAAGGAAGACAAGTGAAAAATCGTGGGAATCATTTAAGAAGCATCTTTTTATATTGTACAATGACAATATGGATTTTTCGTAGTTTGATATCACTACCTGGAAATTCAATGATTGATCATACCTCTGATAACATATGCTTTTATCACTGAATGAATGTTAGTATGTAAGTAGTTTTATTTTTATAGATCTTTCTTGTTGAGTGATGGAGATATGAGATTCAAGATTTTTTCGCATCGCATTGATCGAAACGCAATTTATGACGATTACGAAAAATTAAAAGTTTGTTAGAATTCTTCTATATTTTTCAGGAATTGGAACGATTTTTGTAAAGTAATAAAGTTATATTCAGCGTCTTCGATCATTTAAACAACTTTTAAAAAAACAATTATTATTATGTATATAATTCAACCTAATAATGTATTGTAAGCTCTACATAACTTTTATTATATTTTCGTTCTGTTATAATTAATAATCATCATTAATATTATAAATATATAGTATTAATTTGTAATATGCTACGAACTTCATTTTCATTGCATTAGAGTTACTTTTCATTCATATTAAAATAGAATATCAAAACAGTTCAGACAATTTTGACAACTGCCAATTTTTAGCATTTTCTACATTTTTTTACAGCCTTCGAGTTTTGCACATTTGTGTAAAACTTGAAACAGTTTTAACACTTTTTACAATTTAATGGGCTTCAAGAATGACAGAGCAAATTCCAAAAAATTTTTGGCAGTCTTACATTTTGATAGTTATTACCTATCATATCAATTTTGAATGTTAAACAGTTGACGATAATTTTTACATTTTCTAAATAAATTGACAGTTTTTCAAAAATGTTGATATTTTTGTCAGTGTTAATGTCGTTCACAATTTTTTAAACATTTACTCACATTTTTGACAGTTTTCAAGAATTTAAGAGATTATCGAAAATTTACGAAATTTTTTACAGTCTTACAGTTAATAGCAGTTTTAACAGATATATCATATTCGACAGATTTGCACTTTGTTGATAGTTTCAACGGTTTGGAAAATTTGTACAACTTTCAGTTTTTTACAGTTTTACAGTTTTTACAGTAATCGAGATCAACAAATTTATACAGAATTGGCAACAGTCTTGTCCCTTTTTTAAGTTTTTCAAATTGTTCAATAGTTCCAAAAGTTAGGAGAATTTACCAATTTTAAAAATTGTACAATATCGAGAGTTTTGATAGTTTTACAGATTATACAGTCATTAATATTTCAGGAATAATAATTAGTTTCGATAGTTTTAACAGTTTGAACAATTTTGATGACCTTCAGTTTTTGACAGTTTTTACAGATTTTACAGTTTTCTAGATTCACCAATTTTTAAAAAAGATGTAGAAATTTTTACACTTTTGGCAGTTGTTATACAGTTCAATAGTTGTAACAATTGTGATAGCTTTACAGTTTAAAAAAATTGTACTATTTTGATAGTTTTACAGTTAATAACTGCATTGGCTTTTCTGGAATAAATTATAGTTCTGATAGTTGAAACAAGTTGAGAAATTCAGACAAGCTTTTTTTCTTGTCTGTTTTTACAATTTATTCAGTTTTTGTAATTTAGCAATTGTTTATACAGTTGCTACTGTTTTCACATTACTGACAGTTCTTGAAAAATTGGGTCTTGTTATTACAAAAAATTTTATAGTTTTGAAAAATTCTGCAATTATGACAATATTCATTCTTTTACAGCTTATAACTGCATAAAAATTCTATAATTATTGACAGTTGAAGAAATTTTAGACAATTTTCAGTTTTTGACTGTTTTCACAGTCTTGAAAGTTTACCCATTTATAAAAAAGTGAAAACAGTTTTCACACTTTTAGCAATTCTCATACAGTGTAATAGTTTCGATAGTTGTAATTATTTTACAGTTTTAGGACTCTTATATTTCAAAAGTTTTGATAGTTTTACAGTTTATGGTAACATTGACAGTTTAAAACTCAATAATAGTTTTAACTATTTGAATAGTTGGAAAAATGTCGATAACTTACAGTTTTTGATAGTTTTTACAGTTTTTACAGTCTTGGAAGTTTACCGATTTTTAAAGAAAGTTGCAGCAGTTTTGACACTTTTGATAATGTTCAAACAGTTCAACAGTTTCAAAAGTTATAATATTTTTACAGTTTTGTTTTTAAACTTCACGTTCCAGAGTCTTCATAGTTTTACAGTTTTTAACACAGCATTGACAGTAATGGAAAAATTCCTAGTTTTGACGATATGTGAGGTAAAAAATGACAGTTTTCGAACGTTAAGGTCATTAAAACAATAACGATTACTTTACAGTTTTCAAAAAATGGTCGATTTTGACAATATTAATATTATACAGCTTATAGGTGATTGAACATTTATATAATTATAAAGAGTTTGAGCAGTTTTTGACATTTTTTAGTTTTTGACAGTATTAACAGCTATGAAGTTTCACTCATTTAAAAAAGAAAAGGCAATAGCTTTGACAATTAAAACAATTTTCAAACAGCATGATATTTTCAAAAATTTTGATTATTATACAGTTTTAAGACCGTAAAATTTGGATAGTTTGGATAATTTTACAGTTTATAGTAACATTGGCAGTTCTAAAATTATTACCATTTTCAACTATTTCAATAGTTTAAAAACTGTAGACGATTTATAGTTTTTACAGCTTTTACAGCCTTAAAAGTTTACTCATATATAAAAAAAATTGCATCAGTATTGACACTTTTGATAACTTTCGATCAGTTTGACAGTTTTCGAAATGATGATAATTTTACAGTTTCAAAAAACTTAACGTCCAAGTTTCTTGATAGTTTTACAGTTTTTACAGCAGCATTGACAGATATGGAATATATCTCAGTTTTAACAATTCAAAGGGAAAAATATATGACAACTTTTAAGTTTTGATAATTTCTACATTTTCTTACAGTCTTGGCGACTTACCAATTTTTCAACAATGTCACAAAAGTTTTAACACTTATGATAATTTTCGAACAGTTTGTTTCAATATTATTACCTATTTTTCAATTCTCGTTATACATTGATTGAGAAAGTAGAAAAAAATTTATGAATTATTGAAAAATATTGCAATATGTAGACTAATTTTAAAAGAAGTTGCAACAGTTTTGACACTTTTGATAATATTCAAACAGTTTGACAGTTTCAAAAGTTATACAGGGTGCGCCATTTCTTATGTCGGTATTGTAACATTGAATAACTTAAACATTTGACAACCGATTTACTTGACTTTACTTGTTTTGGAAACGTCAATTCAGTACAATTTCAACCATGTATCGCTTCACACCAAAAGAACGCGCTGAAATAGTTACTTTGTACATTGAAAATAGTCGTTCAGTTGTGTTAACTCAACGAGCATATCGTCGAAAATATCTTGGCAAACAGGCACCATCTGACAACACTATTCGTCGTTTGGTGTCGAATTTTTGTGACCACGGGACAGTGAAAGATCGCGAACAACCCGTTCATCAACGACCAAGACGTTCAAATGAACTGATTGAAGCTGTCAGAGAGAGCGTTGCCCAAAACCCAAAAGTTTCATATCGTCACCGCGCTCAGCATCTCGGCATCAGTGGAACCACTCTACGGCGCATTTTGAAAGATGATTTGCATTTGTTTCCGTACAAAATGCAATTAACACAAAGAATATTGCCTACAGATCATCCACGTCGCTTGGAATATGGACAAACAATCGCTCGAATAGTTGATACTGAACCTGATTTTTGGAAGCGAATTTTAATGACCGACGAGGCACATTTCAAACTTTCTGGAGGCGTTAATAAGCAAAATTGCCGCATTTGGGGAACGCAGAATCCACACGAGATCCATGAAACGCCATTGCATGACCAAAAAGTTACTGTTTGGGCCGGCGTTTGCGCCAAAACCATCATTGGTCCTTATTTTTTCAAAGAGAACCAAACGATCGATGGAAACCGATATCGGTGGATGTTGGCTCACTATGTCTGCCCACAAATGCGTGAAAAAGGTCTTGAAGATTACTGGTTTCAACAAGATGGTGCGACCTGCCACACTGCGAATCAAACAATCCAGTTTCTGCAACGAAAATTCCCTGGACGTCTGATGTCAAAAAGAGGCGACATTGAATGGCCACCCAGATCTCCAGATTTGACCCCTCCAGACTTCTTTTTGTGGGGTTATTTGAAAAGTAAAGTGTACGCCAGCAAGCCGCAGACCATTGAAGAGCTTAAGGAAAATATTCGTGCCGAAATCATTGCTATACCACCCGAGATGCTCGAAAAGGTAATGGAAAACGCCGCAAAAAGGGCATATTTTGCTGTGAACAATAAGGGCGGCCACTTGATTGATGTTGTGTTCAAAAACTAGTCTAAATAAATTGAAAAGGACCAAACTAAATAAAAATACCTCATTTACAGAAATCGGTTGTTTTTTTTTCAAGTTATTCAATGTTTACATGCCGACATAAGAAATGGCGCACCCTGTATTATTTTTACAGTCATAAAAAACTTCACGTTCCAGTCTTGATTGTTTTACAGTTTTCACAACAGCATTGACAGTAATAGAAAAAATCCTATTTTTGACAATATTAAAAGTGAAAAAATGGACTACTTCCAGTTTTTGAACAGTAAGGCTATTAAAACAATTACGATAATTTTACAGTTTTAATAAATTCTATGATTTTGACAATGATAATAATTATACAGCTAATAGCTGCATGTACAATTATATAATTATCAACAGTTTGAGAAATTTTCGACAACTTTTCGTTATTATTTTTACAGTCATGAAGTTTCACTCATTTCTAAAAAAGGGGCAACAGCTTTGACACTTAAAGCAATTTTCGAACGGTGTAATATTTTCGAAAATTTTGATTATTTTACAGTTTTAGGACTGTAAAATTTTAATGGTTTCGATAGTTTTACAGTTTATAGTAACATTGGCAGTTTTAAAATTATTAACATTTTCAACTATTTCAATAGTTTAAAAACTGTAGACGATTTATAGTTTTTACAGCTTTTACAGCCTTGGAAGTTTACTCATGTATAAAAAAAATGCATCAGCATTGATACTTTTGATAATTTTCGATCAGTTTGACAGTTTTCAAAATGGTGATAATTTTACAGTTTCAAAAAACTTAACGTTCAAGTTTCTTGATAGATTTACAGTTTTTACAGCAGCATTGACGGATATGGAATATATCTCAGTTTTAACAATTCAAAAGGAAAAAAATATGACAACTTTTAAGTTTTGATAATTTCTACATTTTCTTACAGTCTTGGCGACTTACCAATTTTTCAACAATGTCACAAAAGTTTTTACACTTATGATAATTTTCAAACAGTTTGTTTAAATATTATTACCTATTTGTTAATTCTTATTATCAATTGATTAAAAAAGTAGAAAAAAATTTATGAATTATTAAAAAATCTTGGTTAAAAATATGTACACTAATTCCAGATAATTCCTACAAATCATCGATTATGTATACAGTCATTTTGAGTTTCTTTTGTCATCGAGAAACTCGAGTTGATATTTCCTAATAAAATATTGATGTTTTGAGAATCTTGCTCATCTGGAACGAATCATGCAAATATTTCTTTGTCATCAACGAACCTGCTTTTTTTGGATGCTTCAAAAAAAAAAAGGTTTTGTTGATAAAAACAGCAAAAGCGCGAGCTTGAACAGACCAAAATAAACCCATTGTTTGTTAAACAATAATAATTTTTCCAATCCATGTTCTCCGAAACGATGGAGTATTTTGATTTCCAACCTGGCTTTTTGTATTTGTTTGTAAATCAGTTTTGTAGATAATAGTACAAAATTGTCACATATTTACAGTTAAGAGTTTTTTTCTTTAATTTTGTTGATCTTACTTGCTCATAAAAAAGTTGTGGTACATCCTTGTTATTTACAATAATTTGTTTCGTAAAATTTATTGTTTTACAGAAGCACTGAATTTCTGAATAGTTTTGATAGGTTCACAGTGTATAATGGGAATGACAGTTCCAAAATCATTAAATTGTATGCTGCACTTTTTATTTTTGTAATATGTTTCATATTATTTATATTCATAATCATACAATACATTTCTTGTGTACTGCAATCCATTTTCATTATATTATTATATCACTGTATTATTCCCTGCAATAGATTTTTTTTATAAATTCAACCATTTTATACTCGACACCTATGACTTGTCTCTCAGAGATGGGATCTAAAAAATGTGTCTCGAGCGAATATCCCCTGATTCCCCCGCATCAAATTGGATATATTTAGGCTTAGCAAATTGATCGTCAAAAACACTTGATCTATATATGAATCCACGAGGTGGATAGTAATATATATGTTCGGGTACGACGACACTTAATCTTTCTCGAGGCCCGAAAACACGCGCTGCAGATTTATGCATCCCACGATCTGCAACATCCGATCTTAGCGTGTAATCCAATTCGCTCTGATTTCGCTCGGGCCCATGCGTTTTATCTGCGAAATCATGAAAAAAGATTCTTCCACCGAATGGAAATTTCCGTGATTGCGCCAACTCTACGATTTATCGATAAGGCAAGCTTATCGGCATTAGTTTCTTTTATCGAGCGTTCCTTGTTTCATTCGAAATAATCGAGGATCTTTTTTGCTGGTTTAGAGAAAATATTATTGTGCGTAAATAGTGATAAGAGGGAGATCGTTGGTTGACTTGGATATTTTGCACACGGTTTTTTTTGGACGTTTGTTGATTGGAATCGGTTGGGGTTGATGGGGTTTGGAGCTATTGGAATTTGGGGGATATTGGGTTATTGTTTTGTGTATGAATAAAAAAAAGGAGGATTTTTGAATAAGAGACTGTAAAAATATGAATGGGAAAAGTATGATGCAATGCAGGATGAGAGTGGTGATAACAGAAATGAAATAGTATATGAAAGTAATGGTGGTAAATAATAGAAATAAGAGGGAAATAATGAAAAATGTAGTTATGTACTGAAACCCAGAGGATGTAACAAGTAATTTTAAAGTTCTCAGAGTTAAATAAAATTTGGGGTTCTTTAATTTTACAGACTAGAAAATAACGAGAATCCCGGTTTTGAAAGGATTTTTTTTTCAAATAGAATTCTAAAATCGAAATAAGGAAAAATTGTTTTAAGGAGGCAAATAGAAAAATTTATACTGTATACATTTCATGAATGAAGAAACTGAGAATTCAAAAAAAATTAAATCTTGGAGCATGGAATTCTGAAAGTCAAAAGAGATATCCATGAAAATTCAAGATCTTTTGAATCATACGAATATGAAAAAACAGTGAATATAAATAAAAAGAACAAATAGAAGCTAAAATAAGCGATATCAATATACCATTAAAAATTTTCGTATGTAGATGCAACTTTCCTAAAAATCTCTAAAAGTACTGAAAAGATATCAAGGTTTGAAGTTTGTACATCGAATTCTAGAAATTTATACAGCAATTTTCAAAATCCTAGAAATCTATGAAAAAACTGGAAAATCTATTTAATCTTCATCAATTCTGAAAAAATGCTAGAAGTTCGAAAAATCTATGAAATACTAAAAATCTATGCAGATGCATTTTTTTGGAAATCCATGGAAATACTGAAAATCTATTGACATTTTAATTCTAGACCATCGAATGCTAAAAATTTATTCAGCAATCTTCAGAAAAACTAGAAACCTATAAAAATTGAGAAAAATCTCTCAAATCTTCATAAATTCTGAAAAAATGCTGAAAGTACAAGAATTCTTTGAAATACCAAAAATCTATGCGGATGCAGTTTTTTTGGAAATTTGTGGAGATACTGAAAATCTTTTGACATTTGAGTTCTAGATTATCGAATTCTAGAAATTGTATGCAGCAATCTTGAAAAATACTAGAAATTTTTGACACATATCGTAATAAATTATAAAAAAATGGCTGAAGTATGAGGAATCTATGAAATACCAAAAATTTATGCAGATGCAAATTTTTTAGAAATCTATGGAAATACTGAAAATATATTGAGATTTTGAATTCTAGATCATCGAATTCCAGAAATTTATCTAGCAATCTTCAAAAATACTAGATATCTTTGAAAATACCAGAATATCTCTCAAATCTTCATAAATTTTGAAAAAATACGAAAATACGAAATACGCATAAAAGATTGGATACCTATATAGGTGTAATTATCCCAAAAATTCAATAAAATACTGAAAATCTATCAAGGTTTGAATTTAAGAGCACAGAATTCTAGAAATCATTACATGTATCTAGAAAATACTAAAATTCTATGAAAACAGTAAAAATTCCTTCATAATTTTATGAATACTCAAAAAATTGTAAGATCTAATGAACAAAGTACCAAGAATTATACAGGATATAATTTTCATAGAAATCTATTAAAATTTGAAAACACTTAAAATTTATTGAAGTTTTAAATTCTAGACCATATTACTCAGATTTTGTTAGGTAAACTATTTCGATAAAAAGGTCATTCTAAACGAAAATTGATATTAAAAGTTTTTAGGAGTTCTGAAATTGCAATTCATAATGATTTCAGAGATAAAAAAAAATACAAGAAAAATTACTTAAACTCTCCATGATAACGCTATTTTTTGTTATTTTCAAGATTCTAGTACAAAAACTAATATTCAAAAATTTTCAACAACAAAAAAACACTCAATATGATCATATTTTACATTTAAAAAATCTATGGCTGATGAAACTCATCAAAAAATAAAAATTGTTCATAAACGTTTTCTCCAATTATTTTGTTACTTCCTGTCTATTATTTTTCCCAGTGTACAACAAATATTTTGACTCTCAATATAATTAACATGATAAACAAATTTTTCGTCGATTCGTCATACCGAATTCCTACACCTACGTCATTGATAAAAAATTTCAAGGAACCTCAAGGAAGTTTGGTCGTGATAAAACAAGGAAAATTACGCTGCCTGGAATAAACAAGCCAGCGAATGTCCACGAGATAAAAAACAAGATTTCAAGAGTCCCAGAGCTGATAAATGTATGATTTGTTGTTTATGAAGGAATGGAAAATATTTTTTTGTGTCATTTATTTATTTGTTGTAAAATCATCACAGAAGGTAAAAAAAGAGAAATAAAAAAGATCCAAAGGAGTAGCCAATATTTTTTTGTAAAAATTGTGAGACGTGCAATTTTACGCATTTACATTTGAAAAAAGAAGGAATGTCATATTTTTTCGGATTTCTGTTTGATTTGAGGAATTTTTTATTAAATTTGATCAGTTTTTTAAGGATATTCTAAAAAATTTTGAATTTTGAAGTAATTTTTCATCGAAGAAAGAGATGAGTTTAAAATCATCTCTTTACAATAAATTATATTCCAAAATGTGCTTATTTAGTCGAATTTCTCCTAGGATAGAAAAACTTTAAACAATTTTCAAAAAATTTATTCGTTCAAAAATTTAAACTATATTCCTCTTTTAAACTTGTATCTCGCAATAAAAAAAATACTTACACAAAACAACTTGTTGTCACCACGGGCGGAGTCCCTCAGAAAGAAAGAACTGATTCGCAAAAAGTTCACTGAAACATTTTTTTTCTTAGATAAGAAAAAAAAACAAGAAAAAAATATTTTTCTGATGAAATAAAATAGCATTGTTTGGCGAAAAAGAAATTGTTTTATTTGTTCATTAAATTACACAAACATCATTATTACACTGATAATGACTAGTAAACCACCGAAACCAGTGATTCCGTAAAATCCGTAGTTCAACAGACGTTTTGGTTTGAAGTACCTTTTTTCAAGTTGGTCCAAAACGTATTGAGGTTGGTCAATTCCCTTTAAAAATATAAATTATGGAAGAATTTTTCGATTTTTGAAGTTCTTTTTTTGTAATTATCTATCAAGTATGATAATATACTGATATTTTAAGATGTTTGAAATTTCAATATTTTGAAATAATCATAAAACATTGCGAATTTCAAAGATTGTCAATAATCCTAAAGAATTCAAATAAAATTTGTATCACATTATAAAAACCTCATTATTTTTGTGAATTATGTCAATGATCAGATTCTCTCAAAACACGAATAATAATGTGTTTTTTTTTTATAAAACATTCGAAAAATTAAAGATTGTTAATAATTTTTTTTACCTCGTCGATCCAAAATACTGGCATCAAGGTGCTTGTGAGATTATAAGTAAATTTTATATAATCAATTTTACGGTAGAAAATGTTGAATTGGCCCCTTTTACTGCCTCGCAAAACAACTCCTGTATTCTAAAATAAATTTATATAATTAACAAAATATTATAAAATAAAAAAGGTAAAAGAAAACCAAATTGAATACACGTGAGGAAGCATTTTCAGTAGAATAGACCTAAATAAGGTCAGCCATCTCTGAAAAATTTTCACTCCCAAAATTTTCATGAGCTTATCATACCCTAATTTCTTAAAATTGCTTTATCTACTTAATTATTCAAAAGTTAGATAAAATAATAAGTTTCTTTTTCTTTTTTTATACATACTGGTTCCACTTCGACAAAAATTGTGTGTCGACTTTCATTAGGACTCAACCCATCGACTCCATTTTGGTACAAAGGATGAGCTTGATAAAAATGTGGATACGTAAAAACTAAAGGCGAGTCTGAAATTAAATTTTTAATACCAGACTTTAGTTTTCGATAAGTCATACCCAAATGTGAAAAACTGTAGAAAATTAAGCCAAAAAAGGACCTAATGTTTCTTATAAAGAGCTCCTTCAGTTCTTTGTTGACATGAGGTAATCTTACTAATAATTTTTCACATGACTGAACAAATTTTGTTTATAACTTCTTATAAACAATCAACTTTTTTGTACCTTGGCATTTTGATAATTCCAATGCTCCATCTAATAAACATTCTTTAGTATTATTCAGTCCTGTTGTATTTCGAAGGCAAAAACATCCATTTGCTGGAAAACTTGCATTCGATTTCAAAAAATTTTCATCTATTTTGTACCTGAAACCATCTATGTCGTTTTTGAGCTTCACCTCTTTTTCATAGAGCAATTCAGCGCTTCTGTAAATAATAAATTTAACGAAACATGTTACTGTAGAAAAAAACGCTTAACTGTAAAATTTCACAATTTTCTGCTGTTATCTACAAAACTCATGATTTACAAACAAATACAAAAAACCGAGTCAAAAATCAAAATTCTCCATCAATTTGGAGAACATGGATTGAAAAAATTATTATTGTTTAACAAACAATGGGTTTATTTTGGTCTGTTCAAGCTCGCGCTTTTGCTGTTTTTATCAACAAAACCTTTTTTTTTTGAAGCTTCCAAAAAAAGCAGGTTCGTTGATGACAAAGAAATATTTGCATGATTCGTTCCAGATGAGCAAGATTCTCAAAACATCAATATTTTTATTAGGGAACATCAACTCGAGTTTCTCGATGACAAAAGAAACTCAAAATGACTGTATACATAATCGATGATTTGTAGGAATTATCTGGAATTAGTGTACATATTTTTAACCAAGATTTTTTAATAATTCATAAATTTTTTTCTACTTTTTTAATCAATTGATAATAAGAATTAACAAATAGGTAATAATATTGAAACAAACTGTTTGAAAATTATCATAAGTGTAAAAACTTTTGTGACATTGTTGAAAAATTGGTAAGTCGCCAAGACTGTAAGAAAATGTAGAAATTATCAAAACTTAAAAGTTGTCATATTTTTTTCCTTTTGAATTGTTAAAACTGAGATATATTCCATATCCGTCAATGCTGCTGTAAAAACTGTAAATCTATCAAGAAACTTGAACGTTAAGTTTTTTGAAACTGTAAAATTATCACCATTTTGAAAACTGTCAAACTGATCGAAAATTATCAAAAGTATCAATGCTGATGCATTTTTTTTATACATGAGTAAACTTCCAAGGCTGTAAAAGCTGTAAAAACTATAAATCGTCTACAGTTTTTAAACTATTGAAATAGTTGAAAATGTTAATAATTTTAAAACTGCCAATGTTACTATAAACTGTAAAACTATCGAAACCATTAAAATTTTACAGTCCTAAAACTGTAAAATAATCAAAATTTTCGAAAATATTACACCGTTCGAAAATTGCTTAAAGTGTCAAAGCTGTTGCCCCTTTTTTAGAAATGAGTGAAACTTCATGACTGTAAAAATAATAACGAAAAGTTGCCGAAAATTTCTCAAACTATTGATAATTATATAAATGTACATGCAGCTATTAGCTGTATAATTATTATCATTGTCAAAATCATAGAATTTATTAAAACTGTAAAATTATCGTAATTGTTTTAATAGCCTTACTGTTCAAAAACTGGAAGTAGTCCATTTTTTTCACTTTTGATATTGTCAAAACTAGGATTTTCTCTATTACTGTCAATGCTGTTGTGAAAACTGTAAAACAATCAAGACTGGAACGAGAAGTTTTTTATAACTGTAAAAATAATATAACTTTTGAAACTGTCAAACAGTTTGAATATTATCAAAAGTGTCAAAACTGTTGCAACTTTTTTTAAAAACCAGTAAACTTCCAAGGCTGTAAAAACTGTAAAACTGTCAAAAATTGAAAGTTGTCTAAATTTCCAAATTTTTGAAAGTTTCAAAACAGTGGAAATCTGTAAAATATTCCATATCTGACAAAAATGTTGTAAACGGTAAAACTGTAGAAATTTCCAAAAATCTCCAAAAGCCTCAAAAACTGTCAAAAATTTCATAAAAAACTGTCCACAACATCGACACCGACAAAACTATCAAATTTTTCAGAACTATCAAAAACTAAATCTTTTCCGTGTTTTCATCGCTTGTAATTATTAATTTTCTTTTTTTCATGAAACATTTACTTTTAAAATTATAAAATAAAATCAACGATTTCTAAATTTTTTCTGATGCTCTAGGTAAATACTCGTAACTTAAATCCTCCCCAAAGCAAAATTCAAAAAAAACGAAACACACATTTAACTTTGAATCTAGATTCCATTGCACGTAAACTGTTTACCTTATGTTTGCATAAAAATTTACATGAACGAAATTTCAACTATATGTTCATCATCCGTACGCAACCCGTTTACACAAATATTCACTTACGTAGAGATCATTTTATATTTATAAAAAAAAAGACTTTACGTCATTCATTTACATAAACTTTAAATAAAATCATGGTCAAACTTGCATATAAAGAGCTCCAGAGATAATAATCCAATTTTGGAATATTTTAAAACTATAAGGTAAATTTCATCTATCGTTTGATGAAATATTTGTTATTGGGGAATAATAATTTATATTAAAATGACACCTGCAAATGTCGCTATCAAAACTGATGAGCGGCGTCGAGGCAGTTCGATGTGGGGGAAAAATGGTGCTGTCAGTTCCTTGAATGTCATTGCAACTGTAAAAATTTTTCGATTCCTTGCACCCAACAGATGCTGTTTTTTCGCAGTCTGTCAAAGGAACTTGTGGATTCCAAACATCCAATTTCCCATTTTTCCACGATACAATGGAACCCAAATTTTCCAAATTCAAAGTTCCATCGTTCACTTTCAAAAGTCCTTTCGTCGAGGTATTTCTCTGAGAATTTTCACTCACATCATGAAATATGTCCATCATTTACATAAATAAAAAGTGCAGTTTTTGCATGAATTAAACATTAGTTATTTTTAAAATGTTGAAGTGAAAATCTGTACTTACGGATGACAAAAGCGAAAATTTCATGTATGTTGTTTCATTTCCAATGGTTATTGGTTCCAGATATTGAGAATTTCTGTTTTTTATCTTATTGCAAACTATTGCACATTTGCAGTTAAAAATAATTCCGTTGAATAAAAAGTCTTGAACAGTCGTTTTCAAAAAAATGTCTGGTTTGGGAAATATTTTGGGTAAACATGATCTATCAAAAATGGCTAATTCTAAGTCACTTTGCTTTTCTTCGGCTACACTTGTAATTATGGCCTGTAAATAAACAATTTTGTTGAAAAATTTTTTTTACAGTGAAATGATGGTTTAATATTGTGAAGTGGGATTTGGTACACGTTTTCTGAATAATAATAACTGATGTAAAAGGCAATTTTTTATTAATATGGGCCCATTAACATTTACGTTTTTCTCATTTATCAACGAAAATCTGAAAAATTTGGAGAGTGTCGAAATATTCTGTAAAATCTTGATCGGTTAGGCAAATTTTCAATAAATTTGGAAAGTTTCGAATATTTTGAATTAGGCTTGAAATTTAAAAAAATCAAAGAACATCAAAAATTTTGAAGATTGCAATTCTTGATTGACAATTCTTAGATTTAAAGTTATTGAAACACTAAAAAATATTGAAAATTTCAATTTTTTTGAATAATTCTAGAGAATGGTAAACATTTAAAGAATTTCAGAAAATAAACTTTGTAGATTCTTGTCGTTATCGTGTTTCCTCGAAGAATGTATGATAATATTTTTCCATTTTTTGATAAAGATCTAGGAAACCTTCAAATTATCCACAAATCACGAAAACTCTATCTATCTATCTAATATTTGTAAACATTCGAAAAAATGTGTATAGTTTGAAACATTTGTTTTGAATTTGAAAAAATTGAAAATATTAAAGATTGTCAATAATTATAATAATTCGTACAGTTTGTAAAATTTCAGATATTGTTTCATCAACTTTGTGAATTATCTTTTTCACCACATTTTTTCGAAATTTATATCATACGTAGTTTGTTCATTTTTTAATAAAAATCTGAAAGCTTGAAGAGTATTAGAAAATCATGAAAAACCATAGTCATTTGAAAATTCCAAAAATATAATAAAATTAAGGAGAGTTTACATTACTTAAGAAATGTTGAGAATTTCGGAAAATCAGAGAAAATTGAAAATTCTGAAGATATTCAATAATTCTCAAAAATTCGATAAACTTGTAAGATTCCACAAATAAACATAAAATTTTCAAATTTGTGTTCATTATCATGTTTCTTCAAAATATGTACAATACTGGTTATTTATTTAAAAAAAAAACCTGAAAAACTAGAAAAGAATTATAAAATTATGAAAAATCCTAGTCATTTAGAGATTGTTTAAAATCATGTTAAAGTATTAGAGGGTTTGTAATACTTTTGAAATTTTGAAAAATTCGGAGAGTTGAAAAATTTCATCCCAAAAAATTCGTACAGTTTGTGAAATTTCAGATTTTGTTTCATCAACTTTGTGAATTATCTTTTTCACCACATTTTTTAGAAATTTATATAATATGTAGTTTGTTCATTTTTTAATAAAAATCTGGAAAGCTCAAAGAGTATTAGAAAATAATGAAAAACCATAGTCATTTGAAAAATTTCAAAAATATGATAAAATTCTAGAAGATTCATATTACTTCAGAAACGCTGAGAATTTAGGAAAATCAAAGAACATTGAAAATTTTGAAAATAGTCAATTATTCTCAAAAATTCGAAAAACTTGTAAGATTCCACAAATAAACTTAAAGTTTTTTGATTTGTGTTCATTATCATGTTTCTTCGAAATATGTATAATAATGTTTATTAAAAAAAAAAAAAACCTGAAAAACTAGAAGAGAATTAGAAAATTATAAAAAATCCTAGTCATTTGGAAATTGTTTAAAATCATGAGAAAATATTAAAGAGTTGGTATAACTTTTGAAATTTTGAAAAATTCGGGGAGTTGAAAAATTTCATCTCAAGAAATTTGAGAAATTTGTATAATTGAAGAAATGTTTGAAAAATTTGTAGTTTGTATGATCATTTTCCCTCAAAATATGCACAGCATTTTTTTATTTATTTTATTATGAAAATATCAAAAATGTTGAGAGTATTAGAAAATTATAACAAATCTGTCATTTGAAGTGTCTGAAAATATAAGGTCCTGAAGAGTTTATGTATATTACTTTTGAAATCATTGAAAATTTTGCAAAACTGAAGAACATTGAAAATCCTCAAGATAATGAAAAGTTCTAAAAAATTCAAAACCTTTGTAAAATTCAAGAAATGTTTATAAAATATGGAGTTTTTGTTTATTATCGTGTTTTTTCGAACTATGCATAAATTTTTTTTTTTCATTTTTAATAGAAAGCCATTAATATAAAAAAATTTATATAAAACTTCAAAAATTTTGGAGTGAAATGAATTAGCTTAAGATTTTGCAGAATTTGAAATTTCGCATTGAATTTGAAATATCAAAAGTATCAAAAAATTAAAGAACATCGAAAATTCAAAAGTTTTTCGATAAGTCAAAAAAATTTCAAAATTTTGAAAATTTTACAGTTAATATATTCAGAGTGTAAGAATTGTATCCATCATCATATTTCTTCAAAATATATCCATAATTAGATTTTCTGTTTTTTTAATCAAATTCTGAAAAACTTGAAAAGAACTAAAAAATTCCGAAAATTTGATCAAATAGGGTAAAAATCAAACAGTCTGTATGAAGCCTAAAATGTTCAAAATTTCAAAAAATCAAGAAAGTTCAAGAATCCTTAACATATTCGGAAAATGTGTACTTACAAATTGTATAAAATTTGAAAAACCCATTGAAATTACAAAAACTGTATGTATATGATTCTTTAAATTTTCTCAGATCGAAAATAGCACCATAGTTCAATAATAAACTCTATCTTCAAAATTTTCAATAAAACTCTAATATTCTAGAAAATGATGATAAATTTCATAAACTGTAAAAAATTTCTTTTAATAAACAAATAAATACAACTAATTTACGTTCATTCCTGCAATTCATAAAAACACAATGCACAAAAAACTGTTTCTCACATGACACCCAGCCAAATATTCCAATTCTGCAATCACCAATCTCAAATTTCTCTGCTGTACCAAATCACTTTGTCTTTTCTTTTATTCTCTTATCTGTTACCAAACGTACCATGAGAGGTAAATTAACGATCGTGATTTCATCAGTCTCACTTTGCGACCCAGAATCCTCGGCATTGAATTTGTACTTTTGCCTTTCCACGTAAGACAAAATACCTTCGCCTTCATCACTGATGTTGTACTTCTTCCTGTATTCACTGCAAAAAGAGAAAAACAAAAAAAATACAAAATATAGTATCGTTTCTAAAAGCGAATCTGCGTTCATGAATTGATATATCGTCTGTACTTTTTCATTGGACATGACACGTCCCACGAAATCGTGCTAATTCATTTGAATTGGAGCCAAGCACGAAATTTACTTGTCCAATTTACAATTTCAAGCTGCAAATTTATTTAGATGAAGAAAAATTTGTTTTCAAATGCAGCAAATGTATCATGGTGTGAAATTCTAGAAAAATTGTTTAGAAAAACGTATTTTTTGATAAGAAAATGTGTGAAACTTCTTTTAAAGTTTGGAATAACATTTTGATCTACGTGTACATTCTGCAGAAAAAGGGTGAAGATAAGTTCAATCCACATCACCAAGGAGAAACAAACCAAACACGTCAATTTGCTCTTCATCCAAAAATCAGACTTGATTTCAATGATTTTATTCAATTATTTCTCACCTTGCTCGATTTTTTTAATTTAAGTTGCAATAATGATGAATATTGTCGAATTTGAAAGTAAAAAAAATTTTTTGGAGTTAATTTTGATGTTTATTGGAATAAGTTTGGTTCTGACGCGCGTTCGAATTGTGCAAATCAAAAATGATAAACACGATCGATACCAAATGACTGTAATCAAAAGATAAAAATTAAGATCGCTCTGTAATTGTTGGAATAAACAAGAATAACGATTATAAATGACGCCAGAAAAATAAGAAATTGATAGATAGAATCTAAAAATCTCTAGTGTAAAAAAAGTAATGACTTTTCGTAAAATATGAGTAACACAGAAATTAATAAAATAGTATTATATTGAATTTAAAAAAAAACATTAAGATTGCCAAACAAATGATTAGTTGCACCAAATTTTTCAGAAAATCCAAATTCTTCTTTTTAATTTTCAATCAAAAGACGTAAAAAAACCGATTGTAATCACGTATGTGTATAAATCAAGATCATCGATTGATGAGTTAACCAATTGCGTGGAAAATAAATAAAGTGTTGCATTATCAAACAGAAATTATAAAAGTACTTGAAAACTCGATCATCATTCGAAAATGAAAGGAACGTATCATTGAGGTTATACAGCAAAAAAATGTCTGATATGTAATCAACTAAAATTATCGACTCGAAAAAAAAAAGAATCAAGTACGAGAAATCTCATGAATGCGATTTTGTGCGATTAATGAATTATTCAAAAATCCCAGAAAAGTATTTGGATGAGTTTTATCCAAATTTAAACATTTTTATCCAGTACTTGATAGAGAATGCATTTTTTTGCATTTTTTAATTATTGTTTGAAATTAGAGAAGATTTTGTATTAATTATGATTTTATCAAATCGAGTTTTCTCAGATTTTAGAAACGATTAAAAAAATAAAAGAATTTCAAATACCGTTCTTCAATTTGATTTTTTTTATATTTTGTTGTAAAGTTTGTTGAAATTTAATGAAATCTTACTCGTAAACGTAAGGTCCCATTTCATTCAAAATAGGTTTTGCCCCTTGCCTTACATCTTCGGGATTCGTGACATTGAATAAATAGACCTTGAACTTGATTGGAACAGGCAATGTTTCCCATTGCGAATATGCCTCGGTTCCATTGATTATTTTGACCGACTGAAAAAAAATAATGCACTGATTGGGGTCCATGACGATGATGAATGTGAGTTTTGCTGAACCCCGTGAGAAAAATGCTTTTTTTCCACACGCTTGCATATCACGGGAATATGGCATTTTCTTACGTCCTTCTCGAGTAAATAAGCAAAATATATTTAACAGAAAATGTTCCAATGTGTAAATTGAAGTGTAATGGAACTAGTGAAACTTTTTTCAATTTAGAAAATTTATCTACGTTTTCTGATATTTTAGATTCTTGATTGAAATTTTTTAATTATTGACCATCTCTGTATGGTAAAACTTTTTTGGATTTTAAAGAAGTTGAAGAATATTACGAAGTGTCCGTTTTTTAGAAAATTTTCAAAATAAACCAGAATCTACAAAAACTTTTGACGTTTTCTGGAATTTAACAAATTTTTGGAATTTATTAGAATTGTTGCCGATTTTTCGGCATTTCAGATGGTTTTCTAACTTTTTCAAATTATTCAACTTTGGAACACCATACAAACTGTGGAGAAGTTTTCTGAAGTTTCTAGCAATTTGTTGAAATTTCGATTTTTTTTTAATTCTTTCCAAGTTTTACAGATCCTTGCCTAAAAAAAGAAAAAAATATCACGTACATCTCGCAGAAATATGATAATGAATGTAATTTACAAAATTTATTAACTTTTTCTAAAATTCTAAAAATTTTCGAATTTTTCATAATTATTATCCTTAAATTTCAGGAGTTTCTTTGATTTTTCAATATTTTGAAAATTTCAATCATAGTACTCGAAAGAGTAATTTTTCCAACATTTTGAAATTTTTCGTAATTTTCGAATACTATTATAGTTTCACAAATAAAATTAATATGGAGAAGTAATAATTCATTATTATGCATATTTCGAAATATATATTCAATAAACACAATGGACAACATTTTTAAACTTTTTTCGAAACTACAAATTTTTCCAATTTATTAGCATTTTGAAAATTCTTGATAGATTCGATGTTTTTCATAACGTTCTAAAATATTCGAAATTACAAACATACTGAACATTTCAAATTTCATAAAAATTTGTCAAACTAATAAAAATTTATCGTTATAATTTGATATCTTTCAAGTTTTTCAGATTTTCATTAAAAATGAAAAAAAAATTATTATGCATATATTTAGAAGAAACATGATATTAAACACAATCTACAAAATTCAGAAACTTCTAATATTCTACAAAATTTTGAAAGTTTTCAAAATTATCGACCATCTTCTAAATTTTTATCGTTTTTTGATTCATCGAAATTTTAAAAATTTCAAACATAATACAAAATATTCGAAACAAACTCAATTTTAGAACAATATCTCTAATTCATTAAGATTTTCAGTGGTTATTTATACTTTTCGAATTTGTTAGATATTCATCAAAGAAGGAAAAAAAATTATCATGAATATTTCGAATAAATATGATAATGAACATTATCTATGAAATTTATTAACTTTGTCTAAAATCCTACAAATTTTTGAATATTTTTCATGATTGCTGATATTCTCCCAAATATCTAATGTTTCTCTGATTTATCAAAATTTTCAGAATTTGTATCATAGTACACGAAATAATAATTTTTGCAACTGATCAAAATTTTTTGTAATTTTCAAACCCTATCGAAGTTTCACAGATAAATATGGAAAATTAACAATACATTACATATAATGCATACTTTAAAAGAAATGATTAATTTATAATTAACACAATTGCAAAATAATTAAAAATTATTTTCACAATCCTACAAATTTTCAGGATTTCTTATCATTTCTGAAAATCTTCAAAATTGTCGAAATTTTTCTGAACTTTTTGGAATTTTTTAAATTCCAGAAAAATTCATTAATCTGGATTCGTTAAATGAAATATACAAAAATTATGAACTGATTCTACAAAATTTTGAAAGTTTTCAAAATTATTGACGATCTTCAAAAATTCTAGTTTTTTTTTCATTTTTCGAAATCATAAAAATTGTATACAGAGTACAAACTATTCTAAAATTTGCAAATAAAATAAAAATATGCCAAACTGACTAAGATTTGAAAAATTTCCAGGTTTTCTATAGTTTACATTAAAAAATGAAGAAACATCAAGTATATTTCAGAAAAAAAAAATTAAATGAACACAATCTACAAAATCTTGAAATCCTACAAATTTTTCAAATTGCCTTGAATTACTGACTATCTTTAAAATCGTCAATGTTTAATAATGTTTAAAAATTTTAAAAATTTCATTTATAATACGAACTATTTGAAATTTTCCAAACGTTATAAAAATAATTCAAGATTTTATAATAATATAACATTTTTCGAGTTTTAGAAAATAATGAAGTAAACTTAAAAAACACTATCCTGCAAATTTCGAAAAAATATAACATTTACCAAGCGTAAAATTTTTACACACACTCTAATTAATCTAAAACAATAAATATTCACCAATGTAGAGCTTCAGATCAAACCACTTTTCAGATCAAAATCACTTTTTCAAATCGGTAAGATTCATCTACAGGAAAAATTCCTCTCACTTCTGTATTTTACAGTAAATTTCACTGTATAAAATAAAACTCACTGACCACTTAGGTAAAATTTCACTTATTCAAAAATCTACATCACACGTGATTCAATCGCAATTCTAAATAATTTAACATTCACTGTTTCAGATACAAAGACCCTGAAAAACAACTTCACGTTTTTCCATTAATCAGAGAATGTTCTGCAGGTTCATACTCACTTCATCGATGCCATTATTCATCAATTGCGGGAACAGGTACAAACCCAAGAACAGACCCACGCCAATAAAAATGGCCCCTAATATTAATATTACTACGGAACAACGCCAGTTCATTTCGATTTTTCAACGTACGTTTCGGTAGTGATCGAAGGTCCCAAAGACGAATCGTCTCATTCTCTGAAACCATTGATATCTTATCGGTGAATATTCTGTTCTGATCACGAGATTGCTTAACATTCGTACCAGAAATCAAGATAAATTGTGCATTTCAAGCATGAGTTCATCATCCAATTACGTCTTTTTTCCACAATGTTCAGAAATGTTTGAATCTAGAGAAATAGGACATTTTTTTCTTTCTAATTTTTAAGCTCTTAAAGGTTACAATGTATGTAAATGTTTGACATATCGCTGAATGTTAGCATAATTCAAAAAAAAATGATGTGCCCAAAAGCTTCCAAATATTGCACGATGTTGTTTTCTTCTTTGTATTGATGATAGGCAATGTTCAGGAATATTTGAATCTCGATAAATGGAACATTTTTCTAATATTCAAGTATTCTGAAGGTGAAAATTTATAAAAATGTTTGGCATATCGCTGAATGTTAGCATAATTCAAAGAAAAATGATGTGCCCAAAAGCTTCCAAATATTGCACGATGTTGTTTTCTTCTTTGTATTGATGACAGGCAATGTTCAGGATTATTTGAATCTTGATAAATGCAACATTTCTTCTAATTTTTAAGTATTCTGAAGGTGAAAATTTATAAAAATGTTTGGCATATCGCTGAATGTTAGCGTAATGCAGCGAATAATGATGTGCCCAAAAGCTTCCAAATATTGCACGATGTTGTTTTCTTCTTTGTATTGATGATAGGCAATGTTCAGGAATGTTTGAATCTCGATAAATGGAGCATTTTTCAAATTTTTAAGTATTCTGAAGGTTAAAATTTATAAAAATGTTGGGCATATCGCTGAATGTTGGCGTAATTCAGAGATTAATGGTGAACCCTAAAGCTTCCAAATTTTGCACGGTGTTGTTTTCTTCTTTGTGTTGATGATAGGCGAATACAATACCATTTTCCTCTTTGTTTTCCATCACTGTTACATTAAAAAAAAGTCCTCAACAATTTCCAACAGCTGTACCATTCAATTTGAAAGGAAAAGCAGGAAATTTTCTTCCATTTTTTCAAATAGACAAACGACTTTCATTTTTCATTCCATATGCAATGACATTCGCATTTATGCTACAAGTACTCGTGATCACGACAATCACGTTCCAGAATTTCTGTTTTACATTGCCATGAGTGAGTGACATTAAAACATTACAAGGTCGGAGCCAGCCTGGAATGATAATAAGGTTCCGGTTTAACGAACAAATTTTTTAATATCATAGGCTCGATCTCATTTCCGGTTGACAGTTTCGAGTCGAGGGCAAAAAATAGTGTACTCGCAATTTGTTTAATATGCATTCTTAGATCGTACTTTGTGAAAGTGAGACAAGGATATAATTATTCATCTTTGCAATAATTAGCATGATTTATCTGAAATGTCGTGGATTTATCATGAGATCATTTTTATTTGTCAATGAAGTGAGGTTTTATGAAGCAGTGGAATTTGTTTACTTGGATAAGTTTTTTTTAAGATGATTTTTTGAGTCATTTGGTCTCTAATTTTCCAGGTGATTAGGGTTGAGTTTTTTTTTCTTTTTTATTGAATTATAGTTTGTTTTTTTGCGGGTAATGGGAAAATCTTTTTTACTGATATTTCTAAAATTTCTTACGATGAAACAACCGAAATTCAAGCGAAATTCATAAATACGTGTCTCGACGATTTTAATTAAGATGCCAGAAAAAAATTTCCACAAAAAAAAAGACAACCTGAATCATTTGGATGATTTTAAATGGAATAACCTTTTTTTTGTTTTTTTACTGGTAAGATATGTGAAAAAGTATGTTTTTTTGCAATTTAGGTTCCCCAATAAATGTTTATTTAACATACAAATTTTGATTTCGTTGAATTACTGAAGAAAATTTGCTGAATTTCAATTATTTCGAATGACAAAATAAATTTTTTGTTTGTAAATAGAAATAAATAGACAATACGAAAAATTCTAATTTTTTAAAATTCAAAACATCAATTAGAAACTTATCTTACATAAAAATTTCGAAAACTTACATTATCGAAATTTTAAATTGATGAGTAAAATTTTGAAAAAAGGTGTTCTTTTTCTTTTATACAATTTAACCTTCTTTGGGAATTTAAAAAATTGAACCTTCTTTTTTCTTCTACTGACATTTTTTTCTTGAATTTCATTATAACTCTGTTGACCATTTTTTTCTTGAAAAAAATTTGAATTTTTTTTTTAATGGCTATACTTTTCTTGAATTTGGCCATTCTCTTTGTTTTCTTAAATTTGGCCATACTATTAACCATTTTTTCAAATTATACTATTTGGATTTTTTCTTAACTTCAACATATATTTCTTGAAAAAAAATACTATCTTTTTCCTTCCATTGGCCATTTTTTCTTTAATCCGACGTTTTTTTCTCAAATTTTACCATTTTATTCGCCAATTTTTTTTCTAAATTAGATGATTCGAATGTTTTTCTGGAATTTGAACATTTTTTTCTGAAAAAAAATAATTTAACCTTTTATCCTTTATTGACTATTTTTTTTTAATATGGCCATTCTGTTGGGTATTTCAAATTTGACCACTTGAATTATGTTCCCAAATTTTACTATATTGTTCTTAAAAAAAAAATTGACTTTTTTTTCTTGCATTGGCCATTTTTTTCTTTACCTTAACCATTTTTTTTTTTCTAGGAGTCGACCATTCTATTGACCATGTTTTTCTTGAACTGGACCATTCGAATTTTTTCCTAAAATTCAACCTTGAAAAAAGACTTTTGCCTTCTTTTTTTTCTACTGTCCATTTTTATTCGAATTCGACTATTCTATTGACTATTTTTGCCTTGAATTTGGCCAGTTGAATTTTTTTTTGGAATTCGACCATTCTCTTTTCTTCTATTGACCATATTTTTTCTCGAATTCGATCATCCTTTTTTTCTTGAATGTGGCCATTCTATTGGCCATTTTTTTCTTAAATTTGACCATTTGGATTTTTTCTCAAGTTCGACAGTTTTTTTCTAGAAAAAAGAATTTTTAATTTTCCCTGGTAGTATTTCTTGAACATAATGGAAATAATCAATCCTTTAAAAATGTCTCGTTTTACAAATTTCAACATTTTAAAAAATCGTTACTCAAAAATGACAAAAGGCCCATATAAAAATGAAAAAAAAAACGCTTTCTAATCATTTTTCTTTACAGAATACAAAAAAAAAAACAATTTTTTAATTCGATTTTCCACATGTGAATAATTTGACATGGAACGGCCCATTCGTTTTCTATTCTTGAATTTAGAAATCTAGAGATAGTAACGCTGCTGTTGTAACTATATACACGTGGCAACGTGTAAAATTTCGCGATACTGTCGAATCAAATTAAACTCCAGTAAAAGTTTTTCTGAAAATCAGTGAAAAAAAGGACCAAGTTGCTCGAAATTAGGCAAGTTTCCAAATCAACCTGTGTCCAAACATCCGTAAAATTTGCGAAAATTGGCACAAATATTTGCAGTGTAAGTCTTCATTCATGATATCCAAATGATAAACCAATTTGCAATCATAAGTTTGCTTTTTTTCAGACGTTCATCGAAATATTCCGAAATTTTTTTAATATTGAACTGCAGGATCCAGAAATAAACCTAGATATCGAGTGAAAATTTTCAAATGAGGTTAATTGTTTCTTTTAGATTTATTAATGACATAAGCGATCGCGTGAAATCTTTATTTAACAACTGGAAAATGTTTAAAAAATTAGGTTGTGAAATTCGTCGAAAATGACAAATCTTTCTTGAGGTTCTGCGAAATGTGCTGTAAAATTAACAAAATTGAATAAAATATTATATTTCATCAGTGATAGTAATTTTGATAATGAAAAAAATAATAAAATTAAAGTTATTCATCAAATTTTTAAGAATGTCATTTTCCTTTTGAACGGATTCTCAAAATTTTCGATGAACATGAAAATGATTGCTCAAAGAGTTGGAAATATGAAAATTTCACTATAAAATTTCAATTCCATCGATTCCAACCCAACAAACACACCAACCAAAACAAATTCCATTTTCGTCAACAGTTGCAAAATCAAAACAAGATACAGAAGTCGACGATCGAAAAATGAGGCGTTCGGAATTGGTGCTCATTTGCTCAGTCAGTCTCCGCTGTGAGTCGAGCGCGTGAAGACCAATCGAAGAAAGCTCGCATTTTGAGTGACAGAGAAAATCGGAAGAAAATGTCATCGTTTGACTCGGATTGCATGACTTTGACGCGATTTGTGCTGGCGGAACAGCGCAAAGTGCCAACCGCTACCGGGGACTTGACGCAATTGTTGAACAGCATTCAGACTGCCGTCAAGGCCGTCAGCTCGGCCGTAAGAAAAGCCGGCATCGCGAACATGTGAGTACTCATAATTACGCCGATAAACGGGTTTAGTTCAAGTCATTCGAGAAATTCGTTGCCCTGGGATGAAATGCCACATGCCTTGGAAATGGGGTCTCGAAGGAATTCTATGGACACAGTGACTCCAGAAGATGAAGTTCTTGACCATTGCAGACTATTTTTAGCAATCTGTTTTTACCACTATACGAATTAAACTTCTTACCTATTTGACCATCAAGTCTTTTGACCACTTACTTTGGAATTCATATACCGGCATCAATTAGGTCTTAAAGACATCCTATGGACACAATGAATTCAGAAGAAGTTCTTGACGATTGCAGCCTATTTTTACCAATCCGTTTTTACCACTATACAAATTTACCACATATTTTACCGTGAATTCTTTTTACCAGTGTTTTTACCACTAATTTTGAAATTCACGTAATGACATCAAATGGGTCTTGAAGAAATCCTAATGGACACTGATTCCAGAAGATGAAGTTCTTGACCATTGCAGCTCATTTTTATCAATCCGTTTTTATCTCTTTACAAATTTTACACTTACGAATTTTGTCATTAGATTTTTTTATCATTTATTTTGAAATTCACGTATTGACATCAATAAAGTCCTAAAGACATCCAATGGGCACAATGAATTCAGAAGAAGTTCTTAACAATTGCAGCCCTTTTTTTCCAATCCATTTTTACCACTATACAAATTTACCACATATTTCACCGTGAATTCTTTTTACCAGTGTTTTTATCACTAATTTTGAAATTCACGTAACGACATCAATTAGGTCTTGAAGAAATCCTAATGGACACTGATTCCAGAAGATGAAGTTCTGGACTATCGCAGCCAATTTTCACCAACCCGTTTTAACCACTTTACAAATTTTACCACTAAATCTTTTGGCCACTTACCAATTTTACCATATATTCATGTATCCAGTGTTTTTTACCACTAACTTCGAAATTCACATATTGATGTTTGAAGTGAGAA
Source organism: Platygaster robiniae (assembly GCA_028476575.1). Classification (NCBI taxonomy): domain Eukaryota; kingdom Metazoa; phylum Arthropoda; class Insecta; order Hymenoptera; family Platygastridae; genus Platygaster; species Platygaster robiniae. Next base: position 45,805,169 of record CM052020.1, read on the forward strand.
GAAGACAGAGATTTCTTCTTGACAGAAGAAGACAATCTTATTCTGAAACTTACTAAAAATGAAGCAACGAGAAACGTTTCAACTGAAAATTATTGTTTTAATAAGGTATATAGATTAAGGGATTGAGTATAATTTGATATTTATAGTGGCTGAACATTGATGGAGGACAGAGCATAAATGAGTATGGGATGTGGATGAAATGACGAGATGATAAATAATAATGATAGAATGTATAAGAACCATTATATTTCTAGATTCATTCAATAATTATTATGCTCGAATTATTTATAATATATTTAGTATTGCCGTTAGTAAAATTATTGACAAGATTAATCAAGAAACTCAAATTGAAAGGTTTTTTTTTTTTGGATCAAAGCTAGCATCAAGCTTAAAAAAAGAAAAATCAAATAATTCCTTGTTCTTCTATATTCATTTGCATTAAATGTAGGTATTACTAAGATCCGTTATTATTGACTCCATAGATTTTCATAAAAAAAACTCAAATTTTCCATTAAAAGTGCTAAAATGCCGTTTTCTGAAATTTGAAGCAAATTAACCATACAAAAGCCTAGACATCTATGATATTAAAGTTATATGACTGTAAAAAATCCTAAAAGAAATCGTGTTTTGTTTTTCGCTTATTTCAATTATATTTGTCAATATCAACTTTTTATACGCATAGAAAAATTTGAAAAAGCGACCTCCAACGTTGTAATTTGCCAGAGTTCTTGCATCTCTTATAATGTTCATGATATTCAATTATTTTTTGTCTTCAAACGCAAAGTTGATTAGAGCATATGATACGAAAAAAGTGCTAAAAACGTGACGCGGTCGTTTATCGTGATTAGAGCAACGTTCTTAATAGGTCTTTGAACGAGGGAATCATGTCCCGTAATGATCGAGAGTTCGAACCCCAAGGATGATAACCCGTGATAATACGTGCTCTTATCAATGAATTCAAGGAGCTTGGATTTTTTTAGATTCTCGATTTCATTCGCGAAAACAGAAAAGCTTGTGCCAAAATTTCTTACGTATTTTATTTTATGAATACTGTCTCACCTGTCGTACAATTTTTGTCGGGTCATCAAACAATTGTAATACCCTTTAAGAATTGAATGAATCAATGAGTATGATTTTTTCTGATGAAGATACTATAATATTCAGAAAAAGTCTTAATTTCCACATTAAAAACATAAAATTCTTAGGTATGGCATCGCTGGAAGCGTAAACGTCCAGGGCGAACAAGTGAAAAAGCTCGACGTCCTGAGCAACGAGCTTTTCATAAACATGTTAACCTCGTCTTTCACAACTTGTCTCCTCGTGAGTGAGGAAAATGAAAACATCATCGAAGTCGAAACCGAGAAACAAGGAAAATACATAGTCTGTTTCGACCCCTTGGACGGTTCATCGAATATTGAGTGTTTGGTATCGGTCGGCTCGATTTTCGCTATTTACAAAAAACTGGAAACTTCGGAAAAACCGTCTTTGGAAGACGCATTGCAACCTGGGAAGAATTTGGTGGCCGCTGGGTATTCTTTGTATGGTTCTGCGACCATGATGGTTCTTTCGATTGGTGGAGACGTCAATGGTTTCACGTATGATCCTTCGATTGGGGAATTTATTCTTACAGAGAGGAACATGAGGATTCCTGCTAGAGGGAATATTTATAGGTAGAATACAATAAGTACATAATAAGGAACAAGAAATTAAATATGAATAATGAAGAAGAAAAAGAAGAAAATAAATTTCTTGGGATGCATTGTCAGATGCCAAATTCAAGTCATCATTGAGGGTGCAATTTTCTGGATTTTTCTGTTTTTCAATTAAATATCTGCAAATTACTAGAACATAATTTCTTTCCTTGGATGTATTGATCAAATTTTGCAACACTTGAAAAATATGATGATAAAATACAGGAAATTCTGGGAAAATACTGTAAAATAACATGAATTTTGTTCAAATTTGTACCTACAGTATCAATGAAGGGAACCAAGAATCATGGCAAACTGGAGTTAAAAGTTACGTGGACCAGAAAAAAAGTCCTAAGACTGGAAAACCTTACGGGGCAAGGTATGTTGGTTCCATGGTTGCGGATGTCCATAGAACCATAAAATATGGAGGAATTTTTATGTATCCTGCAACGACTTCCAGTCCAAATGGAAAAGTGAGTTGTATTATTTAGGTATTTATTATTGAAATACTGGTTAATATATTAAAAAAAAAACATTATTAGAGAAATTTGTAGGCAATGAGGAAAATAGAAATTTCTATGTTCTTCAGCGAAAGTCCGAAAAATTTTGTGAATTAGGCATTACTGAAATTTATAATGTCGTGAAAATTTTTGAGATTGTTAATTGCATGGTATTCAAAGAATTTATAGAATTTCGGAAATTATCCATGAATTTTCATATTTATTCTTCAGTGGAAATCTAAATAACTTTGAACTTATCGAAAAATTATTAAAAATATGAATGACTTGAATGAATTTTAATCACATTTGGTAACTTTTGAAAAATTTGTATAATGTTATAAATTTAAAGAATGAGGAAACATTGAAATGTTGGGGGATTGTTCATAATTCGAAAATGTTCATTAAATTTGTATATTAATATAATTTTCAAATAATGTTGATAAATTTTGAAAATTGTGCTCTTTATCATATTCTTTCGAAATATGATGAAGTGATTTTACATTGATATTCCTTCGAAACATGAATGATAATTTTTTCTCATTTCTAGTAAAAATCTATTAAACTTGCATGTTTTTCAAGAATTACGAATGACATGAATAACTGAAGCAAATATTGATGAAATCAGGAAAATTTACTTCATTGAGTCGTATTATAACAGAAAATTGGAAAATTTCGAAAAACTGCAGTACATTTAAAATTCAAAAGATTGTTATTAATTTCTAGAAATTAAAGAATTCATAGGATTTTAGAAAACATCTTCAAATCTCGCAGATTTTATTCAACATCAGGTTTCTTCAGAATAGGCATAATAATGTTCTTTTGATTTTTATTAAAAATATAAATCTAAAAATATTTGAGAAGTAAGTATTGAAAAATTACTTTTAATCTTAATGATTTGAACGTATTTATATTTTTATAAAATTTTTAGAGAGAGACTGTTTTATAGTCGAGATTACGATAATTTCAAAAAACGAAAAAAATTGGGAATTCAAAAGATTGCCAATAACTCTATTGAATTTGTCGAATTCATGTATAGAATTTTCGAAAATATTTATGAATTTCGTGAGTTGTATTCGTCATATTATTCTTAAAAAAAAACACGTTTTTTTTTTAATTTTAAATATAAATTTGGGAAACTTCAACATTATTCAAAAATGACAGAAAATCCAAATTTCCTGCACAAACTTTGATGAAATTCTAAAAATTTTAAATCGTTCGTATTATTTCATTGGTATTCAAACTATACCAAAACATTCGATAACATCGAAAATTTCGAAGATTGCGTTCATTATCATAATTCTTCAAAATATGTGTAACTAAAATGTTCTTTTCATTTTTTTATAAAAATTTGGAAATCTTGAGATGACAAAAAATCATGGGATAGACAAATTTTTATAATATTTGGAAAAATTCAAAAAGTTCGTATTATATGTTGGATATTCCAAAAATCTCAAAATATAAACAATTGAAAATATCAAACAATGTTATTAATTCTAGAAAATCTGAAACATTTGTAAACTTTCCGGAAAAACTCGTAAATTCTGTAGATTTTGGAAAATTTTGAAAATCCCGTTAAACTACAGAAACAGCATAATATTAGTAAAAAAAATTGTAAATAAAAAAACGTTTTGTCGTTCTTCAAAAGTCAATAATTTTGAAAATTTCAAACCATCGATGAAATAATCGATAATTTTGCAGAAATCTGAATTCTTCCAATTTTCTAAACAATAAACCAACTATCACTGAAAAAAAGGACAGTGATTCAAATTACAAAAAAATCTTGAAGATTCCCGAAATTTTTTCCAAAATTCGATCATTATCATAAAAAAAATTGTAATAGAAAAATATTTTGGATATCTTTCAGAATCAAGAAACTTCGAATTTCATTCCCGAAATTGTTGATTCTCGACGAAAACATAAATTTAAAAAAAAATAAACTATCGTAACTTCTAAAAAATTGCCAATACTTGAAAAAACTGTCTAAATATTAAAAAATAAGAATCCAAAAATATTCTCTGAAACCTCCAGTAGATAAAAAAATAACATCTCATCAAATTACCAAAAGAAAAACATGTTCAAAACACATTGAACCTACCTCTCTTTCTAAATAAACAAAAAAAAAACAATAAAATTAATTTTCCAGTTACGACTGTTATACGAATGCAACCCCATGGCCTACATAGTCACCCAAGCTGGCGGCCTCGCCTCAAACGGAAAAATCGACATCCTGAACATCCAACCAAAAGACATCCACGAAAGGTCCCCAATTTTCCTGGGCTCTCGAGAAGACGTCGAAGAAGCCACTAGTTTCCTCTCCCAAAACCAATAAACAATTTTTTCAAATAAAGATATATATATATATATATATATATTTCAGGAACAACGAGTTAACAATAAATCAACGCTAAAGTCCGTAATCTCTCGAACATTCGATAAATAAAGTATTGCAAAACGACCGTTTTTCTGCGTGATTTTCGGTATAAACTGTAAACATTCCAAAAAAAAATTGTCCAAGTGATCAGTGACTGAGAATTCGCAAATTTCCGGAAACGATTTTGTTCTCCAAAATGGTCCCAGAAGGAAGGTCAATCCGGTCACCGTGGTTCGCGATGATGATGACGGTTCCTTTCAAGGTCACGCCCTTGCCGAAGGTCACGTCCCCGGAGACCGTCAAGTGGTCCAGATCCAGGAGGTCAGGGATCGTTGGGAACCGATCCAGAAATTGCTGGACCTTGAAGAGGACGTGCAAATTTTCTTTTTTGGAAGAAGTTTTTATCCTATTTCGTATTTAATTCAAAAAACTACAGGAATATTGTTGCACATCTAGAAAGTTTCGAGAAGATTGTACTCAATGATGGAATGATTGTTTTTTTTTTTTTACAGAAAATTAGGAAAATGAAACATACGAACCAGAGTTCGCAGATTTTCCTAGCCTAGTTTGTACTTCACCAACAGAATTGTGAATAAATTTTTCTACTACCGTTGGAGAAGTCTACTACATTTGCGAAATCAAAGTTTTTGAAAATTTAGAATTCGGATCATAAAGAGTGATCATAAAAATGTTGTGAATTTCATTATTTTATAAATTGTAATTTTTGTCGACATTTTAAAATCTTCATAACTTAGAGAATTCATCTAAATTGACTGAAATTTCGAATTTTTATTGACAACTTTTTGAGTTTGAAAATTTTCAAGATTACACACAGTTTTTGTAGTGCAGCGTTTTCAAAATTTTCTACAATCTACAAAATTTACGTGCATTTTCTTAAATTTTACGAATTTTGCAGAATGATTGACATTATTTGAAATTTCGTGTTTTCTGATTTTATTAGATTTTAAAACTTTGGAATGTAGTAGACTATTAGATTTTTCCGAATTGGTGAAAATGTATCCAACACATGCAAGATTTTTCTTATTTTTAAATACTTTTCTAGTATTCTAAATTTTGATAAAAGAACAAAATGAAGGTATTATAATTCATATTTCGAAAATTTATGGTGAACACAAGTTACAAAATTAATGAACATATTATAAAATTCTACGAAACTTTTGATTTTTCTAGAAATATTGACAATTATCGAAATTTATTACGTGTGTTCTGATTTTCCTAAATCTTAATGATATTCTCATCATTATTACAACTGATCAAAAACTTTAGAAATTTCCTTAAGATTTTTCCAACTCGTGAAGGTTTTTTGTGAATTTTTTGAAAAATTACACTTTTCGAGTTTTTTTATTTTTCTCAGACAATTTAAAGGACAGGAAAATGCATATTTTTAAGAAGTAATAAATATGAAAATGAGCACAATACACCACATTCATGATTATTTTCTGAAATTCCACCAATTTCTTAAATTTTCCGAAATTATTAGCAATCTTTAAATTTTCAAATGTTTTCTGATTTTTAGAAATTTTAAAAAACTGAAAGGCAATGCAGAATATGTGAAATTCTCGCAAATTTATGAAAAATTCTCTAACTTATCAAGATTTTTCTAAATTCTACAATACTTTTCAAGTATCAAGTATCAAGTATTTTCAAGTATTTTGGATGAATGGTAATAATGAAAACTATTTACAAAACGAGTGAATATTTTCTAAAATTCTACAAAAACTTTGATTTTCTGATAATGATTGACTATTTTTCAAATTTTCAGTGTGATATGATTTTTCGAAACTTTCTAAATTTTTTACACATTTATACAACTTATAAAGATTTCTCGTGATTTTTAAGTAGTTTTCACGTATTTCAAATTTTCGTAACAAATATCTAAAATATTACTCTTGACATTTTGAACATACATAGTAATAAACACAATTCATAAAATCATAAACATTTTTTTAAATTCTAAGAAAATTTTGATTTCCTAAAGGATTATTGACATTTTTTACATTTCCAATGTGTTCTGTTTCTTCAAAATTTGCAGAATTTTTAACACCATACCAACTATTCAAATTTTCAAAAGTTTAGAAAAAATTGTCCAGCTCATTAAGATTTCTTTCGATTTATAAATACTTTTCAAGTATTTCACGTTTTTTTTTAATTAAAAAAAAACATCATCGTCCATATTTATAAAAATATACAGAACATTTTCTGGAATTTCATCAATTTCGCGAATTTTTCAAAATTATTCACAACTTGAAAAACTTTTGATGTTTTTCGATTTTCAAAAATGTAAAACATGAAAAACTACTGAAAAAATACCAAAAGTTATAAAAATTTCTCCAATTTATTAGGAATTTTCGTAATTTTATCTTTTTTCTATCTCAATATTTGAACACATTATTCTGTGTTTTTCAAAGAAATACCATATAAACCCCCTCCCCCCCCCCCCAATACTCGAGCCATTTACTATTAATCATTCAACAACCACAAAATTCTCTGTTCGAGAAAATAAACGTTATAAAAGATCTAAAATTACGAAGAGGTAATTTTAAATAAGTAAAATTTTTGTATTCTCTGTGAGAGAAATTTTTTGTTGCTGTAACTTTTTCAAACATGATAATATAAAAAATTTGTTTATACTTGTATATTTACCTTTGCAAAATGATTGTCTCCCAATTTTATAAGCGGCGTCGTCGGAAACATGCGCTGTGACGTCATCGTCAAAGAACCGTTCCGCATTTCGTAAAGATTGCTCATGACCAAAAGCAAATCCGAAGTTTTCTTGACCGGCAAAAATCTGCTTCGAGATACACGAATTCCTAGAATTTGAATTCAATACAAAAATAATGAAATTAAAATGAATGAAAAGAGTATTACAAAAACATTTATTTGACAATAAATAGAAGTAGTGGGAAAAATTTGATACTTTTTTATTCTTAGGAACCAACTTTGTTAATAAACAAATAGAAGCTAATTTATGTAAATAATCACAAAATAAACTCCATTAAGTAGAAAAATTGATGAAATTCTGCACTTTTTCCATATTGTACATCGAAGTACTCAAAATATTTCTAATATACGAAAATTCTTAAGGTTGTAAACGGGGGGGGGGGGGGGGGGTTTAGACTACACAAAAGTTTTGACGAAAAACATCCAAAAATTATTCAGCTTCACTCTCTGTAAATCAGAAATTTTCCACGTACAAATTTCAAAAACAGCATCACACAAACAAAAACCTTTGTTTATTCCTTTAATCATTAAAAAATCATTACCTAATGCTCCTTCAAATGATTTCATCGCCGCCCCAACAGCAGTCTCCAACTGTATAATATTCAAGCCATTAGAAAAAGTTTTGTTATTAACAATTATTTCCATATGAAGTTTCTGCAAATCGAGGACCCTTTTTATCGCTGGAACCAAGAAAAAACTTGTCAAAAATTTGTTTTTGGATTTACAAAATTTCATTAGGTTTCAAGAATTTGTTTAGATATTTGTAACTTACCGGGCAAATTTATCCAAAGATTATTGGTATTGAAAAAGTTGAACTTTCGGACGGATTTGAAGTCATCGACGTGTTCTGGAGGCACTTGTGCGATTTCTAAAAGTCGAAGTTTGTCTTCGTATTTGATTAGGGTACCTCCCTTTCAGAAAGTAAATAAGATTAGGGTTGTTGGAAAAATGAATTTTTCTTACTGTTTATTGATATTTTAATTTTTTACAGTGTATTTTTACTATACATCGAGTCGAAATTTAAAAAAAATTCACAGTATCATATTTTTAATAGTATATCTAAAATTTATCGTTTTATGGAATTTGTAGATTTATAGACAATATCAACATTTTTTGAGTTCTACGTATTTTTTAAATATTTTGAAAACATTCACGAACTTCAGAATTTTAGAATTTTCCGAAATTTCTGGATTCTTGTTAAAATTGTGAAAATGATCGACGATCTTTAAGTTCTGTAACATTTTTGAATTTTTGAATTTTCCGAGTTTTATACAGTTCATGTATAGTTTTACTCAATTTTAACAATATTCTACAATCTGCAAGATTTATCCACATTTTCTGAAATTCTACACATTTTTCAAAATTTTTTGATATTTTGTCAATCATTAGAATTTTCGATGTTTTCAATTGTTCAATACATTGAAAATAACCATATTTTTATTAAAATTTACAGCATTTTTTTACCATTTCTGCAGAATAAAATCTTTTTTAATTCTAATAAAGATTTAAACAATATTATACAGTTTTTGTAGTTTTGTGAGATTATCTTAATTTTGCTTAATTTACGTATTATATCAAAATAATTGACAATCCCCAAAATTATGACTGTCTTTTGTTTTTTCGAAATTCATAAAATTTCCAAGTTTTTGCAAAATTTCTTAATATATTAAGAATCTACGTGTGATTATATATTTTCCGATTTTCGAAAATTTTACGAATATTGCATAGTTTCTGTAGTTTTACACTATCTTCAAAATATTTTACAATCTATTAGAATTTATCTCTAATCTCTCTTTTCGAATTTTTCAGAATGATTGACAATCTTTGAAATGATGAGTGTTTTTCAACTTTTTCGAAATTCATCAAATTTCGAAGTTTTTGCGAAATTTCCTCACATATTGAGAATCTACGTGAGATACTTTATTATTTCGATTTTCAAAAATTTTACGAATATCACACAGTTTTGCTGTTTTATCGAATTTTTCAAATTTTCCTCAGTCTCTAAAATTATTCAACCTTTCCTAAAATTCTACAAAATTTTTCAAATTTCTTAGAATAAATGACGACTGTCAACATTTTCAATGTCGTTAGATTTCTCGCAATTCTTAAAATTTCTATATTTTTATTAAACTTTTTTCGATTCCTGAAAATCGTAAGAATATTATAAAGTTTCTGTAGTTTTTGAGAACTTCAAAATTTTCCAAAATCTTTAAAATCTTATGATTTTCTCAAATTTATCGATCATCATTGACAATCTTTAAAATGTTCGTCTCAAAATGTCCATTATTTGAAAATTAACTTTCATAGAGTGAATTTCACTCTCAAATGTTATACAGATTTCTCTTCAAAAAAAATAAGTTGTTTCACTCTAAGAGTAAAATTTCCCTACTTTCTACTAACTTTTCACTCCCAAAAAGTTGCTCCAAATTCGACTCGACACAAATTAAAAATTCACTCTAAAAAATCAAAAAAATCCTTCAGTAAAATTGTACGTACTTTCACATCAGCCCTGGTTTTGTCCGTAACTTCCATAAGAAACTCAATCTTCGACTCACAAGACTCCATAAGCATTTTCAAAATTTTCGTATCCACAGTCGCGCCCAAATTATCAATATTGGAAATGAAACAATATTCTCGACCCTGAAAAAGTTGAAACAAGTTGAACTTTCACACCGTTCAATTTGAATATTCAATATTTCGAAAAATATTATGAATTATTTATCCAATTAACATATTGACTTTTTCAATACCCTGCATTTTTTGCAAGTTCTAGAAAAAAAAAAATCCTGAAAAATTAAATGTACAAAGAAGTTTTAACTAAATTACAAGTTACAATTTTTGTATGTTCCCTGAAAAATTTTTGAATTTTTATACCTCCTTCACAAATTGGTCCAACAAACCAGATTTTTGGAAGCTTTGATAAAAATCTCCATGACCAGGTGGGTACCATCTGTGAATACAAATTCGGATTTTTCTGTGATTTCTCGAAAAACATTATTTATTACGTCGAAAAATGCAAAAAACCAAATTTTTCGAATTGTTCGAGACGTTTTGAAGGCATTTTGAATCAATGAAATAATACAGTTAACTATTACAAAACTTCCAAGACATTTCTATTCAAATTCTGCAAATTTTTCGATACACGTACGCTTCGAGATCTCCAGTAATATTCGTATCTTTCGCAATAGGAAGCAAAGAATCGCGGTTTATCCGCGGATAACAGCTTTGATTAAACGTGTGAATCTCAATATCCAAGCCCTTGTACTTTCTTATCACTCTCTCAGTGTCTTCGTCCGTATTGAACGAGTTCATCAAAATTAATGGCACATTCACATCGTAAGTTTTGTTCAGATGCTGCAAAAATTAACAGATTTTACGACTTTTGGCTCTAAAATAAGCCTTTTTGTAATACATACTGATATTTTTTTTCAATGTCATTAGTTAAAAAAACAAACCTCAATTTGCTGAACCGTGAGGTCAAGAAAAGTGAGTTGGTTCCGAACGACGATAACTGATTTTGGGCCATGACAACCCATGCTCGTCCCCAGGCCACCATTCAATTTTACAACTATGAGTTTGTTTAAAAATTGTCTTATCTCTTCCTTGTTCGGAACTGGCAAATCTTCTAGCTCGCGAACCTTGGAAAATGGGGATTAAAACCTTAGGAGGGTTTGAATTTTCAAAAAAAGAAGGTATGGAATATCATCAAAAATTTTAACGTTTTATGGATTGATATGAAACTAGTTTGTCATCCAACATAAATTATTTGAAATGCAATATATAGTTTTTATCGCAAATCTTGAGTTTCCCCGATTCAGGCTAAAATCGAATTTTACAGCTTCCTTGTCCTATGTTAGGAACTATACAGCTACTACAGGAGTTATATGGCTATCCTAACATAGTATTTTTTAATATAGCAATTTGATTAATATTTGATTTATTTTAGATTTTACACAAATTTCATAAACTTATGAAAGTGTTTCGTAATTTTTAAATACTTCACAAGTTTTTCAGATTGTTATCTATAATGAAAAAACTTTATTATGCACGTTTTGAAGAAATACGATAATGAATACAATGCACAAGATTTATTAACATTTTCTGAAATTTTACGATTTTTAGCGAATTTTTCCATACTACTGATGATTTTCGAAGTCTTCGATATTTTTCACAAATTTCGAAATTGCAATCATTATACAAAAGCTACTCGAAACTTCCTAAATTATATTAAAATTTGTTTAACTCGTTATAATTTGTCTAACTGAGTGAAGTAGGACAAATTTTTATAAAGTCTTCTGGATTTTAAAGTTTTCTAAAATTCTAATTTTTATAGATTTTGAAGTCTTCTAAATTTTGAAGTGTATTGGATTTTGGAGTCTTTTGGATTTTTAAGTGTATTAGATTATAAAGTTTTCTTTATTTTGAAGTCTTCGAAATTTTGAAGTCTATTAGATATTGAAGTTCTCTAGATTTTAAAGTTTTCTAGATTTTAAAAATTTCTATACTTTCAAGTCTTCGAAATTTTGAAGTTTTATAGATTTTTAAGATTTACATATTTTGAAGTCTTCGAAATTTTGAAGCCTATCGGATTTTTAAGTCTATTAGATTTTGAAGTTTTCTAAATTCAAGTTTTACAGATTTTAAAGTGTTCTAGACTTTAAAGTTCTCTTTATTTTGAAGTCTTCGAAATTTTCAAGTCTATTAGATTTTGAAGTTTTCTAAATTCGAAATTCTCTAGATTTTGGATTCTTCGAGATTTCTAAGTTTTCTAGATTTTTAAGGTTTTCATATTTTGAAGTTTTCGAAATTTTTAAGTCTATTGGATTTTGAAGTCTATATGATTTTGAAGTTTTCTAAAGTTGAAGTTTTATAGATTTTAAAGTTTTATTGATTTTGAAGTTTTCTAGATTGTAGAGTTTTCTTTATCTCCAAGTTTTTGAAATCTTGAAGTCTATCAGAATTTGAAGTTTTCCAAGTTTAAAGTTCTCTTGGTTTTAAAGTTTTCTAGATTTTAAAGGTTTCTATATTTTGAAGTCTTCGAAATTTTGAAGTCTTTCGGATTTTTAAGTGTATTAGATTTTGAAGTTTTCCAAATTTGAAGTTTTATAGATTTTAAAGTCTTCTCGATTTTGATGTTTTCTGGATTTTAGAATCCACTAGATTTTGAAGTTTTCTACATTCTGAAGATTACTAGATTCTTAAGTCTTCTAAATTTTGAAGTTTTCGAAATTTAATTTGTCATCAAGTATAAATTATCTGAAATGCAATATTAGGTTTTTATCGAAAATCTTGAATTTCTCCGATTTAGGCTAAAATTGAATCTTACAGCTTCCTTGGGCAATTTTTGAATTTTTTCCCATTCTAGCGAAGGTCCTTCCTCGGCGAGAAAACGCTCGAAAAGCTGCTGAAAATTTTCGAACTCTTTAGAAAAGTCTTCTTTGAGGAAATCAGGTGCCAATTGTTTCAAACGATTCAAGTCTCTTTGAAGCTCGTTCAATGCATCGCGTTTCGTTCTCTCTTTGAAGGCTCGAGAATCCGAAGGATTTCTTTTGTGCCCTCGAACCTGAAAATTTGTAATCAATTCCTGATCTTTATACACTCAGAATAACAATTTTTAAAGAAAATGGGAAAAATTTTTATCCCAAACTTTGCAGATTCTTTTATTTCTGACTACAATGTAGTGAATTGCATAATTATTTCATGAAAATTCATTTAAAATCAACGAAATATAAATATCTAAAATAATATATAAACATTTAAGAATTCATTATAAAAATGGTTGTAAAAGTTTTAATCAAAATATTTTTTGAACATCAAAAAAAATTTGACAACAAATTTTTCGTATTTTGATTTTCATTGAGGAGTTTCTAAATTTTAAAACTGGTGTAGGAATTTAGCAGATTGCATATTTTTGACATAAAAGGTAAAATATTCAACTTGTAATAGTAATATTTGCTGGGTGATTTTCAAATTTTTTGTACTCGAGTGTATGATACAATTTGAGCAATTCATACATGTTCCAGGTAGAAAGATTATGAGATTAAGGTTTTAGCGTTATCACAAATCAAACAAACCAAATACATTCACACAAAATGAAAAGAATCAATGAAAATCGAAATCTTATGAATTTTTCAACGGTGAGATGTGTGTTTTTGTTTTTCCGGCTTTTCTTAAATGCTTTTTTCAGATTTTAGAAAATCATTGATAACCGGAAGAAATTATAAAAACAAATATAAAATAAGTGAAATGAGAGTATTGATTGTAAATTTTTGAATTTTACAGATAAGAAATTTAGTTCATAACATAATAAAGTATAATCATCGAAACATGAAAATTTGTCCAATGCGATAGAATTTTTCGTAACTTTTCTAATATTATGCGAATTTTGCGGTTTAAAAAAAAAATACAAAATACATAATCATTCATAATTCGAAGAGATCATCTACAAAATTTTTGTACATTTTTTGAAATTTTGCAAATTTTTATCATTTTGCAGTATACTTGAGAATCTTAGAAAATTTTGTTGTTTTTGAAATTTTCAACATTCCCGACGTAACATTTACTATTTGATACATTCCAGATTTTATAAAATTTTGAGAAACTCATGAAAGTTTTTCGTAATTTTTAAATACTTTACAAGTTTTTCAGATTGTTATCTAAAATGAAGGAATTTCGCGATGCATATTTTGAAGAGATATGATAATGAATACAATACGAAAGGTTTTTCAACGTTTTCTGAAATTTTACGATTTTTCAAATTTTTCCATATTATTGATAATTTTCGAAGTTTTCAATATTTTTCACAATTTTCAGAATTTCGTTCATGATACAAGCTACTCGAAACTTCTTAAATTATATTAAAATTTGTTCAACTCATTATAATTTGTATAACTTATTAAAGTTGGACAAATTATTATAATGTCTTCTAGATTTTGAAGTTTTCTAGATTTCAAAGTTTTCTAGACTTTAAAGTTTTCTTTATTTTAAAGTGTTCGAAATTTTGAAGTCTATTGGATTTTTAAGTGTATTTAGATTTTGAAGTTTTCAAAACTTGAAGTTTTATATATTTTGAAGTTTCCCAGATTTAAAAGACTTTTAGATTTTGAAGTTTTCTGAATTTTAGAGTCAACTAGATTTTGAAGTTTTCTACATTCTGAAGTTTACTAGATTATTCAGTCTTCTAGATTTGAAAATCATCTAGATTTTGAAGTTTTCGAAACATTAAAGTTTTCTGGATTTTGAAGCTTTCTTGATTTTGAAGTCTTCTATAGCTTGAGGTCTTTTAGATTTTCAAGTTTTTTAGATTCTGAAGTTTTCTAGATTTTAAGATTTTCGAAATTTGAAGTTTTCCAGATTTTGAAGTTTTCTAGACTTTAAAGTTTTCTTCATTTTGAAGTGTTCGAAATTTTGAAGTCTATTGGATTTTTAAGTGTATTTAGATTTTGAAGTTTTCAAAACTTGAAGTTTTATAGATTTTGAAGTTTCCCAGATTTAAAAGACTTTTAGATTTTGAAGTTTTCTGAATTTTAGAGTCAACTAGATTTTGAAGTTTTCTACATTCTGAAGTTTACTAGATTCTTCAGTCTTCTAGATTTGAAAATCATCTAGATTTTGAAGTTTTCGAAACATTAAAGTTTTCTGGATTTTGAAGCTTTCTTGATTTTGAAGTCTTCTATAGCTTGAGGTCTTTTAGATTTTCAAGTTTTTTAGATTCTGATGTTTTCTAGATTTTAAAGTTTTCTAGATTCTGAAGTTTTTTAGATTTTAAAGTTTTCTAGATTCTGAAGTTTTCTAGATTTCCAAATTTTCGAAATTTAAAGTTTCCCAGATTTTGAAGTTTTCTAGATTTTAAAGTTCACTAGATCCCCAGCCTTCTAGATTTTAAAATAATCTTCTAGATTTTGAATTTTTCAGAATTTGAAGTAATTAGTACTTTGAAGTTTTCTCCATTTTTAAGTTTTCATGGCTTAGGAATTTTCTAGGTTTTAAAGTCTTTAAGATTTTAAAGTTTTCTAAATTTCGAAGTTTTTTAGATTTTATAGTTTTCTACATTTTGAAGTCTTCTAAATTGCGAAGTTTTCTAGATTTTGTGGTCTTCTAGATTATGAAGTTTTTTAGATTCCGAAATTTTTCAAATTTTTGAGTTTTTTTGATACTTTCAAGTTTTTAATACTTTTACGTTTGAAAAATGAAAGTTTTTCATTTTGTAATCGATAATTCAACGATTTATATATATAATTCGTTTTATATTCAAAGGTCATATTTTCAGTTATGAAATTCCAAGTTCTTAATACTTTAACATTTTTGTAAATCTTTCAAAATTTTTCTAGATTTCTTATTCCAAAAATGAAAATTCACCTTCACTTACATACATATTCAAGAAATATTATAATAAACAAGCACCCCTCCCCCTTGCTTCTTGAATGTCAATAACTGCCACTTAAAAAAATTACAATTCTCCGCCCCTGCATGAAATCATTAATAAATCTCAGATCGGGGACACATCACGCGATAGTCGCGTTACACATATCCAGCTTGTAAACTAATCTCATTCCATTTTCAAAAAATTGCAATAGGAATATCGATAAAACGATCGCAACACAGATTTTCCTTAGCGAAAAATGCGACTCTTGCACATTTTTCCTTGAAAAGCAGTAAAAGACGTTAATTAGCGTCGCGTTATCAAGCAATTAAAGGCACTTGGCTTTATTTAGACTTTATTTGAACCCAGCATTTTCAAGGCTCGCCTTAATAAAAGTGCGCTTATGTAATTACAAAGCGTTCATCAACATCTTCATCTCAAAAAACTTGAAAAACATAGGAGATATGGATTTTTTAGTTAAGATAAACGAATTACAATTCAAAATGCGCGCCACAAGAATAAGACTTCTTATCTTCCAATGAAATGCTCTGAAAATAGCGCGAAATTCAAATTTCGCTTTTGAATTGTTTTTATTGGAGACATTTAATGATACAGTATTTTAAGAAACAAAACAGAAAAACGATTTTTTCGATTTTCATGTACTGCTCGATTCATCTACGTAAATATTTGTGCTCATGCTGGAATTTTTAGATTTAGTAAAAATTGAAGGTCTTCCAGATTTTTATCTTATTTGGTAATTACGTTGATCAATTTTTTTACGTCACAAATAGTCTAAAAAAATAAAATAAAGAAGGTGAGAATAAATTTTATTTCAGAAGAAGTTCAGAAATTGGCCTCACTGAATGAAGCGATAGGCAATAGCAAAAAAATTACATAATAATAATAATAATAATAATAATAATAATAATAATAATAATAATAATAATAATAATAATAATAATAATAATAATAATAATAATAATAATAATAATAATAATAATAATAATAATAATAATAATAATAATAATAATAATAAAATGATGATGATGATGATGATGATGATGATGATGATAATAACGACAGTAATAAAATATGAGCCACAATACCCAATTTTATTTTTTTTTTACGTATTAAAAATGTTTGTGTATGAACAATTCTTGCAAAATATATGTATCGTGATTTTTAAAAATCTGCTTAAATAAAGAAACTTACTCAGTAAAAAATTGAAATCTACAAAAAAAAGGAAAAAAATCAAATTCCTATCCAATTCACGAAAATTCTGAAATGAATGTTTTAAAAAAGTGTTCGCTTTAAAAAATTAATATCCATGCAAATTATATACAATTTCTGAGTCAGTGATAAAATGAGTTATGTTTATGAAAATTGCGTTGATAGTTTCGTGATAGAAAAAAAAATTTGAATGAACTTAATTGGATGATTTTTCAAAAAAGAGTTTTTACTGTATCACAATTTTTCAATATTTTATCATAGACCTTTGAAAATGATTCGAAAAATTGAAATTTTATGGAAATTTTCGAAATTTGGTCTGTAACTTCGTTTTTGTGGCATTGAAATGATTTTTTCTAGTTCCATAACTTCATCGTTAAATTATAAAAATTTTCTTTATTATTTTCAAGACTTCCATGCCAAAAGTTAGAATTATTTCCATTGAAACTAGAAATAACAAACAAACAAATTTTTTTGCATTTTTTTCAATGAATATCATAAATATTTATCGTCTGCAAAAAACTTCTTCCAATTCCACTTTCTGCTGTAAACGAAGTAAAAAAACTATTTATTCAATCTAAAATTGATGGCCTTTCATGAAACTTTATCAAACTTCGAAAGAATGTAATTTCATATATCTGAAGTTGAAAAAAAAAAAGGAGCACAATTTTGCAGTGCTTTTAATAGAAGTTTTAACTTTTTTACCATTGCATCTTTAAATTTTTGCAAATCATGTCTGCATTTTCCCAAATGTTGAAATAATTCATTCTAATTCACGCCTTAAGGCATTCTATGAAACAATTGTACGAAATTTCTATCAATTAATTTACTTATATTCAATAAAACAATAAATGTTATCTCTGTGATTCTAAAAACAATTCATTTATTCTGCACGATTTAAAAAACAACATATTTTCTTCCACTTCAAATATAAATGAAACAATTCTTATTCATTACATAATCATAAACTAACAGTTGTTACTCGTAAAAGAAAAAACTAAAAGCGCAATAAAATTAATTCAAGCCACGTAAATCGTGAAAAGGTGGTTTAAAATTCTTGTTCATCCAAATTTGGGAAAATTAAGATGATTTTATTTAGAAAAACACACTCACGCGCGATAATAAATCCATGATCACGTATTTTCGTTAAGTAACAAATAATTATCGGACAAATCGAAGAGCGCCTGAGCTATTGAATCGGTATCTGTGAAGCGACTGTCGCGCAAGGATATGTTTCTCGTAATGTACTTTTATCATCATCATTATGCAAGCATGTGCGTTGTCCGTGATGCTCCGGAAATTTTATCATCTATACTCTGTTCTATTTTATTTCTCGCTCATTTGCTATCTTTGAGGAAAGAAACAGGCTCAGATCAAGAAATCTTCCCTCAAAATACGAATTAAGAAAATGGAGGGGGGAAGAAGTTATGAATTTTTTCAATTTTTAGGTGCCTGGAGTTCCAAACGTTTAAGAAATAAACGACAAAAAAAGATAAAATTGATATGATTATGGTTATAAATTGAAATAAATTTAGTTCAATCATTTCAAACAAATCAGGGGAATAAAATTTAAACAAATTTGTAAACGTCATGATGTAGAAACATTCTGCGACCCCCCCTGAAACAAATGATTTTTACGTAACCCTAAAGCTGCACAAAATAAGACAAAATTTCAATAGAAATTTATTATAAAATATAGAGAATTGATGTAATTAAATTCAAAATAATGGGTTTTCTGAGCAATCGTTATTTTGAAAATATCGAGATTTCTGTTATCGAGTTAGTAATGCAATGCCCATACATCTTATATCAATGAGGTTACTCATTTTTATCTCCGAAACAATTCCGTTGGTGCTTACTTTTTATTTTTGATTCCCCGTATCTAAATTTGCAATAACAAAAAATTGAAAGAAACTCCATTCATTACTGATTGAACTTCCTGAAACTGAAAAAAAATTATCTGACCGCGGTTTGTATCATCGAGTAGCAAAAACTTCCGCCTCGAATGTTGCAATGAAGGAAGATTTGAAATTCTAGGGAGGGATGGAAAATGATAAAATTGTTTGAAATTGCGTTTTATTTTTAAAACAACGATGGGTTATTTATACTTGTGAAGCTTGAACCTTGGAGAAATAAAATTTTATAGTTTATAAAAGGAAAATTGACCCCTCAAATTTGATCGAGAAGCCTATGAAGTGCCGATCATTTTCGATCATTTTCAAACAAGTTTGTACCTGAATCATATCCAATGATATAAACATTATGAATTTTAATTGTTTGATATTTTTTTTATTGAAAGTACAATGATATGGATTGGCCATTGCAAAAAAGAACGAAATGCTTTCGGTGTAACTAAATACAAAATGAGGTAGAAAAAGGAAAGCTGCTCGATTTTCGAGAACCACAACAATTTTCAGACTTCGTATCATTTCAAGACTTATGTAATTTTGTAACTTATATAATTTCCAACTTTCTAGCTTTGATATTATTAATTCTGAGATGGCTATCAATATTGTTGATAGCTTCCAAACAATTAGAAAAACTTCATAAATTATAAAACAATCAACAATTTCCATAAGTAGACAAAGAAACAAAATTTGAATAAATGTTGTTAAAGAAAACCACCCACACACAATCCTGGAAAAAAACTTTGACCTGCACATCTCCAGACTTGCAGCTTTTCATAAAAAAATGAATTATGAAAATCGGTTGAATAGTGCAAGATACGTGTTTACAAAATTCAGCTTAGCGCAGGGGCGTGGGCTGGAAAAATTTTCGGGAGGGGTTTAAATGAAAAATTTTTTTTCCTTCGAGATTTCATAATTTTTAATCTTTGACAATATGCTGGTTATAATAGAGCGATTTTGAAATATTTCACATTTCATTTTCGTAAAGAATGGAATTCGATTTTTGTGATTTTCTATTAGTAACTAAGGTTTCAATTTTTTTTGGTAATACTTTTTGTATATTTTTTAGTATATTTAAAATTTGATGCTCTAGAATCCCAAAGTTTATAGATCGTAGAGGCATTTATCGACATTTTTCGTAAAACAGTTTTTTCATAGAATTCCATTATTTTCATTATTTTTCTAGAGTTTGCATGAATCGAAAGATTTTTAATACTTTAATATAGATTTTATATAGATGTCTAGAATTTGATGATCTAAGATTCTAAATTTTGTAAATTTTAACGTAAAACTTCTTAGGCGGCATTATCACTTTTCAGGAATGTAATTTATCCAGGAATCTAATTAATTCTAGAATGTAATTTACGTAGGGAGTAATTTCGCGATTTTACAATGTAAGATGTAAGACTGTAATATTTTCGATTTAAGGAAGTAATTTTGAGATTTTGCGAGTCTGTAATTCTGTAAGAGTGTAAGAACGGCATTGATAGATTCGACTAAAAATTGCGAAGGAAATTATTTTTTTAACAAATTTACAGATAAAAACGAGAAAAATACAACACAGAAAAATTGGGGGATCTGTTAAAACTAAAAAAGTTAAGAAAAATAAAAATCTATTCATCTGAACCTTAAAAAAAGCAGCATGAGAAGTTTCACTTTTAACGCGTGTTGATTCAACACGCTCCAATTTTTAAATAATTGAAAAAATTTTCTTGATCATTCACTGGGTCGCAACAATTTTTCTGTTTCATATTTTCTATACGTAATCCTACGTTTTGATCATTTTTACTTTTTTATTAAATATTCACTGCTAACCTTTTCATACATTTTTATTGTTTATCGATGTAGCCTTTTTTCATTTTCACAAGAAAGATTGATTGATTTTATCAGAATTTCGGGAGGGGTTTGAGCCCCCAAAACCCCCCTCTGCCTACGCTCCTGGCTTAGCGTAATGAAGATAAGTATAGATCATGCAATAATTTTAAATATTTTATAAGAAATCATGGTAGAATTTCCTATGCAGCCTAAATTTTCCCAAAAATTATTATTTATCTCGAGAGGGGGGAAATGAAATTTTCTAGGGGAAAAGCACTTTACCAATTTGGCAACATTGCGTCGATATATCGCTCATAGGCACTATCGACATCGATATTAAATATCATCCAGATGTGCACAAAATAACTTCCTTTTATCAACAACAATTGTAATCAATCAAAGCATATACTCTTCAATCCAAACATGCAACTACAAGCAACAAAATTAAAATTTTCAAATAATAGTTGTTTAGGCGTTAGGTGACGAAACGTTCCGATTCGTTTTTGATGGCGAGTCCATGCAATCAGGCCAATCAGAACAATGCGAGAAAGAACGGGTTAGACAGAGAAAGAGCATGCGAAAATTTCGAGATTTACTGGTTTTCGCACTCACTTTGCTGTCCTCTTCTACCTGCAGCAACATTTTTCATAGAAGCAATGAATTGAGCGAGCAAGTTCGCGTTTTTCCTTGGTCGAAGGTCGCGGATTTCACGTCATATATCGGCTACGAGCCGGGTATTATTAACACTCGAAATGATTAAAAATAAATCGCTCAATTAGTATATAGCATCGCGGTTACTTCAAGGCTCGTACACGTCATTTCTTGCACAAGATAAGAGAGCACAGACTTGTTCACTTCAATAGTGACCAAATATCGATAGTATCGATAGTTTGGTACGTTTTCGATTGTTATAGGGGAAAACCTCATTTAGTGAACCAGTGCTGCCAACCTATGTCACCATAACACAAAAACTACTGGAGGACATTTGTCGCCGCCTCAAGAATTTAAAAAACTATAAAGTTAGATTATCAAACTGAAATAAATATGATAAACTGAAGATTTTCAATCCATTTAGAGTATCAATTTTAATTTTCAGGTGATTTTTGGATACATTTTTCGGACATGCCTTAAATTTTATTTGTTTTTATTATTTAAACATAAATGTTTGATTTTCAAAATTGACTGGTAATTCTTAAATTCATTATTGATCACTTTGAAGAATTTTTTACGTAACTGTTTCCTGTTCTCTTGGTCCACAATTTCCAAGATCTGATTTCTTATAAATGTTGGATTTCTTTTCTTTATTGATGCGAATCCTAGGAAAAGAAGACGGAGTGACAAATTAGACATCTTTTCTTTTTATACTATTATCTTCGCCACCCACGAAAGTAACAGCGTTTCGTAGCAAATGTTGCCGATATTTGCAACGTAACAAGTGTTGCATAACAACATAAATTACACTAGAATACTGAAAAAAAAAATACTATAAAATCAAACAGATGTCCTAATTCCAGACCCAAATCGTTATTTATGTAATTATAAAATCGAATTGGTCACTCAGAGCTAATTGTAAGAAACTTCTTTATTTTCCAAGCTCATTTTCAATTCCCATCATCAGGGTACACTATAAATAATATTATATTCCTACTATCCCTCATCGCCCAAACGCCAACTTTCAGTCAACTGCAACTTTCATCTTTTTAACTTTTAGAATTCAGCAGAATTCAGTGATACTTTGGTACATGCGATATAAATTAATTATCAAATAATAGGATATAGTTACTATCTCATAAATTTATGCACCCTATGGAAAATCTTGTACTTCATGAATTACAGACTTTACAACCGGCAGGGTAGATTCCGACTGTACCAGCTGATCATCCAGATCACTTTATTGGAATAATTACCAAAATCAGTGTTAGAGTTGAAGTTTTATATGGATCTTTCATAATTGTAATCACTGAAAGTACATTTGATAAGTAAGATACCAGAAAGATATAAATTATATATTTCGCACCAAGAAATGATCAGGTTGATCAGCTGGTAGAATAGGGATCTACCCTGCCGATTGTTATAGTTTTGTTATTCATGAATTACAGGCTATTACAAGATTTCCCATAGAGATAAAAAATTTTTATAGAAATAAACAAACACTTCATTTATTTATCACCAAACCAAATCCCATTTACAAAAAATCGAAAACCAAGAAGGAAAAGGTTCCAATCAAAGTCTCAATTGTTTTCAAAACTTTTATTAATGTAAAAAGAATCAAAGGATACGAGATGCGGCTGATTTTTTTATAAACAAAGATGTATTCATTTCCTTTTACGTAATCCTATACAGTATTACAATTTAACATTGTTACAAGTTATTTTATGGACATAAAAAGTGTGTGAAATTTAATGCACGAGTCCAAAAACCTTCTTTTTTTGACCTATGCAAAAATTACTTAATTCCTCTCCTTCGACTTTTTCTGTCGGTTTTGTTTGATTACAATAGGGCTCTTTGCTCATTTTTTCATCAAGTCGACGCAAAAAATAACGCATTTCTCGCGCATAAACAAATTATGAAAGCTTTTATTAAGACGATGTGGAACACGAATATGTATTTCAAAAAATTATTAGAAGTTTAGTTGTTCGTGGAACTATTATTTATTTTTTGATGTTGGACGGTTAAAAAATTATTATTAAACCTGAAAATTGCATGCTCCACATCATCTCAATTTTATTGTCATGAGCTGCGTTTAAAAAATGACCTTTTTTACCGAAAAACTAAATGCATCGCTGAATTTGGCAAAAATAATGATCAATGGCACACTTGAGAAAATTTTTGCTGTCTATTTACATCGCATTGCGAAAATCGAGGAAAACAGGGAAGCCACTTTTTCAAATTTTTATTGAGAGCAAACTGGAAACTTGTCAATTTTTCGATGAATTACCTACAAAAAATTTTTCTGCATTTCTTTATCAATTCTTTTCAAATCCTTTGCCTATATAGGTATATAAAACTAAACTAGATTATCGTAAACTTAACGTATGTATTAATTTAATTTTTTTGGAGGGGGCATTATGGTATTTATTGGACAAACATTGCTTTCGTCGACGTGGAAAAAATAATCGACTTTGCATTTTTTTTCTCTTTTCTATCGTTCCCTCTTTCTATTTATTAATTTGAAATATTTAGCAATTTCAGGAACACTGTAAATTTTTTTCTTTTTTGCACGTATTTTACTATTGTAAATTTTTTGCGAATTCTAAATTAACGAACTTCAAAAATTCCTAAGAAATAAAAGCTTGAGAAATAAAAACAGAAATTTTCAAGTGCAAAAAGTGTTATGAAATTTAGAACTCGAATTTCGAAAAATAATATAGGGGAAAAATAGTAAAGTATAACATTTTTTTTTTTTCTCGAAATTTGGACACCAGAAACACTTTTTTCGAGACTTATGATAAATTTTAGTGCAGTGGAGAACCATACAAATTTTTATTCTGGAGATTATATTTTTTAGTTAATTTTTTGATCTCAAAAAATGCAATTAGGAATTTAATTGTTGAGGAAAATGAAAAAAACTAACAATAAAAGTATCTCCACGTCACCAAAATTAATTCAATCTAAAAAAAATGATATTTTTCCAGGTTGTCCTAAATTGAAGAGGCTGAGTGACCTGAAAAATTCTATGTAGTCAAAATACCCAAAAGTGCATTAATTTAAAAATCCTAGTTTTCCAATCGTCCAAAATTTATCTACATTTTCTCAAATTCTATATTTTGATTGAAATTTCAAAAATTATCGCCTATCTCCTTACCATCAAAATTTTTTGTCTTTTTTGGAGTTTACAATGATTTTTCAGGAATTCTTGAAAAATTCAAAAATAGATCGAAAAATGTACCATTTTCAGGATTCCTTAAAATAAATTTTTGTAAATGTTGAAAAACACGAAGTACTTTTTTTTAAAAAACATTTTGAATGAATTAGATTAAAATATACTCGATATTCAGAAATGAAATAATTATTTCGAATAATAAATGTAAATACACAAATAACAGTTTTAAGATCCAAAAATTTTGTGTGAACAAAAATAAATCTTAAATAAAAACAAAAAATTACCATATTTGGAAAACTCAGGAAGTTAAATATCTCAAATTTTTGAATTCCAGTCATTTGGCATAAATTTAGTCAACTTACAAAAATTATCTACTCACATTAGAATATTATAAATATATGAACACAATACGTGTATATCATACATACATTATTAAAATATAACAAATAATATAAAACGTGTTAAATATGAAAACGAAATGGGGACACCTCTGAATGAAAATTCTTTAAATCCACAACGTAAAAAAAAGAAAAACACCAGAAAACTAACTAGATTAAATTACGATTTTTTCGTAAACGATGAAGACAATATTTTATAATACTGCCCCTAAAATTTTTTTCTCAAAATACCCATAGCTTATTATTAGGCTTGTTGATATTATATCGATATCATCTTTTCAAATATTAATATTTGATTTACAAAATATCGATATAAAACGAATATAATTCAATTATTATTATTATTTAAGTACTAAAATCTCTTAATTATCCATCAAATCATCGAAATCTTGAAATGTTCATTCAACGATTATATCGATATTTTGTATAGTGTCCCAACATTTGATATATATTGAAATAACGAAAAATTCTTTGCGACATATCAGATACTTTCCATTCAAATTTAAATGTTTCTATATTTCAACGAAACTGAAATAAATTACTTTTTGGTCGAGATAATGAACCTCTTTTGGCAGGAAAATTACATATAGAATTCATAAAGTTTCACAGTTGAAAACCTTATGAATCCTGAAACACTGGAATAAAAATGAAAAATGAAAATTTCACCCACAAAAACTTTACAAACTTCACACTCGTAAATATAAAATTAATGTCCTAGTTACATAATACACTATTTTGGCGAAAACCCACGAATATCAACAACCCTAATAAACAAAATTAAAAAATATTGCTTCAAATCGATATCAAAAAATACCAATATCCCACTTCTAGCACAAAAAACTTGCTGCACAAACCACTATTTCACGTTTCCCTTGACTCCAATCGCTTTAGGAACCGATACGCCTAACAGAAAATAACTAATGCCGTAATTTCAACAGCCCTTTGTGTTTCGCACTCTTGAAAGTCAGCCGAGGGTGCCACCACAATATTCTGTACAAGCACGAAATAACGCGACGAGCCAGCCAAACAATGATCTCCACGATTCCATTCAAGAAAAAAAGAAAATTAATTGCCAAACTGTAAAATACTCTCATGCTCTGCTATCCAATCTTGATATTCTATCCAAAATAAAAAATCATTACCTCGCAACCCCACTATTGTGTGAAAAACATTCTTTTATAAAGAAGAAAAAAATCATCGATCGGCCGACTTGCCGTGTGTACATACAAATGTACATTCATGACACAATCACGCCCTAACCTACTATTTATGTATATATATATTTATAGATAATAATTAGGCTTCGCTATTGCCAAGTAGTGTCGAGAAATCCATATTTTACAGGTTGAAAGGAAATGTACAAAAAGCAAGTTGACTGGAAAACAAAAGGTCAAATAGTACTTGGCTATAACAAACATTTTATTCGCCTATCACTGATGCATCAGATATAAATGAACATTTTTTTTTTATTTTATCATCAAGTATACTAAAATGAGTGACCTGATGTATTTTACGGTTTTTTAGTTCCCTCTGTTCGTCCACAGAGATTAACGAACGCTCCGGGATTCTTTTTTTTTCCCTATAAATGCAGCGACGTGTAAATGTTACAACTCTTTTTTCCTTGGCGCCTGTGTGTGAAAAAAGAATGACCGTACGGGATCGAATGACTTGGATTCAGCAAACGGTTTGACAAACAACATCCGACTTGATAAAGTAATGAATTTTTCGACAGCTCTGCGTAAGTACATGGAGATGTCGCGGCGGTACAAATCTTCCAGTCGATTTTTTGGCTCAGTCTTTCGAGGGAAATCGGTGCGACTGCGATTACAAATGAGAGCGACGACGCTGATAAGAGTAACGACCTTGGCGACACCACGCGTCTGTCGATGTTCAAGGGGATGTTAGGTTTGTGCTGACGCTCGACCTTTTTTCCAGTGTCGAGTCTTGCCAAGTTACATTCAATAGACCTTTTCATTCGTGCCATTCGTCAGAAAATATGAAAAAAGTTTTTCATATAAACATGTTATTGATATCCTTAAGCTGGAACGAATAAACATGTCTAATTAAAATTGTCAGAATTTCAATCATAGAAATGAGACTCGAGACTTATTTTCACAAAAAATTCAAAAAATTGTATAGGTTAGTTTCACTCGCAGTAATTTTTTGAGGTTATGATTCAATAATAAATGTGTTGCGCTCCTTAAACATTTTCAACGAAAATGAAAAGGTCTATACTAATCATCTATGAACTGGAGCTGTACCAAAAAACATTCTTACAGTCCATATATTCAAAACTCGAATTTCCCCAAAAAAAAATAGTCATAAAAGCACAAAACGCACCTTGCCAAAACTCGTGAAAACTGTATACAAATTTCCAGTTACTTTTTTTGGGATACATAAATAAATCATCAAGCTTCATCATTGTAAGTTTGTAAATTGTAAAAAAAACTCATTAGGTCTATTTTGCTTTCCCACCCAACATACATTTTTTTTTTTTAATGTTAATTTATAGATGAACTTACTGAAATCACATTATTATTCTATGAACATTACTTTTTATTCATATGCACTTTATGAAAATTTATTAAATATAAAAATTCTTACCTTTGAATAACGCTTTCATGCATGCAATATTAGATCCCCACAATTGCAAAATTTGAACAAAACATTTTCCTGAGAAAATATTCATAGTCCCAAACCCGACACTGAAAACCAACATCGAGCATCAGCATAAAAACGCACCTTTATTATCATTATCTGCGATGGCTTCTTCCCAGCTCGCCATGACCATCTGCGCGCCAATCACAAATTTCTTATTACCCAAGTACAAAACATCAACGAAAAATATGTTTTCACCACGCTTTGCAAAAATACACAAACCATACATCTAATAAACCTGTCACAAAAAATTAAAGAAAAAAAATCACCAACAGCCTACAAATACAAGTTACTTTTTCAATTTTTATTTGATTACATCACTGTTTTCATTAATCTCAGTTTCATTCCGATAACAAAGTACGAACGTGGAAAAAAATGAAGTTCTTTCAATGTCTATGATACAATTTGAAAAACTGTCAGAAAAAACAGAAAAAAAAAACAAACATTTACGCTCGTCAACTGCGTTACAAAATAAATTATAATAAAATTATTTTTTTCGCGTTACAAGCTATTTTTTTCAGTAGAGTTTGTTTCTTAATTAGCAAATCTTTTTTTTAAAAAAATATCGGGTGAAGTCATTACACGATTGACAATTGAATCGCCGTCATCGCATGAAGTTATTACACAGTTGACAGTTGAATCGTTGACAATGCGATTCAACTGACGAATGAAAATACTTCCATCCGCACCAGTAAACGTTATTCTGGCATCTCTGCACGAATGACTTGAGTAAGTTAAACAAGTGGTGGACATTACCTGGGCTGCTACTCACCGCCAGCGGGCAGATTGACCACCAGCGGAGTTGGCGATGTCGACGCCATGGTTAGTCGGCCTTGTTCTTTAACTATTGGATCTTGAACAAAACCAAAAAATGAATTGGTATGCTTCAATATCTCATACATTGTACATGACAGTATGTCATATTATACAATAATGAATTATTTTAATTCTTCGCACGCTACACTCGGAGAAAATTTAAGCTTCCACGAGCATAGAAAGCATTTGGCATTCAAGTTACATGTCATATCTGAACGAAATACTTCAGCTTATGAATTTGGTTCATAGAATCGTTGCGATTCAAAGAGAGATAACTGACACTCTTTGAGAGCATGTGTCATTTATGCTTGGATGGTTCATTTTTTCTCTGAATGTACAATATACTATTTTAAGATCATTGAAGTACTTATTCATATGGTGTGTTACTAAAGATAATCATTATCATAGTATTTGTTTTTGATATTTTATATTTATAATACTTATAATTAATATTTCAAACATCTTTTTGTTCAACTTACAGAAATATGGATGTTCCATAGCTCCGCGCGCTGTGAGTCGTTCAAAGTGATCATAACGCAGGAGCTTGTCTAGGAAGTCTAGACTCTCGGGCGAGACGAGGTGCTGGTTTTCCGAGTGGACGAAGCGCTCCCAGCGTTTGCGCGAATGTCGCCCAAGGATGTCGTTGAAGCGCGTGTCGAGCTCGATGTGGTACTTGTCCAGGTACTCGAAGAGCTCTTCCGTGCCCAGAACTTTTGCGATCCTCACTAATTGATCATAATTGTCGTGGCCATGGAAGAAGGGCTCTTTTCTGAAGATCATACTTGCGAGCATGCAACCAAGTGACCACATGTCCAGCGAGTAGTCATACATCTGGAAAAAAAAAATTTTTCAGACATTTTTATTTGAAATGAAGAATGAAAATTGAATCGTAATTTTACGGAAAATGTAATGTATGGTTTTATAGGTTTATTTTCTGCACATTTCGGAGTTTAAATTTATTCACAGTGAGGATTTAGAAGAGAATAAATATTTGGAGAACTGAATTCAGGATTCTTACATTACCCAGGAAAATCCTGTTGTGAAGAAATATGATTTTAGAAATGCTAACAATCTTTGAAATTCTGGATGTGTCTAAATATTTGGAAAAATTTTCCAAGTTCTTGATTTTTATTAGAATTTAATAATCCTTGTACAACAAATATTTTTCGATTTTTCAAAATTACAAGATTATCAGAGAGTAGTTGCCGTTTTATGACAACTATTCGCAAAATCTATAAAATTTATCGACGTTTTCATGGATTCTGGAATTTTTTTAACGTCTCCATAAAACTATTGTCAATATCAAAGTTCTTTTTCAATTCATGATCATTTAAAATGCGTAATATTTTCAGGTTATCCAATATCTTAATCCTCAAAATTCTCTACGATTCAGATTTTACTCAACGATTATTGATTTTTCAAAAAATTCCAGATCATCAGCGTCCGTGGCTTGAAAGAATCTTTTGAAATTCTCCAAAATTCCCAAATTAATTAAAAATTGTTGAATTCCCAAGAATTTCTTTTTGTTTCCAGTAATTGAATGTCTTTTACATTTCTAACGGTTTTTGGATTTCTCAAAATTTTACATGTTCCTATATTATTATTGAAATTTCTAATAATTTTTTGGAAATATTACACAATCAAACAAATTTATTAATAATTTCTAAACTTCTTTCTATTTTTCAAACTGTTAAAAATTGTTGACAATCTTTCAAATTTCACATGTCACTGAATTCACCAAAATTTCCATAATTTCTTCATTCCATTGCAATTTTTGAAATAGTATCTACTGTCCTTGTAAAAAGTATATTATAATTTATGAACAATTTTATAAATTCAAGTTTCTAAAGTTTTGTGGAAATTCTAAAATTGTGTTCAATAATGTCCCTATTCTTTAAATTTTCTCAAATTTATCAATACTTACTGATTTATATTCATTAACATTAATAATTTATAAAAGTTATTTATCATTTTTGTAGTAATATAAATATAATTTAAATTTATCAATATACCTACGTTTTTAGATATTTTACAAGTATTGATAAATATTTAAAAAAAAAATTTCATCATTGTATAACAATTTTTTTTTTAACGAATTTTTCTAATTGTCTACTATCCAACAAATTTTTTAAAATTCCTAAAAATTATCAACAAACTTTAAGCTTTTGTAAAATTATTTCTAATCCTGTCTATTTCCTGTTTCTTTTATTTCCAATTTTTCAATTTTTATTTAAATTCAATAACCACAAACTGAAACGTAAAATTACCACAAGATGAATGTGTTATTTTTCTAACAATTATATTGATAATTGCAGTTAATGTATTATCACCAATTTCATTCAATTGCAAAATTAATCGTCATTTTCTGGAATCTTACTAATTATTTAAATCTTCTACATTAATTGATGTCTGAATTACTGAAGGAAACACGACACGTAATGCACGAAACATGAGCTTTCGTGCATTACATGAGATTTCAAGCAAGTCTAACAAAAAAATTTTCATACCTGATAATCTACTAGAAGTTCGGGACCTTTGAAATACCGCGATGCCACTCGTACATTGTATTCTTGTCCAGGGTGGTAGAACTCTGCGAGACCCCAGTCGATTAACCGTAGTTTTCGGTTTTCGTGATCGATCATGACATTGTGCGGTTTCACGTCCCTGTGCATGATGCCCATGCTATGGCAGTAGTCCAAAGCCTGAAAACAATTTTTATTTTTTACTCAAAAATATGTAAAAATTTTCACATACTCCATTACAAAAACTAAAACACAAAAGTCATCATGAAACGAATCCTCTAAAGAATTTGCATTATACAAATTTTCAGCCCCATAAAATATGAATCCAACTACATATTTCTTTCCCTGAGCCAGCATAATTTTGCAGTTCCAAGAACGACAACTCACTTTTAGTAATTCATAGAGGTAGTAACGTATATCATAATCCGTCAGCGTTTGATACAACTGTTTGAAGTCTGTGTTGTTGACATGCTCAAAAATGAGCGCGGGCGTTCTCGACACGGGGTCTTTCACAACGGCTTGAAGGGTGATAATGTTGGTTCCACCCCTCAGGTTTTCTAAAATCTTTATTTCTCTCTTAATTTTCTTCTTCTTCACCGGCTGAAACAAAAGAGATTGGTCACCGAAATCCTTTATTCAAATTTAAGAAATTTTAATCAAGATGCCTCACCTTTAATATTTTTACAACGCACTTTTCATTACAGGTGATATTAATGGCTTCAAAAACTTCACTATATTTCCCACGTCCCAATTTTCTTACTAACTGGTAATCATCTTGTTGCCTGCAATTGAAAAATTGGAAATATAAATATTGATAACAATATATTATCATACATAATATGAAATACTGTATATCCTTGTCTAGTAATATATCATGTTGGTGAGGAATAGAACAATAAATTTGAATTAATAATAAACTATATTTAGAGTTGAATAAATTGTCGTTTTAATGGTTGAATGCAGATATTTTTGCAGTTTAAAATAAGAAACAAAAATATTTGATTTTATTAGTACATAAATATTTATCACTGCAATAATCTGAAGTTGAAAGAAAAATTGATTGATATACTATTTTGTGAAAACCTAATTTTTCCTCCAGATTTACAACTCACATCAAACGGTAGGATTTGTTAGTTGTAATATTAGACTATTTCAGTTTCTTAATTTTTCAAGTTAAGCTTTATGACAAAAATCACAATTTCAGGTAAACTACGTGATTCTAATTATTCTTAAATATCATATTTATATATTTTTACTTTTAAATTCAATTTCGATACTTCTGGATCTATATTACTGCCTGAAACAGAAATAAAATAAGGTTTTTATATCGAGCAAATTTTTATTAAAGTAATATACTAAAATATAAAGAAGTAAGCTATTGAATATGATTGTTAATTTTCACTCTTGTGACTCAAAACTCGATGATATTTATTAAAAAATGTTACGAATTAATAAATAATAAAATCTTATATCAGCATGCTTAACTGATGATTCCAAGAGAAAAAAGAATTTAAACAATTTTGAAAAAAACACTTTTGAATTTATAATTAATAAAATTTCAACCCTATTTTTTTGATTTTCAATATTGTTTTAATCATTGAATGACGAATCCTGAAAATTCCTCGACTTGAAACTTATGGTTCTTCATATTCTACGTTAATTTCTTGAGATCTATAAAACTTTGATTTCCCAGGATGTCTACAGAATAGGATAAAAAAATTCTTCTACGTTTTCACTGCATTTTTTATTTTTCCTGGCAATAGTTTCAGAAAATCATAAAACAGTGATGCATTGAATAAATAAATTATTTGCTTGTATTACAAAGTCTATCAAATATTGCGATTGTTGCAATCATTTATAATGTGCAATATTCCTCTTATAATAATTAATGTTATTGTTTAAAAGTTCAAAAATTCCTCATTCAAAATATCAATATCACTAATATTTATTAATCAGAATTTTTATGTTCTATTTGGTAAGCCTACACTTTAAATAATTTCTATTTATTTATTCCTTAATTACCTTAACTGTTTAATTTGGCAGTAAATTTAATTTAAAAACTTTCATTAAAAATCAATGAACTGCAAACGCTGAATAATGAGAAAAAAAGATTTTATCATTTATCAACACTAATTCATGAACTTCCAATCGAGTAAGTTTTTAAATGCAAAATGTTTATATTTTTTAATAAATCTCATCGTAAGTATCAAAATTACGAATTTTTCTATTACTCAAATCTATCAACTACGGTAATTTTTGCATGTCTTTCTTTAGTTCTTGACTCTTATTTAGGAATAAATCTGATGAAAGAAATGGCCATAAAAAATTTAAGAAATCAACAAATCAATAGTAGTTGATATCATGGGAGTGTAATTTTTTTATGCAAAAGTCGAAGTCACAATTTCATCACATAATTTACATTTTTTTGTTGTTGTCGTATTGTTTAATTTAAATAGAGAGAATTCGGAAATTTTCATTATGTACAAATTTTGTCAATAATTTTTGATGCTGAAATCACAAAATTCTGATAGATAACAATAACTGCCATAAAAAAAAAGGTAAAACTGAAAATCAAAATAGTTAATATTTAAGTAGTTTATAACTGACGTAAAATTTTTTATGAAAAAATGTCAGTCAAGATTTCATTACTCAATGATACATTTTGATTATTTACAAATTTATCTGTGAATTTTTGATTCTGAAATCTTAAAATAAAGATTCAGAAGTTTCAAAATATTCGATTTATAAAATTAGAATGATAATGAAATTTTTCGTAGTATCCATAAATTATGCCATGATTTTTTGATTTTAAAATCAGGAAATTAAAAAATCAAAATAATTTATATGCAAGTAACTGATATATAGGTGTATTTGTTGATACATGAATCAAAGTCACGATTTCATTACTTAATCATACATTCTTTCAACAGTGAAATTGTTCAATTATTAATTTAAAAATTTGGCATTTTGATCATCCACCAATATCGACATGAATTTTCGATTCTGAAATCATGAAATGTGAAATTACAACATGTAATAACAAAATCTAAATAACTCATCTTCCGATGGTTGATGTCATTGAAGTGTATTTTTTTTACTAAAAAGTTCAAGTAACAATTTAATTGCTTGAACCATCATTTTCATGCTATGCAATTGTCAGATATAAAATGCGAAATTTTGTACAATCCATAGGTTTTACCATGAATTTTGGATTCTGTAATCATAATTGCGAAAAATGAAAGAAGACATACAAAAATGATTATAAAAAATTTATGAAACAAAAAATCGAAATAATGGATCTTGAAGTATTCTAAATCATTAGAGTATATATTTTTTGACTCAAAAAGTCCAAGTCACAATTTCATTCCTGTAAATTTATATTTTATATTGTTCAATTATCTACAAATTTTGGCATGAATTTTTAATGCTGCAATATAGAGATGTAAATTCTTTTTATTGCAATGATAGTTTTTCAAAAATACAGTAAATTCAGTTTTTCCATATAAATTTTTTATTTATTTCATACCCAAGAGAATTTATTTGAAAGTGAAACTTCAGAGTTGCAGCTATTCCAAAAAAAGGCCTTCTGAGGGATACATCTAATTAGACTCTTTGTATTTGTTTGTAGACATAAAATTTTTTATTGCTGTGAATTCAATAAACTTCTGTCTTGAAAAATTGATCTAACAAACATCCAACTATATTATCACTACTGTAGGACCTTCAGATTTTCGTCGAATTACGAACATGCTTTGCGTGTCACTTGACAACTTTTGCATTATTTTTTCAACAAATTGCAGTAATTTTAGCAGTTGCGTCTTATTTTATTCAACTTTTTGGCTAAAACACATCAATTTTAACGAAAAATATTTTAAGCTTTTTTGGAAAAAATTGCGACACTCAAGTTTTACCAATTTAAAAAATCCTCACAAAGCATTTATAAAATCTAAAACATTGTACAGATAATTGATTTTATCTACCTGACATAGAATAATGTGCCTGAAGTTCCAAACGTTTAAAATTGAACAAAAAAAATGTTAAAGTTAATGCAAGAGAAAAAAAATTCTAGCTGCTTTTGAACATTTTTTAATGGTAACAACGAAGTTAATGCTCCAAAAAAAAATATTCCTCACGCTTCCCATCATGAAAAAGAATCAAAAAATCATACATTTTTTTTTTTCATTTGATTTTTGAACATTTAGAACTTCAGGTACATATAGAAAACTCATTTCTTATTCAGTTCAAAATCTCAAAATTCGTTTTCCAGCTCTTGGTACATAAAATATCGAACATAACTAGGACGTAATTTAAAATGTTCTCATGTGATTGTAGACATAAAATTAGTCCTGATTACATAATATACCATTACAACATATTAGAATCGTGCTCCATATACTTTTAAGACCAACATTCGAAAACAAATTTTTCTCACCCCCAATCAACGACATAGGCTTCATAATCCCAGTACTCCCTCGCCTTGTGTGAATTAATATCCGTGTAAACCCTCGCTCTACTAGGAATCGCCATTTTTCCAAAACTAAGGATACCAAGAGCGTCGAAATCCCTGAGACCAGGATCACTAGAAAATTTCCTCTTTTCCGCAACAACCTTCGCCCTTCTCAACCATGTAACAACTTGCGATCCAATCAAAGTACCTGAAAACAAAACCCCAATAAAGTCTCTCTCCAAATCAACGAAATCACGAACAGGAAATTCTCAAGCGAGAAGCCAATGAATGCAAAAACAATTACAAAAAAGCAAACAACAAATATATTCAAACAAGAATCCCAGAATCATCATGTTCAAACAAAAAAGAAATTCAACAATCCACTGCACAAAAAACACAGTAAAATCCAAAAATTTTCACAATCACTGTTATCAAATCAAACCAAAGCCACATTCCACGTTTCCAAATTCACACACGTCACAGAAAAACCGTAGATTGCAAAAAAAAATGTTTACCGGAGCACGAGAAGCCCGAAGTAATTTTCAGGTTATGTTTTCTCGGAACACCACAAGGAAAACCGAGAACGTGAATTCACGGGAAATTGGGAAAATGTGCGTGGCGTGAAATAGAAAACGACGCGAGACGTGAGGGGGTTGAGGGGGAAGGGGGTAGGAAACGTGCACCAAAAAAAAAGCGACCCCTGAAAAGGGAAGTTCGAAGGGACGAAAAAAAGGGCGTAAAACGATGAAAATGGACCGGTGTGAAAAGCACTCTGCATGTGAAACGGGAAAAAGCGGGGGCGGAATTTCGAGGTATCGCGTACGCGGCACTCACACGGATATATAGGCCCCTTTGCACTCACACACACGCCCAGGTGAAAAATCACACGCCACGAGTAAGGACTTGGGAATCGACGTTTC
The DNA here is from genome assembly GCA_028476575.1 of Platygaster robiniae. Lineage (NCBI taxonomy): Eukaryota > Metazoa > Arthropoda > Insecta > Hymenoptera > Platygastridae > Platygaster > Platygaster robiniae. The sequence continues at coordinate 45,841,368 of CM052020.1, forward strand.
CCCGGGTATCTTGGAGCTCACCTAGTGCACTTCGGGCCGGGCCGTATATGATAATCGTGGAGACGAGTTCCCGGCACTCGAGCGGCTACCCTGGGCCGCACCTGGAGTCGCGCGAACGCGTCAAAAACGAGATTTTCGAGGCGGCCGGCTTGTCGAATGAACAGGCTCCAAGATGGCCGCCGCCGCCATAAAACTTTCGGGATTGTCCAATACGCGCGCGCTCGCTGCGTTCAAATATATGTAGACCTTTTTTAAAAACTATCCTGATTACTTATGAGATTAAATAAGCATGAACAATGATTTTTGTGATTTTGTTTATCAGGTGATTGTAGAATGGGAAAATAAAATTGAATTTCAAAGGGCTTCGTGGAATCTACTTTATCTTTAACGGATAGCTTTGTTTCATTGTTTGGATTGTATTTGTATCCAGGGTTGGGAGATTGACAGCACTGATTGTATCGTTGTTTCATTGTAGTCTCCTGGGCTATTTTGCAACACATTTTTGAATCCTCGTAAGTATCTAGATTTTACCATAATATATTTATACCGACAAAAGTTGAAAAAAATGAATAACAGAAATGATAAATTTTTAAACTCACAGAATTTTTTTTTTTTTGGAAAAATCTTAAAAGAAAATATTAAGACTAACATTTTTATAAGGGAATCTAAAAATAAAACTTTTGACATATTAACGGGGAACTAGAAAATGTTTCTGGAGAAATTTGCAATTCTTAACAATTATAATTATGGTAACACACTAAATTTTTTTCAGTTACCTAGCAACAGGTGATTCCATGACATCAGTATCTTACCAATATCCTATTGGACAAACCACTGCTGTGAACATCATTAAAGAAACATGCGAGGCCATTTGGACAAGTCTCAGCCACGACGTTTTGCCGTTTCCCCTGGAAGAGGCAGACTGGAGGAAAATAGCTACTGATTTCGAAAATCAGTGGCAATTCAATCACTGCATCGGTGCAATCGATGGAAAGCATGTTGTCATTCAGGTACATTTTACTTGGCCCGCATTTATTACTTTTATCGAATAAAAGGAATTCAAACTACTTCAAATGGCTCGCACCGAGCTACGTTAACTACTTTATTAGTCGATAAATGTGAAGTTTGAAGTAAGTGAGCTTTTATTTGTTTTGGGGGTTTTTGAAGCGCAAAAAGTTAAAAATAAAAATGTTGGTAAGTTCAAAATAAAAAATTTAATAAAGATTACTCATTGTAATAAATTGAAGAAAATTAATGAAAAATTAAATTAATTGTTGATTAATTTAGTAACTTAAAAATTTTAATTTAGGTTAAAAATAAAAATAGTTGGGAAAAATGATGCACAGAATAAATAGTATGTATTTTTCAGTTCATTCATCATTATCAATTCCCAATTTGTTTTGTGGAAATCGGTGAATAAAAATATAAAAAATTAAACAACTTCATTTGTTTCAGTGTCCCAACAACGCGGGTTCCTCGTTTCACAACTACAAGAACAGTCACAGCGTCGTTCTCATGGCCATTTGTGACGCTAATTACTGTTTTACAGTAGTTGACGTTGGCGCTTATGGTCGTCGAAGTGACGGCGGTATTTTCAGGGATTCTAAGATGGGTCAGATGTTCCATGAGAATCGTATGAACGTTCCCAAACCAGAACCACTAACTGTCGATGGGTCACCGCTTCCGTACGTACTAGTTGGTGATGAAGCTTTCCAGTTGTCGAATTTTTTGCTTCGTCCATACCCCGGTCGAGGAGGGCTAGGTCAAGATGAGAGTCACTACAACTACCGCCTATCGTGAGCTCGACGTGTTATTGAAAACACTTTCGGGATATTGGTTTCTCTATGGAGAGTTCTGAAAAGGCCAATAGATGCGACTGTCGACCATACTGTGTCAATGGTACAAGTTATGCTTTGCTTACATAATTGGCTCAGGAAAGAAGATGACGATGGAAATTACATGCCAGAGAACTTGGTTGATCACTACGAAGATGATGTATTTATTCCTGGACAATGGAGATCAGAAATAAGTGAATCCGCACTACATAGTATAGGCAACGATGGAAATAATCGTAGTAGCCGCTTGGCTGTAGCTGTGCGTGATGAATTTCGTGACTACTTTTGTGGAGAAGGAGCAGTTCCCTGGCAGTTCAATCGCGAGTAAAAATGCTTACTGGTTTGGTGGGTCAATGTTGGAAATTTTTTTTAATTCTATATTACTATAGATTGTTATTGTATTTTTATATTATATCATCTACTATATTTTGAAATTTCCTCATTGACCATCTGTAACATCCTCATCATTACATTAACCCCATCCATTCGCGATGAAAGTGATGTGAGGTGACGAACTTGGTCCGCTACAGCACCAACCATTTGGTCGATGACATCGGGCACTGGTGGGGGTGGTGGTAGTGGCACAGGTGGGCGTTGTGCGAAATTAGTGACTGCATTGACCAGTTGGTCAATTGCAGGACTCACATCTTCGTTATTGTTTCTTTTTTGCCTCTTTCCGCTTGTACGACTAGGCGTATGACGGATGGAATCTATTTCGAAAATAAAAATATTTTGAATATTAATGTTTAAATCACACACACACTCACTGCAGTGCTACTATTAAGATCGTATACAGTACATACCATTCGTAAAAGTTTCCGAAGGTATCTCTTCTTCGATTTCCTCTTCGCCACCATTTTCTTCGACAACATTAGTAACAGTTCTGCAAATAAGAATAAAAATACACATTACTAACCAGTACCGCTGAGATTATATATTTTTAAACAACCAACAAGAACCAACAAGCTGTTACTTTCTTCAGAAAGGTATATTGGATACAAATCTGTTGTGTACAGTCTACATTCAACATTTATATATTTATAAATTATTTATAAAGTAGATTGAAAAACAGAGTTAACAAATTACAAGAAGAACCTACGGTCTGACAAGGCACGAATCCCTAAGGAACTCCATAGAATCATAGAATTTCCACTTTTCTCCCACCTCTTCCCGTGCTTGGCCACTCTTACTTTGCTGTGAGTGCACGATTCGCCTGTATGTATCTTTCAAGTTTTTGCCGCCGCAATGGTTATAACATCTGTGAAAAATTTTGCTCGTCCTAGAGTGATACTTCAATTGAAAAAAATAAGTGCTCTCTAAATTGTATGAAATAGTAAATGTAATAAATAAAAAGTATGAAATAACCAACTTGCTTACTATTTATTTCTGCGGTGACTTGCGCCCAAAGTCGGTCACAGATCGCATGGGTCCTTTCGGCAAGTGGCAATGTTATTTGCCACAATGGTGGGCGCGCTTCAATTGCGCCTATTAACAGTTCTATCTCAACATCGGACAACTTGGTCGAACCTGCTGCACCTCTTTTCGTTCCACGCTTGGCTGCGGTAGATTTTGCCTTGTTTGCAGGATTGCAGGCAGGTATATTTTCGCATTCGCGATCGTTAATAATTTCAGCAACTGTACATAAACGAATGGTTGAAAAATCCATTTTAAAAGTTTTAATTAATCAATACAAAATAAATACTTGTAATTAGCTCAAAACTTATTTTCTGATTAAAAAAAAGGACTAAGAGGATTTGTTGCTCTCTAAATAGAGTAGTACTATTTCATAAATTACGCGTGTAAAAATGTATAATTAATCATCAATATTTATATATTACAGTGTATTACATACATGATGTAAATTATTAAATATTTATCATAAATTTACTATGTATTTTTTATTTTTATTTTATATATCATTTTAATTTTCTATGTTTCATATAACAATATAATTCTATTTTACTTTTCATACATTATATTTCATATATTTTTTATATACATTATTTTTATTTATATATTTCTGAAGTATATATATCATCATATATACCAACGAATTCTCTAGGTTTTTTTTCTTAAATATTTTAAGTCCCAAATTTTAGGCATTTTAATTTAAAAATTAAAGGCTGCACTTGTTGAGTTCCAAAAATTCGTTACAAAAATATTTTAATTTTCCATAAAAAGAAAAAATGTCTAAATATTTGCTATTTTTTAAAAAGTCATTATTTCATGGAAAAATCTCAATTATTGAAGGAATTTTTACTTTTTCGACAAATTTGCTGGTATTAAAAAAATTTTGATTTATTTAAAAAATTTTCATGTTAACATTACGTTAACGAAATTTTTGTTATTCTCACCCTCTTGGGAACATCCCGAGTCTACTTGGGGGTACAAAATATTGTTTGTCTCATCAAGTAAATAATCTCGAAAATCAGCCAAACATCCATGCTCTATAGCATCTCCTTTTGTTCTCTCGTTGCAGACTCCACAAGTGTAAATAACGTTCTGAAAAATCAATTTCTTTTATATTTCGACATTTCCAACCGGTTGCAGGTTATGTTTGATAGATAACGTGGGACACACAGAAGGTTTTGAATAAACGAAAGATTTTTACATGCAAACTATTAATTCAAAAAAAATGTATCAACGTCTACTTACCAATTCGTCCGACATAGCGGTGTGTCTTTTGTTGTATTTATATTTTCAAGCAGATTAAAAACAAATATTTTTAACAAAATCAAATGTAAACGACATAAATACAGACGGCGATTGACGGCGATAAATCCGAGCAAGGTTCGGATTTATCGCAGATCGCAAAAAGTCACGTGACTTGATCTTTTTCCGTCGCAAAAAGTCACATGTCTTCCCCTTCTTAACGAACCCAACAAAATCGCAGCGACATTGAAATCGCTGAAATGTACTTATCGCGTCGCCTGCGGAAATCGCGCGAGTTCCGCTATTTATCGCTGCGATAAAATGCAGCGACAGAATTCGATCATGTGACCACCCCCACCCTGCTCTGCAAAATCGCTGACAAAATCGTTCCATGAAATAGGCCCTTGATGGTATGTTTTAAACTCTTCTGGCGATTCCGTGGGGTATCCAACCGCCATTTTGAATATTCCCGCTCTTCCCTTTCCACATTGCCACCATTTTTGTTCTATTTGTATGCTTGTATCGCTCGTATACAACATTGTATGCAACATTGCCAACAATCCGGTTCTATACATGCTATACATAGCCAATTTTTGTGTCATTTGCCATTGTTTGCCATTTTTTGTTGCGTCTGTACTTTGTATACCGATTATCAACCACTCATCAAGTTCATTTTCATAATTTTTAAATAAAAAATATCTACTGATATCCTGGTAACACCAAAATGTCTGCAACAAAAATCAGTTGGGGTGAATTTGCAGAAGAATCAGACAACTTGACGTCAACGGTAATGACATGAGCTTAATTTCTATTTTTGTTGAACATAACCTCACTTTGTCACAAAAGAATCTGAATTTGGAAAGAATTTGGTTCTTTTTTATCCGGATTTGCATGAAAAAAAGATGAAATATGAATGAATTTTTTTTTCACGTTTATTGAATATACTTGTTTTAAGAGAGGAATGTAAAAGCGTCACACGTTATATTTGTCTGCTCATGAATCATGTTTTTAACAGGTTGAAATCTAGACAATTATAACAAAAAGCAATTTTCTGGTTTCTAACTAATTTCAATGGTCTACTACTTGTATGATCAATTAATTTGTGTATGCCTATATTGGCATCCGAAAAAAGGGACCTATCCAAAAAACAATTTTTCGGATTATGAGTCACTATCAGTTTTGAATCCAATTTTCAATTATGTGCAATCAAAATTTACTTACCTTGATTTTTTTGCAAACTATAAATTTTTAAAAATCTTTCATCCCATTAACCGCTGTCTATTTTGATTTATTCAATTGCATGTCCTGTAAAATTCGCTTTTTGGATAGTAGGTCCCTTTTCTCAGATCGTGTCACGTATAAAATTTCTATTTTCTACTGTAAAAAGTTAATTAATCAATAAAAAAAACTTTTATATATTTCAATTTGTATATGTGCTCAATTGAAATTTTTCAAATAAAATTAACCTCGTGTTGAAATGAATAGTGAATTTCCATAAAAAAATGAAATTTTCCGCATTTTTCAAAAGTAATCATTGCAATATACAAAATATCGAATTTCGTGATGTCCAAATCGTGAACTTCATCACAAAATTTGTTTTTGGTTCAATAATTTAAAATTTTATACTGAACAATTTAACAATTGAAAAATAAAAAAATTAATGGTTGAGTAATGAAATCGTGCCTTGAACTTTTATACTTTTTGAATATTTATTTTCAGTTTATTTATAATAAGTAATAATAAATTCATATTGATAACTTTTTAATTTCTATAATTCTAATTCATCTATTTATTACATCAGAATGAAAAAAATTAAAAATTACAGCAATATTATAAAAAGAGTGTTTTTTCCAAAATTTCCAAGACCTTGTAAGAAAAACCTAAAAAATTAACAGTAATTTTTGCATTCTATTCTGTATACACTCTGACAAAAAAAACTTCCAGTAAAATATTCCGGCATTAAAAATTTTCAAAGGATAATTTTTTAGTTTACTTATTATTATTTTTTCAATTTTGTAGGTTAATACAATGCATATAACATCGAAGCCACCAAGTTCAAAAGCCGAAAACTACCAAAGTAATTCGGCTGCTACCGACCCAGCTGATGTCCCAGATGAACCGATTCCTGTCGCAGAGGCATCACTGTTGTCAAAGATTATCCGAAAAGGTCTCGTCGAGTCGACGAAAACTGTCGAAGTTCAACGAAAAGACCCATTCTCTCCATTGTTCAGCGTCAAAACATTTGAAGCGTTGCATTTGTAAGTACTAAAATAAAACAATTATAAATTTTTATTTTCTTTGAATAAATATTTGATTGCTTTACAGGAAACCAGAATTACTCAAAGGAGTCTACCAAATGGGATTCAACGCTCCCTCGAAAATTCAAGAAACAGCTCTTCCTGCTTTGTTGGCTGATCCGTATGTTAAAAATAATTTTTTATTGTAAAATACGAAGGTGTGAAATTGTTACTCTAAATTAGTACGTCTTTATAAGTGTTTTTCATAATCTTATGTGTAAATTTATTTAAATGATTGAAATTATCTTCGACATATGGTTTCACGTAAAATGTTTGTACAATAATTTTTTCTCTTTTCAGGCCCCAGAACATGATTGCCCAATCTCAATCAGGGACAGGAAAAACCGCAGCTTTTGTTTTGGCGATGCTTACTCGAGTCGACCCAACAAAACCGTATCCACAAGTTTTGTGTCTGTCGCCAACCTACGAACTTGCCATTCAAACAGGAGAAGTCGCCGCAAAAATGGGACAGTTCTGTCCAGAGATCACAATGAAATTCGCTGTGCGAGGAGAAGAACGTAAAAAAAATATTCTGAATAATGAAATTTTATCTACTCCACAATTACCAAATGAATTCGTTTCAATTTAAGAATTAATTTTTCAGTCACTCGCGGAACGAAGGTGCAAGATCACATTATCATAGGAACCCCAGGAAAGGTTTTGGATTGGGCTGTTAAGTTCAAATTTTTCGATCTGTCTAAAATCAAAGTCTTCGTGTTGGACGAAGCTGATGTTATGATTGCGACCCAAGGACACCAAGACCAGTGCATCCGTATTCACAAGTGAATATAATTTATTAGACCTATCTCACACAAACGAGGAACATTTCTGATTTATAATAACTTTGTTTTTATAGATTATTGCCAAAAGACTGTCAAATGATGTTTTTCTCGGCCACTTATGAATCTGAAGTCATGGAATTTGCGAATATTATTGTCAGCAATCCCTTAGTTATCAAACTTCTCAAAGAGGAAGAAAGTTTAGATAATATCAAGCAGTATTATGTGAAATGTGCAAACATGGATGAAAAGTACAATGCAATCACCAACATCTATGGTGTCATCACGATCGGCCAGGCCATCATTTTCTGTCATGTATGTTCCGATGACATTATTATTGATCATGAAATAAAAATAAAACAGACAGGATGATTAAATTTTATTTGTTTTGTAGACGAGAAAAACTGCAGGTTGGCTCGCCGCAAAAATGGTACAAGATGGACACGCAGTTGCCATTCTCTCTGGTGAAATGACGGTGGATCAAAGAATCAAAGTTTTGGATCGATTCCGTGATGGAACTGAAAAAGTACTCATCACGACAAATGTGCTTGCAAGAGGTATCGACGTAGAACAAGTTACCATCGTCGTCAATTTCGACCTGCCAATGGATCTCAATCGCAAAGCTGACTGCGAAACTTACTTGCATCGAATTGGAAGGACCGGAAGATTCGGCAAATCCGGCATCGCCATCAATTTAATTGACTCCCCTCACGCCATGGAACTGTGCAAGCAAATCGAGGCTCATTTCAAAAAGAAGATTCATCTTTTGGACGCCGAGGACGCTGATGAGATTGAAAAAATTGGAGCATAAAAATGTTTTCTTAAATGCACTTTATGAATGAACAGTTCAATTTTATCTTTTTGTTGTACTTACTATGACCATTAATGAATAGGATGTTTCGTTTTTAAACTTGTTTTTTATTTTATACATGTAAAATAAAAGTTGCGCTGAAAAAATAACACAACTTAGGGGATATTGGCCAAATAGTCCTTAACGTGGGATGGGTCCAATCTCCTGAACCCACTAGCATCACAAATTCCAACTTCGATGTTGTCAGCCGTCATTTGGCCTTCGAAGCCCTCTTTCAGGGTCAATATGGCAGTGTGCACGGCGTCGTCGAGTTCCAGATCTTTGCTGTATCTTTTTTCCAAGAAGGTTTTTCCGTTGATGAAGTTTTTTCCCATGGCTGTGGCTTTCCAGGGGAAATAGGCTCCAGAAGGATCGCATTGAAACAGGCAAGGATTATTGTTGTCCCAACCACAGATCAGGAGTGAGACACCGAAAGGTCGTACACCGCTGAAAAATTAATTATTTCGTTAGTGCACTTGATTGTGATGACTTCGTTGTTGGTTTATTATATACTTTTTATATTTATTAACATACACCCATGCATACATCTGGCTACATGCTTAGCTTTATTGTAGAAAATTATATTTTTTATACAAAAGGACTAGGCGTGTTGATTTGATTGAATGAATTATGAACAGTTGATGATGTTGAATATTGAACGTATTTTTGGTTCCAATTTTTACCCAGATTGAGTGTACTCTTGCATAAGAGCAGCGACTCTTTGAACCAGTTGGGCAGTTGGGATAGGTTCCTGGTACACCAGTTGGTATTGCTGGGCCATTTTTCGTGCTTGTTTCACGAGGAGTCGATAATCTGGTCCCATTCCACTGTAGACCATGCCGATGTGATCGGTGATCATTTCTACTTTGTTCACGCTGTGTTCGTCGTATAAAATGGATTTGTGCTTGTTTTCTGTGGCAAGTACGGTGCCATTAGAAGCCTTGATTCCAACGCTAGGCGCGCCTGCTGCAACCGCTGCGAGGGCATATTCGATTTGGACGAGTTTACCTGAAGGACTTGAAAAAAATGTACATGCTTATTAAATGAAGAAATGAATTAATTGATAAGTATAAAAATATATACTATATTATATAATTTTAATGAGAATAGATTACATGTTATGTAAATAAGCAATATATATTTATGTAATTAAGCATATGAAACGTATGATTTTCCTTATTTTTAGAAAAAATTTGACAGTCTGCATACAAAATTTTAGTTGTTTACAAATTTTGTGATGAATTTCTGATTTAAAAATTGTAGAACTTGAAATTGTGCCCATCAAAATGATAGATTTTCAGAAATTCAGTGAATTCGATTTTAAAAAATTCTCATACAATTTTAAATAGAAATTATCTTGTTCTATTGATTAGTAAAATTTTTTACAGTAATGAATTCACATACAATTTCAGTACAGAAAACTCAGTTTCTACATAAATTTTTCCAAAATTTGGAAATTCTCAAAATCAATGTTGAATAATTCATGATTCCATTTTTAAGATATAAAACAATATTTATGACTACAGTAATTTTTCATACATCAAAATTTTCCAATGTACTCTTTGACATACAAGATATATTCCGTAATTACTGAAATTTAAAAAAGTAAAGCAAGTTTTGGAATTTTTTTACAATTCGTCATCTTGTAAAATGAGTGTCTTGAAATAAACAATATACAATATATTATTATTCCTAATTCTTTTTATTTGACTTCTGATTTATTTATTTTTCTTCTCGAAATTAAATACTTTCTGGAAGTTCAAAGAATATAATTATTTTCTCTAAAACAAAGTTATTTTTCACAAGTGTTATTACATTATTTTCAATTCAGTAATTAGGTGAAAATCATGTTAAAAAAAATTAACAAATCATTCTTCAGAAATTCATGTATTAAGAAACTATTTTATTTACAGTATTCATTAAAATAAAAGTCTATGGCAAATTTCAGTTACAACAAATTTTTGGTAATTAATAAAATTGAAACAATTCAAGAGATTTTTGGAAATTTTTTACAATTCAACATCTTTTGAGATACGTATTTTAATTAATAATTATAAATAACAAATAACTTGATAATCAATATGAAATATATTGAATTAAAAACGATATAAGTAATAATTTATATCAAATTATTATAAATATATATATATATATATATATATTATATAAATAAATAAGAAAATGTATAAAAAATATTGCAAATAACTTATATGTATTTAATTTTATTATTGTTAATTATTACTATTTAACTTTTGACATAAGGATATTTTTATAAGGATAAAATATTTTTAAATATTAATTACACAAAATAATTTTCTCCAAAACAAACAATCTTCATTTTCAAAACTGTCATGCTATTATTCCTAATTTTAGTAGATAAGTAAAAATTACATAAAAGAATTAGAAAGTCATTGTTCAGCAAAGCATGTATTATGAAAATTATTTGTTCTACAATATGAGTGAAAAAAAAGTCTACAGCAACTTATGGTCACAACGAATTTTCCAAGATGACTAAAATTTAAACAATTTAAGACACTTTTTAAAATTTTCGACAAATAAATATCTTGGGTGATGAACATTGAATTATTTATTATTGGTATTTAATCACTTAATAATTATTACAGTTAATAAAAAAGAACTTAATGGAATCATGAAGAGATCAATATATAATAATAATTAATAAAAATAATCAATCACTAATCAATGATTCAAATCAATGATTAAAATATTACTAATAATTATTTCAAATTGCAATTATTTGGCTTTTGATTTCTTTTTTCGAACTGATGTATTTTCTGTATATTCAAAGAATAAAATAATTTTTTTTTAAATGAAAGAAATCCATTTTCAAATGTGTTATTCCATAATTATTAATTTAATGAGTAATCAAAATTACATACAAATATTGACAAGTCATTTTTCAAGAAATTATTTATTAGAAAACTTTTCTATGTACAGTATTCGTAAAAATATAACTACAGCTAATTTTATTGACATTGAATTTTCTATAATTACTGAAATTCAAACAATTTAATGAATTTTAGGAATTATTCACCATTTCATGTTTCCTGAAATAAATATTTTAATTATTACTTGTTAATAATTGACTACATATTACGTTATAAATAATATATAACACATGAACATATAGAAATATATATTAAAATTATTAAAATTACTTACTACTTAATTATATTCATAATTAAAATATGAACAACTATTATTTTAAATTGTTACTATTTATCTTTCACTTTCCTTATTTTAATTTCAAATATTTATTTTCCGAATGATTGAAAAACAAAATAATTTTTCCCAAAGCAAATAAAATTCATTCATAAAATGGCATTCTACAATTTCTAATATATTAATCAACAATAAATCACCAACAAAAAATTGACAAGTCATTCCTAAACAATTCATGTACACATAAAAAAAATATCTTATTTGATACAAAAAAATTATTATACACTTAAAAAAATATCCGAAACAGACGTTTTTACAGAAAATAAAAAAATAAACAATTCATACGAACAGAGAAATCATTTTACAATGAAAAAAAAAAATAGAAATTTGAGGTTAGAATAAGAAAACTTCAATGTCGAGTACAAGTAAAGGCACTCCTTTGAAAGATTTATTTTTGAAATTAAAAATAAGTTTTATTCGTGACATGCAAGAAATTTTAAATCCCTTACCTAAATGTTGTCAACGAAAACGAATATCTCTCTGAAGCCATGACAAATTACTTTTTGACACTTTTTGACTCGGGTAATGTTTATATTGAGTTGATAGTTGATATATCACAATAGCTATCGATTATTATCTATAAGATGTTCTATCGATACCTATCGTTAATAATTTCTGCTCTGAGCAAGTTGATTCGATATTTCTATGGTATCGATACAAAGTTGGCGATATGTATCGACACCAAATATCGATACATTTTTATGTATCGCCCATCACTAATTTGAGAATAATCGAGAATTTTTATAGGAGGCATGTACTTGTACAGTATTTTTCATGGATGTTTGGCTATTTCGAACGTTTTACATAGGCTAGCGTTCGAAAAAGCAAAGCATCCATGAAAAATACTGTACAGAATTATGCAAAGCTGTGCTAAGTTATAGCACATAAACACATACATACATATTTATAACCGGCATTTCATTAGTCGGATATTTTAACTTCGGCAATTTCCGACAGTCTTCGACTATTGTCGTTTGAAATTGTCACAAATGTCACGTCATATTATGACATATACATTGCATTTTTATGCATTTGATTTGCATTGTTTAAAGATAGTGTCAAAATTTGATGTTATTGTTGTTAAACCTGTCAAACAAGTAGCGATTCGTGAAATTGATCGATTATTTCAATGCCTTTCAAAAAAATTGGATAATAAAAGACAAAATAAGCACTGGTTTTGTTGCTGAGTGACAAAAACTTCCTCCATTCCTCGTGAAGCAAAAAAAAGCTTCGTCTGCAGAAGGTTTGAAAAAGAGGAGTTTGCAACATTTTGAAAAAATAGAGAAGAGTTGAAAAATGTCTTTAACTTATTCCAATCGTGCGAGGCCGACTCCGACTACTGCACAAATACAGAAAGTGAGTGTGTTAACCTCTAAAAATTATTTTCATGGTTTATGTCATTGCTTTTGAAATCAAGAGCAATTATTTTTTGATAACTAGATATAATAAAAAAATTGTTAAATTTCTGTGTAAGAGATGTGATTATGAGTTTTTTATAATGCTAGGTTTAATTTTGTGGAATGTTGGGGAACGTAAATATTTTTTACAAGTCGATCAGAAACTCCGTTACAAAATTTTACATGGAGGAGCAAACATAAATTTCAAAAGGTTCAATTTTTATTTATTTCAATGTATCAATGGCTGTTTATTCTGGTATTATCAAATTTGACGAATTTGTTTGCAAACTTAAGTTTTTACTTTCTAAAATACATTTTTTTAGTGTTAAATCACAATTCCTCATTCCAAACGTCTTTTAGTAATTATTTTTCAATATGTATACCATTTAAAGAATTATCTCGTATATTCAGGAATTTTTTTAACGTTAATTTTTGGAATTAAATAATCAACGATTCGGAGTTTCATAGATTTTGAGTATTTTTTTGGATTTTTAAGAAAATCATATCTGCTTACTTTAAACACATTTCATAATTTTCCCTTTGTGAGGCATTTCATGCATTGCTTGTATTTTTAAAATTTTTCGGTATGACTACTAATTAAAGAATTTTAGAAAATGTAATAGTTTATCAAAAATATTACTAGCCTTTTGTCGATTGTCTTCTAGGTTTGAAAATGCAATGACATAAAATTTGAAAACTATTAGCTTTGCAATATTTTATATAATCTTCCTAGAAACTGCATTTTCAAAGATAACAGATATTGTACAGATTTTAGTATTTATCATATTCATTTTCTTACAGTTTAGACGATTTTCCATCATTTTCATGGATTTTATGAACATATCTAGAATAAGATGCTTTTGAATTCAAGGTATAAAAAAAGTTAAGTTTTCTAATAGTTACTTATAGAAATGTTATTCATGTGGATTTCCAGTATTTTTTATATTTTTTTTAAATTATTCAAGCAGTAGGATTTTCTCGGTTCTTCACAGATATCTAGTATTTCTAAAAACTCCATTATCAGTATCGTAAATTTGTTACTCTAGAATATAAACTTTCATAAATTTTTAGTATTTTAATAAATTTTCAAAAAGCTGTAGTTTTGAAAACTTCAAGTGTTTCGTGGGTTTTTAAAACTTCTAGAACATATAGTACGGTTTCAATATTCATGAATATTATTAAATTTTATAGTATTTTAATAGATTTCTATATAGATTGACAGAACCGGATGTCTTAAGATTGAAAGTTTTACGGATTTTTAAAATTTTATTAGAAAAAAAATTATTCATAATATCCATCAAAAATTATAGTATTTTTGAAACTCTTTTTAGTTTTTTTTTTGCATTCGTTGAATTTTGCAGTACTTTCAAGTATTCTTCCAGATTTCTAATGTTTGTATGAATCACTATGTGTATTTCAGGAATTTAATGCTTTATATTTCAAAATTTTATAAATTCATAATATTTAGAACTATTTTTCAGAAAAAAGTTTTTTGTAGATTTTTAGCGATACAAAGAATCCTGGTTTTTTCCTAAACTTTTCATATTTTTTGAAAATTTATTATATTTGGTGATTTTCTGCTACTCATGAATTGACATGAATTTTTGAAATAATATGCTTTATTTAAAGTTGATTAGATTTGCAAGTAAGTAAATGGAATCTTTTTTTTTGTTGAAAATATATGATTTTTTCTGAAAAATCTCAATGTCTCATGTCCAAAGTTTCTCAGTGCTTATTTTTTTCCCCGTGTGTACCATTGAAAGAGCTATGTGGTATTTTTGGGAATTTTTTACATTGGTTTTTGGAATTCGATCCTCTAGAATTCAAGGTTTCATGCATTTTTACTATTTTTATGGATTTTTGAGAAAATTATACCCGTACACGTTAGAGGTAATTCTTTGGCTGCTAGTATTTTTAGAATTGTTTGCATTATACTATTTATAAAATTTATAAGAATATTATTTTTATATATATTTCTATTGTTTTTGTTAATTGTCATATATTTATTGAAAGTTTGACGATCTGGAATTTGAATATTATAATATTCTTAGTATTTTAAAGAATATTCCAAAGATAGTATTTTCATATGTAACAAGTATTTAACAGATCTCTAGTACTTCATCAATCGAATTTTTACAGTATTTCTACAGTAAAGGCAACTTTTTGGCATTTTTATAAATATCTCTATAAATATCTAGAATTAAATGTTATAGGAATCAAAGTCTGACCGATAGTTTGTAATTTTATAAAAACTTCATGGTGCAATTTTTGTGTAGTTGGAAAAATTTCAATTTGTATTTAACAGTAAAAAAGCAATAAAAAAGGTAATGTTTGAGTAATAAAATTATGGCTTAGACTTTTAAATACATATAAAAATTCACCTTGCCAATATCGACTGCAGATCAATCATTTTGATTTTTGAACCTCGTAAATTATCTATGATGATTTTTTTAATCCGATTGATTTCAAAATAAGCATCAAAAACAAAGGCAAGAAATAGAAAAATTACTCAAGTTATACCTATGGATTCTTTAAATCAAAAATGAGTTTTAAAATCAAGACAATTAGCACATTTAACATATTTGATGACAAATTTATAAAATTATAAATATTTTGCATCCAAAACCAAATTGACTGCAATATCATAAATTTCTTTGGATAAATGCAGAGGTTTCATCTTTATCAAGTTTTCTGCAGAATAATAAAGAAACAGAATTTTATAGACTCAACTAATGTTATATAGAAATTTTTGATCAAAAAACATTCTTGATCTCGATATTTTCAATGAGAAATATTTAAAACTTTAATTTTCAAATCAATTATCAAGAATAGAATTTCCTTCACCAGAAATGATTGCAATAATCGTATTAAAGACTTGTGAGGCATGTTGAAGAAAAAAAATTTCTCTTTCACATGAAAAATTTACATCTTTCAGATACTGGATGAAAACAGTCATCTAATCCAATCGATACAAGAGTTCCAAAATAAAGGAAAAGGCCATGATTGTATTCAGTAAGTTTTTTAATAGGTGTTTCGGTTAATAATGTCGATTTTTTCCGGAAAATTGAAGCATTTATTTTCATATCAAAATTAAATACCTTAGTAATCAAAGTATTGTCCATCGTTAGATATGACCTTTTCTCATCTTTCTGTCAAAGAATGGATTCCGTGCCAAAAGAACTGTTCGTTTTTTGAGGCCAACCATTCATCAAGCTAAATTTACACTTCTTCGTAAGAATGAAATTTTCGTTCTGAAAGTCCGTGCTGCATTGATCGGAATAAGTGGTAGTCTGAAGGGGCCAAGTCCAGTGAATATGGCGGGTGGGGTAGGACGTCCCATTTAATGTTTTCCAGGTAGTTTTTTACACATTTCGCAACATGGGGCCGAACATTGTCATGTTGAAAAATGACTTCATCGTGTCTTTGGGCGTATTCTGGTCGTTTTTCCTTCAATGCTTGGTTCAATTTTATTAATTGTTTTCGGTATCTTTCGCCAGTAATCGTTTCACCAGGTTTCAACAGTTCATAATACACAGCTCCCCTACTATCCCACCAAACACACAGCAAAGCCTTCTTTCCATGTATGTTGCGCACTGGTTGGGATGTTGAAGGTTGACCTGGGTCTGTCCATGATTTTCTGCGCTTTGGGTTTTAAAAATAAATCCACTTTTCATCACCTGTCACAACTTGATTCAAAAAAACTTTCCTTTTTTGTCTAGCGAGCAAAATTTCACAAGTGGTTTTTCGCCTTTCAATGTCTCTTTCCTTTAATTCATACCGCACCCATTTTCCTTCCTTCTGGATCTTTCCCAATGCGTGTATACGTTCAGAAATAGTAGATTGGGCAACATTCAATGCTTCCGCTAATTGTTTTAAAGTTTGAGTTGAGTCTTCATCTAATAATACTAGCAAATCTGGATCTTCAAATTTTTTAGGTTGACCAGAGCGCTCCTTGTCTTTTATATAAAAATCACCACTTTTAAAGCATTGAAACCATCGTTCACAAGTTTTTTGGGTTAAGGCATGTTCGCCATAAGCTTCAACTAACAATCGATAATTTTCAGCAGCCGTTTTTTTTAATTGGAAGAAGGTTATTAAACTTCCCCGCAAAACGTCTTTTCCTGGTACGATATTCGACATTTTCGAAGCGATGGAAAACTACTTGTTTTGGACAATGACAATTCAAAACAAACTAGCTTTAAATGGCATATGTTCACACTCAAAAACACTACAAATGTCACTAGTCTATGGCAAAAAATGTATGAGTAACGCCATCTCTTAGCATAGTCGACCTTATTAACCGAAACACCTATTACATAAAACATTTATCATGCTATGTCTTTTTCATAATTTTTCTTCTGTTTGCTACTGTATTTTTCTCTAATTTGCAATCAACTCGGTAGTTGATCTACATCATGAGTATTTTATAACAGCATATTTATTTTTTACATTACTGTAATTTCCTACTGTCATTTTTCAGATATCAGCAAACGCTGCACAAAAATTTGGTGTTTCTGGCACAACTTGCTGACGCGAACCAAAATATCAATCTCTTGTTACCGGTAAATTTTATTATAATATAATAGATGGAAAATCATTTAATTCTTCACAATTTTATTTTATCCATTTTGTAGCCCCCACAAGTATTAACGAGCAATCCTCAACATTGTCATATGGGCTCCCAAGGCCCAACTGGTGGGCCACCCAGCATTGGACCCACAAATCCTGGAAATGAAATGCCTCCAAATGCTCAACAGTTGATGCCCATGCCAGGTTTCAGCCAAGGCCAGCCAATGGGCCAAGCAGGGTATCGAAACGCCCCTATGCCCAATCAAGGAGCTCCTGTCAATCGTCAGTTGTATTTCTTTTTCATAATTTATTTATTTAAAACATGAAATTCTTTAGTCTTGTAATTTTACAACAAGTAATCTTTAAATAATCTCTTATGTACTAAAAATCCTGAAAATGTTTAAAAATTGTGTTCCGTTATCAGGTCCAGCTGCAGGCCAGGGACCCCAGCATTACCGACTAGCACCCCAAGGCTACCCTCAACAACCAGCCCAGCAAGGCTACCATTACCCGAGTCAGAACCCAGCGGGCAATTACCAGGGTCCTCAAAACGCGAACTACACTCCCGGACAAGGCAATCAGTACGGCCCACCTCCCAACGCCTCCCAGCAGCAAGGTTATTCAGCCTCAAACCAGCCCAATTACGGCCCACCTGCGAACGTCAACAGCTATGGGTCCCAAGCTGGAGGGTATCCTCCACCAAATGCCAATCAGCCACCGGGGGCTTACGGGCCGCCGCCGCCGCCTAACCAGCAAGCCTATCCACCGGCTAACGCCCCTCAGCAAAACTTTCCACAACAAGGTGCTCAGCAGGGGGGCCAGCAACCTGGACCAGGACAGTATGGAACGCCCAATTCTCAAGGCAACTATCAGCAACCATCGCAGCAACCTCCGCAGAATGCTTATAATGCGACGCAGTCTGCGAATTACCAGAACCCTTCACAGGTGAGTTGACTGTAGTTAAATAAACTGTATTTTTTGTTGTCAGTCTGAGTATATGAAGAGGTGAAGATCGAAAGCTGATAATTGTGAGTGACATTTTTTATAAGGATCATTTTTCTTTGTGAAAACATAGGAAAATGAGTTTTATGTGAAATTTTGTGCAACAGCTGTTGATGTTAAGCTCTTTATGTATGTATAATGCGAAGAACTATAATAGAAATATGTGCTCTTATTAATTGATAGGACTTAAGCAGGAGGTTGTTTTGTTACAAATTGCATGGAACAATCCTTGGTTGCTAAGAGAGTGATTGAATTTTTGATGTAGTTGCAATAACTGTAACTTATAACTATTACTTCTATATTTTTCTACTCCCAAGTTTAGAAGAGGAAATTGTTAGAGACGATAAAGGGAATTAATTTTTATTTTCTCAGGAACATCTAATTTATTGCGTGAATAATATTCATAGACTTTATGGTACATAACTCAAGAGCGTAAGCAGGAGAAGGTTTTTGAGGTTTAAAGTCCTCCCTAATTTGGGTGGAATTAATTGCGATTTCATGTGAAAATGAAAAAAATGATTATAAGTAATAAACGATAAAAATACAAAAGAAACATCAATATAATACAAAATGATAATAAAAATAAAACGAAAAAACAAAGTATACTTGATATTAAAAAAAAAGAACAATCCGAGCTTCAGAAGAATCCTTTCTTCAACATAAACATAATTGTCTGGCTAGAGTAGCATAAAAAATAAAAAATTTGAAAATCAGTCAAACTTAGGCAACGGCAAAAAAATAGAATCTTCGAAAATGCTTAAAAGTTGAGAAAACTTTAAATCATGAAGCATTAAGTTATAGAAATCTATATAACAATCTATTGAAATACCAAAAAATTATTTGAATCATACGACCTCTAAAGAAGTATTGAAAGTGATATAAATTTGTAAAAATACTGTTTTCTGAAAAAATTCTAAAAATGCTTAATTTCTATAGAACTTTGTATTTTAAAGCATCAAATTCTAAAAAAAAAGTATAGAGCAATCTATAAAAATATTAGGAAGCCATAAAAATACAAGAAACAGCAATAAAATTTTATAAATACTTGAAAAAAAGAAAATACAGGATATCTAAAAAAATACTGAAAATCATTGTAAATGTCGGTTTTCTAGATATACATAAGAATATTGAAAACGAATCAAAACTTCATAAATTCTGAAAAAATTGCGAGAACTATTTGAAATCGAATAACTTTCAAAAACTATGTAGACATATAATTTTTCTGAAAATTTGTGAAGCTTCGAATCGTGGAGAATATTACTTTTTAAATATTTGCAAAAATTTGTAAGAATAAAAATATATCCATAAATTTTTAAGTGGGTTAAAACTTACAAATTTTATCGACTTTACTCGATTGTTCCAGTCAATGACTCATCTTATTGAATTCAATGAGAGGAATCATTGACTGGGAAAATCAAGTGAAGTGGATAAAATTGGTAAATTTGTAAGAATACCAGAGAATTCTTTAAATTGTATGGATATTGAAAAAAACATTCGAGAAAAAACAAAAAATACTATTATCTCAAAAATCAATCCGAACACTAAAAACCGTCGAAATTTTCAATAATGAATCATTTGATTATAAGAAACTGAACATAAGAAAATCCATAGAAATAATATAAAAATTTATTGATGTATTAGAAAATACTAAAAATTTTATAAATAATATAGAATACAAAAAGTCTAGAAATCTATGATGTATTAAAAACCTTGTAGATATTCTTTTTTTTCATTTAATAAAGTATGAAAAATTCACAGGACTTTGATTTCTAAAGCATAGAATCCTAGAAAGCTGTATAGAAATTTATACAATTCTAAAATCCTCCAAGTTGTAAGAATACTAAAAAAATATGGATAACAAGAAAAAAAAAATCTTTATCTCAGTGACTTTAAAATCACGTAAATCGACTTCCATAGCGTTAAATACATATAATGAAAAATGTGCGACTCTCAACTGTAAAAGTAGTGTCACTCCTAGCCCCCCAAATTCGCAAAATTTGAAAAATCGTAACCTGATGTTCAAACATTAAAAAGGATAAATCCGCAATGAAAGTATATTTTTTCAAAGAACTATATAAAAATATATTAAAAAAACTGTACAAATGAATATAAAAAAAATTTGTTTGCTTATATTAGCTACAGGGGGTACTCACTCGGCTCGAATCCAGACGAGTTTTATGAGCATGTAGTAGTCACACGCGTACTTCCCCCCTGATTCCCCTGCACTCCTCACCACCCCTGCTGGCCCACCTTTCCAATTTCAGTTCTCGCTGGGCTAGCCCAAGCACGGTGGCGCGACGATCATTCTCCTATGTATGGCATTAAATGGGAATGAGTACCCCCTGATTAGCTACAAGTAGAAGATGCTTGCTGCGTAGTGTTATTCTTCTCACGAACCACGTTTTCCAGTGTATTCACTACCGAGTGACCCTGCACGATAATAAGTTGAAATTGATTCTTGACCAGGGCTACCCCAACAGCGTACCTCCCCAGAACTATCCCCCTCCCCCCAACTCGAACGCTGTTCAGCAGCAACAGCAGCAGCCGCAAGGACCTCCGCCGCAAGGGTCCCAACAAGGCCCGCAGCAACCACCGGGGCCCAACTACTCGAACCAGCCGAGCCCTGGACCCGGTGGCGTGCCTTACGGGCCGACTTCGACCTCGCCCTCGTTCAGTGCGGCGGCCGTCAGTTCCTCGGATACTTATGCCCAGAGCGGCCAACCTTCATCCTGCACCCCGTCTGCGTCCACGCAAACAAGCTTTAGCAACCCAGCACCCGCGTCCCAGCCCAACTACACGCCCTCGCCGCCGGTTCCCTCCGGGTACCCAGTTCACCCCCCGGCGCCTCACCAGGGCGCCCATCCCCCGCCCCATCAGAATCCGCATCAACCGAGTCACCCCCCGCCGCCGTCACACCAACCGCCGCCCCAGCAACAAGGTCAAGGTCAACCTCAGCAACAGCAACCTGCTCCAAGTCCTGGGGGTGGAGGGTTCCAGCCTAACGCAGGACCTCCCCAGGTAAACCGAAGCATGGTATTGTAGCGTTGTTGATATTTTTAATTAACGTTTGAACAAAAAAAAAACAATTATCGACGGCCGATAAATATGAGGGTATGAATTGGTTCAGAAACGAATCCTTCCTGAAATTCAAAATGGTGTCTGAATCTTGTTGATGGGGAGATAGAGGATGCTGATGGATAATCTCCAAGCGCGGTAATGAGACCCCCTGAAGTAATCTATAAAGCGATTTATAAAATACTAGAAACTAACTAATTCTGAACTAACAAATACTGAATATACTTCAATTTGCTAGAATATTTTGAAAAGCTTGTAACAGCTTCTGGTCATGTATATATTATTTACTTGTTTATTCATACATTCACTCTTGGTAGATTCATTTATTTATTATAAATTTCTATTATTGTCTTGTATTAATCTTGATTATTTATTTAAAGTGATAAATTAATCAGTTTTACATCGGATTTACATCATAAGTGATTATTTTTGACTGAATTTAATGTAAGGTTGTTTTTTTTTTATCCATAAGCATAAAGCAGAATGTATCTTTGTATGTTCCTGCTTCACGCGAAAATGGCTGGACGTATTTTCAAAATATTTTTTTATTTTTTTCGTCATGGTCCAAAGATGGTTTATAGCTAAAGAAAATTTCTAATTCTCAGTTAGAAGGTTCGGTAACCAGGAAGCGAAGGAATATGACAGATGCAAACACAATGTCACAAAATTACAAGATATAAAAAATGTTACAAAAAGACAAAATTTCACTATATAATGAAAACTTTAAATTGTCCTATCAGTATTGGCCCATAAATATCAAAGTCCAAATTATCTAATCATCGAACCAGTGAACAAATATAAGTATAAATTTATAATTACCAAATATATTATGTATAATTATACAATACTAGCTGTCCCAGCGAGCTTTGCTCCGCGGTCACCTCGTTGTTACACACGGTTTGGTTAGGAAAAGTCAATTGCTGAATTGAAAAACGAAAATTAACAAAAAATTATTTGAATCCAAAGGTTAAAAATCTTCATTTTTTTTTTTTTTTTTTTTTTTTTTAACAATTTCTAATCTTTTCACGAAACGTTTCTACTGATTCTTTTCCACAATCAAAGTAAAGAGTAAAATTGATAAAAGTTTATTCGTTAATCAGGATTAGGAGTTGACCATGATGAGGATTATATTAATAATTTTATTATGACTTTTCATGATTTGTGACAATGTATGGTTTTGTGATTCATGGAATTTCGCGATGATTTAGCATTGTGACATATTGTGACTTGTGTAATAATTGGTTATATTTTCTGTTATTTCTTATACAGGGTATCCAGGGTGGGTGTGTTTGTGATATTTCAACAGTGCAGTGGTGGAGTATGCCATTTAGTTCGTTGATGAAAACATGCTTTTAACCTTCACACGAACATGGTTAATAAATGTGCAAAATTTTAGGACGTTTCGTGCAGTAGTTTTAAAGTTATAGGCGGACAACGTACAGACTTTCATTTTTATATATATAGATACATAAGAATTACAACCAAATCTCATGTTGTTACCATAGGCTCAAGCTCAAGGACCGCCTCAGGTCCAATCAGGCTACCCACCACAATCGCATCCAAACTACTATGGCCATCCTCCTTACCCTCCTCAGAACTACGTACCTCCTCCAGCGGGCGCTCAGGGTTACCCCCAAGGCTATCCAAGGCCCCCAGCAAGTCACATGCCGCCACCCCCAAGTGGGCCCCAAGGCCCCCCGCCACCAAGCCAATACGCCGGCTATGGATACCAGCCTTCCCAGTAAAAAAATTGTTTCTTATTTGGCGGCTACTGAATATTACACTGTTTTTGAAAATGGCGGGTTGTTGGTACTTGAAACAAGAATATGAGATGTGTGTCTACTGTTTGGGAGATTATCAATGTACCCATTGTCTTAAAGTTAATTTCAGATAAGAACAGTAGATACTTCATCTAAATTTGAGGCGAAAGTTTCTTGGTTGTTACAGTAAAAATTCGAAAATTACGGAGTTAGTGAAATGTGAAGTTCAGTATTTTAAATGGATCAACTTCAGTAACTCTGTTTAAGGGTTTTGAGACAAATGCACGAAAAACTTTCACAGGGATTTCTAGCATGTTTATTCATTGATTTTGGGACAATGTGTACTTTTTTTTTTCTTTCTTTCTTTTTTTTTTTTTTTTTTTTTTGAAATCCATCACTTTTAGAGATGCAAAATGACCGATCACCTTTTGTTTTTAGTCAATTGACGGCAGGGGTAGCCCACTTGCGTGTTAAATTTCAATCTAAAAAAGTGGAGGTAAATTTGATTGACGGTCAATTTTTAATATAAAAGTTTATGCAAAAATTGTCTGTCATTGACCAAAACAAAAAAAATGACGGTCAATGACGGTCATTCTGCATTTCTAATGTAAAGTGGTCCACTTTACATGATGTATTAATCGAAATCAAAGCGTACATTGGGTCATTCTTATTTAGATGTAATCGTTTTTTCGTCTTAAGATATATTGGTTGCGTATATTTTTTTTATGTATTAGTAGTAGTCTTTTGGTAAAATAAGGAAAGTAGAAAATGAGATTCTTTTTTTAAAGATCATTTTCATAATTTAGACGTGTTACTTTATTTTTGAAAGAATTATGACCTACACCGATTTAAAGTAAAGTTTTTGAAGTAAAAATGTTATTAAAGTAAAAAATCTTAACTAAGGTAATTTTTTAGATTGTAACTTCGAAATGGCAAATTTTTTCGGTTGGAAACGATTTTTTGCCTTGAAAATGGTTTGTACTTAAAACCTTGTATTTTTCAAAATCGATAGTTGCTTCTTGTGTAGTAATTTTAGAAATTATAGAAAAAAATTGTTAACTGTCAGTATCCAAATGAGAAAACTCTAGTTTTTTATGTTTAGAAGTAAAAAAATGTTTAGATAAGTGTAACATCGGGAATTTCTAGGTTGAGTTCTTTAAGAGTGAAACTATAGAGCTTAATATTTTGTTAATATAACACTTTTTTGAATAAAAATTTTGTATTAATTGTACATGACGTTATTTTGATTGAAACACATTCGATTACATAGTAGCTACTGAACTTGATGTTGAAACAAATTCCATACAAAAATGAGCAACTTTCAATTAAAGTAAAAAAACGTGGTGTTAAATTCTTGAAATCCTATGAAAATTCTTTGAAGAATGACCCTTTTGCTTAAAAAATCCTTCAGAATCAACTTTGTATTAATCATGAGAGTGTTTATACTTCTGATTTTGTACGTTTCTAGTTTTTATAAAATCCTATATAGCGTAACAAATTTCTTAGTTGTAAGTACAGGTCAATGAAATTAACGACAGTTTTACACATGTAATTTGAATTATGATTGGACGTTGAACTTTTGAGTCTTCCAAGCCAACATAAATATCTGCGATTACGAAAATTTCGGATTTAATGTTTTAGATTTGCATGAAGAAATTTCACCAGAAATGAGAAATCTTTTTGCATTGTCCAGGAATTGAAAAAAAAAATTTAAAACTTTATAATCGAAATATTTGTTATTAATGTTGGCTCGGTTTGACCAAAGTTTCTAACTGAAATCGTAAAAAATTTAGGCAGGAAGAGTAATTCAAAACAAACTATATTTTTATGGTTAAGTAATCATTTCTGCAATAGATGATAATATGTTAATGTAATTATATATAATAGTTCCTAAATTAATGATAGTTTTATATGCCATTGAAAAGATGCAACCATTTGTTTATGCTAATTGTGATTGAGATAAGTTTCAAAAAACAGACTGCTTTCTTCAATACTCAAGTCTGTGTTATCTCTTTTTCTAATTGCTTCGAAAAGTCGTTTGCGCTCATGACAAATTTATTTTTAAACGAGTTGTTTACGTAATTTCAACCGCAGTTTCGCAAGATGGCTGAACCTTGGAAAAATGTTTTTTGTGAGTGATGTATTTTACATTTTTTCATATGTCCAATGTATCAAATATGTAATACGTTGATTTTTTTACGTGTAAGAAATTAATAAATATGTATTGCATAAATATCTGAGTTTCTTTTAGGATTGAATTATTATCAGAATTTTTTTTGAGGAGGTTTTTGAGTTGACAGATTTTTTCACATTTTTGAATTCTTGTTATTTAATTTGCAGACTTTCATGGAATTGTAATTATTATAAGAGTTTTGAATAGTTATTGATTTGAAGATAAATATAGACATTATCTTTTTTCTCGATGATTTGAAATAGGATAATCTTTTAGGTGTGCATGTTTTTGAAGAATTCAGAAACTTTTATAAAAATTATGGAAGTAAATTTATTACATAAATTAGGTTTATGAATTTATAAACTTGATTGTAAATTTAATTTTTTGCTTTTATTTTAATTTTTGATCGTTTAGAATTCTGAAATTAGAAAATTTTTTATGTATCTTTTTATTAACTTTGAATTCTATTGTAATTGTACTTCTGTATTGTAATAAAAAATTATAAATTAAAATGTTCTGTTTCTGCAAAATTGAACAAAAACTCGGCATCGAGGATTTTCAAGTTGGCTGCCTTTATTTACAGCTGTTCGAGCTGCTGCTTATATTGACGTTTCGCGTCAAAAAGCTTACAAAACATTGGACGAAATGTTGTCTTTCGTCGACAAGAAAAAGGAACAAAACGAGTTTTTTGCAAAGTACAATTCAGTGACTAACAAGTTAAAGAAGTAAGTTGTAAAATAAATTTATTTTTTGATGATATTTTTACCGAATTTGTAATTTTCAGGCGATTTCTCAGGAAACCCAATGTTTCGGAAATTACTGAACAATTTTGTAAGATCAATTTAATTCATCTTTATTCATTGCTTTTTTTGGTAAATGAAGAAAAAATGAGCAAAATAATTGAAAAATTAAGAATCGAATAATATTTTATTATTTTTATTCATTTTTTGACTTTCTGAAAAGTTAAAAAAAAAATGGAATTTTTCTCTTTAAATTTCTGAAATAAGTGAAGAATAAAAACAAAATGTGCACTAACAATTTAATTTACTATTTTAATTATTGATTCCATATAATCTCTTGAATGCTGAAAATATTTTATGATTAAAAAATCTATCCAATAAAAAAAGAACGCAATTTTTTATTCAAATAAGTTAGAATAAGCGATAAATATAGGGATAATTAGTTTATAACAATTTATTCCACTTACAGTCTTGAAGAATTAATATTAGCCTTATTTTATTGTAAATTATCAAATCATGTTTTTTTTAGTTTCAATTTAAGCTAATCAGGGAGAAAAGTAAAAGCAATTTATAAAGAAAGAATTTGTATTTGACAGTTTTTAAAAAATAAATATTTCAAGTTTTTTTATTCTTCAAATAGGAAGATTATTTATTTCTTTTATTTGTAGTATCCAGCAAACCAGAAGAAAATTATTAGTCTTATGTTTAAGTTTGTGAAGTAAGTGAGAAATAAACAAATTTGTGTCTTTATTCATAAATGATTGTTTTTACAAACCACTATATCTCTTAAAAACAGATAACTGTAAATTTTGTCATGTTCGAAACGGTAAATAGATGTTAAAAATAAATACTAATAGAAATTTCACTATTCCACATTTAGTGTTTTTATAAAATAAAAATAACACGATTCATGGGAAAATTTCTTTAATAGTTTTTTTGTTTTTATAAAATTTGAAAATATCAATATTCAAAATTAATTATGTTTCCAAGCAAATGAGCATTGTTACTTGTCATCTTTGGAACTTCACTTTTTGAATTTGAAATAATTTATTACGAACTCAGGAGAATCATTTCAAATTTCAATTCGATGAATGGAGTTCAACCAGAAAAAGAATTAAAAGCTATTTATTGTTTTTATTTATTTTAAAAATTTTATTATTCAATATTATTCATGCTTCTCAAGGGGTAAAAGCATAAAGATCTACAAAGTAAATACTTTGGATTCGAAATTAAGCTACTATTATACTAGAGTTGTTGCTTTAATTTTTGGATCTTGACATTTTGAATTTCACATCATTAGTCACAATCTCAGTCAATTGATTTCAGATTTTAACTGAACGAAAATTGATGAAATAATATTTTTACGATAAAATAGAGATCTCTTGATTTGTTAAATTATTTATCGAATAAGTTTTTGTTTTACACCATTTCAAAATTTAAATATTTAAGATTAATCATGTATCTCGAGGATTCTAAGAGTCTTTACAAATAAAATACTTTGAAGCCCAAGTAAATCTTCTGAAAAACCAGAATTATTACTTTTCATATTTGGATTTTCACATTTTGAATTTCAAATCATTCATTTCAATGTCAGAAGATTCATTTAGAATTTTTATTCGATAAATGGAAATTCGTCAGAAAAATCATTGAAAACCATTGTTTGATTTTATTTTTTTTAAACTAAATATTCAAGATGAATCAAGTTTCTTGGAGATTTTAAGGATCTAGGAATGAACGAATTCCAAAATAAGTTTCTAAAAAACTAGACTTGTTTCTTTGAATCTTTGGAACTTCACATTTTGAATTTCAAATCGTTTATTACAATCTTAGGATATTTGATTCGAATGTTAATTCGATTAATGAAATTTCATAAGAAAAGTCATCAAAAATTTTTTTTTTTTAAATCTGGATATTCAAGATTAATCTTGATCCTTAACGAGTTTAAGGATCCACCAAGTAAATACTTCGGATTCCCAATTGAGCTTTTAAAAAACTAGTTATTTCTTTTTATTTTAGGATACAGACATTTTGAATTTCAAATTAATAATGACAATCTCAGTTAATTTATTTCCAATTTTGAAATAACATCCCTAAATCGATTTACCAAACAAAATAAAAATTTCACTGTTTAGCATTCCGTGTTTCCATAAAATAAAAATCACTTCACATATAAAATTTTTTCTAGAACAATTTTCTGTTTTTATACCATTTGAAAATAGTCTTATTCAAGATTCATCATGTTTTTTGAAGATTTTAAGGATTTAAAAATAAAATAATTCGAATTCCAAACAAACTATGATTATTTCATTTTAATCTTTGGATTTTTACAATTTGGATTTAAAAATTATTAATCATTTCAGGACTTTTATTTCGATGAATGAAATTTCATTTAAAAAAACGTCGAAAAATTATAGTACTCTTTGTTTTATGGATTCTGGTAACAGGCAGTCTTGCAGAAGAGTGCGAAAAAGAGGAAAATCACCAATACGCAGCATTGTGTTGGATAAATGCCGCCAAATGCCAAAGTTTATTGGACAACAAATCTGTGGAAATTCATTTCCTTACCAAAGCAGGAAGAAAATTTTTAGAAATCGAACAAAAAAGTATTGATATTGGTTGTCCTTCAGTAGGACAAGAGAATGCACAGGTTCGCACCTTTTTCAACGCTTTCAAAATAAATTTCAAAAAGTAATAAGTTATAAACATAATTATACTGCGTTTCCAGAAAGTTCTTTTATAATTCGTAAACAAATATTTACATAAAAGTATAAAAGAAATTGACGACATAGATGAATTTTTAAAATTAATTTTGAAGTTCTTGTACAATTGAAAAATAATTTTTAGATGTAACAATCATTAGATTGCAGTGAATCTCTTCGACCATGCAATAGAATTATGCCAGACTGAAAACAAATTGAAGTTTATTGGGTCGGGATTAGCTATCGAGCTTTCTAATTCTTTGGGCTCAACTGCATCAAGTGTTCAACAATTGAAAAAAGCAAACGAGTCACAAACATTTATACCAGCTGTTGGAAAATTGGTTTCAGCTCTTATTTTTCAAGGTAAAATTTTACAGATTCGCATATGAAATATCCCAGGTTTCAAAAACATGAAATTCTCTTTAATGAGGAATTTTAATAGTATTTTGGAGTTTCGAAAGTGCAAAAGTACTTTGAAAAATATGGTATTATTGAGATTTCGAAAATAGCTTGCATTAATTTGATGACTTTGATATGAATCTTTAATTATGATAATGCAAAAGATTCCTCAATCCAAAAAACATGAAATTTAAGAACCTGGTTTCGAAAAATTCGGAAGTTATTCCTGTGTTAAAGATTCTAGAATTAGATGATCGAAGTTTCGAATAATAAATTTACAAATCTTTGTAGTTTGTTATACCAACATGTATAAATACTTGTTATAACAAAAGTATATTCATAAGTTTTTATTACAGGTGACTATGTTTCTGCTTTACAAACCTTGAGCGAAATGGCAGAAGTTTTGGAAAAAAAATCTGGCCTAAGAAGTATAGGCTTTTACAGAGATATTTTACGAAGGTTTTTATTCATTTAACATATTCTTTTCCCTAAGATCATTTTGATGAAATTTGAAAATCGATATCCCAAAGAGAGTCATTTCAAACATGTAAACGATATTCAAAATTTTCAAACTGACAATATAAATTTCGTGAAAAAGGGTATTAAAAAATAAACTTGAAACGCTCAATTCAATGGATATAATTACATTTTATCATATCCTAGATTTTTTCATTTTCTATAATAATTTTTGACTTACTCCTGTCCTACAAAAATTGGACATTCAAAAATAAACATTTTTTTAGGTGTGAGATAAATAGAGTTCTATTAATTTTGATACTTCAGTTGACACCGCAGAAACTGACCCCTTCTAATGCCCAAGTGTTGGAAAAATATGCATGGGCTGAGGATGAATCATCAAAAGCAGGCAATTTTTGTTATTTGCATCAGTAACGTTTGCATTTTCCATCATCCTAATTTGAAAATCGTAGAATATTAGATGTTGATTTTGAAAAGTTACACTAAACATTCGATTGTATTTTTAAAAGCTGGAAAAAAAATTAATAGGTATTAATTTTGCGAAAGATTTCAAAATCCTGGTCCAGAGATATGTGTGAATTTTTTAAAAAAATAAATTTAATTTTGCAATTCAAAATGTTGCGATTCAAGATCTAGATTATATTTTTCCCGAAAATTTGCCAAGTTGTAGAAAATTCCATATACATTTTTGAGAAATTTTAAGTAAATATGAAATCTTGAAAAATACTTTACGAAAGTTTTCTGAGTTCACTAAATCTTATTATGAATTAATCTACTAGTTTTATATGCTATTAACTTATTTTTTCTTTATTATTTACAGAATCAAGAGTGCTGAATACTGATGAAGAAATACTTGTGCAATCATTGGTCCTTGCATGTCAATCCAAGGATCATGGCGCCCTTTTGGAAATGGAAGACGATTTTGGGTCTTTTTTAGACTCTGAACAGAGAGATTTGTTACGAATACTAGTGAAGATGTATGGGAAAGTATGAATAAATAAAGTTTTTTTCTATTACTTCGATTTTATTGATCGTTTGGAGCCAACTTATGAAAGAATTTAACCAAGTCCAAAAAATTAAACACTATCTTCTTTAATATTTCTTTATCGATCTTCTCTTTCCAAGCTTTCGATATTTTTTTTCTAATACTAAAATCTGAAGGATATAACTAATAGTTTCATTGTAGATTGAAAATTCTCAATTTCACTAACTCAAAAATAGCAATAATCCTGGCTTCAGATAAATTTTTTTCAAACGAAAGCCTGATTATAAATACTCGTGTAGTAAAAACGTGGGAAAAAAAAAGTTTGAAAAATTGTTTCCATGTGATTAATAGTATAGAAAAACAAGAATATATGGAAATGCTGGAAATCTAAAAAACTTTTAATGCTAGAGCCTACAAATCAACATAGAAATCCATAAAAATAACAGAAAATCTTTGGAATAATTATTCAAACAGAGAAATACTGAAAGTGATATAAATCTATGAATCTATTAAAGTACTGTTTTCTGTAAAATTTCATCTATAAAAGTTCAGATTCTGGAGCATCAAATTGTAAAAAATTTGTGAAAAAAAAATCTATCTGGATGTAATTTTTTAGGAATCTGTAAAATGCTGTAAAAATACTGAATGCATACATACAATATCAACTGTCATCAGCTGTTTGTGTAGTGAGGCACCACTGCACGAAGTTTGGCAACGTCGCATTTCGAAAGATACAAAAAAAAGAGAATGTATGTTCATGATATCTATATCAATTAACTTTTAAAACTCGGTAAAGCTGTCAACTATGCAGCTCGGATTAACAAAAAAATTTATTATTATTTTCTAAATTCAGTTATACTGCATTAAAATTTTAAGAGTAAAAAAAACATCCGTTATGCGATGTTGCCAAATGTCCAAAAAGAAAGAGCAGAATGAAGTTGGCTACGCAACTTTAAAGCGCTTGATATGCATTTGAAAGCTGGAAATTTCCGAAATCAGAAAATTAAAACCTTGGAAATTGAAAAAATATAACTTAATTTTCAATTTTCAAGTTCTATAGAACAATTTAAACATCGGTTGATTTTCATCGAACTTTTATATCTCATGCGGTTCGGATTTCGCCCACGGGTATGTTACCATTAGTTACCATGGTTACCAACTGGCTCCACTGTGACACGTCAAAACATGAAATGACAGAAACAGAAAGTTGCAAAAATTTTGACAGGTCAGGGTGAGATCCTTCTGTTGACATCTTTGCATCGTAAATAGTGATAAGTTGTCACAGTGGTGAAAACCAGCGTAATTTGCAGTAATTTGTTTGTATTTTCGAAAGGAACAATAAACGGTGAATATTCCTTAAGACAATCACTGAAGAAAAAAATAACAATTTCATTGATTGATATTTTCGGTGCTCAACGCGCCTGTCAAATTTTACCCGGGACCTCATTTGCGTATATACTTATAACGAAGAGCGAATTTCGAAGTGACAGTTAGTGTAAATCACCAAGTGTAAACATTGATTAATTTTGTTCATGTTTCGAAAGTTCCTGTTATTGTTTGGGTTTAGCAACGCCTCGAGAAATTGAAATTCGAAACACTTGATTATTGCCACCATTTTCATCTAAATCGATAATTCCTAAAGTTGCAAAAACAAATTTTCCTGGGATTTGGAACTTCACGTCTCAAATTTAACTTTTGATGTATCTTGAGGTGAAATCGTTTGAGAGTAACAGTTTTTATTGTAATGATATTATGAACTGAGAATTTTTATTATTTTTTTTAGTATCTTGGATGGGAGTGAATAAGGAAGAGGGCAAAATGGCTTTAAATACAAGTGAGTTTTCATCTTCTTTGAATATCTTATTTTTTTGTAATTTAAGTTGACGTGTTTGTATATAGACCCTAATTTATATTTAATCATCTTTTTTTTCATTACTTTGCATTTTCAGGAAGCTTGGAAATTTTTTCCTTTGTTTTCTTTCAGCAGCGTGTAGAAGCAAATGCGATGTATATAATAATGAATTGTTCATCGATTTGTGATAATCAATGGTATAAAAAGTGAACTGTAATTCAGTATTTCATTGGACAAAATTACCATCGAATAATGTTTAAGGATAAGTCGATTGCCAAAAGGGTAAAAAAATTCAGAATGAACTCATAGGACTAATTTTTGGAAAAAAAATAATGAACAACTGTGCTTTATTCTTTTTATTACTCAAATAATTATATTTCTTATTTTATTCATTACATCAAATTTGTTTCACGAAATCTTTGGATTCATAAGAAGAATGTTAAATGAATATAATGAATATTTCATGTTTTAATTATTGATAGTAATTATATTATTACATTCATAATCAAGAGGCATGTACCATTGGAAATTTAATTCTATCTAAATCGATATCGAGTTTCAGAAGCTTTGAGTCATTATTGTAAATCGTTTCTCCTGAAAATCCAAATATATTGTAAAATTTATTTTACAATATATTTGGATTTACTCAAGAATGATAAAACACATGTTGACCATGAACAATTAATATATGAACTATTTAGAACTATTGAATTATTACAATAATAAAGAATCATGTTACATTGAGAATTCAATTCCATCTTATCAAAAATTGTTATATTTGTCATATAATATTTCTGATGATATATTCATGATTGTTGTCAAATGAAATTTATAATAACAATTTCACGATTATTACTACTGCGAAAAGGATTAAAATTTTATCAGAATATTGTGCAAAATGAGCCTTATGGCAGCAGTGACTTTTTCTTATGCCAGAAAGCCACAGAATTATAATAGAATATAAAATAGTATTATTATTCTTCTTAAATATAATATAATTTTATGTATGAAATGAATTTTTATTTTGATATAAATTCCTTCATAATTTATTCGTTTGTTTTAAAAGAACAAAGTAATATTGTATGAAATACATTACGAACTAAAATTATTCGAAAAAAAATTCCGCATATGAAAAAATGTTTAAAAAAAATGTGTCAGACAAGTTGTAAAACGTTGAGTTTGAGTACGTTTTTCAAACCCTTCAGAAATGAAGTTTTTTTTCTCGATTTTAAATGTTTTGAATTGTTTATAATTCTATTGATTGTTATTCTTTCATTTATTTAATGTATTATTATAATAATATTGTTATATCATAATAAATAAACTTATGATTTATAAAATTACAATATTATAATTTTATATGTTATCTACCCTGGTAATCGGGATGCGATTAATCGTTAATTGCCGCATCAACTTTGGAGACAAAAATGTCTCAAAAAAGCCTTCTCAAATCAATAAATGATATGGAATAGTTATATTGTTATATTCGAAGATTAGCAAAAAAAAAAAAAAAAAAAAAAACGATAGGATTCGCCTTAATTTGTCATTTTGGATGGTTAACAACGATTTTTCCTTAACTTGCTATTTCATAATTTAGACGTGTAAAAACAGTTTGAAGGAAACAAATTTCAATCTTGTCATGAAAAACATTAATTTTTAACTTGCAAATGTTATAGAATGCCTAATTAGGTTTTTTAACAGTTAAGAAATTGCAGCATTTCCTTGTGTATTGTACATTGTATTATACATTATATATTTGGCATTCTATAACTTTTGCAAGTTCATTCATACTGTTTATACGCCCAAATTATGGAATAGCAAGTTAAGAAAAAAAATATAAAATAAATGGTTCGTTGATTCGTGACTGTTAAAATTAAGAACAGTCGACTGAACTGCAATTTTTTCAATTTAACAAAATCATTGTTAAATTTTTATCAATGACTCGATTTTCAGGGAGTAAAAAATTTACTCATCAGATCATACTCCACAAATTGTTAAAAAAACAAATTAACCGGCAGCCTCAATTGTTTATTATAATCATAAACAATTTGTTAATAAAATATTTGGATATACTTGAGTATAAAACACTATTGTAATAAACTTGTATAAAATATATAAAACGCGATCTTTTAAAAATTGAAAAATAATTATCCACCAATATTCATTAAAGACTCGATTGCCTTAGAAAAAAAATTCACTTAGATCGCCTGCTATAAATTTTGAAAAATAAAGTAACTAACATCTTTGATCATTTCTTATTATTGCACTGAAGTTTGTTTTTTGAAATCTTCGGATAAACATGTATTATTGAAAATTAATCTTCATCTCAATAATTATTATGATGTTCAGTTACAGAAGTTTTGAAGAATGTTTACGATTAATTTTTCTTGAAATTCACTATTTATGATATCACGTTTTTTGGGCCACTGAGTGAAATTTACCTTGAATCAGAAACGACAGCAGTATGCAATTTATTCCAGGAAAAACATACCTACTTGATTGTAAAAAAATAAAATTGAGCAATGAAGTATCTATATATATATATATGAATCATACTTTAACGAGGCAATTTTTATCCTTATCTTTCTCCATTAAAACTTTCAGAATTCCATGAATTTTCAGTCTCATTTCGTTTATTGTGTCAACGATGTCAAAAATTTTTTTCAAGACTTTAAAGAATTTGCTTCCTCTTCGTAGAGCATACATTTAGTACTTCGAGCCAGCATCGCATTTTGAGAGTTTCATGAAAGGCTTTCTCCTGCACTTTTGTCTGGTGACAAATTTTAAAGAATTAAATAAAATTCTCGTGATTACTATATATTTATTTATTTTGGCAAGGAATTTTTTTTCCATATTATTATAATATTCCTCATATTGTCTACCGAACACTTTGAATAATCTGTGGTTGGCATCTTTCTAAAGGCGGCAAATACCAGAAAGTGTGCCCAAGAGAATAATTATCCGAATCTGGGATCTTCAAGCTTCTGAGACTATCCTTGGGCAAATTAACAGTTTCACGAAGCTCATTTGTACTTTTTGCACACTTGAATTTAACAATTGTGTACCACTTTGACTCAACTTATGTTTTGTGTCTTTGTAAAAGTTGAAAGTGGAGTAATTATTAAATAATTATATCCTCAAACATAGTTAATGGGTTTTAGAGGAACAACAAACGAAGTTGAATAAATTCGATTCTAGATTTTGATTTAAAAATGGCAATTTGAATACCATTTTTCGCGTGAAATAGATTGAAATATTATAGTGCTAAACTGGTAAATGGTGATTTTTACTTTAAAAAAACGTTTGCTTTGTCGAAATTTTTCTTATGAAAATCATGATTAGAATAAAATTTCTTTTGAAAATTGGAGTACCAAATCTTTTCTGTTTGAATAAAACTTGATCTGTTAGATAAAAAAAATATATCGAAATAAGTAGATGTTGCATGTATAATTATATTATTATTTTCATAGAAATACATGTACAGAACTTGTCTAATTTTTTTCAAAAACATGTATATTTATTTCTTTTGGGAATTCGTACTTTCAAATCTGTGACGATCTGGTTACAAAAATACAATTCTTGAATTTTTGAATATCAGGATTTTTAAGTTATACAATTTTTTCAGTCTAGAGTCGCTCATTTTTCATATAAGTATTTAATATAATTTGATTCGACTTTCGTGATTTTTGAGTCACTAAAGTTAAGATTTTTCTTTCTCATATTTCTAGTATTTTTTAATATTTTTTTTTGTATTTATACAACTTGGAGAATATTTTTGATAAATATTATTATATTTTTCTAGAATTCGATGCTCCAAGACTGGATGTTTTGTAATTTTTAATATTTTTATTAATTTTCAAGAAAATAATATCTAGGTCTGCAGTTTTTGAGTATTTTATAGATTTCTGGAACTTTCGTATTGTATGTTATTCATGAAATTTTGTGGTATTTTCTGGTATTTTTTATAGATTTCAAGTATTTATATAAATCACTTCTTATGTTTTTAGAATTTCATGCTATTATATTGAAAATTTCAATGATTTTAAGTAATTACATTGATTTTCCAGAAAGCAGTATCTTTTATACAGATTTCCATTATTTTTTTTTTTCGCATATTAGTATTTTTGCAATTTGAAGGATTCTCCGATATTTTTGCGAATTTCAATTCCTACAGAAATATATAAATTATGCTCTAGGATTCAGTTTCAAAAATTGAAAAAAAAAATTGTATTTTAGTTATTAGGTAATAACAGATTATTAATGTTTCTAGGATATTTTTAGTATTCACAACATTATATAAGATTTTCTAGAACTTTCATAGATTTCTTGTAATTTTTAAGATGGCTACATAGATTTCGAGATTTATTTCAATGTTCTAGGATTCAAATTTCAATATTTTTGGAGATTGCTATGTAGATTTCTGGAATTAATATTTTGATCTTGAGTATTTTGATTAAGTTCGTGGAAAATTACATTAACATTGGTTTTTAGTATTTTACAATAATTTTTCTAGCAACAGTATATTAGAGGTTTTTTTATAGTATTTTGAATAGTATTTTCTTGTGTATTTGTTTATTTTTCCGTATTTATAAGATTGTACAGTGTTTTCTTGCAGTTTCTTAAATTTTTAGTAATAATCTAAATTGCTATATACGTTGTTTTCTAGAGTTCAAGATTATAAAAATTATATGTATTTGTTGAGGTTGTTCAGAAAACATTTACTTCATATATCTCCATTACTATTAATATTTTTCAGTGTTAGAATGATTTAAAAAATTTTCCAGTATTTTTTAGATTTCTATGTAAATACCTGAATTCGATACTCTAAGATTCAACGTTTTGAAGATTCATTTTCACAGATTCTCATTTTTCTTTACACTTATTAACTTGGTCGAAAATGTTTTTTACTTTACCTTGTATTTTTTACATTATCTCAGCTCAACATTTATAATGATAATCCTGTTTGAAAAAAATATCTTCTGAAGCCCAGGGTTGTTGATATTCCTGAGTGAATGAAATTGAGAATTCTAAATCTCGATACACCTTGAGATCTTGCATGAAATCTTTTGTTATATTTTCGAGATTTCAATAGGAACATCTTTGATTATTTTTACCTATTTTCATAAACCAGATTCATGATTTTTATTAAATGTGTTAGTTCAATTGTCATTTCACGATGCCTTTTTTATTTATTTCTATTCATTACTTACTTTTGTGTCAACATGATATAATGATTAATTTGACCTGAATTTCAAGATGTGTCCTGTCTACAAATTTCACTCGTCTTAATTTTAGCTCTAATCAATTATCTATTCATCATAATTATAGTGTTATTTACTATACAATTCATAATGTATTGCCTAATATTATATTGTGTTACATTACATTATTCTTAATACATTCTGTTATTCATAATTTCTCTTCTAATGAATCATCTAATTGAGACCTGATTCTCCTAATGGACATCTAGCTCTGGCCAACAGACTATTAAATATTGTGACAACGTTTTTTACAGATATCTCGACGGCACTCCG
Source organism: Platygaster robiniae (assembly GCA_028476575.1). Classification (NCBI taxonomy): domain Eukaryota; kingdom Metazoa; phylum Arthropoda; class Insecta; order Hymenoptera; family Platygastridae; genus Platygaster; species Platygaster robiniae. The sequence continues at coordinate 45,879,686 of CM052020.1, forward strand.
TTTGCTGGAACACATCCAAGAGCAAGTTGACGACTGCGATGATCCCAAATTGCAGCTTCACACGTCCCGTGACTTGAACGCACTAATTTCATTGCTGCAAGACCCCGTCTTTCGCAGCATCGTGACTATGCAAGATTCGCTTGTTGAGTTGAACGGGCAATTAGCTCAACATCCCTCGATACTGCCGGGTGATTTCGACATCAATTCTTGCGGCCAGCTCGAGCTTTCCGTGCCAAGCACGCCCGTACAACCAGTTGGTCAAAGTTTGTACCAAGAGGTCTACCAAGAGAGCAGCGAATTCGATGACCAAAGAGTGCCCATTGCACCTTTGATGCACAGCAGCAGCGAAGATACGAGCGCTCAGGTTTTATTTCTGTTTTTAATTAGAGATGTATTCATAATGTAAAGATTATGTTTATTAAGTATGTGAAAAAATATTCGAAAATGCATGGATGCTCGGTAGAACATTGCAAAAATAAAAGTCATAGTATTCATATCGTGGATGAGCTATATTTTTAAAGTCTTCTTGAATATTTTCGAATCGAAGTAAGGTAATCATCTGAATTTCATGTATGAGTTTATTTACTCAGATATTCATAGGCCTAAACTGTTATACACAGGATAATATGTTAATAGTTTTTGGTTTCTAAAGAACAATAGCTTTTAATTGTAGTTATACAAATTATAGATATGAATTACTGATATAATTATCATTGATCTATTCTACTAGTCTACTAGATATTGAAATTTGAAATACTTCAATGATTGACTAATTACTGACTTGTTCTACTGAATAACTCGCAAATCATATTCTAGCGAGTAACTACAAAGTACGGATATGCAGCACTGATAAAATTATCATTGATCTATTCTACTGATTGACTGGTAATCACAATAATACATTGTTTGACCTGATATTGACTATTTCTGCTCATTCACTGAAAATTATATTTTCCTGAGTAATTTCAAAGTATGTATATGCATCACTAATAAAATTATCATTGATTTATTCTACTTGTTGGCACAGTATTAAAACATTCAAAGATTCCAATGTCTGACTAATTATTGACGAATTCTACTGATATGTCTATTAACTATGTACCTCGCTACTCACCACAAATTACTGATAAGCATTGCTGATAGAATCATCGTTGATCCATGCCTCTGGTTGACTCTTTATTAAAATCCTTTACTGATTGACTGATTATTGACTTATTCTACTGATATACTCGCAGCAAATCATATTCTACTGAGTAACTTCGAATTATGGATTTATACCACTGATAAAATTATCATTGATCTATTCTACTGGTGGGTATGCTATTGGACTACTCAAATGGCTGACTAATTATTGACGAATTTCACTGATTTGCTCGTTAACTATGTTTAAGCTGCTTTCTATAAGTTACTTATATGAATCACTGACTGACTTATTATAAATCTATTCTACTGGTTGACTCATTATTCAAATACTTTATTGATCGACTAATTATTGAGCGGTTCTACTGATTTATTTGGAAAATATATTCTACTGTGTAACTACAAATTGTAGATATGCATCACTGATAACATTATCATTCATATATTCTACTGCAGGTTGGCACGCTATTAAAACCCTCGAATGTGTGAATAATTTTTGACGAATCCTACTGATTTGCATATTAACTATGTTCAAGGTACTCACCACAAATTACTGATAAGCATTACGGAAAGATTAATCATTGACGCATTCTACTGTTTGACTCGTTATTCAGATACTTAACTGATTGATCAATTATTCACTAACTATACTGATAAACTCGCGAAAAATATTCTACTGAGAAACTGTGCAGTTTGGATCTGCATCCCTGATAAAATTATCATTGATATATTTTACTGGTTGGCACACTATCAGAACTGTCTGACTAATTATTGACGAATTTTACTGACTTGCATGTAAACTATGCTCTAGCTATTCACCACAAATTACTGATAATCATTACTGATAGATTAATCATTGATCCATTCTACTGTTTTACTTGTCATTCAAATGATTTACTGATTGATAAATTATTCACAAACCATACTGATACACTAGCCAAAAATATTGTACTGAGGAACTACGAATTGTGGATTTGTATCATTGATAAAATGATCATTGATCTTTTCTACTGGGTTACTCGTAATTAAAATACTTTACTGATTTACGAATTATTGACTAATTCTACCGATTTATTTGCCAAACATATTCTACTGATTAACTAAATAATATGAATACGCATCATTGATAAAATTATCATTGATATATTCCACTGTTTGACTCTTTATAGAAATAAACCAATGTCTGACTAATTATTGACGAATTCTACTGATTTGATTATCAACTATGTTATATCTATTTACCACAAATTTCTGATTAGAATTACTGATAGGCTAATCATTGATCTATTATACTAGTCGACTGTTGATTGAAATATTTTACTGATTAGCTGATTACAGACTAATTCTACTGATTTACTCTCAAGTTATATTATACTGAGTAACTACAAATTATGGATATGCATCACTGACTGGCTTATCATTAATCTATTCCGCTGATGACTTGTTATTGTAATACTTTACTGATTTACTGATAATTGACTGTCTCTACTGATATACCCGTAAAAAATATTCTATTTATTGTTAAAGACTACAAATCACTGACTTGCTTCACTGATGAAATTAGCATTCATGTATTCTATTGTTAGACTCATTATTGAAATACTCCGATGAATGACAAATCATTCATAAATTCTAGTGATTTCCTTGTCAACTATGATCCAGCTACTTTCAACCAATTATTGATATTCATCACTGACAGAATTATCATTGATTTACTCTACTGGCTGACTCATTATTGAAATATTTTATTAGTTGACTAATTATTGACTTATTCTACTAATTTTCTTTCTAAACATATTTTTTAAGTGACTACACACAAGGAAAAGAAAGAGTAAAAATATATGTTCTAAAGTGTTCAGCATGGCTGCGAAATCCTGAAACTTACTAAAAATATTCTCGTTAAATTATGTTTAATTTTTGATATTTTGGTCATACGTCAAATTTGCATCCATGATAAATGATCGAATCATTAAGAATGGGAAAAATATGGTTAAAATTATTTAAGCCTTAGGGAATTTTTAGTCATTCACGAACTTTCTAAAAAAAACAAGGAAATTCTGAGTAGAAATATTTTATTGAGAACGCTATAGAATTTTCGATAATGTTTTGTTAATGAAGTAAAAAAGTTTGCAGAATTTATTTATACTGTTTGTGAATAATGAGAAAAAATATGTAATTTTTCTCGGTACATCTAGATCAATGGCAATTGTAAAAACTACTCGCAAAAATTTTGAAATCCTCCATAATCCTGGAAGTTTATATGAGTTTATACTCAGTCCTTTAAATACGAGTATTTTTTTATGAATAATATAGCTAAAACCAAAAATTCTACATAGTATCAAAAATGTTTCGAAATCTTTTGAATTGTTATAGGATCCTTTACATTTCATAGAAAATCCCAAATCTTTTGAAAATTTTGAGACCACTAAGAAATTTTTTACGACCTAAAAAAATAATCGTTATCAACTGTCTACAATTTAGTGATTTATTTTTAAAAATAAATGAGCGAATAAATGAGACTTGAAAGTTAAAATAATCATTACTTAGTTTCTCATCATGTAATTTTTTCAAAGATTCTTACTCATAAAAATATTGCAGCTTAAACGCTATGTTTCTTATGTATCTTCAAAATCTAATTATTGCTGATATTTTTCTAAGAATCATAAATTTCAAATCACGTTCATATATATCGTATAAGACTTAAGAAAAAAAGTAATTGATGTGAAATTCGCAATTTCTGGATTCGGAAAATTACAAATTGTTTCAAAAATGTACATTATCGGGTCTCAAGCTTACAAATTAAACATTTTAACGATTTTTTTTTATAAAGTCGAACATGCCAAACGGTTTCGAATTCCGTTATAGCAAATGCTGCGATCAATGTTTGTAAATTCAGTCGATATGCACCAAGCCAATACGCAGTTGACCTTGTTATCCTTGCATACTCTACTATCTGACCTGGAAAGGTTAATCTTCAGAGACGAGAACGAACAAACGTTTCAACTGTAATATCTTCTAAGGCCACATAAATTTCATAAGTTTTTTCACCCAATAGGGCGACCCTTTAAAAAATTCATTGCGTTTTTCTGCCTGATAGAACTTTCCATGTATGAAAAACGTTCGACCCCAGTTTTCAATTTTCGTCAAACATAAATCAGTTTTACCATCAATTAAAGAAAAGGTTTAACATTCGATGATAACGATTTCCAAGGTACCTTTTGGTTCAGTGTGACACTTTAGTATTGAAGATCGAAAACATTCAAGGAGGCCAGTTTCGAAAGTTTACTATGGGTGATAAACAGGGAAATGTTCATCAGTCGTCGATAAAACTCCTTGGAATTTCATTTGCCATGTTCTAGGTCACCAGTCCGAGTCTTGCTTCAGAAGTAATTGGAATGCCACCGATAACGACTCCGACGTATGCTAAAGAATTCCAGAAAGTCATAGAATCCGCGGCCAAAGGTCGTCAAGTTTGCACTGTTCAGGTTAGTATTTATTCCTTGGTTTTTGAGTTTGAAAATCTGTAGCTTTTAGGAAAGATGTTTTTGAATTTAATTTAATCGGTAAATCTACAATGCCTTTTTCAATTGCTTTACCTAAATATTTCAATACCGCAATTACACGAAAAAAGATTTTTTTCTTGTTGTTGAGCAGTGACGTTAGTCAAGAGCATTTACTTTCTGAAAAATCCTGTCGACTTTTTATGAGGCGGGAAAGTCAACTTAAAAACCGTGAAAAATATCAGTATCTCGTTTTTTTTATGTTTGTCATAAACAGAAAAACTGCATCAAGCCCAAACTGTCGTAAAGCTCTTTTTATCATCAAGTCACATAAATGACGAGAGTTCATAACCAGTTAAGTAACTTTTTTTAATGCTTTTTTTTGTTGTTTTCTAATCTGGTACCTCAGAGATGCCTGTGTTTGTAAACTTTCATAATGTTGGACTTTATCCCAGATGAATGTAAAAAGGATGCTCATTTCAGATGTCTATCACAGACGAATCCCCAAAGGGTTTTTCATTCCAGACGAATGGGAATGGGGATTTCACAAAGCTCCATTTTATACAAGATTCTTTAATAATATGTTGTAGTATTAAGGAAATTTCAAGTTTTTTTTTCAACATTTATCGTTAAACAAATATGATCTATAGTATAGGTGAAGAAAAGTTATTTTGTATGGGCAAAACTAATTGTATTTTATTTTATTCTTAAAAAAGACCTCAATATTTTCTGATCAGTACAAGCTAGATATTTGAATTGCGAATCGTTTATTATTCGGTCTTCAACTTTTTCGAAATTTTATTCGTAGGTTTTTCGATCTTAAATTTAGAGGTAAAATTTGGATACTTTTTTATTTATATGAATTTTTGTGTTTGAGAGAAATTTATTGTTATTTTAGTTCTTCTATTTTTTATAAGCTCAAATTGGTATTTATAAATTTTTATCTAAAATTCGAATTCACATCAAATCAGCAAAATTTCAAAGTTAAAAATATTGAGTTCCTTTTATTTGAATCTTCAATCAATAATTTTTTACGAAAAAAAATTTCGACTTTCAAAATTCAGGAGCAATGATTACAAATGAAATGTTGCGAAGATAATAAATTTGTTTTGTAGTAATTCCTATTATTTAAATTTATATGTTCACTCAACAACTAGTTCATTTTTCAAGTGTTTCATTTTCAAAATTAATAACATACTGAATTTTTCTAGTTTGTAATAGGGTAGTGAAACACAATTTTTTCGAATGGGTGATGGTAAAATATCGAAAATTTTAAAGAACGTCGATTATTCTAGTAAATTTGAAAACTTTGTAGCATTACATGAAAACGTTATAAACTTCGTAGATTATGTTTATTTGTCTGAAATATTCATTATGTTTTTTTTTTATTTCTATAAAAATCTGAAAAATTTGGCAGTTATCGAACAATTTTGATAAACTATAAATATTTTTTAAAGTTCGGGAAGTTTTAGATGGTTTGAATTACGTTTGAAATTTCGAAATTTTACCTAAACCAAAATAACATGAAATATTGTGAAAGTTGTGAATTATTCCGTTGAAATATAAAAATTTGCAAAATTTGCAAAATTAACATGAGTTTTGTAGGTTGTGTTCTTCATCGTACTTCTTTGAAATATACATGGAAATGTTCTTTCTCATTTTCTATTAAAATTTGAAAAACTTGGAACGTATTAGAAAATTACGAAAAATCTGAATTAGTTGGATACATTTTCTTTAAGTTTGGGGGGGGGGTTTAATAGTTTGAACTACGTTTGGGATTTCGAAAATTTTTAAAAACTAAGAACAAAATAGAAAATCAAAAATTTTCGAATGCTCTGAATAATTCGCGAAAAATTAGTAGAATCGCAGAAAATATTTTTTAATTTTGTAGATTGTCTTTATTATTGTATTTCTTTGAAATATAAACGACAAAGTCTTTATGTTTAAAAAAATTTCTTCACGTTTTAAAAATTTACAAATAATTCAAAAGTATTAAAAAACTATGAATAAGCTTGTTGAGTCGAATAAATTTTTTTTCAATTCGGAAATTCTTAAATTTAGGAATAAGTAGTCAAGTTTGAATAGCTTTCGAAATTTCGTAGATTTCGAGAAACTAGAAAAACATTATAAATTTTTCAGATTCTGAAAATTTGAAAAACTTTTAGTTCTAGAAAATTTGCATAAATTTTGTTAATTGTGTTCTGTGTCATATTTTTTTGGACTTCGGACTTCATAAACATTTCCTTAAATTCGAGATATAAATATGAATTTTCGGAATTATCCAACGTCTTGGTAACATAAAACATTTTTCAATTTAAAAAAATTGAAGGATATTACGAGGTTTGAGCAATTTCACTTAATTTCCAAAAATTTTTACGACTTACATAATTCATGAACTTTTTCTACAATCCGAGGAATTTCATTTTATTTCATTAATTTTATCTATTTTGTTTATAATTTTATTAAATATTTTTATTTTATTTCCATTTTATTATAAATTTTTTTTTTACATTTATTTTTATTTTTCTCGTTCATATTCTCGTTCATATCCAAAGCAAAACAAAAATAAACACAATCTACAAAATTAACAGATATTCCTGAGATTTTACTAATTTTTCGCGAATTAATTAGAAAACTCTACAATTTTCGATTTTCTATTTTTTCTTAGTTTATCAAAATTTTCGAAATCCCAAACGTAGATATTTTAGAGAATGTATCGAATTCTGACAATTTCGTAAAATGAAAAAAATTATAAAAATTCCATGGATTATTAATTTCAATTGATTATTTTGTAAAATTCAACAAATTTAAAAAATTTTTTAAAATATTCATGCTTTCATAGGTTTTGTTCATTATCTTGTTTCTTCGTATTATGCATCATGCTATTTTTTTTCATTTTCAAACAAAAGTAATACCCGGAACATACGAAAAATTACGAAACATCCAAAAAAGTTGGTTGATTTTTTATGATATTATTTGTAAAGTTGAAAGTTATTTAAGTTACATTTAAGATTTAAAAAATTACTATGAATTTATAAAAAATCAACAAAATTTCTATGATTCTAGAAAAAGTTTATTAATTATGTAAATCGCAAAAAAATTCGGAAATTACGTAAAATTTCTGAAACCTTGTAATATCCTTCAAACTTTTTCAAATTGAAAAATGTTTTATATTACTAATACGTTAGAGAATTTCTAAAATTTATATTTATATCTAGAACTTTAGGAAATGTTTATGAAGTCTGTATATTGTAAAAAGTTTCAACAATTTGGTGGAACTTATATATGCAAATTGATGAATTTTTGGGTGGGTATTTTTGGATGTTTTACTGATCCCAAATGTTCTAAGTGTGTAATTCTCCACATCTTAATTCCTATTGATAATTACAATAAACAATCACTTGACAAATCTACTTTTCGAAATTCGCTAAACACCTACATAAAAAAAAATTTGAAGATATGTAATGAATGCTAACTTTCTCATTTCAAATTAAAGCCATCAAATCAAATAATTTAAAATTTTTATAAAATCAACTTCCAACTGATAATTCATCGAAATATACATTTATTTATTAAAAATATGACTATTTAAATAAAACGTAAAAAATCAAGTTTTTTGTGTATTTCAATTTTCCGTTGTATCTAGTGAAAAAATGAATGTTTTGCGAATTTGAGAGAAGCTTCAACCCCAAAAACCCTTTTCTGCACTCGCCCTTTGGCTTGATGTAATTTTTTCGTTGTACGAGAGATTTGTACTGTCATTTCCAGCTGTTCAAATCCGAGGGAATGAGCCTCGGTTTCAGCGTGGTTGGCCTGAGAAACAAAGACAGGGGCGAATTAGGAATATTTCTACAGGAAATTCAGCCCAACGGGATAGCCGGGAGGTAAGTGGTCTATGCAGCGTCTTTTTCCGTGCGACGGAGCACGCTTTTGTGCGATAAAGCGCGAAACCGCCGGCTCATTCATGAAAGAAATAGTCCTGTGAAAAAATTAATGTCGGAGTAGCGCCACAATAGATTATTTCAGCCGGAATATCTGGCCGTTGTTATGAAATTCCAAGTCATGTAGTGGAAAATTTCGTACGGCTAGGCTATTTTTACTATCGGCAAAGCTGGCTTTCAGGCTTTAGGCACATTTTTTTCCAGCGTTTCCGACGGGTCGATAGAGTGTAGCTCGGGCATTAACATTTTGACGCGATCGATGGGAAATTGCGCTTTTCAGTCGAGTTAATTGAAGCGCTCAGTTCGCTTGAATCGATGATATCTGGATTAATAATCGTTTCGGAATGACAAAAAATTACAGGCTACCCCTTGAATTCAACGTGAGGTTTAATATTCTATTGTGATGGCTCGATTAGATTGATTAGATATTGGGTTTTATTGATGAGTTTATTTTTCTTTTTAACGAGTATGGAAATATCCTTTGCTGTGCTATATTTATTACCTGAAGTTTTTTTTTATTATACTAGAGATGGTATGCGATACGTGGGAGTAATATGGTATCATTAAAAAAATGATGGAAGTTGATGGATTTGTATAGATTATTTTGAATTTTGTTTTTTATGAATATTAAATGCTAATTTTTTTCATCGAATTTTCTATTACATAAAAAGTTTACAAGAAAGATAAGAAATGAACAAATCAAAAAATTTTGGTCATGAATTAAGTCAGTAAAAATTCAAAGTTTTGATTTAAAAAAAAAGTTACTTGTAATCAAGCTGAAATTTTGAGTGAGTTTAAAAATCTAAATGTCTGACTTGTTAAATGATAGATTTCATTGATTTTTGAAATAATTTCGATAATCCTAAATAAATTCAAAAATGATCGAAATTCGAAATACTCTAAGATTGACATTCAATTGACTAAAGTTATGAAAAAGTCATGTTAGTTTATAATGTAAAAGACGACTTAATAGTAATAAATTGTTAAAAAAATAAAGCTGTACGAATTCCAATTCCTGAAAGTCACGAAACTCGAATCGTTTAGAATCACATCATCTCGAACACGAAACCATTTGGAGCATTTCATCTCTTAGTCACTTTGGCACATGAAGTAAGAAGGTGTGGGAACTATCAGACTGGAAAAATATAGTTCATTATATAAAAAAAAAAATCCAAGAGTCCTCTTCCATCAACTGTCTCGAACGTTTTCCACTTATAAACCGCTTGAGTTGCATCCCGAAAAAGAATGAAAAAACTGCATGATAAGTTACTGCCATTTGTTGCAAAAGCATGTCAGGCTCGATTTTTCACAATAAAGCGAAACTGTACATTTATTTTTACTGTGGGGTAAAAAATTTCTATCTTACGTTTCAAAACGTGATCTTTGCAGAGTAAATTGTCCTCTTAGTGTGACCTAGAAACAATGTAAAAAGAAAACAGCTCATTTAATGCGAGAGAAAAAGTAAGAGAAATGTTTGTGTAGCTTAGAACTGTTGGATTTACGTTTTAAACAAGAATTAATGAATACTTTTGGGTTTAAGAGCGTGTTCTGTTTGGAACAAAAAAGTATTAGGAGAATGGTTTTTGAGAACGATGCTTTAGAAGGAGAAAAATTTGGTGTAAAAATGTTAAACGTCTTTGAATGTTTTGAAATTTGCTAATTGTTGCCTTTTGAGATGTCCACTTGTTTCTTCAAAAATTTTTTTCTGAAAAATTCTTTTTTAAATAACTGAAATCGTGAGCGTCATATTTTCTGAAATATTTTTTTCTGATCTTATTTTTCTAAAAAACAATTTTTTTCAGGATCAAAATTACAAAAATCAGATTTTTGTAGATTTGGAAAACTACGAATTACAGATTTTAGAAATGCAGAGTATTTTTTTTTGTTTTTCAACATATAAAATCACCATGGTAACCGTGCATTTGGAAATTCTATTGAAAATTTGAAATTTTCTTTTTACTCTTTTTCACATTTATTAATACATTTCTACAACGAATGCTGAAATCGTCAACAACTACTTCAACTCGATTGATTCGTATTTAATCACAGCAAAAAAACTGGGAAAATTTCAATGAATAACCTCTGGTGGGGTCCAGGGGTGGAGCTCTGGTGGAGGGTTCCACATATGTGATTAAATGATTTGGAATAATTGATGAAAAAAATTGTATGAAGTTAACTTTAGTTTTATTAAAATTAAATTTTACCAAACAACGAAATCATTACAGATAAAAACATGTAACTTATGAAAATAATTTAATGACATTCCTGTTGAAAATTTTCAATTGGTATTCCAATTGCTGTTACAGTTGAGTTTTCCAATAGAAAAATCAATTGGATATCTTTTCGGAAAATCAATTGGTTTGTTCTATTCGAAAATTTTTAACAAATAAACTAATGTCACAAATACAATTAGTTTACTATTCATAAATCTGATTAGATTTCCATTTGGAAAACTAATCGTATTTGCGACATAATTTTTTTTGTAAATCATTATAATAATGAAAACCTAACTAAAAAACTAATTAGAAGACCAAGTAGAAATTTTCAACAGAGATTAAATTTAATGATTTTTTTACTAGATTCTACTAAACGAGGGAAAAACAAAGATGTAATCGTTAAAAATATTTCGATTGAATTTATTATTGTTTCACTAGATTTTTTATGAACAAATAAAACTTTGAACAACCTTTTGAAAGACTCTTGTCCCACAGAAATAATTTCTTACGATTCTTTTAGAAGTATTTACAGATAGTTGCACTATAAAAAATAACTAGAATTTTTCTGTTGGAGTAGAAGGAAATTTTTCAGCCTCGTATGGAGTTATCTGTATCAAGAAGAAAAATTTCCGTTTTTAAATAACTTTTTTCCTACAAAAATAAAAAGTTTTTGTGCCTTCTAACGAAAAATGTCTAAAATTGAATTGATTAATGACTCCTCGAAAAAATAGAAGTATATTTTATCTTTGGAAAAACAGATTTACAAAAATGACTTGGAATTAACTTTCAAACCATTTTTTAAAGTCTTGGATTCAGTTTCTTAATGTACTAGCTGTTAATTATTAGAATAAATTATGAATAAAGAGTTTATTGATAAATTATTTTTTAATTTTAAAATTATTATAAAGTTAAATTTAATTAATAATTAAAATTCAATAATAAAGAGCTTTTTTACTATAATCTATTTGATGAGTCAATAATTAAAAATCCTTCAAAACCAATTGGTAACAAAATTAAATCATTCAATTGCCTTGTACAAGCATTGCAAGATGCAAAATTATTCGATATAAAAATTAGTCCAATTTAAGGATTAAGTTCAAAATTTCTCAGAAGTTAGATAAACTTTATTTAAATATAAAGATTTGATAAACGTGTAAATTGACATAATTTTTAACGTTAATGAAAGTTCTAAATACAATTTTTAATTAATCACAAAGTTAACAAACTTCAAATAAAATTGAGTAGATTTCTTTGAATTAAGAGCTTGAAAATTTTAACAGTGTAATTTTTATTAAAATCAATTTGATGAATTCACTACATTTAATCTATAAAAAAATGCATTTCATTCAATAAGCTATGATAAATGATGAATAGTGGAGTATTAGAAATAATTTAATAGAAAATAACTATATGGCATTCAATAAATCATTTAAATTCGAATGAGTTCATTTAAATATGAGGATTTCATAAGGACGTTATTACGCGTAATTAATTTCAAAAATGCAATTTTTCATAAGAAAAATATAATCACTATATGAATTACAGTATTTTTTATGAATTATGTACATCAAATTTGAAAAAATGGTCAAAAAGATCATTCATGAAATATGAAAAAACTATCATAAATTATTATGAAAAATTATTATTTATTATGAAAGTCATGAAGTATTATAAAAAAACCATGCAAAATTATGACTTATGAGTATCACGCTGACGCGTCCGAGAGCCTGAATTATACATATGCGAAATATCATGTCGATCAAACGTAAAATGTGGATTTGTACCCTGACCAAAACTTTGACTTTTGACTTTTATATAGTAGATTTAGGTTTGCTCGGTTAAAATTACATTCTCAGATTTAGATGTATTTTGAAAGTTTTATAAACTAGACTAGATTATCGAACATCAAATAACTTTAGGAGAATTGTGAAATGTCATAAGTTTGATCATCAAAGTATGAATCCCTAATGTCAGCAATATTTAAATAAAGTCTCATATCTACATTCTATATATATCGTCTTCCAATATCAATGTGTGTTATTAAAAACACAGGTTAGTTTCGACAATAAATTATGAAAACCTGATCTCTTAAATAAGAGTGTCCTGAACGTAATGTTCCTCAGTCTTATTTTCTCTTCCACCTTATAAGCCTCATGTTGCAATTTATGACCCATTGCTTAAGATGAAGACTTTAGGGAATCAACTTCAGCATGAGATTGACTGGTTGAGTTTTTCAGTTGAGGACATTCGGTCCAATTTAGAATCTGTGATACCTAGACTTTGTAATCTCTAGATTCATCTCTTCTTATTGTTGCCTTTGTATACCATTTTGTTTATTCGTATACCATTTTGTTTATTCGTATTTGCTCTCCTCCAACACAATTGCCTGAACTTTCGTTTCATTGAGTAAATAAAACTACGCTGAGACGTAGATTGGCTTTTATTACAATTGATAGATCTGCACCTGAGTTCTTAGATTTTGTTTAATTTTTTCTCTGTAGTTTTCCTGAAGATGGTCCCAATATGGATCGAAAGCTTGGATTTAATTAAAATGCTTGGTTATCCCAAATTTAAAAGTAGAATAACTTTTCCCATTTGCTCCGATTGACCCCTTTTTATGATAATAATTTCGTTTTATTTGTTGTATAAATGGGCTTCCTCGTTGGCATTTTTCCCAAAGAAAAAAAAAAAAAAAAATTTCGTGACTTTGAAGGTAGATCCACCTACAAGTTACATGCAGAAAAAATGTTTTGGCCGACGAAAAATCGCTGGTAACTGGTACTCGAAAAAAGACCTTTACCCCGGTATTCCGCGTTTTCATGATTTATCGGAAAAGCCCGGCTGCCTAATAAAAGCTCGAATTTCGGCACATGGTGTACATTTTGCATGTAATTCATGCGGCAAGCAGAATTTTCACGCCGGCGGTGCAATTCCGTGTTGGGGCAAAACTACAAGCGCGAAAGGTCGTTTTACGGGGGAAGAGAACGTCGGTCAGATTGTGGCTCGGACCCGAAGCGAGGATGATTGACCACCCCACTAAGGGGGTGGCGGAAAAGCAGCTGGTGCAGCAATGGGCGCATGCCCGGAGCAAGCACCTGAGACTCTTCGCCGAGCACCTTCAACAGTTCCGAATCCACCCGGTACGAGCAACATGCTCTTCGTGGCGCGAAATGTAACGTCCGGGAAAACGATGTATCGTTTGGGGTAAGACCGGGCGGGAAATGCGGGGCAGGGGGTGACCGGCAGCGAGCGGATTGCGTCGATGCGAAAACCCCGCGATGGGGTTGTCGAGGGATGACAAGGAGTGATGGCGTTGGTAAGAATCGGGGTAAATTAGGTCGTCGCGCCAAGCGTGATTTCAAGTTTTGCGCGATTCCCATCGACAACGGCATCAAAAACATCTTGTACCGGTTAGGAATTGGTCATGAAGGCTCCAGGGTTCGAAAAGTTTCTTCCGGGATGCAAGGAACGTTTTTGTGCTTGTAGAATAATAGTATATCCCTCAACAAGTGCATAAGTAGCCAACTTTAGAATAATATTCTTCGGAAGAACCCTTTTACGCAAGTTTTGACTGGGATTTCCGGAGAGGAATAATTGTTTCAGACTTGTTTGTTGTGGAACTGGTGAAGATGGGGGAAGTTTGGGGATGGGGTTTTTAATGAAGCTTTTGGCATGGGTTGGGGGATGTAGGAAGAGGGTTTGTGGAGAAATGTTTTGGATCGTGGAACTTGTGAAATCTGCAGTTGAGCTTCGAATGTTTTTTTTGTGATATGGAATGTGATGGGGAGAGAGGTATCTTGATGTGAAGTAATTTAGTGGTAATGTTTCGAGGGAAGGTTTTGTTGGTTTTAATTTAGTTCTGCGTAGGTTATCTACCATCAAAAAAAATTTCCACATTCTGATGATCGATGGTATTGGTTTTGGAATACTTTACTTCGTGGAATATCCATCATCGAATTGAGATTTTTGGTACCTTCGTGCAGATAGTTCTAAACAGTTTTACCTGTTAGACACTTCTTTGAAGGAAATATTCTTGGCTAGTTACAATAGTTTTACAATTTTTGAGATAAAAGTGAGTTCTTCCTTCAACGAGTGCAGAAAAAATTGAGTTTGCAACCTGAACTGGAAGTCTGTTTTGCCATTGAGTTTGAAGAAAAAAAGTTTTCTGCACGAATTTCATTGTGCGTTTTCAGTTTCCAAGTCCACAATACAAAGTGAAAGTTCATCAGATTGTGATCTGCAGAAAATTGTTCATTGTTATGAAAGGTTTGAAGGGTCGGGAGCCATCAAATTTTTGAAATCGATTTTCTTGCATTGTGGTTGTAACTTCTAAAAATTTCACAATTTGTAATTGGAACATTTTTTAAAGACTTTCGAAAATTGATGGTAGGACGTCGTGACAACTTTTTTGATAATCCAATGATTTTTAATACAATTATAATAGTTTCCATAATGATGAAATTTCTGTAGATACTGTTCAATGAGGGCTAGTTTGAGCAGTCTTATATAATTAGATTTCTGTGAGGAACTTACTCTTATAGTCACAAAACAAAAAATAATTTGATCCAAAATAAAACCACAATGCTTTTTCACTGTAAAAACTAATTTTCTATTAACGGCAATAAATACGTAGAAGAAAATAACGAGTATAGTATCATATAAGTTGGAAGATTTTTTATGTGCCCTCTTGTCTGACTAAAGTAGTTTTCACTACTGAAATTTATACTACTAACCTCGATGAGCATATACATCAATAAACCCGACGTGTACGCAATTTAATTTATTTTTTATTTTTGTAAATATTGAGACACATTTAGTTTTATACTGAAAGTATGCTTTTAAAAATTCAAGCTCTGATAGTAGGAAAAATTTTTTCACTTTTTGGTAGAACAAGGTTTTGAGAACCATTTAAGAGATTTTTTCAAAGCAAGTATTTGCCAAATCTTTTTATTGTTCATTATGTATTCGTTTATGTAAATAAACAGAATGTTTTATACTTCTATTTACTAGCAAATTTTTCTTATTAAAAATAATTTTATTGTTTAATTTTTGCTAGGAAAGATTACACTATATTACATTCTTATTTTCGGCACTCAAGCAATCGTTCATTATATTATTCGATTCGAGGTTTTAGTGATATTTTTGCATTCAAACTGTATTTATTGCAAATATCAAGAATTTTTCACAAACATATTCTTAAAGTTATATATTTTCATGGAAAATTAACTTATAAACAAAAATTTCTTTGTTTTGCTGCAATCACGTTAATTAAAATATGAAAAAACTCATTTACAGTCAAATATTTGTTGTTCACCAAAAAAATAGTTGTCACAAATATGCTATAATTTTACTGCGCCTGCAACTTTTTATACCCTCTATTTCTCAATGACTTGAGAAAAAATTCGTTTTGCCTGACTAAACAGACTTCATTCTACTGATGCGAAAGTTTTTTTTTTTTTTTATAAAAGAGAGTATATATTGTCAAATGAGGAAAGCTCGCATTTTGTAATAATGAAAGGTTTTTGTTGTTCAACTATCTGAGCGAAACTTTGTGTTCTCTGACTAAAGAAGCTTTATTCTACTGATGCGAGTTTTTTTTTTAAAAAAAAAGAGTATATATTTCAAATTTCAAAATTAGGAAAGCTCTTGATTTGTAACAATGAAAGTTTTTGTTATTCAACTATCTGGGTGAAACTTCGTTCCGTCTGACTAAAGATGATTCATTCTACTGATGTGAAACGTAAGTTTTTTTTAAAGACAAGAGTATATATATTCAAATCAGGAGAAAACTTTCTTTTTGGGATACTTTAGTTTTTTTGTTGTTGAATTATCTGGACGAAAATTTTTTTTGTCTCACTGAAGCGTTTTCATTCTACTGAAGAGAAAGTTTTTTTATGAGTAGAGAATATATATACTTAAATCAAGAAAAAGCCTTTTTTATTGTATTACAGTATATCAATTATTTTGGTGAAACTTCATTTTGCCTGACTAAAGAGACTCTATTCTACTAATGCAAAAGTTTTTTTAGAGAAAAAAATATATCCTTAATAAAATAAAAAAAAGATCTTTATTTTCCATGCTCAAAGTGTTTTGTTGTTTAACTATCTGGATGAAAGCTAAATTCGTCTGACTAAAGACGATTAATTCTTCTAATGTGGAAGTTTTTTTTTTTAGAGAAGAGAGTATATATATTCAAATAAGAAAAAAGCTTTTAATCTGTAATACTCAAAATTGTTTGATGTTGACTTATTATCTGGGTAAAACTTCGTTTTGTCTGACTAAAGAGGATGTATACTCTTGATGCTACAGTTTCGTTCAGAAGAGAGAATATATATATTTCTACCAGGAAAAAGCTCCTTATTTGTTATTGTCGAAGTTTTTTGTTGTCTAATCATACAGGTGAAACTTAATTTAGTCTGACTAAAGAGGCTTTACTCTACTGATGCGAAAGTATTTTTAGAGGAAAGAGTATATATACTTACATAAGGAAAAATCTCTTCATTTTTAATAATGAAAGTTTTTTGTTGTTCAATTATCTGGGCCAAACTCTGTTTTGTCTGACTAAAAAGGCCTTATTCTACTGATCCGAAGTTTTTTTTTTATAAAAGAGAGATGTTTTCTAAAATCGGAGCAGCCTTTAATTTCTAATAATGCATATTTTTTGTTTTTTAACTATCTGCGTGAAACTTTGTTTTGTCTGACTAAAGATGATTCATTCTACTGATGCGAAACAGAAGTTTTTTTCAAAGACAAGAGTATGTATATTCAAATAAAAAGAAAAATTTTTTTGTGATACTTTAGGTTTTTTATTGTGGAATTAGCTGGGCGAAAATTCGTTTTGTCTGACTGAAGAGTTTTTATTCTGCTGATGAGAAAGTTTTTTTATGAGATGAGAGTATATTTTTATACTCATATCAGAACAAGGCTTTTTTATTGTAATATTATAATATATTATATAGTATAATAATATATATATAATATATATATTATTATACTATTATTATAATATATTATTATATATATATATTAATAATAATATAGTATAATATATATAATATATATATAATATAGTATAATATATATTACATATATATTATACTATAATATATATATAATAGTATAATTATAATATTGTAGTTTTTTGCTGTAAATCAATTATTTGGGCCAAACTTCAATTTGTCTGACTAAAGACGCTTAATTCTACTGATGTGAATGTATTTTTTAGAAAAGACAGTATGTACGTTTAAATGAGAAAAAAGCTTCAAGCCTGTAATACTCAAATTTTTTGTTGTTTAATTATCCGGGCGAAACTTTGTTTTGTCTGACTAAAGAGGGTGTATACTACTGATCTGACAGTTTTGTTCATAAGAGAGGGTATACACTTTTTATCAAGAATAAGCTCTTTATTTGTAATAAGTTTTTTGTTGTCTAACCATATCGGTGAAACTTCATTTAGTCTGACTAAAGAAGCTTTATTCTACTTATGTGAAAATTTTTTCAGAAAAGAGTGTAGATGATATATTGAAATCAAGAAATAGTTCTTGATCTGTAATATCTAATTTTTTTGTTGTTTAGTTATCTGGGCGAAACTTCGTTTTGCCTGATTAAAGGGACTTCATTTTACTGTTGCGAAAGTTTTTTTTAAAGTCAGAGTATACATATGTATACAAATCTGGAAAAATCTCTTTATTTCTATCACTCAGTGATTTTATAGTTCAACTTTTTATAAATATCGATCGAAAAACTATACTTTTACTTGAAGTAAGTCTAAAGAAATAATTTCAATTTTAAGTGTAGATTTTTTATACTTTTTTGAAATGACTCATATCAATCGACTTATATTAATTTCATTTATTTGAAATTTCCAACGATACTTTTCACAAAAAAATAAATAAGGATACGCTCGATGGAAATTGCCCATGATTCATAAATTGCAATAATATAAAAACTTATAATAATATGCATATACTTTCCCATGTTTCCCCTGAAACGTGGAAAAATACGAATGTTATCGAATCGAATCTTGAAGAAATTGACTTGGGGAAACACGTTTTGGATATCGAAGAAATGGAGGGCTTGTGGCTGTGAGAGGATAACCCATAAAGTTCCTTGTGTTATTCAAGACTTTAAAACATCCCAGGACTCGTAATATTCTTGCAGAGTATGTACAACTTTGCCTTCGAGACGTCCATCAGAATATACTTTTATTGGCCAGAGTAGCATAACCTTGAATGGGGAAAATATGCTCCAAATCCCTTTTTTATTGCCTTTTCTAAATCTCAATTTGTATTACGTGGAATTGTTGAAAACGAAATTCCATCTCGTTATAAAATATTCCTCATGAAATTTATAGAAAACTATTTCTTGCTTCTCAACAAACTCCTCTTGCCTAAATTTCACCTATAACCAAGTCGACACGTAATCTCATCAAAGCATAATCCCATCATTCCAAACTGACAAATAACGTTATCTCAACGAAACAACTTGCTTGTTGTTCACAATCCTATTGACTGCAACTGTCATTCCACTTCACTACACGCGACGCTCTACAAAATCGTTAGACAAACTCATTTGCAAAAAAACATCGACCGGAACTTGTTCTCAAAGGTTGCCCAAGTTTTTTGACCACATTTTCCAGCCAATTAATTCGATACCCAGACTGCATTTTTCCCGGTGTCAGTGATAACTCTTCTTCAGGAAATCCAAATCGTGGGCACAAACAATAAGCTTTCAAATTGAACACCGGTCCGAAGCGTACGAGCGCATTTGCCATTTGCTTTGTTCGATTAAAGAAAGAAAGGGGACATTCGGCGGAAAATGGACCGGGAAAAGTTTGTTGGGTTCATCGCAACGGAAGGAAGGGAGATGAGGAGGAAACTTGGCAGAGAAAATTCGTCGAGGGAGCTTTTTTTCATTCTATTTCATACAAGGAAAAAGATGCCTAGTTTGTAATGATACCATGAATTATTCAAATGCTCTTTGCATATTTTACATGGGAAATCCTTTTTTTTTTCATGAAAATGTACGTCGGAATACGAGATTCGTTAATTTCGTTATCATTCGAAAAGAGGCTTCCCGGGTTAATTGGATCCTTATGTACTTGCAGGATATTTTATCCAATTTCGTTTGCATATTGTGGGAATATAAAAATGTTGTTTTTTTATATACACTGATTTTCCCGCTTTTCCGATACCGCAAAGACCATGGATGAACATGAAAAACTGCGGTGGCTTTTTAGGGCTGAATTTTTCAGAGCCGGATTCGGAAGTAAATACCTCGTATCGCGGTCGCGTTAATTTTTCAGAATACGTGCCACACATGAAAAGGGCTCATTTTTCTTTCATCTCGCCGAGTCCCAGTTTCGCGCCCGAGACTCGGGCCGCCCAAGTTTTTCCTTTGCTCTCTAAATAAATCACGGGGGAAAGCAGATTGGAGGCGATAAAAAAACGAGATCGAAGTCTCGGGGCGGAGATAAGAGCGGATCCGAATGTTATGATTCTATAAGAGACGGGAGTCGATCCCGTGAAGCTCCGCGATTGGTTATACGACAGCTTCACGTGACGTTCGGGATCCCCAAGTCACGAGAGATATTGAGAAAAATACCATTTGTTGTTACGAATAAACAAAGTATCATTGATTTTCGGTACAATTTGCAGTTGTGCTTTATTCTATTCATGGAATCAGGAAGTTCGAGATAATGATGGTATAGGATAGAAATATGATAGAGGAATTTTACGTGAGGTCATTTTTTGTGCAGAGTAAAATGTAAGGCTGAGAAAAAAATATGGAACTTTTCAACATATTTATGATGAATAAGGAATATAATGAAATATTTTATCTTCATCTATTTATTATTGTTATAATTGTTATATGGCTCAAATCAAGTCAGAAATACATTAAGATTTAATGAGAAAATTCGGAATTTTTACTCATGGATTTTTCCCTTTAGGCTCCGAGCGATTAATTATTGAAAAATATTTCATCTTACGTATTACAATAATGTATAGTCAAAATTATGATATTCTACAAATTAGTATATGTATGCCAGTTTTTCAAAGATTTCACTGAGATAAAAATATAGTAATCATTACAATACCGTATTCTACTGAAATATTGTACTTTTTGCTAGATATTTATAGCAGTTTTTGTCATATTACATAGAAAATATTGTAAAACGATATTGTAGATGTAGATATATTTTGTTCTAAAAACTCCTAGAAATATTTCGTTTTCTACTATACTTTTTTTTAATAATCCAGATTCCAGAAAATGCCATACAGTTTTGCCTGTATTCAGATCTGTTATTTAGTTAGATAGTTCTTTTTATTATGTTTTTGTGTACTTTCTAGCATATCATATTGTAATTGATACAATATTGGAGAAAGTTGAAAATATTGTAAGAATGAATGTAAATTCCAAAAATAGTGGACGAATTTAGATTCATAATAATAGAAAGTTGAAAATATATTGTAGATTTTTCAATATGATATAAATTTTTGCGATGCATATACTAACATTGTATAATTATTTCTCGAAACACATGAAACATCATATTGTGCAAACTGAAAAACGAATTATAAACGGTAAAATATTTTATATGATATTTCACTATACACGGATATTGAGTCCTGTAAAAATTACAATTTTTATAGTATAACTTACATTTTGTCGATTTTCAGTTTTCCGAGATTATCTATTAAAAACTACTATATATATTGCAATTTGCACAATATAACAATTTCTACTCTACAATATTGTAATAAGTAAAATAAATATGGTAAAATTTGCAATAATATTGTATAATCTGCGACATGACTGTATACTTTAATATAATGTAGTAATTTTTACCATATCGTATATGTCAAAAAATGCTAGATTTTTTTTCAGTGTACACTAGCTTACAAATTTTTTTATCATAGCGAGTACCTTGAAAAAAAAAGTTTTCTACACTTATTTTAAGTAGTGGAGTACGATATTAATATTTACTAATTTTTTTGAAGAAGCGTTTAAAAAAATCGAGAAGAAAAAATATATTTCAGTCCTTTTTTCAGTTATTGCTAGAAATTCCGAGAATTTGCGATTGACTTGTTAACTTTACAGTATATTGTACATTTTTAAATGAAATATTATTTTATGAGTAACAGGTGTTGAAAGTCTAAAAAAGTGCATATATAAACATGAGTAATGTACAAAAAATGAATCTCGAGAAGTACACATTATTGTTATTTTTAATAAAATTATACAATATTGGAAAATAAAACTATACATTTAACAATTTTTGTAAAATTGATGACCATACAATTTTAGTTAGCATACAAAAGCTTCTGAGAAACTGTGTTTCGTTTAATTTTCGCGTTTTATAGTGAATCTTTTAAGCATCGTATTTGGCTGTCGTCTGGTTTAATTTATTTTCATGTTCTGAAAAAAATCATAAAATAATACAATATTTAAAACTAAAATTATATATATCACAGCTTCATGAAATTTATGACAGTACGATTAAAATAAAAAACAAAACAAAACAAAACAAACTTTTAACAAACTGTGTTTCACTTAAATTTCTATTGAGCCATTCAAGACCAAAATAACTTCTATCATTTTTTTTTTAAAAAAGCTTAAAATTAAATTCCAGAGAAAATGTTTTTAATCCTTTTTCCAGCTGTTGCCAGAAATATTCATTCACTAAAAGAGAGGTAAAGATAAAGTGAATAAAATGGATCGACAAAATGTTGTATGTAGGATAAATTGTAAGGATTGTAATTGTAAATACGTGGGACAGACTAAGAGATGTTTTAAGACTAGAGTTAAAGAACACGAAAATGATATAAAAAAATTAACAGGTAACCATTCAGTTGTAACAGAGCATAGAATTAGAAATGATCATGATTTTGATTGAAATGATGTTGAAATTTTGGATAGAGAGACTGATTTTAAAAAGAGATCTATTTTAGACATGATTTTTATAAAAAGAACAAGGAATATAATTAATAGACAAGAGGACACAAAATTTTTAAGTCCGGTTTATGACCCATTTCTTGATGACGTGGTGTAATCTTATCAATTCGTTTCCTATAAATACACGCGACTTTATAGAGTTCTTCATATTGAGTTGTCATACGGACGTGAAAAGATCCATTAAAAATTGATATTGACTAAAGTACGAAAATGTTGGTTAAGTACTGTGAAGAAAGTAAAAATTGACATGGAAACCTCTTAATAATGTAATTAATGAAGAAGTATGGCTGATTGTGAATTTGACAAGATGTAAATAGTAAGTAACTAATTGATCGTTAAAAAAATTGTTTAAGATTTAATTGGGAAAATGTTGTGGTTCCTGAAGAGAGTCGAATAAATAGACCGTAAGCTTGGAAACATTTTATTATTGTTCTTGCCCTTGAATGCTGATTTGGCTCCTTTGATGATCGACTTATTATTGATTATGGACTTAAAATGGAGCGTTTGTACAAAAATGATTATAATTTCAGTTGTTTTTGACTGGGAAATCGAAACCTGGAATTAATGCAATTCATTGATTAAAAAAACTCCCGACAAACTGTATTTCGTTTAATTTTCTCGTTATAGTGACTCTTTTGAGCATCATACTTGCCTGACATCTATTTCCATTTATTCTTGAATTCTGCAAAAAATATTTTCTCCATCTCAAAACCCGATATCACATGAAAAATATACGCTATCAAACTAAAAAACAGACCCTTTGTCACCACTTCCCTGACAATTTATCGTCATACACAACAAAAGAAAATTCAATCCCCAGCAGCTTGAATCCTAAATAAAAATTTCTCTCCTAAAAAGTTTCCATCAAGAACACGTCCTCAAATAAAACACTACAGACTTACAACAAAAGGACATGAAAACTGTCTCTTACAATTATCCGTCTTAACTTAAAAAAATCGATTCGTCCGTTGACAGCACGATTTACTCATTGCAGCGATAAGAAATTCACGCGCTATTGTGTATAAATCCTCGAGCTCGACGTGAACAAAACTGAGAAGCGCTTCTTCTGCTTTTTTTGCCCTATTCCGAAATGAAAATAGATGAAGGGTGACTCGGAATTTTCCTGAACCTCCCGCGTCTTGTGCTTTAAATATAGTTTTCCTCGCGCCAACGAGTCCAACGTTAGAGATCGATATACAGTTCACCTCACCAAGGCAACCATAGGGCAACTTCTCCTACCACTTATCGTCCTCGCACTTTTTTCCATAAGTTTTCGCGACATCCGGCTCCCATCGAATTTCGTTTCACCCCGACCAAACGGCATTTGAAAACGTCCAAGTGGAAAATCATGGGGAGAACATTTGCCCCGATACGCGGGGGAAATTTCCCAACGGCGATTACCTAGTTTTATGTATATGCACGGGACCCTAATGGAAATTGAGCACGTTGGCCAAGCGGTTAAATATTGAATGTGGCTTGCGTTGCTGAACAGACTACAAAGTGATTTAATTATGCGACAACGTTCGTTGAAAAGCAACGATCAACCGGAAAAATGCGTTGCTGCATGTCCTTTTTTGGAAGGGGGAGAGGGAAAACTTTATTTCCGAAGGAGAAGCTTTGATCCCGTAAAACATCAAGTGCGGGTGAATGACGATTGCAGGGGATGAAAAAGCACGCGTCAATTGTGCACCGGGTTTTTCTCGTTATTTTATTGCTGCTTTCGAGTTGGCTGGGTTGGAGTGTATTGATGCCAAGCTCTTGACTGTCAATATCAATTTATTTAAATTGTTATCGACTCTTGTTGTTGGTCACTTGTTATTAGAATAGTGATTCTTTCGGTGAGGGATTGGGTATTGTTGAAAAAGGCTTTTGGTGTTCTGGAATTGAAGTATTGTGTTATTTCTGGTTGGCGTTTGTAGTTGATTTTTTGTATCAACTCTGCATTCGTGATTTGTTTGGATGGTTTTCTACCTTTTGACTGGATGAATGCATACGTTATTGCAGCATTTTTTTTTCAAGGGTGAAAGTTCTTAGTGCAGACTGTATAATATGCATGAATGTGGGGAAACAGTGTATTACTGTAATGGGCATCTGGGCACAATCGATCAGCCTTCAACTCGATATTAGGTTTTATCGAAGAACTTGGTTGGAAGCGAATTATGATTTTTTTATCACATCATTATTATTTGAGTATTCTTATCTTGATTAACTCGATTTGGAAGAAAATGCAATCGTTGTAAAAGGCGTATTTTGGAAAATTGAAAAACTTGTATTGTTAGTTACCTCAAAATTTCAAACAATAAATTAAAAATGAAGTAATAACTGACCTCCAAGTAGATTTTATCTCAATCGCCTAGTAAAGTTTAGTCCCATTTCTTTGATCAACGTTTAGGTCCAAATTTCGGGCATTTTTCAAAACCATCCTTATGATTGAGTCATCTGTTAAAAATTAAAAATTCTTTTGAAAAAGAAAAGGTTTTGAAAAAGGTCAAAACCTGACTATCTTTATTTCAATCTAAAAGAAGTATGTTCTATGAATTTTTCCTTGCGAAAAAAATACATGATCACCGATGATTATAGTACAGATAGATAAATTAATGGTTATAATAATAATGAAAATAATAGTAATAATAATCAAAATAATACAAAATAATAATGAAAAAGAAAAATATTATAGTAACAATTTTTATTACACCAAGTTATTGAAATTACATATCATATTTATCATCAAAACTTCATATATCAATAATTTATAATGGATCATATACCTACTTATATGAAATAATTCTTTCATCTAAAATTATGTTATTGTAAGTTGATAAGAAACTAAAGAGAACATAAAAATCTGACTGTGCTGATTGTTATACAGAATAAGTTTTTTCATAAAATTGTTTACTCACATTGAAAAAAAGTATATCTTTATCGATGCTAATTGTAGTAATAGTAATAACAATATTTATCCGCAACAATAATAACAATGTTAATAGTAATTCTGTGGCTTCCCGCCATAATCGAGAAAGTCACACATGCCATAACGTACAAATTGTATCAGAATATCATGTAAACTGAGCTTTATGGCACAAGTGACTTTCTCGATTATGGCGGGAAGCCACAGAATTATAATGGTATTATTATTATTATTATTATTATTATTATTATTATTATTATTATTATTATTATTATTATTGTTATTATTATTATTATTATTATTATTATTATTGTTATTATTATTATTATTATTATTATTATTATTATTATTATTATTATTATTATTATTATTATTATTATACTTACATTTTATCATTAATTATGTTACAATTACATACGAATCATATATTACAATCTATAAACGATTCATATGTAATAAAATCATCATATTGAAATTATATTTAATGATAACTAATGAAACTTGTTTTTTCATGATAAAATAATTATTATCAGTGGAATAGACTCATACGATCAAATTTCACAAGTGACTAAAATGTTTTATATAAGTTATATTTGTTACATTTTTCAAAAGCAATTCATGTTACATAATTCATTATGAATAAAATAACAATACTTTTTTCTATCAAGAATAAAATACATTACATTTTCAATTCTACTCATTCAACTTTTTTATGTCGTATTGTACAGTCTTATATATTTATCTTTTGTGGAGTAAAAATTTTCTATATAATAAAGAAATTGATGGCATTATTTTGAAACGAGGACGTTGATAGCTACTTACAGAAAATAAGATTATCGGGGGTGTCTAAATAAAAAGTAGCGACATACAAACAGTACGAAGTCATTTGGTAAGGTAAATGAGGTCGTTACAAAACTTTAAGGAAGTAGAAAGAATAATATGGCCATTCCCGTAATATGTGTAGATGACGTCGCAGTATTTTTCTTAACTTTGACAATTTCAAACTTATTTTCTTGATAACTTAGAAACATTATTGAAATTAACCTTATGTAAATTTTTCGTTGCCCTATTCATATGAAAAAAGATCTGTTTTTTTATTCACGTCTTAAATTGTAAAAATTAATTTTTATAAATATTCTATAGAACAAATTGATAAATAATTTCATGAACATTTTTTCAACGATTTCTACGTGCTCTATTTTGACTATCATATCCCTGTATTTATTTTTTGGTGATTTTTTCAAGCACCATTCGTGACAAATTTTGAATTTTCATTAATGTTCTTTATCAAATGATAATGTATCACATGTTATATTGATAAAAAATTCAAAAATTGCACGAAAAGAATGTAAAAATCTAAAGAATAAGGGTTTCGAGTATTTCTAGAATATATTCCAGTGAAAATGTGAAATCACATAACTCCAGAGTTAGGACTGAACCCTGCAAAGAATTGCAAATGACTTTTTTTATCAACGTTTGCCTTATGGAGGAAAGTTTTGCACTGCATGGATCGATATTCAAATCGTTTGGTATTTTCCGGGCGTGCGAGAGGACAAAACCTGACGCGCAGGGGATAAAAATTAGGGATGAAATATTTGGTGTGACGCAATGACCCTTCAGCGTATCGACGAGGTTGAAAAAAATAAGGTGGTACCATGTTTGCTTGCACTTAGCAGTTAGCTGATTCCTGCTCATGAAGTGAAAAAATAGTTGGAAACTCTCATGATTAAAAAATTGTAACGAGACTGCTGTATATTGATTTTTACTTGAGGTGTATCAGTCTTGATATTTACAAAGTTGTGAACAGATCTCGTTGGTTTAATTTTAAATTTGTAGCTTCAATATAAAATTTGCACTATAAAAAACTTAGATTTTGTGTCATTTTTATTTGATTTGCATGATTTTACAGTTTGAAAAATGTTATACTGTAAAGTCGTGATTTTGTAAATATTATTGAGCCTTTCCAAAGAAACTTAGATTCACAACTTGGAAGTTTTGTACCTTATTAAAATAGAAAAAAGGATTTTTAGCGTTTTCCTTTTCAACGTTCAAACAAGCTACAAAATTGACATGATTTTTGTCGTCAGTTTCGTATCTTCCAAGCGAGGACGATAAATAGTGTATTAATCCTCAAGTTGTGCTAGAAACGTGTTTACACTCGCTGGCCAATGTTTACAAGACGAGCCGTCGGAGGACGTGCACTGAATTTTCAAAAAAAAGTCTTGGGAATATAAGTCTGCTTTGGTGATCTCGTTTCTAGCACCAAGAGTTGGGTTATGACAATTTTTTACACTAAATATGTGGATAAAGTTTGTAATACCTGAAGATTACCAATATTACAAATATCTCAAAAATACGCGTGGATCTAAGTAAATGAATAATTATTTTTGAAATCATCTACGAGCGTGATTGTGGCCAATTCATCATGTTTAGGATTTAATTAAATCAGTCTTTTGTGTCATTCAGAGGCTTTGACCGGAAACAATGACTTCACGTCTAGAACCACCGATCGATGAATGAGTTCATAACCCTCGATTTTCAGTGGGCGCTACAGTTGTAACATTAAATTCATATATTTGACAGTTATTTACAGCTTTTATGAGTCGTGTTGAGATGCTTCAAAATACACATGTTGCAATAAAATGTAGAAGAGCTCTTAACCTCTTAAAAATTAAAATTGAAATAGAGGATAAAGAAAGAAATTTGTAATTTACTTATACAACAAATGACCCATATGACGATTGTGATTGTGATTTGTAAATGATTATATGCTTCTGACTTATACATGAACATTTGAACTGATAAGATGAAAGGCAGTATATATTTAGGAATTCGACAAAGAAATTGGTGAGAATAAGTCACGGAGTAAATCGCGTAGGAAATTGTTGTGATATCTCTTTAACCTTTATGTTGTATAATTTTTTTTAAGATCAATAAAATTCTTGAATAGGGTGGCCAGTACTGGCCACCGAAACGTAGAAAATAAAATTGAATAGCTGAGTCATTTATTACTTACATTATTTACGCTACGGACAACAAAATAGTAACATCGAATTATCAGATAATAATTTTTCATATTTTTGGAGAAAAAGCTCTTAATTTGTAATGCTTGAAGTTTTTTGTTGTTTAACTATCTCGGTAAAACTTTGGTTTGTCTGACTAAAGACGCTTAATTGTACTGATGTGAAAGTATTTTTAGAGAAGAATGTATATATGATGAGATAAGAGAAAACCTTTAAATCCTCAATACTCAAAATTTGTTGTTGTTCAATTATTATATGGGCGAAACTTCGTTTTGTCTGACTAAAGAGGCTATATACTACTGATGCGACAGTTTTGTTCAGAGGAGAGAGTATATATATTTCTATCAGGAAGAAGCTTCTTATTTGTAATATTGTTTATTGTTGTCTAACTATATGGGTGAAACTTTATTTAGTCTGACTAAAAAGACTTCATTCTACTCGAGTAGATTTTTTTTTTTTTTTTTTTTAAAGAGTATAGATGGTAAATTGAAATCAAGAAAAAGTTCTTTATCTGTAATATTTAATTTTTTGTTGTTTATTTATCTGGGCGAAACGATATTTTGTCTGAGTAAATAGGTTTCATTCTACTGATGCGAAAGTTTTTTCAGATGAAAGAGGATATATTTTTCAATTAAGCATGATAATTTATTAAAATTATTATGCATTTTGCGTATTTGCAATATCATATGGAGAAAATTCCTTTCAGGAACCAAGAAAATCGAGAAAACTAAGATGACTCCAAATCTGGATATCTCTGAATCCGAGAAATCTCTCTATCATGTCAATCCCGACACAAACAATAAACCTAAGACCCTAAAAGTTCTAAAATTCCGGAAACCTTTTCCTCGAGATTCTTCGAACAAAATTCTCGTTCTATTTTACTCTTCGACAAAAGGAAAAGCCTTTTTTCACGTAGTAATGGAAAATGTCGAATCCAATTTCTTTGATGAGTCCGCGTTGAAAGTTTCTTCGTACACCGATCGTTTCCTCGATGTCTCGTTTGCTTCTTTTCTTTCTTTACATCTTTTTCTTCATCAGGAAAATTAGAGCGAGTAACTGAGAGAGAAAGAGCGAGAGTCATGCGCTTACTACTCTTGGGAAATGTAATTTTACGTACAAGCGAAGTGGGCTTTCAAATTATTCCGCCCGGAACTTCGTTACGCCCACGCAACTTGTGCTGGGGCGTTTAACGAACTGCATTTATTGACTCTTTCGCTGAACCAACGCGACTGAATTAATCATTCAAACAACGTGAATTTAGACTCGCTGTTATTTAGCAGGGCAATGGAAATTAATCCGAATTGGGACTACTAGGTGCTTACTACATTCAGAAAGAAATCTAGTAATTATTACAATTTTATATTTTACCGTGGAATCAGTTTTAAATATTGTACTTTGTGCAAGTTTCTTATCGCATTTTACTAAATAATTATTTAACAAATTATTGATAGTTTTTTGAGATTAAAAGATACCTTGCAATTATGAAATTTTCAATTTAATATCTCACATTAAAAAAATATACTTTGCAATAATTTAACAAATTATTAAGGTAACAAAATTAATATAACAATAATATAAAAATGAATACGTATAAATACATATGAATATATTAAAAAATACAAATTAAAAGGTATTCAGTAAGGAAATATTCATATAACATTATTATATGATATGATAATAAATTTACTATATTTAAATTTATAGATCATCGAAAGTGTTTCATATACTGAAAAAAAACCTGATAATAAATACAATAAAATATTAAATAGTTGAAAAAGTCTATAATATTGTACATTATGGTTTATTTCGTTTTTTATAATATTTTGCTAATAACGTTGTCAAATGATATTGCATCGTTTTTAGTTCAGTCTGATGCTAATATTAGTCATGAGAAGTTTCACATCTAGCAATGGCTTCGAATCTTATTTAATTATGGTACATTTTATTAAACTTTGACCGCTTTATTGAATGATTATTGAAGGAATTATTTATAATTTTTTAAGATTAAAAAATACTTTGCAAAATCTGTAAAATTTTTATTGAATTCTTTACATTCAAAAAAGATAACTTGCAACAATTTAACAAATTAAAATATCAACGACATTATTCTAACATTGATAAGATCGATAATGCGTATTAATCTGTTTAAATGTAATGACAAATACAAATAAATATTTGTTGATAATCTGTAAATTTGTACAACACTATTGTCATAACGAATTCGCTATTTTTGAATTTGTGAAATATTAAAGATGTTAACTATACTGAAAAAAAATCTAGTAATAATTATGACAAAATATTAAGCTATGAAATTAGCCTAAAATTTTGTACATTTGTTAAGTTGTTTATTTCATTTTTTGTTGTATTGTAATATTAATGTTGTCAAATAATATTGTATAGTTTTTAGTTCAGTCTACGAAAATTAATATCAGCCATGAGAAGTTTCACATCTAGCAATATTCTCGAATCTTATTTTATTATGACACTTTTTCCTAAACTTTGACCACTTTTTAAATGATTATTTAACAAATTATTGATAATTTTTTGAGATTGAAAGATACCTTGCAATATAATGTAAAATCTGTACAATTTTATGTTTTAATACTTAAGATTTAAAAAAGATTACTTGCAACAATTTAAGAAATAAATATGTTAAGAAGATTATTCTAACATGAATATAAAAATAAACACGATAAAATACATTTAAATATAATCACAAATACAAATTAATAGTTATTTTATATCTAAACATTCATATAACAATAATATCACGAGAGATTTATTATCTCTTAATTTATAAACCGATAAAGCTTTTTACTACTCTGAGAAAGAAAACTAGTTATAATAATAATAAAATATTAAACTGTGGAATAAGTCTGAAATTTCGTACATTTTTCGAGTTGTTTATTTCATTTAATACTAATGTTATTAAATGATATTGTATAGTTTTCAGTTCAGTCTGAAGCTAATATTAGTCTTGAGAAGTTCACAATTAGCAATGTCCTCGAATCTTATTCATCGTGACACATTTTATTGAACTTTGACCATTTCATAAAATGATTATACTAGAAATAATTAGTTTATTTTCGAGAATCAAAGATACCGTGCATTATATTGGAGAATTTGTAAAAATTTTTATGTAATACTTGTAATTAGAAAAAGATGGCTTGCAAAAATTTTACAATTTAATATTTTAATTAAATGCATCTAACATCTATATCATAACTAATAAGTAAAAATACATATTAATATGATAGTACATAAAAATAAATAGTTATTTGATTTCTAAACATTTATAAAACATTAATACATAAACAATTACTGTTTTTAAAATTTTGAATAATCAGTTAAGAAGTTTAAATTACAAAATACATTTCCTGGAACATGATATGAAACTTGTAAAATTTCTATTCATACGTATAATTATTCGTAGTAGTTTATTAATCAATTTTGCTATTTTTTTCGTAAATTCGTAATAGAAATAAATTTTTTTAAATATTCAACTAGTCTGTAGGTTTCCAAACTTACAACGTCCAATTATTAATTCCTTAGAATTATAGAGCAATCAATATAATATTATTAAAACAATCTCTGTTTTTTTAGCATATTTTCGGATTTTTACAGTCTAATACCAATTATAATTATTATTCAAGTCTTTTTTTCGTGTGCTAAAAATGTCGAAATCCCACGTTTTATGAGAAGCTTGAATAATTTTTTGTAAAAGTGCATGAATCGATGCTAAAGATCACATTTCAAGATTTGTTGGCACGTTTTATTGAAAAGTTCAAGCTTTCCAATCAGAGTTCTTCAACAGAAATGTTTCTGGAGTTGGAGATTTGAATTTCATTTTTGCCATAAACTTCTACATCTCAAGTTTCTTTATTTCCCAGCGAGGAAAGTTTTTTTTTTTTTTTATCTTGTAGAGGGTTCTTGGAGAGAAGGCCGAAAATAAAATGTTGAAAATTGATAATAAATGCAATTTCCTTTCGCAAGTTAGTTATTTACGTTATTCTTGTTTTTAATTTTGTTGCTGATCTTCAGAGAAACGAAATGAATGTAACATAAATTATTTAAACGTGTAGGTATGTCAGTTAAAATATGGAAAAAGCCCTTTGACCTAGCCTGAATCAAATACTGAATTAACATTTAACAACCCAAATTCGTTAGTGCTGTAAACGTTTATTACTCTATCGTATGCTAAAGAAAACTTTCAGAAACCCCAATTATTGGTTACAGCGATGGACGACTTCTCGAAGGTGATCAAATATTGGCTATAGATGGACAACCCTTGGACTCGAATATATCCCACGAGCAAGCAATCTCCATCCTACAAAAGGCTCGTGGCTTAGTCGAGCTAATTGTTGCGAGAAGCACCCAAGGTAATTCGACGATCGATGCAATCTGCGTTCAGTCCCACTCAATTAATCAATCGAGTCATTCAGAGAAATTCACTAGAGTCGATAAACGAGTAGCTTTGATTGACACTCTCATTTTGAAGCTCATTATAAGGATTCTAACAAGAGTAGTTCACTTTGAATAGCGATTGCAGAGAACTTTGGATAAATTACGTTTTTTTCTAAAAAGAAGTCAAGGATTGAACGACAGATTTTTGTGTTAAATCATAAAACTGGATTTCTTTGCTTGTACTTGGTGTAATTCTTCAAGAATGATGGTCACGTTTTAAAGTAACACGTACCTACAGAATTGCTGAAAAAGTGATTCGTTGAGAAAGTGCTTGTAGCAAAGTGCAACATTACAAAGGCTGTTGTAGTATTTATAAATTAGCTTTATTTCACTTTATGTTCTCGAGTTGGAACTTACTGCCGATGACATAACTTTGATTCAACTTAGGAAAGGTTGGTGTGGTGAAAATTCGTTATTTGTAAATGGGGAAAACGTTAACTTCGAGAATGAGTAATTGCTGAGTCCTACAGAAGGCAAGAGATGTTTGTTTGAACGAAGCTGTAAAACTTGTAGGATAACTATTTTGAAAGAGAAACCGTAAAGGGTTTTATTCTTTTTAGAAAATTAATTTTATTTTAAAGTGAATATGTTTAAATGCAACAATGTGTAAGATTAGATTCTTGAGAGTAGAATCATGAAATCGATGAGTAATGTGATATCTTCATTATTTGTCCTTTACTTGAAAATTAATTGGGAAGAGGCTCAATTTCGTGTATATTCTAGAAAAAATAATTACTTGACGAAAAATAAAGAAAAATCATAGGATACTTGGACAAAGATATGACTTAGAGGAAAGACAAATACTGGGAAAAAAATCTAGTATATTTCTACTAATTTATGGTAAAAAGTACTACAATATCATACATTTTTACAATATTATTGCAGGTTCTTCGATATTTTCGCAGATTTTTTCATTTTAATTTTATTTATAACTATATTTTATAGCGAAAATTGTTGCATTGTACAGATTACTATTTATATGTCATTCAAATGTTCAGAATGAAAATTGTACTAAATGAAGCATGTACTCTACTATATGTATGAGAACACAGGATTTAATATCCGTGTATTGTAAAATATCAATTTAACTATTTTACCTTTTATTTTTCATGTTCTCAGTTTTTAGTATATAATATTTCATATACTAAGAGAAAATACTGTACCAATCAGTATATAATGAAAATTAACATAATACATTTTAATATACCTAATGATATACTTTTACTATGTCAATAACTAAAAGTTACAGTATATGATACATAAGGAAAAACATAAAAATATAGCAAAAAAATCGTACAGATTTGAATTCTGGAAACGCTTAATGGTGTTTTTTTTAAATGTAGATTAGTAGGAATTACAAAAGCTATTGTAAAAAGTACGTTGAAAGTATAATATAAAATGGAATACATCTTCATGTTTTAATTACATACATCTATTACTACAATTTCATTTGACAATGTTAACAATATAGCAAAGATGAAAAATGAAAAAAATAGCAAATATATAGCAAAAATGAAAAAAACTAGGCAAAAGTAAAATATTTTAGACTGATTTCACAATACTCAATCGTAATAATTAATAGTTATATTTCTCAGTTTGTTAGCGTATATTACAGAAAATTCACAATTTATTTTATAAAATATCGCTTAATATTGATTTGTACAGTATTTTCTCTTTGTATAGAACAAATTATATTGTACAAACTAGAAACATAAAAAACAAAATCTAATAAAATGGAATTTGTATTTTACTATTCACGGATATTAAATTTTGTGTACTAGTACACATAGTAGAATGTACAAATTATATCATTTGTATAGTGAAATTCGTATTAACTTTTCTTGTATCATCTATTTGAAACTGCTATACATAAAGCAATTTATATTTTATCCTATTGTAAAACTCGTAATAATATTGTGAAAGTTATAATATTGTTATTATAATTAAAGTAGTAGAATGTCTTATGATATACAGCATTAGAATATTTTAAAGTATTAAGCTACAATCTTGTACAGTATGTTTCCGTCATATAAAAAATCATACTGTAAGAACAGGAAACATATATCAACAAAATCGATATATTTGAATGAGTACGTATATCACTATTCACGAATATAATATTCTGTGTACTAGTATAGTAGAATACACGATTTATATTGTAAAATTATTATTAACTTTTATTATATTTTTATCCATTTAAAATACCTACACATAAAGTAATTTGTATTATACAGTATTGTAAAACCTGCAATGATATTGGAAAAGTTACAATAATGTACAGTATTAAGTATTTCAATATTTAAAGTATCATTAAAGTAATGCCATATTGTATAATATATAGTATGTATTAATATATTGAACAGTTTCAAGTTACAATATAGTACAGTATTTTTTCATAATTCATAAAAAATCATACAGTAAAAACTCAAAACACGAATAATTATATGCAAAATGATTTAGTGAGGTATTTCACTACTCAAGACTTCAAAATCCTGTGTTCTAGTTTAGTAAGGAAAACGATGTATACAATGAAATTCGTATTAAGTCTTGTATCATCTATGTATTTAAAATGCCATAGATAAAGTGATTTGTACTTCAAAATATTGTAGATCTTACATTAATATTGTAAAAGTTACAATATTTTAGTACTTTTTACCATAAAAATGTCGAAAAGTACTAGATGTTTTCTGAGAGTGATGACGATTCATAAAAATTACAATTGAAAATACTAGAAGTTACACATCAAAATTACAAAAAGAACTTTACAGATTTTTATTCTAGGGAAACTGAATTGATTTTTCGTAATTTAGATTAGTAAGAATTACAATATATCGTAGAAAGTACAACAGAAAAATACTATAAAATGCAACATATACACTCTATAATTATGAATATGTTAAAATCTTAAGAGATGTCTGTAAATAATTTTTAACTGATAAATCTGTAATTTCAGGGAATTTCAACAGATGAATTTGTCAAGTTCAATAATTTCACCCTTCTCTTAACAAATGTTCTATTATATTCTACAAATTCAATCTGTAAATTCATACAGTGAAATTCACAATAAATAACCAGTAAAAATAAAATAATTCAGACTATAGTGCAATACTTCAGTTATAAATACTAGGTTTGTTTCTAGTAAAGCCTTGCAAGGAAGGACTTACGTTATTCCTATTTTCACGAAATCACAACACCGAAAAACCCCATACTAATCCAGAGATACGTCCTTCCCTTCTCGCAATCAGACGGAACTCGTTTTAAACGATGTTTGCATCGCGAGGAGGGGAATATTGATATGAGCTTTTGGGGATTGCAGATATTGGAAGCTCTTTACCAACGGATGAGTTGCCCGGGGCGACGAGTTCCGCAGCTGGAGCAGCGGCTCTCGTCACCGCGGCTGGCAATCAAAACGAGAAGGAGCAAGCGCCACAAGCCCCAGCTCCTCCTAAGACAGGAACAGCTGCAGGGTCACATCCCGTCGTCGAGAGAAGCCCTTCTGCCGTCAGCGACGCTTCCAAGAGTGTCTCTGACATGGTGGTAAGTTTTCTAATTACGTGTTGAAATACGAAAATGAGTTCCCACACTGAGAAAAAAATATAGTAATTATTACAACACTGTATAGTAAACGAGAATCACTCTGACATATTGAAATTTTCGCTAGATAATACATCAATTTTTGAAATAACATATTGTAAATATTGTCAGATGATATTTTAGTTGTAGATATATTTTGTTGTAAAAACTACTCTACATATTTCGTTTTCTATTATATTTCTTGTATTTTTACAATATCATATTGTAATTCCTACTAATCCAGATTATTGAAAATTCCATACAGCTTTTTCAGTGTGCACATCTGTATAGGATCTTTTTGCAATATTTTTGTATACTTTCTAGGTTTTTAGTGCATCATATTGTAATATGATACAGTTTTCGAAAAAGCTGGATAAAAATAATGTAGTTCATTTTTTCGCGATGTATGGTAAAAATTACAGTTTGTATAGTGAAATTTGCATTTTAAGATTTGAAATTTTCCTAAATTATACAGTAAAAACTGGCAGACATTTTAATTTGTACATTAATAGCGGTTTTACTGTATAATATTGTAATAAGTAAAATAAATATTGCAGATTTTATAATATATACGGCAGAAAGTACAAGATTTTTTTCTCAGTGCAACTATTTTTCGGAACAAGAATTTTTTACATCATCATATAGTTGGGACCGTTGCATAAATACTCCCACTAAGTAACTTTCAGTGAACTGAGCAGCAGTTGAATGAATTAAATATTAACGCCATTCACTGTCAAAAGAAATTTGAATTTTAAAACATCTTTTGTAGAATTTCTTTTGAAATATTGTTTAATATTTCATGGACACGTATATGAAAAGGATTTAAAAAAAATTATATCAAATTTATTGTTATCATATTAGATATAAATTAGTCCCAATATTTTTTAGTATTAATAATTTCATTTTAAGACACTACATGTTTGAATATTTTAAAATATCTTTTGCATACTATCAAATATACAAAATAACTTTTGTTATACAATTTATATTCCATACAATATGAATTTTTTGTTTCAATTAGGGAAAATTTGCTCCAAAGAAATTTATTATGTCAAAATTCACTTGAATTTGAATACACATTTTCAATGAGAAGCCATTTAAAGATAAAATGATTTTAATTTCTGCTTTATATTAAATAAACACTACGATTTCATGGAAGGTTTATAATTTTCATAGACAGTGTCTATTT
Organism: Platygaster robiniae; assembly: GCA_028476575.1. Classification (NCBI taxonomy): domain Eukaryota; kingdom Metazoa; phylum Arthropoda; class Insecta; order Hymenoptera; family Platygastridae; genus Platygaster; species Platygaster robiniae. The sequence goes on from CM052020.1 coordinate 45,917,595, forward strand.
TTTTTCATAGTTGCGTCCATAACTTTAATAGAAAATTTAATAGACAGTATGGGAAATCTGGTTCAAAGACAGTCTCCTAAATTTAATAGAAAAATTTTTGAGAGTGTTTAACTGAGTACGACAAATGAATATGCAGTTGATAACACTATGAAAATTTTTCTAAGTGTCCTTTGATGCTTTCATACTTTTTTTTGAAACTATCTTTTTCCTATAAATTTAAGATGTGCCAATAAAAATATATTTTATACCAGGGTTTAGAAATAACGTGTTACTCTAAAACTTTACATTTTTTACTGTGACGATAACGTCACGCGTTACATTAATTAACAAGTAACGATATCAGGTAAAAGTTACTTTTTTTTTGGTGACGAGTAACGAAAATCACGTTATTTATTCCAAGTTACTTTTATCAGTCTCATCAAGTTTTTATTAGAACAATATGTACTTTTTTAAGAAATGTCCTTAAACTGGGGTGTAAGTTATTCTTAGCTTTCTTATTTTCGAGTAGAAGATTCTATATTCATAATTTTTCATGGATCAGAGTAAAATATTACTAATTTGTGTAAAAATATTGACCAAGAATATGCTTTTTCAAATACTTGAAATACTTAAAATCTATAGATTCTTAAATCTATAGCAGGACATTTAATGTCTATAGCAGTATCTTTCTTGCTGGGAAACAACGTAAGTAATAAATACAAAAAAAATATATATAAACAACACTAAAAATAATAGATTTCAATCATTTTCTTATTAGGTTATTAGATTCTTCAAATATTTGTCATTTCGGGAATAAAAAAAATGTATTTTCTTAAACATTCAGTTCTAAAAATATATGTATAGAGCAGTCCAAACAATAATAGAAAGTTCCTCAAATCGTTAAAGTCAGTAAAAATTCAAAAAAATATTGATGGCACCCTAAATCTTTAAAGTAACTGTTTTCTGCAAAATCGATCGAAATAACTCAAATATTTCAAACTTGTAATTGTAGGAAATCTTATTCTGGAAATTCAGAGAGATATTTTTAAAGAAACTAAAAAATTCGACAACGTTTTATAAATACTAGGAGATACAGCAAGAAAATACATATAGAAAAATACAAGTAAATAGATTGAACGTTGAAAATCTATACAACTTCTATAACTGGAGCATTTATTTCCAGAAATTTATATTGAAATATATAAAAATACTGAACGATTCCGTAAATCGTAGAAAAACTGAGAAAATATGAAAAATACTGAAAGAAATAAAATGTGTCGAGAATCAACTTTCTGCAAAATCTTTTGGAACACGAAAAATATAATAAACTTAGAATTCTAGAGCTCGATATTCTCGAAATCTATGTGTACAACAATACATATAAAAATACTAGAAAATCCTGCAACATTTGATACATCTGGAAAATACGAATAGTTTTATAAAAACTGAACAACCTTGAAATCATAGAAAAAAAATTTCAAAAAAAACCGAAAAAAATTAAAATCCATATCGATACCTTTTCCTGAAAAATTCTTTCTAATACCGAAAATTCAATAAAATTTGATTTTTGAAGCATGAAATTCTTGAAATCTATATAGCAATTTACAGAAAAATAGTAAAAATGTATAAGAATACCAGAAAATCGTGTAAACTTTTGTACATACTGAAAAATTAGTGTCAAAAATCCTAACCAGATTCTCTCAAAAATATTTTAAATTTGCAAATTTTTACCCGCGGCTAACATTGAATAAAATCTCATATTTAGAAATTTTTTAACTTGTTCCAATGTTTAAGTAACTTACCAAACCCTGTTTTCATACAAATTTTGAAACAGATATTTAGGATGCTAACGGTTTTTTAATACCTTTCAATACTTGCTTTCAACGATCAAAATTGTTAATTATTATATCAAGTGCTTGGAAATTGTGAATAAATATTCACTTATTTATTCATTTCGATCGTGCCTGAATATAATTTCTTGATAATTGTTAGTAAATTTTCGCTTATTTATTTATTTTCATTGTGCCTGAATATAGTTCATTGATGATATTTTTTCTGCAAAGAAGTCAATTCGAAAAAGTCAAAAAGAAGAAGTGAATTTTAACCTTATTAAAAATGATAATTATGCTCAGAATTTAACGAGTGTATTAAATAAAAAATGAGCTTCGAATTTCAAAATTATAGAATGATTATTTTTTCAAAACATAAAATATTAGTCTCTCGAAGTATAAATTAATTACCAGATGCTATAAATAACATCAATGTTCTCACTTTAGAACACCATTATGTTCTATAAATTGTTGCTGAACACCTAGTTTTTCATCTCATCATAATTTTCTAAATAGTTTTTGCACTTATTTTTATTCTAAGTAAAGTATAGAGTTTCAGAAACACAAATTTAAAATTTCGATTTTAAAATCCTAATTCATCGACTCGTTTTTGTTTTTGCATTTAGAGTGTTTCAGAGAAAATTTATTTTCGATCATTGTGAAAAATTCGTAATTCAGTAAAATTTGATACTTATGTGAAAAATTTTGACTTTTTGAATTCGAGATTTTTCCCTTAAATATCAAGATTGAAGATTCGTCTTGCGAAACAGAATTCTCAATGCAATTTTATTATGAAAAAAGCAATAACTCGGAGTTTTCCTGAGATATTTATCAGATGTTGCCATATTTTCCACTCTGCATTGCTCGCTTTAAAAACTGAATTCAGAAGACTTCAACTTGGAAGATTGACATGAAAGTTTCATGACTTTCCTCAATCACCGACCTTTTGAAGTTTAATTGGCTGTGCATTTGATACCGGAACCCCGTTTTACGATCGAATCTTTCTCTGTGAAAATGATGTAAAAGTCGTATTAAAAAAATCTTTTATTCTTTTTGAAATTTAATGATGAAAAAACTATTAAAGAAGAGGATAATGAAGGTAGTTATTGTTTGAGTTTTTTATACCAAAAACGCCCTTTGTACAATTTCGTTTTATTATTCAACATGTTTTCCTATTTCTGACGTATTTATATCGATTGCCTTAAGGTCCGAGCTCGGGGCTTTTCAGGTTAAAAGCACGATATAAAGTTTTCGAAGTTTCTGGGAAGTGTAATGAGAAAAAGTTTTACCTACTTTTTTATGGAAATTTAGACGAAATTCTTAGGTTGTTAACTTTTTCCTGAAAGATTTATGGAAAATAATTGTTCTGATAATGTATGCAATTGTTGAAATTTTAGTTTCGAGAAATTTTTTAAGATCAGATTTATGGAACTTGAAATTTATAAACCAAGAAACTAAAAAATTTAAAAATGTACGACTTTGAACAAATTTTAGATTCGTAATATTTTTTTCATTTAGTAACTAATGAATTCACAAACTTAAATTTATGTTGAAAAAACTAGTTACAAACAACTTAAAAAACAAAAAACCGATTTTTTATTTCGAAATAAAGGAGCTTTAAATTTAATTTTTGTGACTAGCAAAATTGAGATGACGATTCATTTTTTTTCATAAATGATACAATCCATCTTTTACCGCTAAGAAAAAAATTTCAGTACATAAAAAAACTCCGATTCTCAGCAACGTAAAGTACACTTTACGTCACATATTTTTCTGTTTTTTTTCGTCCTCTCCCATAAACGCAGCTTGAATTATTGAACAACAAAAAAACCAAACCGCGATTCAATTATTCCAACTCGAAAGAAAACTGAGAAAAATGAGAGAATTTTTTCTCCCTTAGTTTTTCACCATGATTTATTGATCCAATTCATCCGAGTGAAAATAAGAAACCTGAAAACTTTTACATTCGGTCTTCAATTTATTTCGTGTAATTTGATGGGACACTTATAAATCTCCGAATTATGCAAGGGAAAAATAAATCATTCGTTCTCGACAGGGAATCATGAAAAATGTATGAAACACCAAAACTTTCCGCGAGGCAACCACATCATGAAGACACAGAGCTTACGTATTTCAGGGTGTTTACAGAGGTGGGAGTTTCCCAATAAATTCATGACCAAGTATATTCCGTTTAAGGGCGGTTTTAGTGGTCGTGTATATTTGAATGTGTGGTGATTCAGAGAAACATTATTGGGAAATTAGCGTAATTTGTTTTACGGCTTTCATAAATGAAAAAGAAAATTTTATATTTACGTTGAAAGTATTACAGTAAACATTTCACTATTTATTTATGTGGAGAAATTTATGTAAAGAATTCTTCCATTAAATTATTACTCGCTGTTTTTTATTGATCTTGGTTGTTGGAAAGTTGGAATAATAATTTACTACTATTTTCTGTTTAGCTGAACACTGAGTGGGCCCAAGTAGAAGTGATAAATCTGATAAACGATGGCAGTGGTCTTGGATTTGGGATTATTGGCGGCAAAAGTACTGGCGTCGTCGTTAAAACTATTCTTCCTGGCGGCGTTGCAGATCGCGTAAGTAACGCCTAATCAGTTTTTTGTGGGTCGTTTGGGAAGTTTTTTTATCTGTAGACAAAAAATTCCTATAAAAAATATCTAATTATTCCAAAGAAACATGCTGATTCTGATATTTAAGTTTATAATTATTAACTATCATTTATGTTTTATAAATTTATATAAAATTTTGTTTCAATAATAATTTTGTTGAATAAATTATTTTAATGAATTTCAATTATTAATTTTATTATTTTATTTTACGAGGCCCGTGCACGGAAACCTGTATTTGAGGGGAGGGGGGTTTCAGCTTTTATGTTGTACTTGTAGAATAACATGCAATTGAAATTGATTTGGTTTGACAGTACATGGTCCATTTATAGTGATGTAGATAACGAGTGCAGATTAAATAAATAAATAAATAAATTAGTTAATCAAAAAATAATCAAATATATAAGGCAATATCGAAAAATCATTTGTTTTCGACAATTTCTAATTTATATATTGAATCTTTGTTATGTATTTAACAAATTTAACACAAGCAACTCTATAATTACAGATACATAATTGCGAAAACACATTTACTATTTATTTTTCACATTTAGATGTTTAACGAATGCATAAACACTATACACATATTTTATGATTTAAAGGGTTATACACCTTTTTTTAGAACGGTTTGGATTATACTTTAATGTATATAGCACATTATTGTATTACATGGAAGTTATATTATTGTGATAGCATATTGTCAACTTTAATATACAAATATTATTTAATGAAAAAAATATCAACAAATGGTGAAGTTATGGTTCTTTCCTAACTTTTTGTTTCAAGAGAGTTGCAGTGACTGCAATGCAAATACAATCAATCAACTGAAATTATGATATCCAAAAATGTTACATTTTTTAGTGTAACGATAACGTAACGCGTTACATTAATTTACAAGTAACGATAACAGGAACGAGTTCCTTTTTTTTGGTAACGAGTAACGAAAATTGTTTTATTCATTTCACATCTGTCTCATAAAGTTTTTAGAAAGATTTGTAGCTTTTTAAGAAATTTTTCGGAACATGGATACAAGTAATTTTTTAACCCCCTTATTTCCCGATAAAAATTGTATAATTTTATGATTTTAGATGAAACAGAGTGATGTATTGTTATTTTTTGTACAAATATTGACATAGAGTATGATGCTTTTCACTTTTTATTATAAATTTTCATAATTCTAGCAATAAATTTTAGAAATCTGCATATAAGTACATGTAAATACTGGAAACTTTAGTTTTTAAAGTCTATAACATGATCCCTAAAATCTATAGATAACGCTAGAAAACCTTACGTGATTTTATGAGTACAGAAAAAAAATGAAATACGAAAAATACTAGGTATTATTCACTTTTTTTTTAAGCTATTAGATTCTTCGAAAATTTCTGTTATTCCGGAAATCAAGAAACTCCGATTTCTCGAGCATTGAATTATAATAATATATATGTATAGAAAATTATAAAACTACTAGAAAAATGTTCAAATTTTAAAAATCTGTTAGAAATTCAAAAAATATTGTGGACATTATACATCTATGAAGAAACTGTTTTTTGAAAAATCGATCACAATACTGCAAATGTTCCAAACTTTTAATTCTAGGAAATCTGATTCTTGAAATTCAAAGAGATATCTTTGAAAAACCCTCAAATTTTTCCAACATTCTATAAATACTAGGAAATACAAAAAGAAAATACATGTATAGAAGAATACAAGTATATCTATGAAATATTAAAAATTTATACAACTTCAAAAACTAGAGCATCGAATTCCAGAAATTTATACAGAAATATACAAAAAAACTGAACAATCCTTCAAATCGTGGAAAAACTGAACAAATACGAAAAATACTAGAAGAAATAAATATTTATTGAGACACTGTTTTTTGAAAAATCCTTTGAGCACGTAAAATTTAATAATCTTCAAATTTTACACTTCGAAATTCTCGGAATCTATAAAAATTTTAATGAAAATGCTAGAAATATATAAAAATACTAGGAAATCCTGTAACATTTTATAGATCTTGAAAAATACGAATAGTTTCAAGAATACTGAACAATCCTTCAAATCGTAGAAAATATATACGAAAAATACCAAAAAGAAATAAAAATATTCAGACGCTGTTTTCTGAAAAATATCCTACAATGGAAGATGTAAAAATTTATATCAAAACGTAAAAACCAATGATAGAAGCATTTCATCGAAATCGTTTGAAAGATCTCGTTGGGTTTAACACCCCCCCCCCCCTCCCCGTCCGCACGGCCTGTATTTTTCTATTCATTATTTTTAAATAAATATTTAGTTAATTATTTTTATTTCATTCTACGGGAAACATGAAAATGAAAACAAAATTTAAATACATTTTACGCAAAATATTAAAAGTAAAATAAAAAAATCTAAACCGCAGTGATTTAAAAATCACTAAAATCAAATTCTATCACACGAAATGAAACAAAAATTTTGAAATGCTTCAGGACAATCGATTACAAAGTGGCGACCACATTCTCCAAATCGGCGATGTCAATCTTCGTGGAATGGGAAGCGAGCAGGTGGCAGCAGTGCTGCGCCAGTCGGGGACCCACGTACGACTCGTGGTCGCTCGGCCCGTCGAGCCGACCTCGCCCGATTATAAGGCCCTCGGCAGCCATGCACCCATCGTCCCCACCAAGATCCTCGGCGACCCGGAGGAGCTCGATAGACACCTCGCCCACAGCGCCCAGGACAACAATTACAAGATCCACTCCAACACCTTCTACGACAACGACATCTATCCCCAGGACCCCGAACTTGACATGCATGTAAGTACAGTGCACCAGTACACTTAAAAGTAATGTAATGATTACGTAGCAAAGGTTGTATGATTACCATATTATTGCATGTAATAACATCGTTATAACATCATGGTAACATTAAAGTAACATCATGGTAACATTGTAGTAACATCATAATAACATTGTCCACGCTAACTCCTATGACAACGACATCTATCCCTAAGACTTTGAACTTGACATGCATGTAAGTATAACACACCGGTGCAGTTAAAAATGATGTGATGATTCCCTATAAAAGGTGGTATGGTTATCATAATGTTACGTGTAATAACATCGTTATAAGATCATGATAAAATCAAAATAACATTATGGTAACACTGTAATAACATCATAATAACATTGTCCACCCTAAATCCTTCTACGAGAATGACATCTATCCACAAACCTTGAACTTGACATGCATGTAAGTACAGTGCACCAGCGCAGGAAAAATTGATGTAATGACTTCCTAGAAAAAATTGTATGATGATCATATCATTACATGCAATAACATCGTTATAACGTCACAGCATTAAAATAACATAATGATAACAATAAAGTAACATCATGATAACATTGTAGTAACATCATAATAACATTGTCCACCATAACTCCTATGACAACGACATCTATCCCTAAGACTTTGAACTTGACATGCATGTAATTACAGTGCACCAGTGCAGTAAAAATTGATTTAATGATTCCTTAAAAAAGTTTTTAATATGACCTTATTACTACATGTAATAAGATCATGATAACAATAAAATAACATGATGATAACATTATTATGATCCCCAAAACTTTTCACTTCACATGCATATAAGCCAATGCATCAGTGCAGTTAAAAATGATGTTATGATTCTCTAAAAAAGGTTGTATGAAGACCATATTATATGTAATAACATCGATTTAACATCATGATAACATTGCAATAACATGGTAGCAACATTACAATAACCACATATTATAACATACTAGCCGGTCGGTTTGTGGCGGCTATTCCCAATGCTTCTTGAAATTCATAAAATATTGGGATTTTTGGCAACTATATATTTTATTTTATACAGAAAATATTCTTTTTAGCTGATGATATTAAATTGATAAATTTATAGCAAACCTAATTTTATATAAATAATTGAATAAAATTTTAGTAACAAACCTGGATAAGGTTGAAAAACCTATTGATATAAGAACAAATTTTTAAAAATGCCTCAAAATTAAACACTATATTAGCTATGAGAATTATAAGAAATATCCCCGAAAAAATTCTGCTAAAAAATAAACTTTTATTCTGCGATTAAATCACTATGTGATAAAACGATATTTCATCATTCACAATCAGTTTTGCAAATTTTTTTTTTATGATTATGGAGTTCAGACTTTTAGGTTTATAGGCCAAAACTGATGGACAATTTAGTAATTTTGAGTGATTTCATTATTTCGTGAAATTTGGTATTTTTTACCCAAAACTCTGATATTTCCAATATTTGTGAAATTTCGTCTTTTTGTGATATTTCATTTTTTGACATTTTGTGATTTTGCGATAGTTTGAGATTCATTGACATTTTGCGATTTTGTGACATTGTGGGTCTGTGTGTCACATCCCTTCACTTTCTGGTTACTCAACCTTCTAACTGAGAATTTGAAATTTTCTTTAGCTGTAAACGATCGTTGGATCATAACAAAATATTTAAAAAAATTCGAAAATCCATCTAGCTGTTTTCGGGCGATGCGGTGACATACAATTTTACATTCTGCTTTATATTAGATTTATTAAAATTTTAGTAACAAATCAGAATAAGTTTGAAAAATATTGATACTAGAACAAATTTTTAAAAATACCTCATAACCTACCACTTTATTAGCTATGGAAATTATAAGAAACATCTCCGAAAAAAACCTGCTAAAAAATAAACTTTTATAGTGAGATTGAATCATTATGAAAAAAAAAAAATAAACAAAATTTTGTATCTTAGACAATCAGTTTCTGTAATTTTTTTTTTTTTTTTGATGATTAGAGAATTTGGACTTGTAGGTTTATAGGTCAGAACTTTTAAGACAGTTTAATAATTTTGAATAATTTCATTATTTCGTGAAGTTTTGTAATATTGTAATATTCTGATTTTTTATGTGACAGTTTATGATATTTTGTGACATTTTGAGATTTGGTGACATTTGGTAACATTTTGAGATTTTGTGACCATTTGTGACATGTCATATTTTGTGATATTGTGAAGTATTATGATTTTATAACATTTTTAATATGATCGTCCCTCAGATAAATTTTTATCTGAGGGACGATTTTCTCTGCGTAAAATGTTGTAATGTGTGATTAGCATGTAATGTTACTACCATGTTATTACAATGTTACCATGATGTTATCTATGGAACGATTCTCACTGCAAAATGTGTTGTAATGTATAGTTAGTATGTAATGTTATTACCATGTTATTACATTGTTATAATAATGTTACAGCGATTATCATGTATTATTTTATATCATATTATTGATTATATTGTATCATTAGTTTCTTTTTAAAAATTTGATTATTTTTTCACATTAAGTTGCTTTGCGAGCATTTACGAGTGCAATCTATTCTATAGTTAATATTCGTATTGTATGCAATTCATTTATTCAACGTTGAAAATGATACGACTTTGATGTTGTTTACAGGTAAGACCGAGTTTGATCATTGATGTTGTGCGGAATCCTTCCGGTGTCGCTGCGATCCCCGGAGATTTGCCTATTCTATCCATGGAGCCCATTGACGTCTCTGCCCTCCCGGAAATGGAGCGTTTCACGGTTGAACTGAAGAAAGATGTTTACGGCCTCGGAATCACCATCGCGGGATATGTATGTGAAAAAGGTAAGAGTATTTTTGCATGAAACTTGAGGATACCAAATTTAAAATATTTAGAAACTTGTTATTGCATTCGTCACTGATTTCCATGAAGGAATGTTTGTTTTAAACAAAGTATTTTAAATCAAACATTGTGGCACGAGAAAATAATAAGAGAATTATGAACACTATTGGAATTCTATGTGACGTGGTTTTGATTACGTTTTCGGACAGGAATGAACTGTACAAACATGCAATATAGAAGTTTTGATATGATTTGGAACTTCACGTTTCTATTCAAGGGATCGTTGTGTACAAAAACTTGTATTACAAATTATAGAGGTATTTTCCTGTAATTTACGTACATTATATAGTATAATATATTTATGTTTATTATAATAACATTCGATATACTATAAAGTATGCTTTATGTATTTGAAATATAATTATATTTATAATAACAATAAATTAATTACAGTATAATAATAGCAAAATTTTAGAAATGTATAATTAACAGTAAATGATTGTAAAGATAGAGTTTTTGAAACAAAACTTTAAAAATTATGTAATAATATTTCCATACATTAAGAGGTTGCTAAAATTATCTAAAATATTCCAGCTTTTTTAAACAATTTTTTTTCAATTCATTAAAAACTAATTGTTTGTCTTCATTTACAGTAGAACATACTTTTTTTTGTTCAAGGTATTATAAGCTGTGAAAATTTATATATTTATTAGAAAAAAGAAAATGAATAAATTCGATATCAAATTATACATTAATGCTTCGATCATCTTTGAATTTTATTATAATTTATATTCTTTATGTTGGTTTCAAAAACTATAACAATCTGTTCGACAGAAAAATTTGTTCCATTCTTTAGACTGACTGAATAATATATATTTTGATAGATAAAGCTTTATTTTTTTTTCTTCAAACGTAGTTTTTTACATATATGAGTCCTAAAAACATGTATGATAAACTCATTTTTCTTTTGCAATAGTGTCAATGAGAACTCGATATCTTATAATTTTTTTCATCGATCCATCATTTACAGGAAGTAACTTCAAAAATTTTTTTTTTCTCAATAACAGTGCAATGAAGAAAATGACTTGATCTAATGCTTTTGTCAAAGTTCAAGTATTTTATAGATTCAGAAGCGTTTCTTCAATTCTGAATTTTGTATTTCGCTAAAAATGATTTCGAATATAAAATGATGAAATAGACTCTCGATAAAAAAAAACTTTTTTTTTGCAAGCCTTCTCTGACTTGGAAAAACTTTAGTGTAAAATGCTACTAAAATTCGTGCAATGAAAAAATCTATCCCAAGCTGGGTCAAATTTTTACTGTACCTTATTCCTTTTTTTTTTTGAAATACAAGCAAATGTTGTTAATTTTCAAGAAAAGTTGTTCTGACGTAAAAAAGGTTGGACGTTTGAAAAATCAAATGTTCTGTCCCTCTGCTAAGGTTCAACTTCACTCAACTTTCGATGTAAAATATTTTAAGACATCATTGGAAAACGAATTTTTCTCGTCATTTTCGAAAGCAAAAGATAGGATAAAAGTAGAATAAAAATACACACATATATTCAGAGCATCTCTTTTGTATTTATTTTCCAAATGCTATTATACACCTAGTTTCAAAAATTTCAATTTCTCTCGTGTTGGTAATTATTTATATATTAATCACAGGTCAAAAAAATATACGATGTGCAGCTTGTATTGAAAAACATTACGGTTCAAACGCCACGTATGGAAGGAGTTTTCATATCGAAATTTGCGTTAATTTATCCTGTGATTTTGACATACGTTAGCCCACTCACTTGCTTGAGTATTGATGATTTGTTTAATCAAATCCTTCTGTTTTCCGAGGGAACATCCTCGGTCGCGTTGATACTTTTCGTATTTTTCTTTCAAAGCACACAGTTTCCTACTGCACGCGACGCCTGTAAAATTTGAGCCAGGATAGATGGCATTCAATCGGGTTGCAGATTGCTTGAAAACATCTCCAATGACTGGGTCGAATACTGTCGGTTGAGGGCCAGTGGTGATTCCAATATAAACATTCAGGAATGTCGTTTCTTGTTCTTTCGTAAATTTTTGTTGTACTGGCCGTCGTGGCTTATTGTCTGTAAATAGAGAAAATTATAAATAGGAAATATTTATTGCGAGAAACAGTTAATTTAGCTCACAAAATGAGTATCCTGCAGATATAGTTATTAATATATAAAACTAAAAGAATATTATATTATATATAATATTTCATCATTGACGAACATCCAATTTATCAAGTGATTGAGTGAAAACAATTTATTCACTTCAAAAGACGAGTATTTTTCAAATGTAAACTTCCAAAGTATGCTTTCAACTGAATAAATTTATTTAAAATTGAAATAAAAAAAGCACGAATTCTACTTTTGGATTTTGTACACTTACCACCAGCAAGTGCAGCTCCGATGCAGAGAAGCAAAACAGCGATTTTCAAAGAATGCATGGTAATGGTGATATTGTTCAAGTCTTCAGAAGTTTTAGACGTGTTACGTGTAATTTTCCAAGTTTCAGAATGACGAATTTCGTGGGTTTATATACTATGTCTGAATGATGACTAAAGATATTGCTCGTACGATGTAATAGTAGATAAATTTTAAAATTACTGTAAATTAAAGATCATTTTTTTGTCTGTCGAAGTTGAAATTACAGCTTCTATCGATATTAGTTTTTGCAAAGTATGATTCATTTTTAAGTATTGAATGCTCATAATAGTTTTTGCGATTGATAAATCGTCCCAAAAATCGAGAAATTTCATTGCACAGTCTTAAGATTCGAAAAGTCATGAACTAGTAAATAATTTTTTTGCAATTACGTACAAGATAGAAATTATGTTACAAAATTTTAGAGAGGGAATTCATTTATGAAATATTTTTTTATAAAAGAACGTAGATAATATCATTATAATTAAAAAATATTACGGTGGATTTGAAGATGCTATATTTTAATTAACAAATTTTATAATTATTTCCTTTTTGTAATTCTGAGAACAAGTTATTCATTTTTGTATATTTCTGAATCTAAAAAATCGAAAGTTTTAAGTGTTTCTAATTTTCAATTCGATGTGCTGATCCATTAGATTCGTATGGTTAATAAATTTAAATTAGGTAGGAATTAGGTAATTTTTTTTACGTAAATCATGATATTTGAATGCTTTGGGATTTCCAGTGCTTGGTTTTTGACTAATGTACATGCTGTCATTTTCAAATTCATTAGAATATTCTACGTATCAATTCGGATACTTTCAAAATTACAAAAAAATGGATAAGATGTGATTTATTTTGAAAGAAAATAATCTTAAAAAAGTTGCTAAATCCCATCTTATTATTATCGTTTCCTTAGTTTCAAACGGGAAAACCAACCCATCAAGTTCATAATTTAGAAAGAAAAAAAACATTTTTTTAATATATTTTGATTATTTATAGTTCCATAAAACATATTAAGTACAAGAAGTATTAATTTAGTGAAAAATAAAATAACTGGTTACTTTTTGGATAAAGTTTAGCGAACTTCAAAAAATAAAAGTTTCGTGTTGAAGAAATTTTTTTGGGCAATAGAATTTTTATTTACTCGAATAAATTTAAAGCCTGTAGTGAATAGAATTTCGTCATCTATATTTTTTAAGTAGAATCGGTTAATAATTATTTATTAATAACATACGATGTTGGAAGTCTTTATTACACGATTGATATGTGAAATGATCAATTTTCGTTGAATATCAATATTATATCTTGTTTATTTAGGTTTGACCTTACATTTGTGATTTTCTACTTACTCTTGGCAAAAAAAAATTGTCAAAATTAAATGATGTTCGTTTTGTCTTTAATGCTTTTACTAAAATATAAGACGTCATTTTTTTTTTTTTGGATTAGTTATAAAAACATTTTCTCGATAATAATTTATTTTACCTCGTATCCTAAAGTGCACAAAATTTGCTTCAAAAGCTTGAAAAATGAATCGTTATTTCATAATTTTATTTTTTGATAAAAAATCCTTTCTGAGAAATATTTTTTAATTGTTGAAAAAAAAGATGTGATTGAGGCCCGATTATAAATTGCAATGATGAAAATTTGATGCATCCATCAAACGATATCTTCGTTTTTATTTCAGTATTGTAAAAAGTCAGATCTAAAAAAAAAAAATGTAAAACTTAAAAAATTATGCCTTGTAAGCATAATTCAATATGAATTTGTTTTTTGTTAAAACTGAGCGATTCCGGAATATTTAAGGAAACTCAAATTCATCCTAATGTCAATCAAGTTATCATTATTCAATGATCTAATAAAAATTTTTACAAGAACAGGAAATGGTTACAGAAAACACTAAAATTTGAAATCGAAACTTTTTTAAAATATGCTAAAAATGAGCTAAAAGAAGTCAAAAATTAGTTTGGAAAATATGCAGAAAATTGGGTAAACCTGAGCTAACATTTTTCCGAATGTAAGCTGAATAAATTATTGAAATAGGCTTTCTTGATAATAAATTAGTTCATAATGTGCTGGTATATTGATTTGTGTTATTTACTGGAATTCAATAATTATCTTCGTCTTGTTTTTCAATAAATAAATATAATAATATGAACAAGATTATTGATAAAAAATGATTATCATGGAATATAGAAACAACAAATCTAATTTCGTTACGGCTCGCTTAATGTAATTGTTATGAATATTTACAAAAAATGAAATTTTTTATATGAAGTAGCATTCAAAGATATTTTATGCAGGCATGGAATTCGTACTGTAAAGAAAATTATGAAGTGTAATTTAACACAAAAATATGTGATAAAATATTTAGCATATGTGATAAATGAAACACGAATATATTATATTTTTTCTAATACAATAACGTTATTCAAATATTTTTTTGTTCTAATTTAAAATTTGTAAATGATTAATTTCTAACAATAATCCTGTCTTAGTCTTTATTTACATGAAGACAGCTAATCCTGCATATTTTAATTAGTTCAGTAATTACTTAACGTTATCTGAATAAAATACTTCGTTATATTCTGGAATTCAATTAATTTTTTTTTTTCTTGCAGAAGAACTTTCCGGGATTTTCGTGAAGAGCATAAGCGAAGGCAGCGCGGCCGATTTGAGCAACAAAATTCAAATAAATGACCGCATCGTTGAGGTCAACGGTCATCCCTTACAAGGGTACTCGAATCACGAAGCCGTTGACGTTTTGAGAAACACCGGGCAAACCGTAGTTCTTTGTTTGGAGCGATACTTGAGGGGCCCAAAATACGAACAACTCCAACAGGCCATAGCGGCAAGCGAATTGAGACCTCCACAAGCAAGTTCGCCTTCCATCACGAGCTTACCAACTTTTCCTATCAGCGCTGTGAGTAGTCAAAAGTTATTCACAATCAACGAAATGAACATTTTTCCTCTTTAGTCACTTTGATCAATAATAAAATGAGAAATTTTTCAAAAAATTGGTGAATTTACTAAGAATTCTAGCAAAAATACAGAAATTTTAATTTTTTTAATTATGGGTTAAATATCTTAAATATTGTTGAATTTTGGAATAATTCTTGTCAATTTTTGAAGTATAACTTCTTAGGCGGCATTATCACTTTTCAGGAATGTAATTTATTATAGAATAAAATTTATGTAGGGAGTAACTTGGAGATTTTGTAACAAGTAACACTGTAACATGTAACATGTAACACTGTAAACTGTAAGACTGTAAGATGTAAGAGTGTAATATTTTTGTTTGCAGGGAGTAATTTTGAGATTTTACAATGTAACATGTAACACTGTAAAGTGTAAGGCTGTAAGATGTAAGAGTGTTATATTGAAGCAAAACTTCTTGGGCGGCATTATGACTTTTCAGGAGTGTAATTTATTCTAGAAAATAAATTTTATGTAGGGAGTAACTTGGAGATTTTACATTGTAACATGTAAAACTGTAAACTGTAAGCCTGAAAATTATGATGTAAGTAAAATCTACCATATAATTGAAAGGCTCATGACGAATCTCAAAATAACACAAATTCACTAAATATCACAAAAGCACAAAATGTCACAAAATCACAAAATGCTTCATAATCACAAAATGTCGCGAAATCACGAAATGTCACAAACACCAAATGTCACGAAATTACGAAAAATCCCAAGTATCACAAAATTACAAAATGCCACAAAATCACAAAATATTACAAATTCACGAAACATCACAAAATCACGAAATGTCACAAAATTACGAAAAATCCAAAATAAAACAAAATGGCACAAAAGCACAAAATATTACAAAATCACAAAATGGCACGAAAGCACAAAATGTCACAAAATCACTAAAATGCCACGTCACAAAAGTCAGAAAATCGTGAAATGTTACAAAATCTCAAAATTCCACAAAATCTTACGAAATCACAAAATGTCACAAATCGCAAAAAGTCACACAACCTTACAAAATCACAAAATTAGCAAATTCCACAAAATTACATAATGTCGCAAAACCTGAAATGTCAAAAATCACAAAATGTCACATCATCACACGTCGAAAAATTGAAAAAAGTTACTAAATGTTACAAAATTACAAAATGTCATAAATAAAAATATGTGACTTTACAAAATTTCATAAATAACAGAATGCGAAAAAATCACAAAAGAACACGAAGTCGCAAAATGTCACAATCAAAAAATATCTCACCTTGATATCACTTTAGTTTGTATAACTTTGTGATTTTGTGACTTTTCCTGATTTATAACATTTTATGATTTTTGTGTCTTATATTCCATATTTTCAGAAGTGCAGCAGAGGTAGAGGTGGAGGAGTGGGCCATTTAGTTCCTAAATCAAAACATGTCTATTAACTTTTGACGAACATGGTCAACAAATGTATTAAATTTTAGGAGGTTTTATACAGTAGTTTTCAAGTAATTAAGCAGATAATAAAAAGATTTTCATTTTTTTATATAAAAATGATAATTTTGTAAAAAATATTTGAAAAGAAATTTTTTAAGAGGAATAAAATCTATACATAGGAACCTTTTTGAAATAAAACTTCCAAGTCAGCATTATTCAACCGATTTACAGTTATGGTAAGAAACGAAAAAAAATACTACACAGAAAAATTAAGGAGTCTGTCAAAACTAAAAAAGGTTAAAGGCATCTAAAAATCTCTAGATACGAACTTTAAAGAAAGTAACATAAGAAGTTATACTTCTAACGCGTGTTGATTCTACACGCTCCAATTTTTCGATTGCAGGGAGTAATTTTGAGATTTTACAATGTAACATGTAACACTGTAAACTGTAAGATTGTAAGATGTAAGAGTGTAATATTTTTGATTGCAGGGAATAATTTTGAGATTTTACAATGTAACATGTAACACTGTAAACTGTAAGATTGTTAGATGTAAGAGTGTAATATTGAAGAAAAACTTCTTAGACGGCATTATCACTTTACTGGAGTGTAATTTATTCTAGAAAATAAAATTTATGTAGGGAGTAACTTGGAGATTTTACATTGTAACATGTAACACTGTAAACTGTAAATTGTAAGACTGTAAGATGTAAGTCCGAGTGTAGGGAGGAATTTTGAGATTCTGTAAGAGTAAGATAGTAAAAAATATCACAAAATGTCATAAACACTCAAAATGTCACAAAATCGCGAAAAATCAAAAATAACACAAAATGGCACAAAAGCACATTATGTCACAAAATGTCAAAAATCACAAAATTACGAATCATCGCATAATGCCACAAAATGTCACAAAATCACAAATATCACAAAAATTACGAAATGTCATGAACACACAAAATCACTAAAATGCCATAAGGCCACAAAATGTCACAAAGTCATAAAATCGCGAAATGTTACAAAATCTCAAAATGTCGCAATATCTTACAAAATCACAAAATGTCACAAATCGCAAAAAGTCACATAACCTCACAAAATCAGAAAATTACTAAATTCCAAAAAATTACATAATGTCGCAGAACCCGCAATGTCAAAAATCACAAAATGTCACATCATCACACGTCAAAAAATCGAAAAAAGTTACTGAATGTTAAAAATTACAAAATGTCCCAAAAACATAAAATGTCACAGTATCACACGTCACAAAAAATTGTTAGAACTAAAAAAGTTAAGAGGAATAAAAATCTATACATCAGAACCTCAAAGAAAGCATCATGAGAAGTTTTTTTATTATTTTAATGAACGTTTGGGTTTTTTTTTTCTTTCAAAGGATGGCGAAACTACAACGGAAATTGAGGCAGAAGGCGAGTCACATACAACAGTGGACAGTGCTGTCTTACACGAAGGTGACCACATGACAATCGATTTTCCTTTAGCAAACGTTGATGCTTTGTTAAGCGATCCTGCGAGTCAACTCACGCCACAAATTGAAACTGCTATCAAATCCAAGTGGGAAAAAATCGTGGGACCTGATATGGAAATTGTGGTACGTTTATTTCCTTGCATTCTATGGTGACCATCTGATCAAAGGAACAAAGTAAATAAATAAAAATGACAAATTTTAGAAAAATAATCGTCATACTAATTAATATTTTATTTTTTATTGCAAAAGGTCGCTCAGTTGGAAAAGTTTGCTGAAGGAAGTGGTCTGGGCATAAGTTTAGAGGGGACTGTTGACGTCGAGAATGGGCAGGAAGTCAGGCCCCACCATTACATTCGGTCCATTTTACCAGAAGGCCCAGTTGGGCAAAATGGAAAATTGAAGTCTGGGGATGAACTTCTAGAGGTACAATGATAATTAAAAAAAAAATAAATTTATTTTAATCATACATTTTTAAATTAAGATTAAAAATATTGAATGTTTAGTGGGATGTAATTGGGAAGAAAAAATGGGTTTTATTGTTCTAGGTAAACGGTTATCGTTTGCTGGGAATAAATCATATGGAAGTCGTCAGTGTTCTGAAAGAATTGCCAATTCATGTGAGAATGGTTTGTGGGCGAAGTTCTACACACGATCCTCTTTGCCCCATCGACACTGGATCTCATCAAGCAGCATTCCAAAGCAGAGTAGGTGTTAACATTTCACGAAATATTTTACTATTCGAAATTCTTAACCTCCAATTTCTTTAATAAGTTTAAAATTCATTAATTTTAAATATCCTTTCTTGTTTAAAATATAATTTTTTATTCTGATGTGGGATTGTAATTACATTTTTTCATATGGTATTTGAAAATGATTTTCAACTTGGAGGAAATTATTTTTTTGCAGAGCATTTTGGGCGGTTCATTGCAAAATTTAATACCTACCATGGACCGATTGGTGAAGGCGAAATCGGATGGATCGTTGGCATCGACTACGACAACGGCAACAGTCACCGATGCCAGCCTCAACAAAATGAAATCACGCTCGCTGGAACCTTTGACTGGCTTAGCTATGTGGAGCTCCGAGCCACAGATTATCGAATTAGTTAAGGGAGAAAGAGGCCTTGGGTTCTCTATTTTGGATTATCAGGTAAGGATTTTTTTATTTATAGCCAACCTCTGACGATCGATCACAAACATTTCTTCGCAAAATTGGTAGATGTAAAGATGACGAATCTTACAGCTGTTTTGTAATGAAATTAGAAAAACAAAAATCATAATTTTTTTTCCATGGAATAAAATGAGTAAATTCTATTTAATTTTCCAATTTCATCGTCTCTGTGTATTATTTATTTACTTTTTGAAGCCATAAGGCGATTCTATGATTCTTATAGTCACTCTGTATTACACTATGTTTTTTTCGAATTTTAATGGTCTCTGAACATTTCTTAAATTTTAGTCTAACGGAAAGAAGATAATATTCGTATTATTTTTTTTTTCTAATGGTGTCTTTATATATATATATATTTTTTTTTTCACTTCTAAATTGGTAAATTTTTATTATTTTACTAAATGGAACAAAAGTAAGGCGATCCTTATTATTTTATTCCAATCGTCTTTCTACATAATTCTTTTTATTCCACAAATAAAAGTCCTGTAAACTTTTTTATTATTATGAATATTCAAAAGCAACGAGACTATTGTTATTATTCAATAATTTTATTTGTTATAGTACATAATTTAATTTTTTTCTTCAATTCTGATATTTTCTTTGTATTATTTTGTTTTATTCTCGAATTTAAACGTTGAGTAAATCACTTTATTATTATTTAAAACCAGAAGGGAATTATAATTCTATAATTCTTATAATCATGTTTTTTTTTTCTTCAAACGTGATGGTGACTTGGTATCATTTTATTTTACTGTAATAGTAAAAAGAGGATTTTTTTTTAAATTCCCAATTTTGTGCTTTTGTATAGTTTCATTTTATTTTTTAATTACATCGATACCTTTGTATTATTAATTGTATTTGTACGAAAATAAAGCGATCCTTATTATTCATTTTCAAAGATTTATTATTATTATTAAAAAGCAATAGGGCAATTTTGATTCTATAAATTTTATGTTCACTATATTATTTTATCTTCAATTATAATCGTCTTTTATTCATTCAGTGGTCTCTCTGCATCGTTTTTTTTTCATCGATAATTATTTCTTTTTTTTTCTTTTATCAATTTGTTTTTATTTTTTTTTCCTTGAAATCAATGAAGTTATTTTTAGTTATTTTATGCATTACTGAATACATAAAATATGCAGTATTATTTTATGTATTTTTTTACTATATTATCTTTTTTCCAATTTTAATGTTCGCTTTGTATTATTTAATTTTCTTCTGAAATTCTAAATTTTTCTTATTTAATTTAAAACTCTTTTTATATATTTTTTTTCTTTAGATAAATTATTTTATTTATATTTTTAACTGACAAGGCAAATAGTATTTTATCATTCCTATGGTCATTTATCTTTTTTTTCATTTCTCTATAATTATAATGGTCTCTTTGTATTATTTTATTTTAGTTGAATGGAAAAAAAACACCTTTTTTTATTTCTTGTATTAGTTTTGTATTCTTTGATTTTTTATTGCAATTCTTTAAGGACTTTTGTTTTGTTTTTTTATATTTGAAGAAAAGTAAGGTCATTCTCATTATTCAATTTAGATGAGCTTTGTAAATCATTTTATTTTATTTCCTGATTAAAATGTTGCTGTAATATCTTATTTTTTTCAAAAAGCAACGAGGAAATTTTTTTTTCAATAAGTCTAACAGTTCTTTGGCATTATTATTATTATTTTTTTTTTGCAATCTTAATGGTGACTTTCTGTTATATGACTTTTATCTAACGAAAACATGACAATTTTTATTCTTTGATTCTTTTCGCGCACTGTAAAAAAATACGAATATTTTCTATACCATTGTACTGCAAATTTACTATTCTTTCATGCTTCACATACTTGAATTGGAAATCTTTAAAATATGGAATATTAGTATAAATAAACTGGAAAATTCCAACTTATTATAGTAAAATTATAGCAAAATTACCACAAATTTTTTTAGAGTGCATACCTTTGTATGATTTTCTGGTATTTGATTGGAAATAAGGGAATCTTCATAATTCGATTACAATCGTTTTTTTTTTACAGTTTCAATTATCCGTATAAATCATATTATTTATGTAAATCGTAAAAAAGCCATCTTTATCATTGAATATCAATAGTTTGATTAATTTAAAATTTCATTTCCACAATTGAAATAGTTTCTATTGCTCTCCGGAAAATGTCAACTATAACAATTTTTCTGGATGAATATCATTTCGCAAATTAGACGCCGGGAAAAAAACTGTCTAGATTTAATTTAATCGAGGAACGACGATAATATGTTAGAAATAGAACCCTGCATGTATAATTAAGTTCAATAATTGTTCAAAATATTTAATCGTTGGTGGTTTGGTTTTGTGTTTGCAGGATCCGATGAACCCCAATGAAACTGTGATAGTAATAAGGTCCCTGGTGCCGGGTGGCGTGGCCCAAGTCGACGGCCAGTTGATACCGGGCGATCGTCTGCTATTCGTCAACGATATCGGCTTGGAGAACGCGACCTTGGACCAGGCGGTCCAGGCCCTGAAAGGGGCCCCAAAAGGCACCGTCCGCATCGGCGTCGCCAAGCCCTTGCCCATCCCCGACAGCATTGCGCAGGTGAGCGATTGGTCCCAAGAGGCCCAAGATCACGAGGCCCATGATTATTCCCTTGACGAGGGCCCGAAATTCGCGATCCTCGACAGCCAAAGGCAGCGTCGTGATTTTTTTCGCGAACAGAGGATTAACATTTTCGAGTCCCCGAAAATTGACACGAGCGATAATTCACAGTATCAAAACAGTCTCGTCAAGTCCGAGAGTTTTTGAAAGTTTCGGCCATGTTGAGAGTTTGGTTATTCGTGCCCAAGGTGTAGTAGATGGAAGGTTGGGTTAAAAAAATGTATGCAGGTTTTGTAGAAATAGTACATTATGCGAGTCGTGTCGAGATTTCAGTTTTGAGGTTAGAATGATGAAAAGAATGTTTTTAGTGTGGCAGGGGGTTGAAGGGGGAAATTCGAGTCATAATAAACTTATATTTACTGTTATGATGGATAGCGTGAGTAAATTTTTATATTTATATCTACTTTTATAAGGCGATGGAGGGAAATGAATGTAGAATAAATTGTTATAAGCGAGTGTTTCCTCTGCATTCCTTGAAGTGAATTTTTAACTCTACATCGAGTCAAAATATTGCCACTTAAACAGGGAGTGAAAATTCACTCTTGAACAAGTTTAATTTCACTCTAAAAAAAGTGACAATTCACTCTTAGAGAAGTTAAGTTTTACTCTAAGAAAGTCAAAATTTACTCTAGAATAAGTTGGATATCACTCCAAGAACAGTGAAAGTTCACTGAAAGATAAGTTTAATTTCACTCTAAGAGGAATGAAAATTGACTATTGAAGGATTTAAATTTTTATCCAAGATACGTAAAAATTAACTTTTACAGAATTAGATCTTTACTCTCAAGACGAGTAAAAATTGATTCTGAGAGAATTTAAATTTCACTCTTAAAGGAAGACAATTCACTCTCAGAGAAGTTAGGTTTCACTATAATAGGAATAAAAATTTACTCCAAGTTGAGTTTGAGTTCACTTTAAGAGAAGTCAAAATTTACACTCAAAGAAGTTAAATTTTTCACTTAAAGGAGTAAGAGTTTATTTTTAGAAAATTCAAATTTCACTCCAAGAGGACTGACAGTTCACTTTTAAAGTTTCCATCCAAGAAAAGTAAAAATTCACTCTTATAGAAGTTGAATTTCACTCTCAGAAGATAAAAATACACTCTTAGAGAAGTTGAGTTTCACTTCAAGACGAGTGGAAATTCATTCTGAGAAAAGTTGAATATCACTTTAATAGGAGTGACGATTCACTCTTGGTGAAGTTGAATTTCACTCTAAGGACGGTGAAAATTCACTTTAAGATGAGTTCAATTTTTCCCTAGTTGAAGTGAAAATTGACTCTTAAAGAAGTCAAATTTCACTCTAAGGAGAGGAAAAGTTCATTCTCAGAGAAGTTGAATTTCACTTCAAAAGGACTATAAATTCAATCTTTAAGAAGTTGAATTTGAATCACAGAGAAATGAAAATTCAATCACAGAGAAGTTGAATTTCACTCTGGAAAGAGTTGAAATTTATTTTTAGAAGAGTTGAACTTCATTCCAAGAGGACTGAAAATTCACTCCCGAAGAAGTTGAATTTCAATTCGAGAGAAGTGACAATTCACTCTTAAAGAATTCGAATCATATTTTTAAGACAAGTGAGAAAACAATTTTAGACAAGTTAAATATTACTCTTTGAGGAGTGAAAATTCATTCCTAAAGAAGTGGAATTCCACTCTTAAAAGATAAAAAATACACACTTTTAAATGTAAAGTTTCACCCTTAGAAGAGTGAGAATTCACTATTAAAAAGGTAAATTTTATTCGAAGATGAGTGAAAGTTTACTCTTGGAGAAGTTGAATTTTACCCCAAGAAGACTGAAAATTCACTTTTGAAGGATTAGAATTTCAGTTCAAGAGAAGTGAAAATTAAATTAAAATTAAATTTTACTCCCAAAACGAGTAAGAATTCACTTTTAAAAATTTGAATTTTACTATTTACTATTTTTTAAAATTCATCCTTGAAGAAGTTAAATGTTACTCTAAGACGAATGAAAATTCACCTTTAGAGAAGTTAAGTTTCACTCTAAGACAAAACTAAATTTACTCTTAGAGAAGTTGGATTCCACTTCAAGAGGACTAAAGTTCACTTTTTGAGAAGTTAAATTTCTATCAAAGAGAAGTAAAAATTCACTCTTACATAATTTAAATTTTGCTTTTCAGACAAGTGACAGTTCACTCTCATAGAAGTTAAATTTTACTCTGAGAAGAGTGAAAATTCACTCTTGAAAAAGTTGAATGTCACTCTAAGACGAATGAAAATTCACTCTTAGAGAAGTTAAGTTTCACTCTAAGACGAGACGAAATTTACTTTTAGAAATGTTGAACTTCACTTCAAGAGGATTGAAAATTCACTTTACAAGAAATTAAATTTCAATCCAAAAGCGATGAAAATTCACTCCTACATAATTTAAATTTTATTCTTTAGACGAGTGAGAATTCACTCTCAGAGAAGTTAAATTTTACTCTGAGAAGAGTGAAAATTCACTCTTGAAGAAGTTGAATGTCACTCTAAGACGAATGAAAATTCACTCTTAGAGAAGTTGAGTTTCACTCTAAGATGAGATTAAATATACTCTTAGAGAAGTTAAATTTCACTCCAAGAGGACTGAAAATTCACTTTTGAAGAAGTTCAATTTTAATTCAAGAGACGTGAAAATTCACTTTTACATAATTTAAATTTTACTCTTTAGACGAGTAAGAATCCACTCTAAGAGAAGTTGGATTTAACTTTTAGAGGGGTGAAAATTAACTCTTTAAGAGATTGAATTTCACTCTAAAAGGAGTGGAATTTCTCTACATTCGAGTGACAGTATTTTGACTCGATTTGGAGTAAAAATTCACTTTAAGGAATCAGAATATTGTATAAGTAGCCAGAAAACAACTCAATTGTGTGTTAAGAAAAAATGTTGGGAACTTCTCATTTTAACTTATCCTTTGTCAACCTCATGAATAGGTTTATCAACTTTTACAAATCCACTTAAGGTACTAATAAACAAACTCTTCAACCACTGATTCACTCGTGCAGAAAAGAATCATAAAGTTTCAACGTTCGAAAATCGGAGAAAACTCTAATCCAGTATTGCAGTTTTTCTGATCCCAATGACTGATTTTTGTGTCTATGCAAAAAAGGGTTTCTCTGTTCCGATGCATGAACGTTTTTTATGTGTACTTGTAAATATCGCTTTTTTTGTAATTTATCGGATTTTCGTGCATTATCGGTTACCTTGGCAATGATTGTCTTGCTTTCGTTTTACGGTATTTTATCAAAATGATTGTCTTGCTTTCGTTTTATGATATTTTTCTTATGTGTATTATTTTTTCTTGACGTGAGGATGTTCGTTGTTGTATATTTATTTGCGTGCAATAAAATGTGTTTCGCAGCATATTTTATGTTCGTTTCATTTTGTTAACTCCTTTTGTTATACCTGGAGTTTTATATGAATGGGCGTATTTTTTTTTAAATTTTTACTCTATTTTGTTTAATTTTTTGATATGATATGACATGTTTTAAAAAATCCCAAAATATATCCTCAATCGCTTCTGAAAATAATAATTTTTTGTAGCACATTCTAATGAGTTGAAAAAAAAATCTTTTCAAAAATCTTCGAAAAATTTAGGGTTATACAATTCTCGATAATCCTAATGGACAAGATGACGTTTTTTCGAAGTAAGAATGTAAAGCCAAAATACTTTTTATGCAGCATCTGTGACATTTAACGACTTCGAAGCAGCCATACCAGCTAAAATTCAGGGCATATCTTAAGAAAATATCTAGTAGCCCAGATACTTTACTTGAGTGGAAACGAAAAAAAAATTTTTTATGGCATCTCAGACAGTGTCGTGTCAATAAAAAAGAAACGGGAAAAAGACAAATGCTTGAAATCGATTTCTAGTAAAAAAAAAGTTTGGGAAACAAGTATTTTATCGCAGGTTTTGAAAAAAATACAGTAGAAGATTGGAAACTTGTTTTGAGTGTCGCTCAAGTAAAATGTTATGTAATAGTAAAATATTTAAAAATCAAACGAGTTTTTTTTAATGATTTTTATGCAAGACAGAATAGGTGCAAGAAGTGGGATTGTTATTTATTTAGTGTAATTAGAGTATGTGAGACCTTAAATTTTCGTGCAATCAAAGTTTATGGAAACGAAATTACTAAAATAATTTGTCATTACTTTCGAAAAACTTTCCATTCGAAACAATAATTTTTTAAATCAATTTCAGTGGAATTTTTAAATTCTTGACTTCTCATATTCTCGATTATTCAACCTTCCCCAAAAAAAATAAATAATGATAATATCCATGATAATTATTTTATAACATATTGATAATGAATGATAAATAATCATTTACATTGATTAATACAAAGCATGTTTGTTATAAAATTATTTAATATTATCATATAAAAATTACAACTTACTATGCAGACTAATAATATTGTTTAAAAATTTTATGGATATTATAATCATCATTCATCAAATTTATCGTATAAATAAAAATTTTCGAATTTCATGAATGATTCATCATCATTATTAATAAATTTATGAATATTTTAAATAAATCATTACGATGCTCAATAAAGAAAATGATCAGTTAATATTATTTATCATTATATTTATGTTGATATTTCAAATCTTTCCTAATGATTTTACGGTTTTCATTTATTATTATTATTATTTGTATACATGGTAATGTATATTTTAGTCATTAAATCATTTAATAGAAAACATTACACATAATATAACTTATATTCTTGACCTCTCATATTTTCGATTAATCAACTTTTCCCAAAAATAATAAATATTGATTATATCTATGATTATTGTTTCATAAAAATAATAATAATGAATAAAAAATAACCTTTTACATTGATAAATCAGAAGCATGTTTGTTATAAAATTTTTAAATATTATTATATAACATTACGATTTACTGTGCAGACTATTATATTGTTTGAGAATTTTATGGATTTTATAATTATCATCATTTATCAAATTTATCGTATTATTAAAAATTTTCGAGGTTCAGGTATGATTTATCACCATTATTAATAAATTCATGAATATTTTAGGTAAATCATTACAATGCATGGTAAATAAAATCTATAATGAATACTACTAATCATTAAATTTATATTGATAATTTCAAATCATTTCAGAATGATTTTATGGTTTTCATTTATTATTTTGATGAATTATAATGTATATTTTAGTCATTAAATCGATAAATATAAAACATGACACATAATATTACTTGAAAAAATTAAAAAAACGTGAAAATATTTTATAAACCTCTAATTAAATGCATTAAGAATGACTTGATAATAATTAGAATATTCAACATTCAGGATATTTGGTTATTATACATATTCTATTCAAATAAATAACATAGAAAATAATAATATTGATTTTTATAGTGCTCATTTTTTCATTTCTAAATCAATAATGGTAACCACCAAAAAAACTCGTCTTCATCAGTTTGAAATTTACTTATCCAGTTTTTTCAGCCATTGTCGAAGTAAAAAAAATATTGTTTATCTTAGTGATTCATCCTTTTTACTTGAAAATTTTTATACCCTAGTAATTTGGGTTTCAATAAAGTTTTTATAAAACTCTTTATAAAATTTGGGTATTTTTTTTATAAAATTCCGCTTTTTTATGAAGTCACTTTATATAAAAAGCAATATTTCGTAAAGTTTTCATTAGTTTTTATAAAGTCACTTTAGCGGCATTTTTATAAAGTGGATTTTCAAATATACTTTATGAAGATTCTGTCTTTTTATAACGATTTTATAAAGTTTTTATAAAGTGACTTTATTGAAACTAATGAAAACCTTATAAAACATTGCTCTTTTTATGAAGTAACTTCATAAAAAAAGCGGAGTTTTATAAAAACTACCGAAATTTTATAAGAGGTTTTATAAAAACGCAAATTACTAGGGATAAATAATTTAATATGAAAACGTTTCTATTGATTTCTAGTCAAATTATATTTTTTCGTAAATGTTTCAACCATCTGTGTATGGTTTTTATCAAGGTCTACTAAAAGTTGTCATGCATAAATACAACACTATTTGCTTGTCACGTGATATTATAAACAAATTAGATGATTAAAATAATACTCTTTAACTTGAATTTAAAAGTTTTTACAATTTTCCCGATGTTTTGGACATATGATTAATTTATTTCTTTAAAGTCATACATTTTGAAGAATTCAAGTTAAGATAAATTATTGTAAATTTTTTATGTAGTTTTTGTAATAAATTCATGATTCGATTTGATTTTCAAAAAGCGCAAATCAAATTCAATGTAGGTTCTGTTACTGGAGCAATGCATCATCCCTTTTTCTCATTTATATAAAATTCATTTATTCAATGTATTTCAGTACTTCAAATATGACACAATTACTGAAATTTTCATTGTATCCTTCCTGAAATTCCAGCAATTAATAATCTAAAAACTTACAAATCATCTGTCAGTTACTTACATAGCCAAATTGAAATGCTCAAAACTAAAATTCCATATCTCAAATTTCCACTGATCCTGAATGTTTAGCCAGTAATGCTGCAACATATCGATCTTACTTTCAAATTCCATGCATGTTCAAAGCATTTGCATAATTCACTGACTATTTATTCAACTCATCGCAGTTGTAACAAAAAGTTACAACATCTCCAAATTCCTGTAGACACTCTAAGTAATAGAAACGTACCCCACGAATAATTCAAAGTCATCATTTAATCCAATGTACTCCATCAATTACGCCTTCGATGTACTTTTTCTCTGCACGTTACTCGTAATACCTTCCACGAAACCCTTCTATTTGCAGCGCAATAAACGCGAATCCGAACAGAAACCAGCGAGATAAAGTCCGATTTTCCCAAATGGCCTTGTGGGGAAGAAAAATCGTACTCACATTACCGGCCTTTATTTTATATTCCGCAATAAAGGAAAGCCCGAGGAAATAATTTTCCTTGAATTGTCCGATTCAAGAGGAAGTCCGAGCAGCGGGAACCATTTTTCCTCATTCCCCCTTCTCCCGAATCAACGGGTCTTTGACAAAACGAAAATTGCACTTGGTTATATCTGACATTCCGAAGAATCACTTTTTTCGGGATTTTTGTCGTTTATGGTGAGACGACAATCGCACTTGGTAATACTTTTAAAGATTTCCCAATAACGAGAGTTTACTGTAGAATATTTAGAATCGAAGGTTCGTTATTTTATAGTCATTTTGTTACTTGTTATTGTGTGTTTAGGCTGTTTATTGGTTGAGGGTGAATCGATTTCAGGGCGTTTATTAAGCTGGAAAACTTTTTTTTTATTGTTGTACGACGATGCGGCGCTTCGTGTAAGCAATGTGTAAATGCTTGATTTGGCGGCGTGAATTAGGTTTCTTTCATTATCGGATCGGCGAGTTCACAAAGCGTAATTATAGCGTAGTGTGGGTAGAACGGCACATGGAGTTTTGCGTTTATTGTTCGAAAGAAAAGCCATCGAGAGCTGGGTGTTGTAAGTATTTTGTAGACCGAATTTTTTAGGTAAAACGAGAATTTTTGTGATTGGAAGTATATTTGCAGCAATTTACATGATGACGAATGTTTTTTATTTTTTGAACGTTTTGTTTTAGTTGAACTTTTTTGAAGCAACACAATTTTTTGTTAATTGAGGGTGGATTTTTTGTCGTATCCCTAGTAATTTGGGTTTTTTTATAAAGTTTTTATGAAACTCCTTATATAATTTCGGTATTTTTTATAAAATTCCGCTTTTTTTATAAAGTCGCTTTATAAAAAGAGCAATGTTTTATTAGTTTTTATTAAGTCACTTTATAAAAACTTCGGAGAATCTTTATAGAAAGACAGAGTCTTTATAAAGTAGATTTTAAAATGCCGTCATTTTATAAAGTTTTTATAAAGTGACTTATTAAAACTAATAAAAACTTTTATAAAACATTGCTCTTTTGATAGTGACTTCATGAAAAATCGGTATTTCATAAAAAATAGAAAAATTTTATGAGGCGTTTTATAAAAACCCAAATAACTAGGGATGTACATTTTTTTTTATAACATTTTGTATAATTTGGAAAGTATCGTCATTCAGAACTTATTCGATTTATTTTTTTTAAATAAATTATTTATTAAATCATTAATTCAAACCATACAAATCATTTGTTGGTAGTGAGGAAAAACGTATAACTCTGACTTGAAAAATTAACTGATTCACTGTACAAATTTTTCTTGAAAAATTTCTTTGATGTTGTTTTGACTAACGAACATCATTAATTTGAATTTGTTATTAAAATATTTTTTGTTTTCTTAACGCCGTTGTAAACGTTCCAAAGATTCTCGAAATTAGCGACTTTTTTATAAACAGTAGATTTATTATAATAATAATTATTACAACAATGAATTTACAGTTTGAATACAGCATGTCACTTTTTTCAACAATTTTTTTTTTTTTTTTTTTCCAATTACTATTTGTAAGTTTAAACGACCAAAATTACTTTTAGGTTTTTTAATCATGCGGTAGACTTTTTTTCAAGAATCTTTCTTGTATTTTTTTAAGAGTGTTTTAGAAAAATTTTTACCCACCCAATATT
Source organism: Platygaster robiniae (assembly GCA_028476575.1). Classification (NCBI taxonomy): domain Eukaryota; kingdom Metazoa; phylum Arthropoda; class Insecta; order Hymenoptera; family Platygastridae; genus Platygaster; species Platygaster robiniae. Next base: position 45,948,399 of record CM052020.1, read on the forward strand.
TATTGTTAAATGATTTCATATTCAAGGTGTGCTAGGAATACATTTTTTTCTTCGTAAATGATTATTTACTCGCATTTTGTTAATCATCAACAATAATCTTATAACATAGCAATCATTTTCACTTCAAAGTTTAAAACATTTTTAACATAAAATTTTCATGTTAATAAATAAGTGCTATTTTTAGCTGCATGAATCTAAGCCTTTTAAATTTTGAACTTGCGATGTTCAGATATTTATGATTTTAATGATTTATTTCGAAGATTTAAGTATTAATTACGTAGATAAAAAAAGTTTCTACACGCCATGCATTTCATTAAAAAAATATTACTAAGGTTTCCAGTTTATTTCCTTAATTTGTTTGGACTTCAGGGTCGTTTTTTATTTTTTGAAAGTGTATTTTGAAAGTATTTTTTTCGTTTCCAACATTTTTATACTGAAAATCAGAAATACCTACATTTTTAAAATCCATGGAAAGTAGTGATTTAGTAATTTGGGTTTTTATAAAGTTTTCATAAAGCTCCTTATAAAATTTCGGTATTTTTATAAAATTTCGCTTTTTTATAAAGTCACTTTATAAAAACCTTATAAAATGATGGCATTTTTGTAAAGTTGGATTTCAAAATCTACTTTATGAAGATTCTGTCTTTTTATAAAGATTAGATATAGTTTTTATGAAGTGACTTCATAAAACCAAATCAAAACTTTATAAAACATTGCTCTTCTTGTGTCTTCATAAAAAAGCGGAATTTTCGAAAAAATACCGAAATTTTATAGGCAGTGTTAGAAAATCTGTATAAAACCCAAATTACTGGGGTAAATTTACCACAAAGTTACAAAAGTAAAAAATTTTTTCACACTATAACTATAAATATACAACTTTAAACTTCTAATGTTCCTCGGTTAGGAAATTTTCGTTTTCTTTATGAAATTTTCCCAAGCTAAAAATCTTTCATAATTTATGATCGAACTGATTAGAATATTTAGATACAAGATATAGTGTTTTTATAAAGTTTCTGATATTATATTTTTTTTTATGTTTGATTTTTAGTCCAACAGAACTTACGTCCACGAAAAACAGTGATTAACGCAAACATATTATTGTGATTGTTGTAGTCACACATTTATATTTAATTCGTATGTAAAATATAAAAATGTGGATTTATTAAGTTGTCAGAACTAGTATAAAAAATTGGCTTACTTTTTTTGATTGAATTCAAAGAAGAATGTTTCAAAGTTTTGGAGTAGAATTTAGATATTGTTAGAATAAATGTAGAATAGGTTAAATTCAAATTATCTCAATGTAATAGAGAAATTCATAAAGTTACTGTTTATTGATAAAAATCTTCCAAATCTGACGCATTTAAGAAATTGATTATGTTTACTTTATTTCGCTCTCTTTGTTTAGCTGACATCAAAGCATTTCAAAGTGTGGATTTGAAATTTGACATCGTTAGAATAAATGTAAAATACGTTATATTCAAATATACTTAATTTATTGAAAAAACTTCAGTAAGTTACTGTTTATTGATAAAAATCTTTCAAATCTGAGATATTTAAGGAATACAGGAATCATTAATTCAATAATTTCAGAAAAGAAAATTTGAAAGAGGCTGAAGTAATTAACTGAAACCCATAATTTTCCAAGCAAAAAAAATTGAATTTTTATTGAAGTTTGGATGACTGTCACTTGAAAAATCAAAAATGAAAAAAAATTACTAAATCCCTCGTAAAATATAATATTTTTGAAAAAGAGCATACATGTCAACTTTTCAAAAATTCTTGATTTGAATCATATTTCTTATAACTCGTATCATCGAATACTATTGTATAACAAAATTTATAACTATTATTTAACATCTATTCATCCGTCCTTCGAAAACTTCTTTGCATACCAATTTTTCAACTGCACTTCCCACGCAATGCGCCGATTTTCTCACGCACGATCTCATATTTCTTTTCCCTTCGGAAAGAAAAAAAATCGTATAGACTGATTCATTGAACGTTCAGTTTCCGGCGCGTTTTGCACGCTCGCGGATTGCCACATTTGCTGCATTTCAAACGCGATTGTGCAACCACGCGATTTTCAGGATACTTGATACATTTTGCGTCCGCCTCGTAAAGTCAAACGAAAATCACGAGGAATTATTTCATAAAAATGAGGATTTTTTTTAGTGAGAAAAGCGAGATCCGAGGCAAAAGATTCCCGCTGCCCGATCCCTCCCTGGGTATAAATTTTCAAGTGTATTCGAGAACATAAAATTTTTATGGTCTGAATATAAAATGTTGCAAATAATTTTTACTGGAATTGTCGTTTGAAGTGTGATTCATTTATTTAGAATTTTTGGAACTGGAGAATGTGATTCATGAAATTTAAAGAAAATTGGAAAAGTTATGAATTAATTGAGGAATTGAGTGTTTGTTATTGTAAAAAAAGAAAATCAAGGCGTTCAAAAGGTACAATGTTGATATGATTTTGACATTTTAATGACACATTTTTTAAATGAAACGTCAAAAGTACCATTCGTGTTTTTTAAAATCTGGAATCGACAAATCGCAAGGTATGATATTTGTTGCTTTTCAATTTTCTTTATCAGAATTGCAATCGAGATATTTAAAAATGAAAATCGAAGGTAAGCATGTAATCTAACTCAAAATTCGATTATTAAAAAAGTTGTAAATTTTGATTCAAACTTTTTTCAGGATAATGTACATTGAGATTTATTTCCAGTTTTGTGGTTTTCAATATAACAAAAAACTGATTGTTTAATTGTCAGATATTCTGAAGATCGATAAAATATTGTAGAATCATCAAAAAATACATTTTTTATTATCTGAAATCCATCATAAAGGAAAATGAGATTCTGAATCAAGATTCGTGATATAAAAATGAAATGGGTTCATTTTCAATCTTTCAAAAATTCATTCTATGTGATAATTATAATTTAAATCAATTTTTTATTCCTTCAAGTGAAATTTAATTCAAATAAGAAATAACAAACAATCGAGTTTTTCTATGTTCAATGAATACAATGAAAAAAACGTTTTTACGAATCGAAAATGCAAAGTTCGATGACTGGATTTTGGACTTTAATAAATTATGGTCAAAATTGAAAACTTTCTTAAAAAACATGACGCCTCGAAATCGAAACATCCATAGCAAATTTTTTCAGTTCATCATTTGAACACTTTTAGACTTTTGAAGGTCGAGATGTAAATTAAAAGAATTTGAAAAATGCAGTTTCAGACATTTGTTATTCAAAAAACATAAAACGTAAAAGACGAAAATACAGACTTTTATACTAGAAAACAGGCATTGGAAAATCTTAAAAAGAAAATCAATGTATTTTGCTTGTAAATTATCTTAAGTTACAAAAATTCCTCAAATTTCTAAAACTTGGAACAATTCATAACAATCATTGTACCATTATTACTTCATCAAATTCTTAAAAATTAGAGATATTACAGAAAGTTATGTCGGAATCGTTTTTGTTTCAAAATCATTTTGTTTAATTACTGTACTTTTATTTCAGTATCTGTTTGAGTTATAAAAAAAAAACGTCAAAATTATTCCGTTTGTTGTATGGATATTTTTAATGCCAAAAATTATTGTAAAATGAAGTTTATTTACATTGTGGTCTTATAACCTTAAGATTCACGATTTGTGATTCAACAGTTAAAAAATTTTGAATATTCAAAGATTCAAAAATTTGTTGTCCTGAAATATTCGAAAATTTTGCATGTTCCGATTCAGATTTTAGCAATATCTAGACATTAAAATGCAGAACTTGTAAGTTTTTGAACAAAGAAAATCATGTATTATTGATGGTGATAGATCATCTTCGAAAATTGAATTTTTCGATATTTTTGATCTTTTATATTAGAAAAAGTTAAAAGTTTCTTCTTTTGAACCTATTTTCTGATCAAAAAACTTGAGTTCATAGAAAAATAGTTATTTTAAAACTAAAATATTCAGAATGATCAGTTTAACTATCTGCAAAAAGAAAAAAAAAAAAACCATTAAATATTCATTTGATTTTTTATTTTGAATAAATAAAAAAATATCTGTGAAAAATATCAATTTTCATCACTAAATCATAGCTTTTCCATTTAAACCTCGAAACAGTACGCAAATATTTTAGAAATTCCTATAAGATTTCTCAGGCAATGAAAATAGTTTAATAATAAACGTAAATTGATAAATTAGTAGTTCTGTATATTATTTATCTCTTTATTTGAAATATATAGTTTGCATGATATACGTATTGGTTTGACGAAACAGAAGAATCAGAGATTGTAATATTCAATATATAAAATTTTCGTTTGTAAAAATTAATTAACTTGTAAAAAAGTTTATTTTTCTTTCTCATTACCATGCAAGAAGTTCTCAATAACCGTAACTCATTTTGTGCAGTTGTTGAAATACTTGAAAAAATTATTTCGTTTCACTCTATCAGTACTCAAACGGATAATCTGCAACTTCAGAAAAATGTTACCTTACGCAAATCAATTTTATACTTTTAAGATGACACGGAGGTCCTTATTTTTGCGTTCTTTTCCCCCTCATACGCTTTTCGTTTTACGCGTATTCCTCGCACTTCAGCATGTTCCGTGTCCCCTCATCAGCTTTTGCGTATCTTAGCGACACTACAATTTAATTTTTACATCCTCGGGTTAAAAATTAAAGTTACAAATAATGTGTTCTGGGGTGGCAAAAGATGTAAGGATTGTATACATCGCTATACACCTGAAAAATTCTGGATGTGTGAAATACCCAAAAATACATACGTGAAAATGCATCAGTATACTAATTTTAGTTTCACCGAATTGTATGAACTTATTATAATTCATAAAATTTATCAATATTTCATTGAGTTCTAGGTTTTTATGAAAATTCTTGAAATCATCGACCAGTAAAACATTAATTTCAAAAAATTTTTAAGGATATTGCACAATTCCTGTAGTTTCTAATTAATAATTTTTCATGGTCTAAAAAATTTACGAATATTTCTGTAAGTGTACACATTTTTGAAGGTTTATAGAATAATCAGTTTTCTAAATTTTCAAAAACGCCCGGTTTTCTAAATTTATAAAATTTCCAAACACAATACAAATTTTTCTGAACTTTCTGAATTTTATATAAGTTTTTCCGGCTAGAAAACGTTTTTCGTAATTTTTAGATACATTCGGAGTTTTCCAAATTTTCATTTAAGATGAATAAGTTTATTGCGCATATTTGCGAGAAATATAATAATTAAAGAATCTTAAAAAAGATCATTTTATGAAACAATGCAGGTTTTTAACTGACATAGTATCATAGATATTTTACAGAAATTTCGATGTTATTGAATTTTATTTAAGATCCTAAAAGTTAAGAACGTAGACAAAACTATTCAAAACTTCTTAAATGTCCAAAAAAAATACAAATTTTTCAGAACTTTCTAAATTTTATGTAAGTTTGTACGAGTTAATTATATTTTTCGTAATTTTGAGATAGTTTCGAAGTTTTCCCTATTTTCATTTAATGATGAACTACTGCACATATTTGCATGAAATATGATTGTAAAACCATCTAAAAAAGATCATACTATGAAACAATGCAAATTTTTCGATATAGGATTATAGACTTTTTTTAGAATTTTCGATGTTTTTGAATATTTCAAAATCTTAAAAGTTTAGAACATAGACAAAACTATTAAAAACTGTCTAAATTTCAAAAACGTTTGTCTATCTTTATGATACTTTTCTTATATTTTGATACTCTCGAAGCCTTTTAGATTTTCATTAAAAAATGAAAAAAACATTATCACGCATATTCCCAAGAATAACAATAATGTTCTCAAATTGCAAATAATGAAAATTTTTGATATTATGCAAATTTGACGAATTTCATGAAAGTATTGACAATCTTAGAAATTTTCAATGTTTTTAGTTCAACGAAATTCTCCGAAATTTCTAAATTAGAACAAACCATACCAACATTTACAAATTTTATTGAAACTGGAAAGATTTGTGTATTTTCATTGCTTCCTAAGTTTTTGAGATTTTTATTCAAAATTAAAAAAAAACATCATATATTTTTTGAAAAAATACAATAATGTACACAATTCGAAAGTAAGATGAAAAATTTCTGAAATTCTTTAGATTTTTTTTCATAGAAATATGTATAACTTAACAAATTTTTCATAGATCGAAGTTTACATTTTCGCAATTTCCAACACTTATCTAATGGAATGAAAATTTGTTCTATTCAATAAGATTCTTCGTTACTTAATTTTTTCATACTTTTCAACTCCCAAATTTTTGTTAAAAAAATGAAAATACATATATCATGACTATTGCTTAGAAAATATGATAATTTACAAAATTTGTATGATTATTCTAAATAATCATGTTACTTCTCGAATTTTAAGGAGATAATTGCCAATCTCAATAATTTCAACATTTTTCTAATTTTCCGGCATCGTCTCGTTTCCGCCCTTGATACACAATATACTATTTCGTCCCCGAGTGCACACCTAACATCGAAATTTCTCTCTTGCTTTTCAGAACGACTTGTAAACGCCAAATGGATCGCGAAAGGATAATCAATCGGTTACTACCATTGCTCGACCAATAAATGCAATATTATCATGGTGTGCGTGTCTGTCTGTGTGTCTGGGATAAATAAACAAAATTTATTCCGTCGGTTTTATCGAAGTGAACGGCTTCTCTGTGACTTGTTTTTATCGCTTCGGTTCGAGGGTTCTATTGAAGGGGTTTTTGAAAATAACGGAAATTTTTGGAAATCGCGTCAATATTACAAAAAACATTTTTTTTTAAATATGATGTTGCTAGATTGATTTATTTTTCAATTTATTACTGTTATGGATAAATTAAAAAAATATTTTTGATCGATCCCAAATTGTTTGTACGTTTTTGAAGTAGTGAGATTCGGATTTCTGAGTTGAAAGTTATTTTTTTTTTATATATAATGATGCAATTTCCAGAAAATTGTTTAAAACTTTTTATTGATAATCAATCAGAGTTTGTGATTGTACTATATACAGAAACAAATTTTCTTCTGAAGCTGAGAATTTTTGTGGAAAAGAGAATACTAGGAAAAGTTACACAACCATAACTTAAGTTCATTATTAAAAATTTGGTACATGCTCTCGAAACATTAAAAATATTTCCGAAACTTTAATAACTATGAAATCTGGAGAATAATTTAACCACTGTGAGTCATTTTGAAGAAAAAAGAAAATTGCAGAGTTTTTTTAAAACGAAAAAAACACATAAGTGCAGAAAATTTTGTAAAAATATGATTGTAGTATAAAAATTACGAGAAGAATTTTAAAAAACAGATAGAAAAAATTGGACATACGTGAATGTACAAAAGATGAAAAATTTTCTTTCCAAGAATTTTTTTTAATTATGAAAAATGTCTGTTCTATAGTGAAAACAACTGATTTTATTTGTTATTAAAAAATTGGGAAGCTGAAAACATCAACGAAGTAAAAAATTTGAACCTTGTAATATTCTATCGAATATTTAAAGAGAGAATTTGTTTCTTTAACTGTACACATACGAATTAATATAAGAGCAATGTAAAAATTTGAAAAAAAGTGTATCAATTCACGCATGATGAATTTCATCGTGACAAATAATTATCATAATCCAATTTTACAATTCATGAGATTCATTAAATTCTTTTCCCAAATATTGAAAACAATAAAAATTCATTAATCATAGAACTTCGAAAATTTTATTACAATATTGATTAGCATCCACATAAAAAATTCTCAGCTCATTAAAATAACATAATAAAAATCAAATTTTCTACCTCGAAAAACCACTTCAATACACCCAAAAAATCTGGAAAGTAAACCAAGACTGTCGCTTATTGCAATTTACGAAAAAAGGCGATTTCAATTTCAAAACGAATACGAAAAAGTTGCTCAATCACGAAAAAATCGCTTGCGAGTTTTTTAAATTAGAGGAAAAAATTTGAAACCAATAATTAAGCGAGGGGACCAAATTTTGTTTGCGAAAAAATCGCTTCACCCATCATCTTATGCATAAAAAAAAAATAATAATAATAATAAATGGCGAAGTTACGGACAAGCTATTCGAATGTATATCAAAGAAAAATTTCAAACTATGTTACCTACAATACTTATATATCAATATATACGTATATACACGTGCGATGTAAATTTTGATTTTACCGTGTTTCAATGATTGATATAATGTATCCGGAAAAAATGCGCTCGTTTTGCATGTTTTTGTCTCCAGCGGTTAATAAAATGTTTCCTCCGAAATTTTCCATTTTTCTTGAATTTTTAGTATAAGTAAGTAGAAATGCTTGAAAACTATATGAATGATCATTGAAAAAGTTTTTCCAGAATACTTAATAATTCACAGATCTTATAATTTGAGTTGAACTCATTTTGTTCTTTATGGATTTTTCGTAAGTTTTCCTGATACACATATTTTTTATAGCAGATAAAATTTAATGAAATGACCTGCAATCTTAGCTTTTTAAGAGAGAAAAAAATGTAAGACTCTCGTTTTCTTCGAGTCATGAAAAAATTTGCTCTCGTTGACCCAATTCTCACGTTCTGCATAAAACTCGCGTTTTTGTTCTCGTGGAATTTTACACTCGGTGAGATAACGGGGATAGAGCAATTTGGAGATTTTCTCGAAGTGTTGAATGACAGTGAAAGTTGAAGGCGATAAAAAGTTTGATCGATTTGACAGGAATCAAGGACGTTGGAAACATAAAAAAATATCTCATTTCATATTGAATTTCGTTTGGTTATCGATAAAATTTGTCGAAAAATTGGCGAACTACGCGTGGAGGATGGAAAAGAAAAAATGCGAAGGAGACCTACTTTGGAAACGATGCAGCTAGATTAGTCGAGGTATAACCAAGTGGCAATTGACTTTTGTTCGTTTCGTCCGCTTTTAACGACCAATTTATTCGCAGCAGTAAAATTTTCTCCAACAAGAAACAACTTGGCAGCTGATGAAACTGAAAATATCCTTGTGAATATTAATTGATTCTAATTTGTTTTGTTTTTATTCAAAACACCATGAATTTCAAGATTATGTACAAAAAAGGGCAATTGGGAAATGTCGCTTTTGATGGGACGATTGTAATTCTCAGCTTTGCCTCGGATTTTATAAAAATTTTTACTTTTTGTTCGGAAATGGTTTCGTTATTTTTATTCAATTTTTGGAAGAGTTGTATTTATTTTCAATAATAAAGTAAAATTAAGGATAATAGTTTATATGATGGTTTTATAGTTTAAGATGACTTTTTTTGTACTTGGCAGCGGCTTACGCCGAGTTTCATGGTGAGAAGAAGCAGAAGTTTTCCAAATGGAAGCGATGCAACTGAACGTGCTGCTGAGCTCGAGGATATTCTATCTTCAAGAATAGGTAATCCAGGAAAATAATTATTAATTATCATACAAATTATAACTATTAATTATGCCTTATATTATTTTAATCACGAGCTGAAGAAATTTTTCACTTCTAGGTTCAAAAATATGAAAAAAGTCATCCAAAAATGCTTTTAGGAATTAAAACTGCTGGAAAACATTTTTCATCATAATACTAAAACAGAGATAAATGTTTGAATCATTCTTCAAAAAATGATACTAATCAATTGATCGATTGTTCACGCACGTCAATGACATAGTTGGGATACTTTTCCGTACATACTCTTGCCAAAAAGCATGTTCAATTTACCTGACAATCACGTGAAAACAAGTCGTTCGATAAGATTGAAGAGTAAACATAGTGTGTTAAACATAGCGGTGTTTCGTTGCATCACAAGATAACGTTCAGTCGCATTCGGTCTTTCTCTAAACATTATTTGATTGTTACATAAAAATTAAATTTCCGGAAAATCTAGTTTCACTATGTAATTTTAGCATGGTCATTAGTGCTTTTTTTATTTTCTAATTTGTGTATATGCGTGTTTTTAAATATCGAGGTTAAGAGATTATACGTGGAAGATGATAGTGTATTTACAATTTTTGTTGAATTGTGTATGACAGAAAAAAGCTTGTTTTTTTGAGGTACGATTTGGTTAATTTAAAATTTTTTTTACTGAAGAAGAATTTGAATACGAATATTTCATGGATAATTTGAATACTTTTCGCATTTTCTGACTAAAGAGAATCGTAGTTTTCAAATGGTGTTATCAATTTTTTTAGATTTTGTAAGAAGAAGTTTTTAGACACAACTAGAACCATTACTTTTAACAAAAATCTTTTCAGACATTCGTAAAACTTGTTTTGAAACTCTTCACAAGCTATTAAATAAATAAGTTAGTGTCTAATATCTTCCAACTTAAGAACATTCTCATACGATGAAAAAAAAATGTAGTAAATATTACAGTACTGTATTGTACTGTGGAATTTGTCTGAAATATTGAATTTTTATATTCAAAGTAGTTTTTATCATAATTTAGAGCATATATTGTCAAAAAATACTGTGGTTGTAGATATTTTTTGTTATTTTAAAAACTATCATAAATGTTTCATTTTATACTAACCTTTTTTTAAACTTTCTTCAAAATATGTTTATTATTCCTACTAATCTAGATTTCAGATAATTCTATATAGTTTTGCCAGTATTCAGATCAGTATAGTTTTTTTTGCTATATTTCTGTGTAATTTCTGGCATATTATATTGTAATTGATACAATTTAGAAAAAATTTTTAATATATTGCAGATTTTTAACTGTGATATTAATTTTTACGTAGGGCATTTCCTCTAATTGTAAGTACATGAAATATCACATTATACAAACCCCTAGTAATTTGGCTTTTTATAAAACTCCTTATAAAATTTGGGTATTTTTTATAAAATTGCAATTTTTCATAAAGTTTCTTTATAAGAACAGCAATGTTTTATGGAGTTTTTATTAGTTTTTATAAAGTCACTGATCAAAACTTTTCAAAATTTTATAAAATGACGGCATTTTTATGAAATGGATTTTCAAATCTAACTTTATTAAGATTTTGTCTTTTTATAAAGATTTTATAGTGTTTTTTCCAAGTAACTTTTTAAAAACTGATAAAAACTTTGTGAAATATCGCTTTCTTTAAAATTGACTTTGGAAAAAAAAGGGAATTTTATAAAAAATACCGGAATTTTATAAGGGGTTTCATAAAAACTTTTTCAAAATGCAGATCACTAGGGGTAAAAACAATTTATGAAAAGTTATGTTTTTTTCAAGTCTTACTACACGCGGATATGAATTCTTGTGTTGTAGTATAGTAAAAATTACAATTCATATATTATTACCGTTCGCATTCTGTTAATTTAAAATTTTTCGAAATTATTGAGTAACAAATAACATATTTATTGCAATTCGTACAATATAACAATATTCACTATATAACATTGTAACAAGTAAAATAGAAATGATAAAATTTGCAGAAAATGATAAATGATAAGTTTTGGATTTTATTATTTTGAACTCAAGAAAAAAGTAAAGAAAAATCCCAACCTTTTGAAAGTTTTTTGAAAATCAAGAAAAACTTGTAAATGTACTAATATTTTATTTAGTGCAAATTATTAAGCCAGTAAAATTTTTAATAGATATAACTTGAACTTTTCACAATTGCAAACGAATACCAATTTTTAAATGTTTTTTGATGTTTAGGATGTAAATTGCTAGGTTTTCCTAAAGTTCATATTTTACGAAAAGTTTGCTAAATAAATGATAGAATGAATGTAGACTTAAAATTTTCATCATATTGACATACTATTTTAAAAATAATCCACTCTACAAAAATTGCATCATACTTTGTTTTCATAAGAATTTACAAAATTTTTAAATTGAAATTATATTTTTTTCACGTAGAAAAAGAAGACTGCAATCATAAAATTCCGAAGTTGAAAGTAAAATTATAACAATTGCATATTTCTTAGTCGAATACACAAAAAATTAGAAAATAATTTATAAACAACCAGCTTACTTCCACCTAATTTTATTTTCTTCAAGATGATAATTATTTAAGTCTTACATTCTTCAAAACCTTCTTATTTCAAAATTTTCTCAAAACTTCAAAACCTGAATTCACAGGTTCCTCAACAGAACCCCTAAAAATCCACCCTTCCTCCACCCAAACTCACCATGAACTGCCACTCCCAAAAAACACCTCAGAACTCGGCGACAACGTTCTGGTATCATTCCAAGAAACCGTCATCAGAGTGAAAAAATCATCAACAGAGCCCATTTCCTCTCTGATAAAACTCACTCCTTTCGAAGAAGAAAAACGTGCACTGATTCGAGAGTCTGGGTGCAAAGATTCCATGTCTGAAGATGAAGACGACGAAACAGTTTTCGTACAATCCTATGGCTCACCCCTAAAAATCGCTTCAGAAGTGGAAGAAGAAAAGTTGACGGGTTCGAGGGAAGAAATTTTGCAAGTGACGATAGTCCCAAGTATTTCTCACGACGTGGAACCAATTTTCACGACGAGTTTTGTTGGGCATCGGGAAATGCAGAGGAAAAGTTCGATGAAAAAAGAGAAAAATGAGGGAGTGGTTCAGGAGGAAGGCAAGAAAAAATCTGTCAGGATCCAGGATGTGACGGATCAGGCTCTGTTGGTAAGGGCGAAAATCGTTACTGCTGAAGAAGTCGCGGATGAAAAGGCGAGGAAAATGGAAAATGTAGCGGAAACGCCGGAAGCGGTGGGAAAATTACAGGTAGAAAATGGAGCGATTCGTGACTTTTTTTTTGTCTGGTGTATTCTTTATTGTAGAAAATAGAAGACGGGAAAAAGAGTACAAGTTCTTTTAAGGATCAGTATGGGTTTTTGCGTTTTATTTTATATTCGCGATTTTCGATAGTCGATACTATGCACTTTGAAGAGAATTAGACATCATTTTTTTCCATCACAAGACAGGTTGTTTTAATTTTCATAGAGTTCAAAGAATAATTGTTCAAAGAAATGATAAAGTATATAATCAGTGTTAATATTTTTTCTTAATTATGAAAATCAGTTAATATCAATTTTATTCAACAATAGCATAGTAATTTTATTCCTAATAAAAACCTTAAAAAAAAATGAAATTTTATAGAAGAGTAGAATTTCTCAAAAGGTGCACCTTATAAAAACCAAAAACTTTACAAGGAACTGAAATTCCTCATAAGAATGGATTTGCTGACATCTTTTAAGAAAAAAACCTCATAAAATTTTTTCAATCAATTCTTTATTAGAAATTTTAGTTTCTTATAAGGTTTTTATAAGGTCACCTTATGAGATATTGAATTCTTATAGGTTTTTATAAGGTGAACCATAAGAAATTTTTAATTTTTTTATAAAGATCGAAATTACAAAGGAATTTTTTCAATTAATTTTTTCATAAGAATTAAAGTTCCAAATAGGTGCACCTTATGAAAACACCATAAGAATTCAATTTCTTATAAAGTGACCTTACAAAAACTTTATAAAGAACTGCAATTTCTCACAAGAATGAATTTGATGAGATCTTTTAAGAAAAAAACCTTATGCAATTTTTCCTATCAATTCTTGATTAGAAATTTCAGTCTCTTATAAGGATTTTCTAAGGTCACCTTAAAAGACATCGAATTCAAATAAGTTTTTTTATAAGGTAGACCATAAAAGAAATTGAATTCTCGTAGGAAATTTCATTTTCTTATAAGGTTTTTATAAAGATCTAAATTACTAAGAAATTTTTTTCATCGAAATTTCGTATAAGAATAAAATTTATTCCTTGGTGCACCTTATAAAAACTTATAAGAATTCAATTTCCTATAAAGTCACCTTATAAAAACCTTACAAGGAACTGAAATGTCTCATAAGAATGGTTGTGATGAAATATTTTAAGAAAAAAACTTTATTTAATTTTTTCTATCAATTTTTTTTTATGAATTTCAGTTTCTTATAAGATTTTCATAAGGTCACCTTATAAGAAATTGAATAATTATAAGGTTTTTATAAGGAGAACCATGAAAGAAATTGAATTTTTATAGAAAATTTCATTTTTTTATAAGGTTTTTATACAAAACAATGTCACGAGAGAATTTTTTTTAAACGAAATTTCTTACGAGAATTAAATTTCTAAATAGGTGTACCTTATAAAAACCTAAAAAAAATTCAATTTCTTATAAAGTGACTTTACAAAAACTTTACAATGAACTGAAATTTCTTATAAGAATGTAAAACATAAAAATTTTTCGAATAATTCTTTATTTCAAATAACAGTTTTATAAAAGGTTGTTATAAGGTCACCTTATATGAAATCGAATTTTCATAAGGTCTTTATAAGGTTAACCATAAAAGAAATTTAATTCTTGTACGAAATTTCGTTTTCTTAAATGTTTTTTTATAAAGATCAAAATTATTAGAGAACTTTTTTCAATGAATTGACTAAAAAATAAAAGTTCAAAACTAAAGTTTGAATGACAAGAATAAAAAAAATTCTAAGTCTTCTTGGTATGACCAAAAAGTCAGTTTCGCCATATGGCTCATTATAAATGATAGTTTGATAAAATTTTGAGCCTTGTGGAAAAATAACTCACTTGATTACGCCAAAAAGATTCAGAACTACTGGTATAGATTCAAAAAATGAAAAATAGGAATTCGGAAACTATAAAAATTAGTAATTTTGAAATTTTGGTGAATGGCGTTAGAATTAAGAAGTTGACGCCGTTGATGATAAATCAAAACTTTTTATATCAAGACACATACACTTTCTTTATAAATCGTTTCCTGTAATGATATCAATCAAATTATTTACCAATTGATTTCATGAATCACACATTCTTTATAACTAAATATTTTTGATTGATTCTTTTTGTTATTCAACCAAAAATTGCTAATTTGGGTCAAAATACTTTTGAATAATAAAAAAATTATTTTTCTTCTATTCATAACTGTCCGTAAATGCAATGAAGTTTTATAAAATTATCTAAATTGACTATTTATCCTAATAATAAGAAAAATTATCTACTTCAAAAATTTTCCATCTAAAATATCTTTCTGAAAAAAATCTCACTTCTGTTGCTATCCAAATTTTTGGCATGATTTCAATTCATCAATAAGTTTAACCGAACCTTTAGATTTGTATATTTACTCATAATTTATACTCGTTATTCAACTGCAATAACTTTTCTGCACAATTCCACAACCATTAACCGTCCTTCGATCAAATCTCTAAAACTCAAAAACTCACACGTTTCATTTTTGTTTCCACAGCTTCCCATACTCTCAAAATCAACATCAGAAAGCAGGCTTCTGCCCCCTAAAAAGGAAGAAAACAAAATCTCAGAAAAGAACCTAAAACCTGAAATTCTCATGAACCTATCCCAAGTTTCCCCAGAGGAAGCGATTCTGGAACGACCAGAAAGTCCTCAAGGTCTGAAAAACAAAAGAAAACTTAGTAGAGTCCTCAGTGACTCAACTAGACCAGTCTTGGAAAAACATGATCTCCTTAGTGAACAAGAAAGTAAAGATCTACAAGTTCCTGAACCCCAAGTACAATTTTCTATTGGAGAACCGGAAATCCTGGAAAATATCTCGGAAAAGACACCAAGGGTCGTGTCTTGTCTCCGGAAAACTCAACAACGTCGGAAAAGGTAGAATTTTTAATGCTTTTTTTGATATTCAAGAAATATATAATACAAAATTAATTAATTTACATAAATTATGATTATTCATACATTCAAATATTTATTTTCAAATTTTTTTTTCGAAAAGAAATACCTATTGCATGTCTTAACACCCCTCCCCCCCGCCCTAAAATTTTTCTCACACTTTTTCCTCTTAAAATAAAAATAAAAATTACTCTTGTTTCTGAAAAAAATTATTTTTCTTTTTCATATCTTTCATGCACCAAAACAAATTGAATCAACCTATAATTAATTATGAGCTGTTTTTTTAAATCTTTATTTATGATTTTTTTTAAATAGTAGGTTTCTAGAAAAGAGTATTTGATACTTAGACAATAAATTTCCTTTAGGAAAGCCTCTGGTAATCGCGACTTTTTTCCTTGATTAGCCGTTACAGTAATTCGATTTACCGCGGATTATGAGGGTTACTTGGCGAAGCTTGTTCAATTCTTTGGGGGAACTAGGTCGGTCAAACTACATCTCGTCGATATAACGTTGAAAACGATAAAGCAGCCCCAGGTTTTCGAGTTCTGGTATTAATTAACAGAAAATTCATAGAATTTCGAAAGCTCTTTTGATGAACAGTTCATTAAGTAGGATTTCAAGTTTGTTTAGGTTGGTATTGGATTTAGATGGAAATCCCAAAACATAGATTATTGAATTGGTGGAAGGTTTAATTTATTCAGAATCTGTGATTCGAAACAATGCTTTTTATGATAAGTTTTTTTTGGGTAATTATTTGAAAATTCTGAGAAAATATTGAAAAAAACATATTCTTGGTAATTTCGAAACGTAATCAATGATTCAACAAATTTTATACACATTTTTAAATTTTTCGTCTCGTTTATTCAGAACTGAAGAAAAATCGTAAGAATATCGTACCAAAATCAGTTAGAATCAGTCAGAATATTCTCGTAAGAAATTTTTTATGACGTGGGAAGAATTTTAAATTACCTTGTTAGGATTGTCAAAACGATCTTTATATAATTTTAATGAATTATTGTGTACTTGAGAATTTTCGCTATGGTTTGCTCGAATTTTCTACGATTCAAACAAATTCATTCTCGAAACAAGGAAAATAAAAGAAATTTACGATTTGGAATAAGTCATATGTTTACCAGATATAATTTGTTGTAGGAAATTTCTTAAATGTGTGAATTTATTTTATGACATCAAGCTCTATCGTAGAATGGAAGAGTCATGTAAAACATGCCAGAATTTAAATATAAATAAAAATGACGGAAACTTTCTATAAATTTTCGAAATACATTACCTATACTTGAAGGTATTCATTTTCCAGCTTATTTATCTGAAAAATTATGATAAATTTTGTTTCAACAAAACTTTTGTGGAAACTCTACTTCTGTGAAATTTTGAGAGACTGTTAAAAATTTGAAATCACATTTTATAAAGTATTACAATTCCAATCTCTCATATTTAAGAAATAAATAAAAACATCGCGAATTCTCACTGATGCTGTAAACATTTTTCTGAGCTCAAAAAAACGAGAAATTTCCGATTATCTCTTATGATTCATAGAAAATTAAAAAAA
This sequence comes from Platygaster robiniae, assembly GCA_028476575.1. Classification (NCBI taxonomy): domain Eukaryota; kingdom Metazoa; phylum Arthropoda; class Insecta; order Hymenoptera; family Platygastridae; genus Platygaster; species Platygaster robiniae. The sequence goes on from CM052020.1 coordinate 45,965,591, forward strand.
ATCAAATAAATTACAAGGATTCTTCCATACCTAAAAAATGTTGTAATGAGAGTTTCTAACTAAACTTAATCGTAAAATAAGAATTCCTGATAAAGTTTTTATAATAATCATGTATTAAAAACACGAAAACTTATCATTATTTTATGCAATGAAATTATGATGCGTCAAAAAAAAAAGCCCTTAAAAAATTATGAAAATTTAAAGCCTAACAGCGACTTGCTACATTTTTATTTGCCTCTCGTTCAAAAAAACGTCATTGTTATAATTTTGTACCAATATTATTCTAGTAATTTGGGTTTTTCTAAAGTTTTTATAAAACTTTTCATAAAATATGTGTATTTTTTATAGAATTTCGCTTTTTTGTAAAGTCACCTTATATAAAAAGAACGATGCTATATAAAGTTTTTACCATTTTTTTTTTTTTTTTTTGGTTTATTCAGAAGAACAAGAAATTTCTGATCATCTTCTATGATTCAGAGAAAATTTTAGGAAGTCAAAAAAATTACAAGGATTCTTCCATACCTAAAAAATGTTGTAATGAGAGTTTCTAACTAAACTTAATCGTAAAATAAGAATTCCTGATAAAGTTTTTATAATAATCATGTATTAAAAACACGAAAACTTATCATTATTTTATGCAATGAAATTATGATGCGTCAAAAAAAAAAGCCCTTAAAAAATTATGAAAATTTAAAGCCTAACAGCGACTTGCTACATTTTTATTTGCCTCTCGTTCAAAAAAACGTCATTGTTATAATTTTGTACCAATATTATTCTAGTAATTTGGGTTTTTCTAAAGTTTTTATAAAACTTTTCATAAAATATGTGTATTTTTTATAGAATTTCGCTTTTTTGTAAAGTCACCTTATATAAAAAGAACGATGCTATATAAAGTTTTTACCATTTTTTTTTTTTTTTTTTGGTTTATTCAGAAGAACAAGAAATTTCTGATCATCTTCTATGATTCAGAGAAAATTTTAGGAAGTCAAAAAAATTACAAGGATTCTTACATTTCTCAACAAATGTTATAATGAGAGTTTTTACCAAAACTTCGTTATCATAAGAATTTCTGTTAAAGTTCTATTTATTCATTGATTAAAAACACGAAAACTTGTCATTATTTTATGTAATGGAATTATGATGCATCGAAAAAACACGTCCTTGAATTATTATGAAAATATAAAGCCTGACAGAGATTTATTCAATTTTTATTTATCCCTCGATTAAAAAAAAGACATTGCTATAATTCTATACTATTATTACGCTAATAAGTTAGGTTTTTATTAAGCTTTTATTAAACTTTTTATAAAATTTGTGTATTTTTTATAAAATTCCGCTGTTTTGTAACGTCACTTTATATAAGAAGAGCAATGTCTTATGAAGTTTTTACTATTTTTTTTTGGTTTATTTAGAAAAACTTTATACAATCTTTATACAATGACGGCATTTTTATAAAGTGCATTTTTAAATATACTTTATGAAGATTATGCCTTTTTATAAAGATTTTATGAAGTTTTTTTAAAGTGACTTCATAAAAAAAGTGTGATTTCATACAAAAAACCGAAATTTTATAAGGAGTTTTATAAAAGCTTAATAAAAACCCGAATTATTATAGGGTTTTGCAATTCTCAATGGTTTTCGAAAGACACAAAAATTTTAATATTTTTTCTCATTATGAAGAAAGTTTCACCATTGGTTCATATATCAATTAACTTAATTTCTTATAGAATTATTCGTATAGCAGTTTTATTATAAAAAAAATTATAAATTTCATTGGGTAAAACAAAAATATTCATTCTGACACAAAATTGTGTCAAAGTTCACATGAAATACAGTTTTATCATTTTACCTTTCGATTTTTGTTACAAGCTCTTATCATAGTAAACTGTAAACTACAACTTTTATGCATACATATAACATAGTTATACTGTTGATAAACAAAAGACGTTGTAATTTCTAAGAGAATGAGTCATTACAACAAGTTATTACTACTTGTCCTGACACTCTTTTATAACCCTTAAAAATTCTATCACTGAGCATAATATCAAAATTCTATCAATTTCTTATCAAATTCTCATGAGGTCTTTAATTAAAACAAATCAAATTTACGACAAACTCACTAAATCACCTCTCTCACAAATTATGCAAAAACAATCAATTTCATGAAAAAAGTTTCATATATTCTAAAAATTCTGCAAATATCTAATTCCCATTTTCTCTTGTACCCCATTACATCAAAATACCGAAGTATCCCTCCAACAAACCTAATATGTCCAAGAATTTTCACACAATCTTGACAACTCCTCGCATTGCCAATATTCAAGATACCATACAAAGTCACCATGAACCCCCCTTCCCCCCTTCATCTTGAATCTCGAAAGTAGACTCATGTCGTTTTCCCGTTGAACCAAATTCACTCATTTTTCTCGCTAAGTCCCTCGCATTTTCGCAGCACACTCGTACCGCACGTACAAGAGATCCGCGAAGCGCGGCCTGTGTGCGTACGTTGTTTATTAGATCAGAGTAAGCCAGTTTGCAGTGACGTACGACTAAGAGACAACGCTGAAATGCCTTGGCTTCGCCAGTAAAAAGTGTGCCTCCGTGAAAAAATCGTCCCCGCGCTCCCCAAAATGACCCATCAAGGTAAAACCACTTTTATCTGATCCCAAGTTCCCCATCCAATTCAAAACCGTCTTCAAGGACCTTCCTGCAGTCACGAAAATCCATCTATTCCAAATCAAAATTACAAGTTCTTGAGTGAAAAACGTTAGGAAGTCATTTTGGAGTGTGAATTTCGGAAAAAGGATCGAAAGGGAATGGCATACATTCATAAGGATGGCGTATTTCCGAAGGCTGAATTTTGCTCATGATTCTTCAAAGGCTGCTAATTCCGAACCAGCAAAAGCTGGACGTCTCGAGTACTGAACCGCAGAGCCTATTAGTTCTCGTCAACGGATCGATAGTGAAGAATTGGCTTCGTTGTGATCGACTTTGTACTCTGGCATATCCTCAGCATTTGTTTTTTTCGGGAATTCATTTGAAGAAAAATGAAAATAGAAGGTGTCAGGTGATCTAAGGTGGACGTAGAGTGGACCTCATAGGGTTTCATTCCTTTGTGATGTACAATTCTTCTGAAGACTTGTTTTCAGAAACAAGATGTAATCCAGTTTACACGTGCCAGATTTGCTTTACATCTGTGAATGTTGGTATTACTTCCAACCCAACCTTGAGAGTCTTCAACTCAATTTGTTCTGATGTTCGCAGTTATTAGATGTTGAAAATTCGGTTTTAAGATCCTGGAACTGCTTGTTTTTCAGTTGCGATGACTTGACATCCCAAAACCGATTCCGTTGCTTGGGAAAAAGTCAAAGTGACACCGAGCTAGAAGAGAAAAAGGGCGATGATGCCTTGATCCCGAAGAAATTCCCGCCACCCAAACGGAAAAAGAAGCTTTCTGGACCACCGAAAGAGGCGGAAACTCAAACTCAAGGGGAGCACAAAAGTACCCAATACGACGTTAGGGAGACACCTTTGAGGGGGAAAAAGTCTGTTGGTTTTGCGGACGAAAAAAGTCTTAAGGAGGCCAAGGTCCAGTCTAAGGCTGTGCAATGTGAAGAGGACAAGGGGAGCCCTTACGGAAGTCCACGTAAGGACGCTGGCGCGCAAACTTGCCAGGTGGGTTTTTTTTTGAATCTGGAAGCTCTGTCATATAGAGTTAAAATGAATGAAGTGATAGAAAATTAGTCGAACTTGACTGATGAAAACTGTAGGAACTTTAGGCAAATGGTGTGACTGAATTTGCTGTCATGGGTACAGAAAGAATCTGTGATCATCACAGGATAAATCTGTTTTATGAGATCGAAGTAATTTGTTGTTCTCGCGATCAAACAATATTTTAGAAATAATATACAAATAATACAGATGAATTAGGTAAATAATATGAACATCACCTGAATAAATGAGAATTGAATGATATAAAATAATTAATACTATTGTGAAAAGAAATCCCACTTCCTTTTTTCATGTTCTCATCTATTTTATTCCGCAAGGTGGATAGGTTTTTTGGAGCCAAGAGAGTAAACGAAATTTTTTTTTCAACACTTTGATTTAATTGCAATAAGTATATTCTCCTCCGGACTTTCAGTCACCGACTCCTTCAAGGATTCTATATTCTTTTGAGTCACAATTATGAAATGCATCCAAAAAGATCCCGTTAATAATATGTAAAACAAAAAACAGGAAAAAAATGAAATTATCACTGTACTGTAACTTTCATTATCAGAGATCGAATAAACTGTTCGGTCACTAATTGAATCAACTTGAAATTAATACTATAAATTATATGAATAATACTGAAATGAGAATTATTTAATATATTTATGTAAGATATCATATAAATAGAATAAAATCATATCATAATGAAGTATCATATTGTATATCATGTAAAGTAGAATATGGTATACATTTTATAATCGACAATCATAAAAAAAAATATCATTAGTAATATAGAATGAACAGTAGGGTGTCACTTATTTTAGTAATGTCGGAAATTTTTCCATTTTGGGGCTTTCAATCAATCAAGATATGAAAAAAGAATTTTTTCGTAAAGTTCAAAGCAAATCGGACATGATTACCACGTGCCACTAAACGATAGAGGTTTTAAATTGTATTTACATGTAGTTTTTCATACATTTTGTTAAAAAATTAATAACTTGTGCAAAACTTATGATAAATGATTGAAACTTGGTATAGTTTGAGTGTCAAATGTTACGTACAAAACCAAATTTTTCTGGATTTTTCTACCGCTGTCATCTATGGTTTACAAGCACCGAAAATGTACATGTCTGCCTTTTTTCGGTGCTTGCAAAACATAGAAAACTGCGATAGAAAAATCCAGAAAAATCTAGAAAAATTTAGTCCTTAACGTAACATTTGAGACTCAGACTATGCCAAGTTTCAAACATTTATCATAAGTTTTGTATAAGTTATAAATTTTTGAAGAAAATGTATGAAAAACTACATGCGAATTCCATTTAAAACTTCAATCATTTTGTGGCACGTGTTATTCATGTCCAATTTGAATGATGAATACGTTAAATGAATATTGTTATGGATAATATCGTTCGTAAACAATCGAATACATTTTAAAACTATGTAACAAATATCGATTAATTTTAAAACTATAAATAAAATATTATTATATCGACAATGCAAGAGATAATCTAATAAATACTAAACGTCAATATGAAAATATTATGTTAGGGAATCGATTATTAAAAATTAACAAATAATGTATAGATAAACAAGATAAATAATGTAAATAGGTAATTGAAATAATAACTCTTTAATGATCAATACTATACCACATGAATTATATTGTATATAAATAAAAAATAACAAAATATTGAGAATGTTTATGAAGTTGATGAAATATTACTATATGTGATTAAGTTTACTATATTTATATTATTTATAACTTAGTAGAATACATATGGAATATATATTGTTATGCAAGATCAAAAATGAAGTATAACATATAAAATAGCATGAATAGTGTAAAATAACATTATATGAAGATATTGACTGAATAATATTTGTTGTAACTGATAATATGAATATGAATTAATATATAAATAAGCTATATATTCTGATAATATAATCGAAAATATGTATGGAAAAGTAAATAATTGATTATAAAAATCATTGTAGATTTTTTATTGAAACTCATATTCTAATCATAAATTATATTATATATTACTACTTTACAATCTAGTACAATGTAGTACAATGTTCTTATTATAAAATATAATATTTTAATCCATAATTTTATCACATACTCCTAATATGTTAACATAATAGTCATTCCAACATCATTTAAATTCATATACGTTCTGCGATGTCACATTTTAATTCCATTCTAATCCACATTTCAGAAAATACTTTATAGTTTTGTCAGAACTAAAATGTGTATAATTTTATTCACTATATTTCTGAGTACTCCAAATAAATCAATATTGTAATATATTGATAGGTATAGTATTTCATCTTAGCATATAAAAACCATAATGTGCAAACTGGAAACGTAAATAATATTGAGAGGTGAAATAATATAATTTACATCTGAATTTCCACGAATATCAAATCTTGTGTATTAGTATAGTAGAATATGTGATGTATTTTATACAGTTATTAGTATTATAAAAATTTTCAAATTTACTTACATTATCTTTAAAATGATGGTATAATATAGTATTTTTCACAATACAAAACCTCTATATTTTACAATATTGTGGCAAGCAAGATAAAAAAAAACAAAAAAAGCAATAATATTGAAAATACTTGCAATAATATTGTTATGGTTACAATATTTTACTAATCAACCAGAAATATGTCGAAAAGTAATAGGATTTCTATAAGTACCTGTATTCTTTTAGAGATAAAAAAAACTCATTTCAATAGTTCTGTTAAAGAAAATATGTGTGATCCTTGATTTTTCAGGAGTGCAAGAGCACCCAGTGCGGCGAGGACTTGGTACTTGAAAAGGTTCCAGTGGTCTTTGTGGTCGCTAGGAAGGAAGATATGACTGTGACCCACAGGGGCAAGGACGGGAACATGGTCTGGGCAAAACATTGGGGTCCCGAAAGGAGAGTGGAAATCCATCGTGAGCCTAAAGCAAGTTTGGGCCTCAGCATTGTTGGTGGAAAGGTGAGGAAAATAATTTTCTTCATTTTCATCATAATAATAGGCATTTGCAATAATAACAACTCAAAAAGTAGAATCGTCACTGTGTTTTCAATGTATAGGAGTAAATAAGAGAAAAAGTAATTTTCATGCAGTTTTTCATAATAACATCGATTATATTTATTCATTTTATTTCATCTGCTACAATAATATTTAAATTATTTAACTAGAGTATAGAAAATCGTTTTGTTATCAAGTAAAAATGAGATACTTCATTTAAATAGTAATAAATGACAATCTTTATTTCTCTACTTGGGTTATACATAAATTAGAAAAAATAGGCATATCTTGAAATAACACTTGAAACACAGTGGAAGGGAAATTTATCAGTCACTGTACCAAAATGTAGAAAATAAAGTGAGATTAGAGTAAAAAAGGATCATTCTTCATGTTCGAGAGCGTGTTTTTCTCGGGCACCACAAGGGCTCTTGGCATATAAAACCAGCATCAATCCAAACAGGGCATTTTGCCAAGAATCGTTTTCAGATATCAGCCAATCGAAACCCAGAAAATGATGTTTTCCCTTCCAATCTACCTTTTTTTTACGTAACTCTAGAACGGACTTAAGTCAACATTCAGTTCATATTAGCGAGTTTTCTCTTGTTTGTTCCTGTTTATGCTGAAATCTTTGAACTTTGCTCGGTGAAAATAATGACAATGTTTATGTGCTATTTTTTGAAGATTCTAAAAATATTGAGAGACATTTATTGAAGAAAATTTAGAGAGTTATTAATATTATTAGTATGTATTTATTTATTGTTAGTGAATTCCATGTGGCTCTACCTAAACAAATGTGACTTGTTGAGTGAATTGAAATTATAGTGTGAGTTTTTTAATGAAATGATTGATTTTGTGCCTTGATTTTAAGGTTAGTCAGCTATATTTTATGCAGAATTTGATAATTTTTTTTGTGTGATCTAATATAACTGGTTAAAAACTGATCGAGGTTTTTTTAGCTGTTGCAACCGCTATTCATAAAAAATTTTTCAGGCTCAAATTCGAACTATTTATCTTTAAGCTCTAATAAAGTTAATTGTTCGTAGACACTAATTAATTAGTATTTTCTACGTAATATGACGAAATTCACAGACTTTCAAATCGTTATCAATCATTTTTGGATGAGAAAAACTGACGAGATTCCAATTAGAATTTTTAATGTCAGTCAGATGTTTACTTCAAGCAACAAAAAATTGAAACTGAATGCAACAAAGAATGGTTAAGTATATGATTGTAATTAGGAATAATTTATTGAAATCATCATTGTTCTATGTATTTTGATTTTTACTCAATTTAGCCTAATTTTGCATTAAATAAAATTATTTAAGTATAGGTCGTGTAGACCAATTTAATGAAAATTAATAAGGTTTTTTCTTTTTTTTTATTATTTAAGATTACACTGTCAGTTTTTGAGCTTTAAGATAATGAAGAAATTAACAAATATATGTTACCAAGATTGAATTTTGAATGAAATAACTAATCAAAAGACATCATTTCAATAATTACTGAAAAATGAAAGATATGTGGTAATTTTTTTTATACATTTTCAACGTGGAAAATTGGCATATTCTCAATGAAATTTTCAGGTTTCAATTATATGTTTGCAATGGCTATATGTATGCCCAAAATTAAAAATAATTTATGTTAATTTTTAGATAATACCACGTGACTAAACTCAACATGATTTTTTAATTTTAATTATTAACTTCATTGATTCAGTGTTTTTTACTGCTATTGTAGAATGCTGGGGCGAAGACACAAAAAATTTTAGGAAGGGGTTTATTGAAAAAATACGTTTTATTCAAGAATTTGAAATTTTTCATCTTCGAAGATCTGGTTTCAGAAGTGTAATATATGAATTGAAAAATTTTTTTGAGGATCAAGTTATTCAACTTGTGAAATTCAGAGTATATAGACATTTTTATATCTGCACTTCTTTATTTTAATGAATTTATAATGGTATTGGATTTTCTTTATTTTTAAGTAATTAAGATATGGCCCGAAGTTTTTTGAATTACACTTAATTTTTAAAGTTCAAAAATGTACTATACAATTATTATACGTTTGAAATGTTATATTTTCCAAATTTTAACTTACAAAAATTTTCTTTTGTAACATTCAAAATTTTTATAATTTCTATATTTCTACACAGTAGTATTTTATTATTGAAATGTGTAATATCAATGAATAATTATCAATCCTTTTTTCAACAATCAACATTACAAGATTTCAAAGTTTGTTAGTCATTTATAAAATCTTGAAATTTCTCTCATTTTATACTAAACATTCAAAAATTTGAAATTTCCAGTTCCATTTTCACTAGTTCACATGTAATAATAGATCGAAATAAAATATACTGCCATTGGAGAATTTTCAATCATGCAGTATTCAAGAATTTATCGAAATGTCTTTTATTTTCTCTTTGATCAAATTTTTATCATCTTTCGAAAAATCTTTTTTCAATAAAAATTGCTTTTCCTAATTGTTTATTATTATAATTTTTATCATAATTTTTCCAGTTTAAAATATAGATTTCTTCAATTTTCAAAGTGTTGATTTTGACTATATTTACTTATCTGATCCAAAATAATCATCCGTACTTCACAAATTTCAAGAACTTTCAGAAAATGTCTAGGATAAACGAATCCTCATTACCTCAATCAATTCCACAAAAAAATACACTAATTACTTAAAAATAACAAAAAATTTTTCAAAATATAACAGGATTTTCATTCAATTTAATGTTTGAAACCTATATATCGACAAAACACTACCTCAAATTTTACCGTCAAACTCTAAAGGAACATTCACCTAAAAGATTACATAAAAATCGATTTATCCATCGTGCACATGAAAATTGTAGAAAAAAAAAGCGCAAGACTTGCGCGTGTCGCGAAATTCGATGACAAATGTAATTTTTATCGATTGCCTTTCACGCCCGGACCCATTAACTTGCGCGCCGCGTATTGATGACACTAGAAATTTATTGCATCGTGAGCCCACTTAAATGTTATGATTGCGCGCGAATATAAGGGAAAATTGCAGTTGCGTCAATCGTGAATTTCGCGTTTCTCGCTTCGCTTTGTGAAACAAATGCACAGTTTTAATTGGGGCTCGCGGGAATTGATGACCTCATGAATCATTTTTCATCCGATGAAAATCAGGAACTTTTTAGAGAATTTTTTATACTTTCTTCGACATAAATTGGAAAATGAAAGAAAATATTATGCTTTTTCTTAGAATACATTAATGGAGGTCGGTTTTGGAAAATGGAGCTTTTTTTCGAGATTTTAGATGATTTACAGGGATGTGAAGATATGTTATGCTTGAAAATTTCAGATAGATTTACAAGATTCAAGTGACAGCAAATCGCAAAATGTGTCTGGGATTTTCATCAAAAATGTACTGCCGAACAGCCCAGCTGGAAGAACCGGCGAGCTGAAGGTAAATTTCACTGATATTTAGTTTAATTAAAGAGTTATGAATGCGCGTGTGCAAATGGGAATATCGCAGTCATTAAAAGTTTGTACTCCGTTTGGAACCCTCCAAATGTGCTTGAAGTGGCGGAATCAATTAGAGAAGGTAGACTTTCTGAGATGATTTTTCAAGTTAAAAATGTCTCAAGATGCGAGGAAATGAAAACCACGAAAAATGTTTTAGGTATGGATGTAAGGTAGAAAAATATGAAAATAATTTAAAAATTTATTTGTTATTAATTTACATTGCTTGACTTCTCTTCGTCGCTAATAAAACCTGCAAAAATCTGTCAAAAAATGAAAAAAAGTGAACTAATTGGAAAGTATTTTGATTGAATGTTCACTAACTTAATAACTGCAAAAATCAGTTATTGATCGTTAAAAGTGATTTTTACTTTGAAAAACGTTTTATTGTTATTGTAATATCCTTCAAATGAACTTCACAAACGTGAAATCGCAGAAATATTGAATGATCAAATTTTAGAAGCTTCGGAAGTTTGGAATGAGAAGAGATTCGAAGTTATATTACGATGAAACTTTCCAGTTGACGAACATCTCAACGAGTTGAGCAATCAGATAATCTTGCTTTGTCAGCAGAATTCAGATTGCAATCCTACGATCCTTTAGTTCCAATCGGAAATTCGAAATCTAATTCTATGTTACAATCAGTCAGAGAGTAAAAAAAGTAACTTATTGGAACTGGAACTGTAATCATTATGATTAGTCCTAATCAGAGGTGTAGGCTGACAAAATTTTCGGTAGAGGTTTTTCTGAAACATAGTTTTCATCCGAGATTTCATAATATATATTTGACAATATGGTGACAAGAGAGTGATTTTGAAATATTTTACATTTCTGAATTTCAAAGTTGTACAACTTTTGGAATCCAGAGTTGCACATTTTTCATGTTCGTAAATAATGGAATTCGATTTTTGTGATTTTCAGTTAGTAATTGATGATTCAATTTTTTTACCAATACTTTTTGTATTTATACTACATACTTGAAGGATTATCTGATATTGAGTAATTTTAGTTTTTATAAAGCTTTCTAAAATTCGCTGCTCTAGGAATCAAACTTCTAAAAAATTTATATATTTGAAATGATTTTTGAACAAATTTTAACCATACAAATAAAAGCTACATGATAAATTTATATTATTTTTGTATGGTATCTTATTCCTGAAATTTTGTAGTATTTTCTGGTATTTTTATATATTTCTAATACTTCTGTGGAATGCTCGAAAGATTTTTAGAAACCGATGCTATAGTATTGAAAGTTAAACGTTTTTTAATGTTTAAATTGATTCTTCAGGCGATAGTTCCTTTTATGAAGATTTTCAATACCTTCATTCCATATTTTTATAGCATTTTTACACTTAAAAGTTTTTTTAATTCTATAAGTTGTATAAATTAGATTGGATGTGTTTTTATTGTTTTTTATATAGATTTCTAGAATAATACTTAAAATTTTATATAGTATAATATGATATTATCAACTATGGCCCAGGACAGAAAGTTTTTTAAATTTTTAAGAAAATTATATCTACATAATTTTTATGTATTGAATGATTTCTAGTAAACTAGTCAGTTAGTAAACTAGTAAGCTACTGAAATTGTAAAGTAGTTAAATATTTATCCAGTGGAAAAGAATATTAGTAAAATAGCAAACTCGTTAACAAGTAAATTAGTTAATTAGTAAACTAGTGACATTGTCAAATTTGTAATAGTCAACAGGTTAACTAGTAAGCTAAAAAGCTAGTAAGCTAGTTGAATAAAAAACTAGTAAGATAGTAAACTAGTCAGCCAGTGAACTAATAAACTAGTTAACTCGTTGACAAGTAAATTAGTAAAATAGCAAACTGGTGAGCAAGGAAACTGATGAACTTGTAAACTGGTAAGCTTAAAAACCAGTAAGCTCGTAAACTAGTGAGCTAGTAAACTAGTAAACAAGTAAGCTAGTAAACTAGTAAACTACTGAAATGTAAAATATTAAAATAGTAAACAAGTGAAGAAGGAAAAAAGTAAGCTAGCAAACTCGTTAACAAGCGAATTGGTTATTTAGTAAACTAGTAAACTTATCAAATTTGTAATAGTAAACTGGGAAACTAGTAAGCTAGTAAACTAGTTGACTAGTTAGCCGGCGAACTAGTCAACTCGTTAACAAGTAAATTAGTAAATTAGTAAACTGGTTAGCTAGTAAAATAGTTAACGGGTACGCAAGTCGACTGGTAATCTAGTAAATTTATAAGCTGTTTAAGTAGCGAGCTTGAAAAAGAGTAAACTAGCTAGTCAACTACTAAACTGGTAAACAAGTAAGCTAGTAAACTAGTAAACCACTGAAATTGTTAAATAGTAACATAGTGAGCAAGTGAAAAATAAAATAGTAAGCTAGTAAACTTGTTAGCAAGTAAATTAGTTATTTAGTAAACTAGTAAACTTGTCAAATTTGAGATAGTAAATTGGGAAAATAGTGAGCTGGTAAACTAGTAAACAAGTAAGCTAGTAAGCTAGTCAACTATTAAACTAGTGAGCTGGAAAACTAATTAACAAGTGAGTTAGTAAACTAGTGAACATGTAAGCTACTCAAATAGTCAGCTAGTACACTAGTAAACGAGTAAATTATTTAACTACTTAACTAGTAAGCTAGTAAACTAGTTACCTTACTTTTCACATTTTTCTAGTATAATATACGATATACTAGAGGATTTCTAAGTATTTTTATAGATTACTTATATTTTTGTAGATTGCTGCAGAGATTCAAAAAACTTGATGCTTTAAAATGCGAATTTCGATCAATTATCAATAATTTTTAGAACTAATGATAAAATTCTAGTCATGTAGATTTTATGCTTTATATCGTTATTCTTTTTTATACTTTTGAAATATTTTAAAGTATATGTTGCGTTTCCTAGAATTTTGATAGTTTCACAGTATATTCAGGATTTGATGCTCTAGAAACCCAAAATTTATAGAACGTAGAGGCATTCCTTGGGATTTTTCAGAAAACAGTTTTTGCATAGAATTCAATTAGTTTCATCATTCTTTTAGAGTTCAATACTTTTATATGGACTTTTTACAAATATCTAGAATTTGATGGTCTAAGATTCAAAAATTTGTAAATTTTTAGCATTTTCGTAAATTTTTATTTTTCTGGATTATTCACTAGGTTGTAACAATTTTTCTGATTCGTATTTTCTACGTTATCCTACGTTTTGATAATTACTACTAGAAAATTCAATGATAGCTCTTCTTATTGTACTAACATTGTCCAAAATTCATAAAATTAGTTCCAAAATTATTTTCGCTCGATATTTCGGACGTTTTCCACTGATCGACACTTTTGTGCTACTTTTAGACGGGCGACAGAATAATCGAAGTGGATGGCATAGATTTGCGAAACAGCACACATGAGCGGGCTGTCGAAGCTATTCAGGCCTCCGGGAATCCCGTACGCTTGCTTGTGCAATCCCTCGTGCATTTGGTGAGTTTCAGTTTCCATTTGGCGCTCTCCTCTGCCTTTCAGAAACGTGTTTCGCAGCGGTTCAGGGGTGTTGGGGGTGTGAAAATTGGTGATCAATAATATGTTATTGGAGGTTTGGGTTTCGAATACCAAAAGTTGGCGGTTGCGAATGGTGGGGTTGTAAGGTTACGGAGGGGGGGGGGGGGTACTCTTTCATCGGTGAATTCGAGTAATGGGTTGCAACATTCGCGAAATACCTTTGCTAGAAAATTTGTTCCTTATTACATGAAGTTGCTCCCAACTTCAAGAAAAATAATTGTCAATGATCACGATTCCATGCAAATTTTTATTTAAGTTGTAATTGAAGTTTTCACATAATTTTATTTCAATTATCAATGGAAATGAAGGTTCCATGAAAAGGGATGATAATAAATAGATTTTATTATTATTTTTATTTGCATGACTTAAGTATTGTTTGAAGGAGGTTGGACAGATTTTTTTTTATCTGTTCTGTATTAACATCGATATAAGATAAACTTTGTATCAATGCACAGGATATAAAGTTGTGAATTACTTGATAAATATTATTTTATTATCATAATTATTATTACTGTTACTATAAGAATCGAAATAACAATGAGGAATTTTCAAAAATGATTGCTATTCATTTTCTTTTATTATTCACGACACTGATGTATGTTATTGTTAATCGTTATTTATTTAAATATTGGAGTGAATGTAATATGTAATGATGTAAGGAATGTGTATTAGTTGATAACTATGAAATAACATACCAAATGTTATCATGATTTGAATGTTTGTAAATTAAAGTTTTGTGACTTGCTAAATGATAAAATAAATGAAATTTGACATATATTTTATGAATGAATAGTATTTGAAATGTATACTAGAAAATCAATATTTTTTATGATCCTTCATAACCCTAGTGATTTTGATCCTGATTAAAACCTTACAAGAAGATGATTTTTATTATGAGAATTCAATTTCTTATGAAAAAATTTTATAAGGTTTTTACTTATAAGATGTCATTATATACATTTTCTTAAGAAATTCCAGTTTCTTTTAAGATTTCATAAAGTGCACCTTGTAGGAAATATAACTTTAAATTTTTATGTGAAATTTTATTTTCCATTACTAGACTACGAGACTTTGAAATACAGACTTTTGATTGGGAAATCAAATAATGTTATTTATTATATCTACAAAAACCGAGTACTATCTATATTATTAATTTTCTTATAAGGTTTTTATAAGGATCAAAATTAACAAGGATGTGTTATTCATAAACTTTACGATTTCTTGGAGCCTGCTTTCTTTTATTAAAAAATCGTCTTTATCAAGAACACAGCAATTTTTTAGTGAATATACATATAAAATTTTTTTTTCTAAGATTTCGATCATATATTTATTGGTCCTTTACAAGAAGACGATCAATGCTAATACATGGAATTATAATAAAATAATATCCCGTCATTATATACTGTAATCATACATGTATAAGTATGTTGACACTCATATACAATCTAATTGGTGAGTTGAAATTCATTACATTGTAGGATAAATATGTATTATTCATCAGATTTCTGAAGAGGGTTAGAAAATAATCGTTTGATAACTCAAAAAAACAAAATAATTTGTGAAAAAAATGTATCAATTATATCGTAAATTTTAAAACGTTACAAGAAATTATAAAATTGATGAATATACTATAAAATATAGAATATTTTCCTGTTAAGGGTAGAGCTATTTTATAGAAACCATAAAATACTTTTTCAAAAATGAGAGTAACCAATTTTTGTAATTTCGAAATAGGTATTAAATAAGCGGAAGAATTCTTTTAGAGTAGTAGAAAAACACTCGGAAGATTACAAGAAAATTCTGAAAAACTGCAAGCTATAACACAAATGTTACAACCTTTGACATTCCAATTAAAGTTCACTTCGCTTCGAAATATTTCTGTTCCTGACATTTCTATGCAACATTCACTTTTTTTGTTACAAATAATAGTTTTCGTAGGATTTCAATATCATGATATCGTTACGAAATTTCCAATGTTTTCCTTGTATTTAATTTTTTCATTTACAATTTTCATATATTTTATTCAGTAAACATGCTTTTTGAAGTTTCCTACTAATGAAGTTTATTTAGTACATTTATACATAAAATTGATTATTATCAAGCATGTTTTCATCAATCTAAACCTATGAATTTATTTAGTGAAAACACCATGTTTTTGAAAAAAAAATATGTATAGAAAAAAAGGTAAGACATTTCTGCTGTCAAAATTTGGATTTCGACAAGTTTGATAGTCCTAGTCTGAGGCGAAGCCGTGGACAATAAACTAATTTTTGTACATCGTTCATTGTAAGATGTACATGCCATGTTATTTTTACAAAATAACTTCCATCTTTGCTGTGGGTTTAATATTCTTCTTTAAACTTCAAATCTCAAAAAATTTTTACTAATTACTAATATCAAATATCTATCTATATCATTATTATTAAAGTTCCAAAATCGAACTTACAATGTCAAAAAATGATAGATATTACGAATAATTATTTTTCTAACGTCAAAAGTTCTTAACTATAACATTTCTAACATGTCATTTTGACAAATATTTTTTTACAAAAACTTCCAAACCCAGGATTTAAATGTTCCATTACATTGAAAATTCAATTCAAAAAATAAAATTTGTATCTCTATCATCTTCACTGTATCTCTATTATCTTCAATCTTTTTAGAACTATGAAATTTTTGAAAATTCCATTCTTGAAACGTTTAAAATTTCGAATTTTGATTTTAGGATCTTTAAGGTTAGAGCTTCACAACTCTGAACTTTAGTACTAACTGCATGAGAATTTTTTTGCTTGGAACCCTCAATGTAGAACTACTTTTTTATGATTCTCTGCACTTTATCTTCATGGTCACATCCACTATATCTCTGAATCCCACCTCACCCTTCCATCATCCTCCTTCATTAAAATTCCTCTTCCTATCACTCTTCTTTCACAATTTCCTCCTCGACAAAACTCCAAACAATACTTTCCAGAATCCCATATCCACAACAATTAATCCCACGCTTAAAAAAAAGAAGTAAAAGAGCGATCCTCCAATCTCTCCTGCACCAAACGAGATGAAAACGAATAAAAAAAAAAACTGTCCTAAACCTCATTTTTCCCAGATGCACTTCGCGCTTCGCGAAGCATTCAGCGTGCACTTTCAACCCCTTGCTCTCCTCACCACCTACCCCTTCTTCCTCCCTCTCCCCCTTCTTTTTCACCCCCAAAATCCCCGTGTCGCGACCCTTCAACCCTCGGTTATTCGTGTCACCCGGGTCAGTCGTCTCCTATAATTCGACCCGCGATGCACCGACTCTTCGCTCGTAAAAACGTTACTTTCGTACGTTTCTTTTCTATTTCTTCTTCTTCGCCATCTCCTTCTACCCCCACTACTTTCGTATATCTCGTCCCCACTCCTCCGAAGACTGTGACGTCACATGGTGCGCGAGCTTTCAAGTGCTCATCTCGGATTTCACCCTCTCGTGTTACCCTTGGGGAATTACTGTACATTTCATGATAAAACGGTTGCGGGAGGTTTGGTGGTTCAGAGTCATCATTTTTGATGACCGATGACGTTGGAAGTTGATGTGTTACGTACTTTTGGTTTTATTTTAACGGTAGTTCTTATGGATTGAGAAGGAAGGTTATGTTTACGAAAATTTTGAAATTTTAGTTGTTGGATCGTTGATGAATTGTAGTTTGAGATTTGAGAACTAGAATCTGATAGTATTTGTTAAAATTTGATATTTAGAATGAAAAATGTTGAACTTTAGAAAACCTTTTGTCTCTCAGGAAAATAATATTTTCGCAACTTAATCCGTTAATGTGGTATCTTGTCGTCTTGAAAAATGGCCTGAAAATTTTGATGAATTTTACTCATATGAGCTGCCTACTACTTAACTCTTATATTACTTTATGAAAATAGTTGACTATGCCGTTGCATGACTTTTTCACGTAACAGTGAAAGTATTTAGAATTTTTTATGTCGGTATACTTTTATGAAGATCTTATCAGCGAATTCGTCATTTTATGTAAAAATGTGTGTTTTGTGAGATCAAACTTTTTGGAGTTGCTATCACACACGAAAATATCATCACATGTAGATGCAATGTTTTTCATGTGTCCTTGACACGTGAAAGGAAAAATTCAATTTTCAATCGTTTGAAATTATTTTATAAGGTGTTTTTTACGTGATTCATGTGCACATAAACAATTTCTCATTAAGGTTATCTCTTTTCATCAACGTCTTGATAAATTTTATTTAGAAAATGGAATCGTCTATGGGTAAACAATAATTTCTAAGGTGTGTGAGATGGATCAGTGATGGGACTTTATTCGTACACTATCAAAAAAAATTTTCCAATTTCAAACATCTTTCATGGACTTTCTCTTATAATCGTGTTTGAAATTTCATGGACACGTAAATGAAAAGGACTTCAAAGAAATTATGATTGAATATTTTTCAATACTGGATGTATAAATTAAAATTTTTTTTTATTTATAATAGTTCAATTTCAAGAGACTAAACATTTGTAGTTTTTGAAATATATTTTGTGTATTATCGAATTTCCAATATAATTTTTGTTATGTAATTTATATTCTATACAATTTAAATTTTTTCTTTCAGTGAAATAGCTGTTGATAAGTAAAGGAAAATCTGCTCCAAAAAAATGTACTACGTCGAAACCTACTTGAATTCGAAAAAGTTTGAATAATCATTTTCAATGAGAAATCATTTTAGGTTAAAATTATTTTTATGCCTGCCTTATATTTAATAAACACTTCGATTTCATAGAAGCTCTATTATTTTTACAAACAGCGTATATTTTTGTTATAGATGCGTCCATTACTTTAATAGAAATTTTCATAGACAGCATGAAGAATCTGCTTCAAAGACAGTCTTTTCAATTTAATAGAGAAATTTCTGAGAGTGTATCTACTTTTCATTGCAGGTTTGAGAATTTTCAGAACATTTCTAAACTTCTCAGTATTTCAGTTAAATTATTTTAATTACTTAAATGTTAGATATCTTCTGAATAGTTGTCAACATACGTCAAAATCAAAAGTTTCTGAGGTATATATATTAAGGTGTCACATATTTTGGCGATGTCGGAATTTTTTTCCATTCTGGGGCTTTAAGTCAATCAAGATATTACAAAATTGTTTTTGTAAAGTTTGAAGCGAATCGGGTATGATGAACACATGCCACAAAATCATTGAAATTTTAAATGAGATTTACATGTAGTTTTCATACATTTTCTTCAAAAATTCATATCTTGTGAAAAACTTGAGATAAATGTTTGAAACTTGGCATACTTTGAGTGTGTAATACTATAATGTAAGGTTCAAGACCAAGTTTTTCTGGAATTTTCTATTGCTGTTATCTATGGCTTACAATCACTGAAAAAAGCAAACAAGTAATTTTTCGGTACTTGTAAAACATAGATAACAGCGATAAAAAATCGCAGAAAAATTTGGTCTTGAACGTCACATTGTACACTCAAACTATGCCAAGTTTCAATATTTATCCCAAGTTTTTCACAAGATATGAATTTTTGAAGAAAATGCATGAAAAATTACTATGAAAATCCCGTTTAAAAATTCAGTTGTTTTGTGGCACGTGTTAATAATCTCCAATTTGCTTCAAGCTGTAGGAAAAAGTTTTTTTTCATATCTTCATCGATTTACAACCCCGGAATGGAAAAAATTCCGACATCGCCCAAATAAGTGACACCCTAATGTATATAAATCGTGTTCTAGAGATCATTAATCGAAAAATATTTAACACGTATGTAAAATTTTTTTTCAATCTTTTTTTTTGCATTCATAATAGATAAGAATTGCATCAATTCTTATCTATCTTTAAAAGAGTTCAATTCTTTGAAAAGTTATTTTTCATTTATTTAGATTAAATATATTTTCATTATTTACTCGCCTTGTTTGATGATTTGTTATAATAGTTTCAGTTGTACAAAAGACATGTTTAGTTGCATATTCCGATTATTCTTCTATAGTAAAAATAAGTTTTCTCGAATAAACAACAAAAGAAAATTTCAAGAATACTGTACATTTTTCAGTTTTGAAAACCATTTGATCGAAAACTTATACCGAATTCGTTATTCAAGTGCCTACTTCAAAAATATTTCACACTCATAAATTTTTAGAAATAAATGGTCAAATACAATGAATTTTTAGATATTGAAAAAAAGGTAAAATTTGAATTAATGTGGATCTGCAATATGTAAACCTCAACTCATTTTCAGAATCCTGTTTGAGTTTTTTTTTGGATAGATTACGATACATTATTTACTTTTTAGATTGTCTATCGCAGATCATTGGAATATATGAAGTCAATCAATATTTTTATATTCATAATTCTGTTTTTTTCAATACACATAGAAATTCAATGTTATGTAACTAATATTTTCGAAAGATGCTATTTCAATGTGGGCACATGCAGAATGGGGTGTAAAATGTTGAACTATATCATATTTAATAATTTACATTTTGTCAATGAAACTTATTACTTTTATATTAGCAACGTTCTAATTTTTTTTCGATTTTTCTTTTTTTCGCAGAGCCAGGAAGATGAAAACCAGAAAAGAGGTGGTAGGGGGCAGGAGAACAAAGGATTCGATAAGGGTTGGAAGGAACCGACGTCTTCTTATCCCCAGAGTCAGGGGGAAATAATACGAGTAATTATTTATATAATAAATCAATTCATTTCGAGAATATAACTCACAATATATAATTATTGATAAGACCTAATAATTTTTTAATAGTATAAGACAAACATTTAGATAAGATAAAGTATGATTATAGTTTTGATCTATCCCTCTCTAGTTAATTTTTAAAACAGTTCAAAATACTGTCATAAAAAATGAAGACATTCATAAAATATTTTGTATTTTTTGAAGGACGAGTCGGATTCAAGGACACCAGCGAAAATGGCAGAAAGTCCTGGGCCTAGTTCGCGAAGGTAAAGTTCATTAATAAAAATTCGAATTGGTGAAGAAATGATTTCGTTACAATTGAATTTAATTTAATTAATAAAAGATTATATTTGAATTGTTACACAAGGAATGTTCTAAAACCAGTTGACTTTGAACAACGTGGACAATGGGAGGAATTTCGTTCATTTATTGTATTTATTTCAGATCGTCAATGAAAAAATCGATCCGCAAAAAAACCCAATCCTCTCCTGAAACCCCAAGCGAAGAGGTTATTCGGGAATCTAGTCAAGAACGTGTTCAAAGTGCTCCAAAACTGGACAAAAAGAAATATTCTTCAGAAGAAAGTTCAGAAGAGGAAGATACAAGACATTTAGAAGGAAACGTGTATACCAGTGCTGGAATTGAGGTAAAAGCTCAAATTCATTTTCTACAATTTTGAATTGGTGAATTTATTTCAACTCTTCATTGAGAACATTTAAATTTATAACTTGATAGCTTCAAAAATCTTTTTTCTTCTACCCGGAAAGTTCTTGTTTTCAATTCAATTAACTCAACACTTCAAAAATCAGCAAACTTCATTCACGTTTCGGAATACCCAAGATATTCGAAACACGATGCAGAAACCAATTTGCGTTTTTCGTGGCTAGAATTCATCACAAAATAGCGAAATCGATTACATTTGCTTTTCCATATTAATGAATATCCGGGTTATTGACAACAAACGGCTGGTGCTTCCAAAAGCGTTATTGAATGCTCGCCCACACATCTGCACATGACTCGAGGACAAAGTCCAGAGCCCGCGGTTCGAGAATTCTATTCATAGATCCAACGTAAACAGAGCACCCTCTGAAATTTTGATGCGATAGAAAAGACGGTTGAAAAATGCACTCCCAACATAAATACTTATCGACCCAAAAGATCATTGCATCGATGCTTTTTGCAGATTGCGAGAAAAAGCGCAGGAAACGTGAAAAGAAGCAGAGCGGAAATTGAGGCTGATACGGAAGAGGAAGATGAATTCGGTTACACGACAAGTAGGTGAAAGTTTAATTTTCTTTTTCTTTTGAAAGAATTTTGCATGTACGAGATCCATACCTAGTAATAATGATTTGATTATTATATTTTGAATGATTTTTTTATGTAAATCACAAAAAAAATGACAATGAAATTTGATCTTCTAATTTGAAATGTGAGAGTCAGACATTTTCAATTTCTGACTTACAGTACATTTAAGTTTCTATGATGTTAAGAATTCTAACCTCAAAATTTTATAATACATAGGATTTTTGAGAAATGAAGAACCTAATTAATTTTGTCAACTTGTTGGTATTTTTCAGACAAAATCAAGAAAAAATACCACAATCTTGGGGATGTTTATAATGTGACGTTGGAAAAAACAGGCCGAGGTTTGGGTATTTCCCTGTCAGGTCATAAAGACAGAAACAAAATGGCGGTTTTCATTTGTGGACTTAATCCAAAAGGAGTTGCTCATAGTAATGGGCAGCTTAAAGTTGGCGATGAAATTTTGGAGGTACGTAAGATTCTCAACGCCTTTAACACATAAACTACTATTTTGATTCGCAAAGATTGTACATATATTGTCGAGAAGCTATCAATTATACCTTTTGAATAGTATATTTTTTATGTAAATAGAATTTCACTCTTGATATTTCTGAAAACAAGTGGAAAAAGATAAAAAGGTTTTTGCTTATATTTCAAAAACGCTTTATTGGAAAAATAAATGATAGTTATCCTCGTACTGTATTTTTTGTTTATCGTATTTTTACACCCCTTATTGGATTCGACAAAAAAAAACTACCCAGGAATGTGAAAATAATGTTTACTAAAATCTGATTGATTTCATGTCCATAAAAAAGATATGATTACAATCAAACGTAATTATAATATTTTATGAAGTATTTATTTCACTGACGTAGAAGGTTTAGAAAAATTTTTCAACTGTAAAATACAGGAGTTTGAGTATCATGTAGAAAATAAAAATCATAGGACAGGAATGAGTCGGACAGGGGCGTAGGCATAAAGAATTTTCAGAAGGGTTTTTTCTGAAAAATATTTTTCCATCAGGATTCAATAATTTTTAATCTTTGACAATATGGTTACAAGAGAGCAATTTTGAAAAATTTAACCTCTTCGGAATGTAAAAGCTCTACAACTTTTGGAATCCAGAGTTGCACATTTTTCATGTTCGTAAATAATGGAATTCGATTTTTGTGATTTTCAATTAGTAACTGAGGATTCGATTGTATTTTCAAATAATTTTTGTATTTATACCACTTTAAGAATTATCTGATATTGAGTAGAATGGGTTTTTATAAAGCTTTCTTTCTTAAAATTCGATGCTCTAGAAATCAAACTTGTTGAAAATTTATATATTTGAATTGATTTTTGAGCAAATTTTAACCACACAGATAAAAGGTACATCATGAATTCATGTCATATTCATATGGTTTACTACTCATCAAATTTTGTAGTTTTTTCTAGTATTTTTATTGTATATGTTTCTTATATTTATATGCATCGCTCAATATATTTATAGAGTCTTGAACGATTTTGAGAATATGAATTAATTTTTTAGACGACAGTCTCTTTTATAAAGATTGTCAATACTATTATTCTTTATTTTTTTAGTATTTTAACAATCAAAAGTATGTTGAATTGTGTAAATTTCATCAATGCAATTGGCCGTAGTTTTACTGTTTTCTATATGAATTTCTAGAATAATTTCAAAAATTAAATATAATTATTGTATTATATTAGTAGTTATGCTCCAGGACAGAAAAGTTTACAAATTTTAAAGAAAATTGTTTCTACATAATTTTTATGCTTCGAAAAATTTCTAGCAAACCAAAAAGCTAGTAAACAAGTGGGCTAGAAAAAGAGTAAACTTGCAAACTTGTAAGCTGGTTAACTACTGAAATAGTAATCAATTAAGCTAGTAAACTAGCAAACTACTAAAATTTGAAAATAGTAAAATAGTAAACAAGTGAAAAAGAAAAATAGTCAACTAGCTAACTCGCTAACAACTGAATTAGTTATTTAGTAAACTAGTAAACTTGTCAAATTTTTAATAGTACACTGGTAAACTAGTGAGCTAGTAAACTAGTAAGCTAGTTTAATGGAAATTAGTAAGCTGGTAAACTATGTAGTAATCTAGTAATCTAGTGAACTAGTAAACTAGTAAACTCGTTAACAAGTAAATTAGTAAACTAGTAAACTAGTGAGCTAGTAAACTAGGAAATAAGTAAGCTACTAATCAACTAATTAGCTAGTAAACTAGTAAACCTATTTTTCACATTTTTCTAGCATAATATACGAAACCCTGGAAGATTTCTAGGTATTTTTAAAGATTTCTTCTATTTTTCTAGATTGCTACAAAGATTTCAAAAACTCGATGCCTTAAAATGCGATTTTTGATCTATTATCTGTAATTTCAAGAAATAAAGATAAAATTACATTCATCTATATTTTTTATGTTTTATATCTTTATTTTTCCATCGTATTTTTGAAATGCTTAAAGATTTTGTTGATTTTTCTAGAATTTTTATAAATGAATAGTATATTTAGAATTAAATGCTCTAGAATCTCAGAATTAATAGATCATAGAATTCAAATTATTTTATTATTCTTTCAGAGTTTGTATGAATCGAAAGATTTTCAATACTTTTATATGGATTTAATGTAGATTACTAGAATTCGATGATGCTGCAACAATTTTTCTGATTCATGTTTTCTACGTAATTCTACGTTTTGATAATTTTAATTTTTTTTTTTAATCCACCCACTGCTAATGTTTTCATGAATTTTTCTGTAACTTATAAAACCTTCATCTGCCTTCGCCCCTGGTGTCGAATATGGTTTATAAATTTAGGAAGAAGTCTACTTTCAACCTTGAGAAGTAAAATTTAAACTCCGTAATGTTTTCTTCAAAGCTTTCATCGTTCTCTTTGTTAATTCAATTTGCGATAAAAGGGTACTACAATTTTTCGATATATTCCTACATTTTGAGACTGGTGGTAAACATAGACTAAAAAAGTCAGAAATAGTCCAGTTCCTAATTGTTAAAATTGGCGAGTATAATAAGAAATTTTGGAAGGTTTTATATTTTCTTCATGACTATCGTCTGATATATTATTATTTACTGTATTTGATCATTTTTGTTTGTCCTTAAACACGTTTGGTTGAAACAAAAGTTTCGATATTTGATTGTCATGGTTCTCTTTCATTATAACGTTCTATGTTGTTCTTTAGATTTTTTTCAAGCTTTGATCATAATTTACAGAAAATGAAATGTACCACTGTTAATTAGATAGTAGAAGTTATTACATATTTTTTGTATCCCTTTTGTCAATTGTTATAGAAGATCTTCACACTAAAAAAATTATTCATGCTACTGAAACATGACTGAATGTGAGAAGGGAAAATAAGAATCAATTCATTACATACCAAAATCAACAAATTTTATTCAAAAATAGGATATCTTGGAATTAAAGAATCAAAATTTACTTTTTACACTTTGAAAAGAAAAACCAGTATCTCTGAGATTGCGAAAAAAAATGAAAACATTAGAAACGAAAAAGAAGAAAACTTTCCGAACAGACGCAAGAAATCGCTCTCGGAACTGCTTCTATTACGAGTGGGCCCATAATCATCCGCTCATCTTGCGAATGATTACTCGCCACACTAGGCTCGTCTCTTCAGGCCACCATGCCATATGCTGCATGAAAGTAGAACACGAGTCCTTTTCATTAGAATACATCTTGAATAAGAAATCCACGAGTAATGGCTCTCAGACGCGAAATTGTTGCATTGCGCGGCCGTAATTCGTCAATAATGAACACTTTGCAGTTTTCCACTTATTATAGACATTAGTGAAACAAAAATTTAAAAAAACGTTATGACGATACTGAAAATCAACCTCTAAATAAATATTGGTTGAATAATGTCATGATGAAAACGTAAACTTCACCGGAAAAAACTTTTAATTTTTTTTCTATTTATTTGTCTTGTTATCAATTTTTTCAATTTAAAATTGATAACTTCTGTATAAGGCAGATGTATAGAACTCTGAAGATTTTGTTTATTCTTTAACATTTACACTACCAATTATTTTTACAAATTAAAGGTAAATGGTCGAGTTTTGCAAGGAAGATGTCATTTGAATGCGTCGGCGATCATCAAAGGAATTCCTGGGCGGAAGTATAGGATCGTAGTTCTTCGGTGAGTTTTGTTTTTAATTTTGCCGATAGCAAAAATCAACAAAATGTGAACGTAGAAACGAAAAATATTAAAAGGTAGCAATTTTTGCACATCATTGTTGTTTTGTGGATGTCTTCATACTTATTATGTTCACATAATTGTTTTATACTCTTTCTTCTTACTGCTCACATGTATAATTTTTTAATACTCAAAAAATTAACTTGATATTGTAAAAAATGGAGCTATTATTAAAAGTTACAAATAATATGGATTCACGGTTATTTATAATCAAAGTGGAAAATGAAATTTTTATATACATAAATGTAAAATGTAAGATGAAATAAAAAAAAATTAAAAAAAAATTGTATTTACTGGAGAAGTGATCAAACAATTATCAATATAGTTTAAGAGTTTGGACCTCCTTCCCCCTAGATATTGTGATTTTGAATTTTCACTTCAAATTTATATGGGTCAATTTAAACCAAATTTTACAATATAAATTCGCAATCTATTAAATATTTGTAAAAATTTCGATTGATATGGAAAATATAAGTGCATTAAAAACAATTATGCTAATGATAAACGTTATAATCTCAAATTTGATAAAATCTTTATATAATTATTCTATATACCCTTCGAACATCACTGAATTGTTTATAAAATTATCTGTTTTTATGAAAATTATGCACATATTTTATTAAATTTTCATGATACAATCTCTGCTTAAGAACATCATCTTATAAAATTTTAATGAAACCTTTTTGAAGATGTTATAAACCACAGATTGCATCATAAAAATTGGAAAACATGTCTTTACGAAAACTGATACTTTCATGAAGAATTTTGTGATTTAATAGGGTTTTCTATGAGGATTTTGTAGAAATTTGAAGTTGTAGAATAATGCAATTCAAAGTTCTAGAGTTTTTAGATATATCATTTAAAAAAATCGAGATATAATGTAGCATAATTTACACATGGTTTCAACTTCTAACCAATCTATAAGTTGAGTGATTTTTCAAAAAAAACTTCCTAAGAATTAGGTCTTCGGATTCGAAAAAAATGTGTGATATCGATTTGTAATTTATTACATATTTTTTACGAATGTAAATCAATTTTGGAATCATGAATTCAATAAAAACGATAATGAGGATAACCCTTGTGATTTCATTTTCATCGAACCATTGTATAATTTTTATAGAATCTCTCATTACATCGACCCTTACTTTGTTGAGTTTCATATATCAGTTTCCGAAAACATATCGTTTGAAATGGTTATAAAACAGTAAGTACGTGCTTTATGAAAAAAACTTACTCCAATCCCAATAACAATATTTCAAAGAACAGACAACTTAATAAAAATGTTACGAAATGTTTTTATGGAACCAA
Source organism: Platygaster robiniae (assembly GCA_028476575.1). Taxonomy (NCBI): domain Eukaryota; kingdom Metazoa; phylum Arthropoda; class Insecta; order Hymenoptera; family Platygastridae; genus Platygaster; species Platygaster robiniae. The sequence continues at coordinate 45,992,901 of CM052020.1, forward strand.
AAATTTGATAAAGAATTTCACATTTTTTAAATGGATGAAATGAAAATTCAATTATTTGTGTGCATTAAAAACGTACGTTCTTATCAAAATTTTGGAGAATTCATGAATATCTTTTTGAAAAATTGAGATAAATCATATAATTTATATAACATAACAGGCTTTTCAACAACACTCTCTGAGGATTATGTATTTGGATTGTGAAATAGTTTCCCATATCATTTTGCAATTCGTTAGATGTTTTTTACGAATAATAATAAATTCTAGACTCATGAATGAAATGAAAACGATTTTAACGATAACCCTTGTGATTCTATTTTTATTAAAATCATTACATAATTTTTATGAAATTCCTTCTAAAATCTCACAACCCCATATGGGATTATAAAGTTTTGAAAACACATTTCATTACATATCAACGAAATATTGTCAGTGAAAAAGTTTTATAAAATAATAGTTATAATGTCACAAGGAACAAACTTCTTCATTAAAGTTTGATAAAATGTCTTTATGAGAACCGAAAATTTGATAAAGATATTAACTATTATTTATAAAATTTATTACAATTCTATAAAGTTTGTGTTAGAAAAGTAAATACTCTTCAAAATTTTGGAGAATGCATGAACATTTCTTCGCAAAATCGAGAAATAACGCATAGTCTACAGATAGTTCTAATAATTTTTTCAATTTCCGAAGCTTTTAAAAAACTTTCTGAAAATTTCGTCTTCTGTCAGAGCAATGCGATGATGAATGATCAAAAATTCAAGTCTATTAAAAAGGTTACGAAAACCCTGTATCTCAATAAGTAAGAGCATTCAACGTAAACAATTTCATTTTTCATTAAATCAATTGGAAAATTCAAAGTTACTTTTCATACATTAGGTATATTTTTCTTATACTTCACATTATGTAGGTGCAGAAATCCAACCCTAGTAATTTTGATCCTTATTAAAACCTCATAAAAAAATGAAATTCCTTACACAAATTCAATTCCCATAAGGTGCACTTAATAAGAACCTTAGAAGAATTTATCTTCTACTGTGACTTTAGAAACCTTATAAGAAACTGAAATTTCTAAGAGTTGATGAAAAAAATTGTGTAAGAGTTTTTTTTATAAGATTTTATCAAACACATTCTTATAAGAAATATCAGATTCTTATAAGGTTTTTATAAGGTTACATTATAAGAAATTGAATTTTCATAAGAAATTGTATTTTCTCATAAGGTTTTCAGAAGGCTCAAAATTACTAGGGATATATAGAGGAATATTCTTAGTCTCAGTGCAGATTAATTATAATTTCTTCTAGTAGAAACAATTTTTAAAATCCACTACTAACTGACCATGTTCAATTGTGTAATTGCAGAATGACACTATTTTATTTAAAAATATACTCTTCCTATATTGTATCACATAATTATTTTCCTTTAATCTGAACTTGATTCAGCTCAAAATATATATATTATATATAGATCAGGGCGACGAAAATGCGGCCAACGCGACGCGTCCTTTCAATTTTTTGCGGTGATGTCTCGGGATTCATTCACGCGGGCAAACGTTAGGTCAACACTCTCAGAGTGCTCTTTCGTTTCGTTATTTTGCTCGCAACAGTCAGCATCGTAACCTTGGCCTTCTCTTTTCTTTGCTCTTACACAACATTGACAGTCACGCTTTCGCGGGCCATTCGCGATCGAATTATTCGCCCACTATCATATGAAGTTGCAAATTTTTAAATAAAGAAATAACAAAACCAATAGGTTTTTCTTCTTCTACCTTACAACTACGTTTCACAAACTAAGTCAAATCTTGAATTGGAGAAAAAAACATAACAATAAGTGTCTTATAAAAAGTATGTCATTATACACAAGTTTTGAGCAGAAAAAATTTCCATAGATTACGCAGAGTAAACGCACTTTCAAGCTAATTAACCAAACGAGGATTTCACAAAACTAAATTCTTTAATTCCATATTTTTCTAGGAAATCTAACGTTGATTCCGCTGTAAAGGAAATTACTCAGTTTCCGCCCGTCCTGGATGACGAGGTAATGATTTGTCTGTTTTTATGATTGCTTATATTTTTGCAACGGTTGGATTTAAAACGACATAATGAGTTTGAAATCGTTTTCTAATATTCAAATGATATTGCAATAACTTCTATTGCCACTGCAATGCAGAACCAAATGTTTTGTGATGAATTATTAGAAATTTTTCATGTATTATTATACCAAGGTGAATTTATCTTTATAATAAAAACTAATGATGATATAAATATTCTACATTCTTAGTCAAACGTGCACAGAAAAAAAATAAAAATACAAGGCCTGTCATTGTCAATTTGCGATAAAAAATTTTCAAAAAGTAGAGAAAATCACATTTGCAAATCTATTCACACTTATCTACGAATACATAATACGTGACGAACCTTGCCACTTGTTAGAAATTTTCTTGCAAGCATCTGAGTAGAATATTCAAGTTGCTTGTTTTTGTGGACAATTTTACAGGCAATTTACAGTCAGTTCAAAGGCGTGCGTTTGGTAGGCGTGAAAAAGGGCCAGTATGGTCTAGGGTTGATGATCATCGAGGGAAAACACGCGGAAGTTGGACAGGGAATTTTCCTGTCAGATATTCAAGAAGGAAGCGCTGCTGAAATTGTAAGCTCAAAATACAGAAATTTGTAATTGTATAATTATGATTAATTTTATTATTTCTTGTGATCATTAGGCTGGTTTGAATGTCGGGGATATGATTTTGGCAGTCAATATGGACTGCGTTCTGGGAGCAACTTATGAGGAGGTATGTAAATTTGTTGTTTCTAGTTGACTAGTGTCACTGCAATAGTATTCTTTTCTTTATAAAAAAACACGAAATAGATTTTCTGCAAGTTCAGAGTATTCTAATAAGAGACATTAGTCTCCAAAAACGAGATTTTACGAGACTCAAGGATACTATACTCAGAAAGTAATTTGGTTTTCTTAACTAAATTTTTTTTCACCAGACTTAATTAATTTAGTCATATACCAACCTACTCTAATTTTTCCTAATTTGACTAAATTTATTTAGTAGAATGTATTTGGTACGACTGACTAAATTTTTTAGTCTGCTCAAATGTAGCATTTTTTCGTTTTCGAAGCATAATATTTAGTTTTGAAAAAAGATCTTTACTCGTTTCAAAAATGACAGTGACAGTGACTAGATCATTTATTCACATCGAAATAAAAAGTATTGTCGTTTCCACTCAAACTTACTTTTGTATTGATAAAAGATGCTTATAACTGCTCCCGAAGATGTATTTAGTATGACGTACTAAATTTTTTATTTACGTTGAACTTAATAGTACTGATGCTTTAATTATTTGTTTATTCCTTTGAAAAAAAAAAGGTTTCATCATTCTACCATAATTTTTTCATGAGTTTAACTAATTTTTACATTAATGTCTTACATAGAAGAATTGTTGATTCCATTTCCAATTTAGTTACTCGGAGAAAAAGCGTTTATTCTGCAGTAACAGGTCTTTTAGTATAATCGAATACCTTTTTTAATACTTGAAAAAATGTTAGTATAATAGTTTAAACTTTCAATGTATTCACTTGAACATAAAGTTACTTAAAGTTATATATTATTTATTTATATTTACATTTTTACTCTAAATCTTATAATATTTATAATATTTTAGTTACATCGAAGTACAATTTTTCATTCCCAAAAAATACTAAAATGAAAATAGCTAAAGATTTTTTTGAGTCATTAATAAAATACAGTAATTGTTACAAAACGCTTACGCTCTATGTAATAAACAATTTTAGTTGGATGAATAACATTTATTCTACATATACCTAAACAGATCAAGTTAAAAAATTGTACTCTTCAGTTACTTTTACTATATTGGCTTGGTGGCTTTAAATATATCTACCATATACGGGATACTAAAAAATTTGGTCATATTTACCAAAACATGGTTGACTACATGAATTTAGTCAATCGTATTACTTCAAAATATACAAACATTCTGAAATGTCTGTTATTGAAAACAGATTTCAAGATATTTAAGTAGTCGAAAGAATGACTTCAAAATTGCATTTAACACTGAAAAAAATCTAGAAATTATTACCTACAATAAAATATTGTTATGTAGAATCAGTCTGAAATATTGTACTTTCTGGTCGTTATTTACTGCATTTTTTTATGTCATATAATTAACATTGTCAAATGGTATCGTGATACATTTTGTTGTAAAGATTTCAAGATGTAGTGCATTTTGGAACACGTACTTCTGTCGTAGTTACTGCAATATCAGATTATTTCATACCTACTAATCCAAATTGTAAAATAATCTACCTAGTTATCCCTGTGTTACAATCTGTTTAGTTTTTTTTGCTATATTTTTGTATACTTTCTAGTGTAATATATTGTGATGTTTGATAATTGGCATTGTTAAATTATGCTGCAGATTTGACAGTTTTGAAAGTCTGGATATAATTTCAGAATCTGAAGCCATCGTTCAAAACACTTTCTAATACTTTGTGGCATTATAACGGACACTTTGCCTATTGGATTTTTGATTTTACATCCATGGCATGTTTTTGATGTAAAAAATGCAACGATTGTTAACAATTTTCATAAATAACTTTGTGAGCCTTTTGGGAGACAAGAAAACGTATCAAAAGCTAGAAATAGATAAAGAGTCTTGTGTATATGACTACATTATCTAATAGATTTCGAGGTTTTCATTTCGCTCGCGCGTTACAGCCCTCATCTTCGACTCGGGCCTTGAACTTCATGCTCCACCGAAATAATACATTGAATCTAGTCGCGTATTACATTTTTTATCTTGATAGCAAATAAATCATGCCTCATCGTCTTTTCTCGAACTATTGTAATGACGATTAAATTTTCACAACAAGATAAGATAAACCAATTCCTCACTCTTCATAATCTTTACAAGTTAAAATAATGCTTTGACGAATCCCGCAATCATAAAAAATTACTAATGCTACATTGCTTTTTAGAATAAAAACTTGAAAATAGAGATTACAGAGGACAGTTATGTTGAACGGCATCGAGCATGCAAGACTATTTTTAAAACTGTAGTCTTTTTAAACAGTGAACATTATTGACTACTTTTAATAATGGTCAATAGTATTTTCCAATTGTGTGTGCAAAAACCTTTAAAGTGTCCGGTAATGCTCGATGATCTCAATAGTGGTTAATAGTGCTACAAAGTTTTATATTTAGTCCAATAGTGGTTGATGAACATCTTTCAAATGTAACCTGGTACAATTTATTTTAACACTGGATCATTTCAGCCACTAGTCTATTTTTATTATTTTTCCTTACTTATTTAAACTTTTAACACTCTCATACTTACGTTAATGTTAAAATTAACAGTTTCGCTCTCTTTGCCCAGTAACAACAAACGAGGTTTTAGTGTACTATGTTTACTGATTACCACCCTTGACCACTAATAAAACACTATCAACGTTATTGACAGTGTTAAGTAGTGGCATATACTACTTAGAAAGGTTCGAATAATCACTTTAAATAACTGTAACAACAGTATAATTTCAATGGCATCCACCAAGCCAGTGCGGTTGGCGTTAGACCCCCCCCCCCCCCCCACAATGAGATCTTTTAAACGATTTCGATGAAATGCTTCTATTATTGGTTTTTACGTTTTGATATAAATTTTGAAATCTTGCATTGCATGATGTTTTTCAGAGAACAGCATCTGAATAGATTTGTGTTATTTTTTGGTATTTTTCATATATATCTTCTACGATTTGAAGGATTACTCAGTATTTCTGAAACCATTCGTATTCTTCAAGATCTATAAAATCTTACGGGATTTTCTAGTATTTTTATATATTTATAGCATTATCATTTAAATTTTTATAGATTCCGAGAATTACGAACTGTAAAATTTGGAGATTATTTAATTTTACGTCTTCAAAGGATTTTTCAGAAAACAGTGTCTCGATAGATATTTATTTCTTCTAGTATTTTTCGTATTTCTTCAGTTTTTCTACGATTTGAAGGATTGTTCAGTATTTCTGAAACTATTCGTATTTTTTAGGATGCATAATATGTTGCAGGGTTTTCTAGTATTTTTATATACTTAAAGCATTTTTATATAAATTTTTATGCATAGGTTTCTAGAATATTAAGCTCTAAAATGTAGAGTTCAATGAATTTTTTGTGTTCCAAAAGAATTTTTCAAAAAACCGGTTTTCTTTCTTTCAGTATGCTTCGTATTTTATCAGTTTTTCTACGAATGAAGGATCGTTTAGTTTTCTTGTATATTTTTGCTTAAATTTCTGGAATTCGACGCTCTAGTTTTGAAAGTTGTGTAGATTTTTAATATTCCATAGATAAACTTGTATTTTTCAATACATGTATATTCTTTTTGTATTTCCTAGTATTTATAGAATGTTGGAAAATTTTAAGCTTTTTTCCAAGATATCCCTTTGAATTTCAAGAACTATGTTTCCTAGATTTCAAATTTTGAAATATTTGCAGTATTTGGATCTATTTTACAGAAAACATTTTTTTATAGATTTAGAGTGTCCTCAACATTTTTTGAATTTTTAACAGATTTTAAAAATTTGAACATTTTTCTAGTTTTTTTATGGTTTTTATACACATATATTATTAGAATTCAATCCTCGAGAAATCAGAGTTTCTTGATTTCTGGGATTACAGAAATTTTCGAACAATTTAATAGCTTTTCAAAAAACTAAATAATATCTGGTATTTTTTGTATTTCATTTTTTTTGTCTATTCATAAAACTAAGTAAGGTTTCCTAGCACAATCTATAGATTTTAGCGATCCTGCTATAGATTTTAAGAACGAAGTTTTCCAGTATTTTCATGTATTTATATGCAGATTTCTAAAATTTATTGTCAGAATTGTGAAAATTTCAAATAAAAAGTGAAAAAAGCATGTTACACTTTGTCGATATTCGTATATAAATTACTACCATATCACTCTGTTTCATCTAGAATTATAAAATTTTACGATTTTCATCAGAAAACAAAGAAGTTGAAAAATCACTTACATCTAAATTTAAAAAAATTCTCTTTAAAGTTACAAATCGTTTTAAAAATTTGAAGAGACAGATGTGAAATTAATAACACGATTTTCGTTACTCATTACCAAAAAAAAAAGGGAACTCGTTCCTGTTATCGTTACTTGTTAATTAATGTAACGCGTTACGTTATCGTTGCACTAAAAAATGTAACGTTTTTGGATATTGTAATTTTAAATGGCTTATTGTATTTGCATCGCAGTCACTGCAAGCCTCTTAAAAAAAAAGTTGGGAAAGGCCCATAACTCCACCATTTGATATTTTTTTCATCAAATTATGTTTGTATAAAGAAGTTGACAATATTCTAATACAATAATAAAGCTTCCATGTAATAAAATTATGCGGTTTATACATTAAAAAATAATCCAATCCGTCCTTAAAAAAAGTGTATAACCCTTTGAATATCATAAAATATGTGTATAGTGTGGTAATAAAAAGTGTTTCTTTTTTTTACTTATTATGCATTCGTTATACATCTAAATGTTAAAAAGAAACGATGAACGTGTTTTTATTAATTGTGTATCTGTAATTATTGAGTTGCTCGTGTTAAATTTGTTGAAAACATAACAAAGATTCAATACATAAAGTAGAAGTTGTTGAAAACAAATGATGTTTTGATATTGCCTCATATATTTGATTATTTATTGATTTATTAATTCATTTCTCCATCTACCTATTTAATCTACATTTATGATGTACATCACGATGAATGGACCTTGTACCGTCAAACTAAATCAATTTCGATTGCATGTCATTCTTTAAGTGCAACATAAAAGTTGGAACCCTTCCCCCCCCCCCCCAAATACAGGTTCCTGTGCACGGGCCTGGCAACCACTATGGACCATTACTAAAACACCATTGATATCATGTTTAGTATCTCGTGAAGTTAAGAAGTTTCTAAAAGCTATGTAATCATAGCTGACCGAAATTTGTAACTACTACTATACCACTATTGACCAGTATAGTACACTTCTGTCCATTATTAGTACACTATTAGAATGACATATACTAGTTTATAGTAGTCAATGGTTTTTGAGTAGTTTTCAGCAGTTGATTTTGATAAGGGATACAAAATAAATATTACAAATCAAGTGAAGAAACTTGTTGAATGTTTAAAAACCGTAGACTCTGTTTTTGACAAAGATCATATTCGTTGCAAATGCAAACAGTGTGATTTATCCAGTGACTTTTAACAGTCCAGTAGATGTCAATTTGTGGTTCAGTTTCGAAAAACAATTTTTTTTTATTCCCAGCAATAGTAAAAGTCTACACTAGGTTAACGAAAAGACTCAGTCATGCAGGCATTTTTATTTTTTATTAATCATTGCTAGTGTAATGATACTAAGAAAAAAATTTTTTCTCAAGGCAACAAAAATGCTAAAGGAAGCCGAAGGTTTGGTCACCTTGACCGTTGTGAACCCGAACCAAAGTAAAATTGGACCTGATGGCAAGGTCGAAGGAGAAGGTTCTAAACCAGGTACATGACGTGAATTTTATAGTTTTTATTTTTTTTCTAGATAAGTAATCTAGATTATATTTTGTTTTTACTGAAATTGTGGCATTATTATATTTTACAGTAGAATAAATATCTATATACCTATTTTTCACTTCATTAAGGTAACAAAAAGTAATTAATAAGTAGGTAGGAGATAATTTCTAAGAAAAGTCTATTTTTCCTCCCACAACCTAGAATTTGGTTTTAAAAGGTTTGATTTACAAAAAAGATACAGGAAACAAACTTTTATAACCTCAACCAATTTCAACATCAAATATACTGTAAAATACTGTAACAACTTTTCTTAGTATGGTGAAAAAATTCAGTTACAATTTTACGGGTAAGTTTTTCGTTTCATGGAAAATTTTAATTGCGAAAAGGAATATTATTCATCTCATTTCAGAAGCAGTCAAAGAACCAGAAAAACCGAAAGAACCAGAAAAACCCGCAGATCCGAAAGATTGTGATATAAGAATTGGAAAAGACACCACAATAGAATTTCCCAAAGATAAAGACCAAGCTATAGGATTCAGTGTTATTGGTGGAACCGATACACCAACGGTAAACAAAATCTTTTTTCGATGTTTACTATAACTATATAGATATATGCTTTATTTCGAATGTTTATTAAAACAAGATTAAACAAACTTCATGCTCACTGCAAGAGTAATTAATAAAAAACGTTCATTACTTCGGAAGTAATAATTTGGATTAAAGTTTCAATGATTCTGGGGTTGATTAAACAAAATAAATTGAAAGAAATGATTATGATGATATCACTTATAAAAAATTCAATTGAATCATAGGAATAATTTTTGTTTCTAGTTCATTAAATAATTAAAAAGTAAATGATGTAATTTCTGGTCCAGAATGGCGTTTTTATTTTGGACGTGTACCCTGATGGAGCAGCTGGTAAAGATGGTCGTCTGAAACCTGGGGATCGCATAGTTGAGATTAACAAAGAAAGTTTCAAGACCATGGAGCAGGATAGGGCTCACCATTGTGTCATGAAAAATCTCCAAGGACCTGTACGTGAACCAATTAATATAAAGTGTGAAAAATATAGCTTTTGAAAAATAATCCAAACTTGCACACGTCTTTTTAAACAAAAATATATAGGTTTAAACGTAGAATGAATCATAAAATAAGTGCATAAGTGCAACATTGTTCTTGCTCATTTTGGAAGATGCTATCTGATGAATCTGACTTTTATTTTGTAGTTAATTTCCTGACATTATTTTGTTTGTAGATCATAATGATAGTGCATCGAGCAGAAAACCAATTCGAGGAATTTGAAGTAGAAATCCAGAAAAAAGCTGGAAAAGGAAGTGGGTTGTGCGTGGCTGGTTTCAAAAGTGGAAAAGGAGCCTACATATCTGAAGTGGTAAGTCGTCCATTTTTACTGGTACTCTACTACTATTCATTTTCAAAAGTATAAATGAAATTCAATGATGGAGAAAAGTACATTTTTGGAGTCGTAATTCCCTGACTATCAATAACTCTTGTTCAAAAGAGTATGTAAAAATTATGTTTCGTTGTGAATAAAGTGTTTATTATCTGAAGTATCATGATTATACATATAAATCAGTGGCGTCGCAACGAAATTTTACATGGAGGGGCAAACTCAAATGTCAAAAGGCTCAACATATATTTATTCTAATGTAGATACATATCAATCAATATTAATCCTAACAATATAACATCTTAGAGATAAATTTTCAAGCTCAACAAAATATTATATTACTTTCTATGTTAAATCACAGCATCTCATTTTTATTGTTTCTCAGTATTTATTTTTCCAGTATGTTTACCATTTTCAGGATTATCTTGTATTTGTAAAAAAAAAGATACAATTGATTTTTATCATCATGCTTTAGGACTCAAAATTACATTGATTTTTAATATTTACATAGATATTCGAAAAAATTATATTTTCATACTCAGGCTTCCCTTTATAATGTTTTTCATGGAATGATCGTATTTTTAGGATATTTTGTATTAACTTCTATTAATAGAATTTTTCAGGATGTTCTAGTTTTTTTTACAGATTATAAGCATTTTTCGTAGATAGTCATTCAAGTTTACAAAATTTGATGGTACGTATAGAATTTTGAGTTTTTTAGATTTTCAGAGATTTCCAGAATTTCTGAAAATACATAATATTTTTAAAGATAACTGGTATTTTATACATAACCAGTTTTTTCAGTACTGTTTGTATTTTTTTGGTATTTTCACAATTTAAACAGTTTCTTGTGTTTGTGATATATTTTGAAATATATGTTTTTAGATTCAAGGTATTAGAAATATTTTGTTTTTGTTCATTCTATACATTCTATTTCAGGAAATGATATCGATATGGATTTTCAATATTTCAAAATTTCTTAACTTTAAGTATTTTTCATATTTTTTTAGTATTTTTTAAAATATAGCAGGGTTTTCTAGGTATTTCATAGATATCAAGTATATCTCAAAATTTCAACATAGATTTCTAGAATATGCTACTTAAGAATTAAAAATATAAGAGATTTTAAGTCTTTCAATTAATTCATCAGGAAGCGGTAAGTTTATGAAAAGAAAGATTTCCTGAGATTTCGATCATTTTTAGACTTATTTATATTTTTCAGCATATACGAAATTTTCTTATATTTTCAAGTATTTCTCTTGATTTGTAATATTTTTATGGATCGCTATGTAAATTTCAAGAATTGGATGTTTTAAATTTCAAAGTTCCATAGTTTCCATAGTTTTTTCGTATTTTGAAAAATTTTTCAAAACACAGGTTTTTGTAGCTTTCTAGTATTTTGAATAATTCTAGCTCTTTCAGAATTGTTCATATTTTTTAAATATTTATAAAATTCGAATGACCTTCTGTCACTGTATTAGGTTTATACTTTTTACATAGATTTTTACAACGAGATGCTCTAGGATTCAAAGTTCTATAGATTTTAGGTAAATAAGTGAATTATCTAAAAAATTTTATCTCTAACTTGTTTTTTTGTATCTTGCAGCACCTATCAATTTCTGAACCATTTATATACGAATTCATTCATTTTTATTTTCAACGTTATTATACATGATAGTTCATTTTTTTTTAAATATATATCGAAATTTATTCATCCATCATTGGTTTATTTATAGATTTTCTTAGTTCATTCATCTATCTACTTTATTCATAAAATTTTCTTCAAATTTATTGAGTTATAAATTTGTATATAAATATGTAGCACTCATAAATTTTTTTATTCATAAAAACTCCTACGGATTCCTAATTCTTCCGTGAAATCCTATATCGATTTCTATTATTATATATATTATATTCTGAGAAAGTGAAAAGTAATTATATTCTAATTAAGCTAAAAATTTTTAAAACTGTCTAACATTAAACAACAATTTTTTTACCACTCCGTTGGAATTTGATGCTTTATAAAAACCCCATAAAATCATTATAAAAATCTGACTTTTCTTCTAAAATTTTCGATTTCTGACGGAGCAATCTTAAAAAATTCTTATAAGGAAAATTTTTTTTAACTTAAGTTTCCTTATAAGGAACTTCCAATTCCTCATATCTTTCAATCTTTGAAATTCTTGGTTCATTTGTCTTTATTCGTAGTAGTTGGTAATTAACAATAAGATAATTGTCATATCCATTGAATTAGGTATTAAGTGTGTATGCATTATTATAATTATCATATTATGTTATTCATGTTTTGCTTCTCACAATAAACATTTAAGAAATTAAAATAATGGAGCCATAGCTTAGAGGGTTAACGCGCGAGCTGAAACTTGGAGTCCCCGGTTTCAAATCCACTTCCCGGCAATTTTTTTTTTGTCTTCTGCATAATATTATTTTCTGACAAATGATAATTGATCAACTTAATGAATAAGTTCTTTCAGCGCATTATATGTTTATTTTAAATTACAGTAACAATATGATTTGAGAATTTGAATGTAAATTCAAATGAGAAATCAAATTTTATACTCATTATAAAATTTCAAATTCCTTATAAAAAGACCTTATAAAACATCTTTATAAGGGTTTCATGAGGTTTTCATATAGTTCAAAGTTACAAGGGCTTTTAAACACTTGAATGCATTGTTACTAACTGTTAATATACACCGAATTCTCTATTTTACATGATTCGAGCACAAAATACTTTATGAAAAATTGAAAATTATGGTATAGGTGCCAGGAGGCAGCGCTGCGGAAACGGGAAAAATTCTACGTGGTGATCGTGTGGTCGGAGTGAGCGGGGTCGATCTTCGCGACGCCCCAGTCGAGGAAATCGCGATCCACATCAAAGTCTCGAATCCCGTGCAACTTAAACTTGCGAGGTACAAGAACAGGAAATGACAGGTCAGTTTTACCTTCTTATTCTTATTTATAATAAATTTTCAATCATTTACATTATTTCTCAACGATGTTCCATAAATTATATAACTTAGGATAATTACAGTTCTAACGAAAATTTGAGGATTTTATAGTAATTTAAAAAAAATATGTGAACATGTTCAGAATGAATGTTTTAAAATGTTTGTGACAGTTGAAAAAGCTTGTATATTTTGTTTTTAAAATAGGATTCTGCGGGCAGAACTGTGCGACCTGACTCAAAGCTGGGGAAAAGTTTCGGGCTCTCTAGTGGTATTTACGTACATGTACATACAAGTATTTATACGTACATCGGCGAGAATGGAGAAACGTGCACATACATACAAACTACGTTAATTCGAGCGTGCGACTTGTCGTGCGTAATTAGGCTGTTCATGTAGGGAATGCAATAAAAGAATTTTTACGATAAAATTATTGTGCACGAGAGAATGGGGTACCTCACGATGACGTGATATTTAGTGAAATTGTAGATTTCGTTCGTGACACTCTTGTTTCATCTTTTCCCATAATCTCAACATGAAATCAACAAATCTGAACTCAATTACTCACTGGTGTATATATATTATATTCAAAAAGATTGTAAAACTTCAGGGTTAATTCGTGACCTTGGAAAAATTGAACTTTCATGTAAGCAGATTTTTCTTTACAAAAAAATGTTCGTGAATGAGAAATATCTCATTAATGGGATGGAGAAATTACATTCTACGTCACTGAAATGTTCTGTAAATCTTCTATTGTTACTGTACTGGGATACTAAGATATTTTCTATAGAATGTAGCCGAAGAAAATGACCAAAGTATCAGATGAAACAAGTACTAAAAATGACAAAAAAGTGTGTAGAGAAACAAACTGTGAACTCTTTAGAGTATATATGATAGATATTTCCCTCGTTTTGGCGGGGTTTGTTATTTCGTACTGATGTAGGAACTAAAGCTTTTATTCTCACTGCAAATTGTTTTAAGTGCTCTTAGAATCGACATTTCAAAACTGTAATTATTATGGAGAACTCGAAGTGTACATTTCTTTTGCATGGCAGATGTTGGGGATGGAATAAACGAATGTTACATTTCGATTCGTGTTTTTTTTATTCCTATTGTTGTTTGGAATTCAGTTATTTACATTTCATCGATGATCTGAATTTTAATTTACTTTTTTTCGAAAATTTGCGTTCTAATCGACAATTTTCAGGCTCCAAATTCCAGGGCTTCCAGTGGCGTAGGAAAAAAGGAGTTCTAACGTAAAAATAAAGAAAAAGTGATGATCATGAATAATTATCAATGAAAATGAGCAAAAATGATCAAAAGTGAGCTTACTAAAATCTTAAGCACATGGGACAAAGTTTCATAAAAATTTTGAAAGTTAAAGAAAATTTAGAGTTATTTGTTGTGCCTATAAAAAACAACAATTTCAAAGATAATCTGAATATTAAATTTAAAAATAACAATTCAAATGAGTTCAATGAAACACCAGTTAAATAAAATTATACAACAAAAATAATAACCATCCTGAATTCAAAAGAGCTTTCTCGTCATTATAAATATTTTGCTACGATGGGAAACAAAATTGTTTATTCAGTTAATGTTCAAGAAAAGTTAAAATCTATGATAATGCTAAAAATCTAAAAAATTAGAGAATCTTGGCGCAGACAAGTTTAAAAAATTGTGAAGAAATCGATGAAAATACCTGAAATTCAAATTATTTAAGAACTAAAAAAAGTTACAATAAAAGTAATAAGAATTGATTAAAGAGCTGTTTTCTGCAAAAATTTGTTAAATACTGTAGAACTAAAAAATTTCTAATTTTAAAGTATCAAATTCTAAGCAATGTATTTATCAATCTTTATAATAATTGGAAATGTAAAAAATAACAAAAAATGCCTACAAAATTTTTCTAAACACTAAAAACCATTGCACGTAGATTTGTTCTTACAATTAGAAATCTATAGAAATACCAAGAATTTACAAAAATTTGATTACTGTAGCATAAAATTCTCGATATCTTTATAACAATTTAGGAAAATACTAAAAATATCTACAAATACAAGAAAATCCTTTTTATTTCATGAATACTGAAAAATACGAAAAAAAATGTCACTATCATTATTCGAAACATTTTAACTTCGAATGTTAGAACATAAAAAACTGAAAAGTCACATAGAAATATCATAAAATATTATAAAATTCTTTAAGTTATAATAATACCCACTAAGAAAACACGAAAAATATCGAAAGTTTGAAAATTTGTAAAAAATATTGTGCTTTATGAAAAACTATTAAAATTTTTGAAATCCATGAAACATTTAATCCTACCGGGTCTAATTCCATAAATTCATACAATAATTCCATAGGAGTATAAGGAATCTAACAAATAAATGTTTATTACTACAAATTTTCAAAAAAATACAAAAAACACGAAAAATTCCGAGATCTGAGTACTGACAACCTAAACGCATATTATTTTTCTAGGAATTTATAAAAATATGTAATCTATTTAGAACCCAGATTAAATGCTTGGATTATAAATATTATAGTAATCTATTACACAATTCTTAAAAATACTGAAAGTAAAGAATATAGCAGAAAGTACTAAAAATTACGAGAATTCCAAGAATTCAAAATTTTACTTTTATCAGATGTAGAAATTTTTGTTAAGTCTATAGAAATACTATAAATATATACAACCTTAAACTCTAGTCCATAGGATTTTGAAAATTCATATAAAAATCTTCAGTGAAATCATGTAACCCTTCAATTTTTATTATTACACTGAAGTAATAAATATGACAATCATTAAACGTACTCAAAATTAAAAATAAGTATAATTCAAAACTCACTATAATTACTTTCAAAATGATACTGGCAAAAGTGGTAAAAATTTCAACACTTATTATACCTCCAAAATTATTTTAAAGTGAAAAAAATCTAATGAAATGTTAAACTATCAAATCTGAAAACTAAATAATGAAAGATAGTGCTCTTCATCTCAAAAATATCACATGCAACGATAATATTTCAAAATCCTCAATTAGTAATTTCATTTTTAATAAAGTTTCTTCCATCCATGACCTAAAATTAATTTCACTCCTTCACCATGTCCCATATAACTCCTGCCTATCACTTAAAAATCTAATACAAAACTCTCCAAAAATTTCTAGATACCCTCAAACATCAGATAACTTCAAAGTCCACCTTCCGATGAGAAAAATTCCAGTTTGAAAACAAGTTATATTCGCGTCCTGGCAAAACGTTCGAATGATTGTTATACCTTGTACTTTCACTTGAAAAATTCTGAACAGAAAAAGTGTGGCGATGTAAAAGTTTTACCCGTTCATTTATACCAGATCTGAAATATATATACAAATTGAGAGAAAAAGTTCATGTATACAAATTCAGTTACATCTGATAGGTAGCACAATTATTTAAGAATTCTATAAATAAATGAGGGTCCAAATTTTTTACGAATGAAAAAAACGTTTCTTCATATTTTTGCTAATGACATTGAACCTCTGTAATATTCAAAAAATAAATTGCGAAAAAATTGTTTTCAACGCCATTAGCGAACTAGGCAACACTTCGTTTTCGCTTTTTTTCCGCGAGAAAAAAAAGTAAGCTCATTCTCACTTGGCCAGTGGGACGAGCGAGGAAAGTCGGAAACAAATGAAAAATGGATCGAAATGTAAATCGATCAATTACCATTCTTGGTTCTCGAGAGCAGTCAAGTGCATGGCTTTCTTCCCGGAGTCACTCGTGTGCAACGACATCGGCGGGCCCAGGTTGGCTCAATTTCAGATAACGCGTAAAAAGGGGCCGTTGTTTTCTCGCCATGACATAAATAATCCGCGTTGCTATTGAATGAGTAGCATTAAAAAAATCACAAGAAAGTACTTGTCTAAATATTCCGAGCATCAACAGTGAAATTGAAAACCCGGTCTTGACTAGGACTAAAATTCAACATTAAAGAAGTAAAATCTGTCTATTTTTGCAACGATACTCAAAAAAATTAATCTATTCATAGATGCTTTGATGGATCAATATGTAGAATCAAGTCTTCAACAAAATTTGATTTTCGGGAGGTATTCATTGAAAAAATTAAATCTTTTTATATCGATTTGATGATTTTGAATTTTTGTCTATCTTGTCTTGATTGCGCAATTTTTAGATTTTTTCGACTTTCGGGTATTTGAAAGTCATGTATGTCAACTTTGATAGACAAACATTATTTGATGAAAAAAATATCAAATGGTGGAGTTATGGGCCTTTCCCAACTTTTTTTTTAAGAGGCTTACAGTGACTGCGATACAATATCCAAAAACGTTACATTTTTTAGTGCAACGATAACGTAACGCGTATCATTAATTAACAAGTAACGATAACAGGAACGAGTTCCCTTTTTTTTTGGTAATGAGTAACGAAAATCGTGTTATTAATTTCACATCTGTCTCTTCAAATTTTTAAAACGATTTGTAACTTTAAAAGGAATTTTTTTAAATTTAGATGTAAGTGATTTTCCAACTACTTTGTTTTCTGATGAAAATCGTATAATTTTATAATTTTAGATGAAACAGAGTGATATGGTAGTAATTTATGTACGAATATCGACAAAGTGTATCATGCTTTTTCACTTTTTATTAGAAATTTTCATAATTCTGACAATAAATTTTAGAAATCTGCATATAAATACATGAAAATACTGGAAAACTTCGTTCTTAAAATCTATAGCAGGATCGCTAAAATCTATAGATTGTGCTAGGAAACCTTACTTAGTTTTATGAATAGACAAAAAAAAATGAAATACAAAAAATACCAGATATTATTTAGTTTTTTGAAAAGCTATTAAATTGTTCGAAAATTTCTGTAATCCCAGAAATCAAGAAACTCTGATTTCTCGAGGATTGAATTCTAATAATATATGTGTATAAAAACCATAAAAAAACTAGAAAAATGTTCAAATTTTAAAAATCTGTTAAAAATTCAAAAAATGTTGAGGACACTCTAAATCTATAAAAAAATGTTTTCTGTAAAATAGATCCAAATACTGCAAATATTTCAAAATTTGAAATCTAGGAAACATAGTTCTTGAAATTCAAAGGGATATCTTGGAAAAAAGCTTAAAATTTTCCAACATTCTATAAACACTAGGAAATACAAAAAGAATATACATGTATTGAAAAATACAAGTTTATCTATGGAATATTAAAAATCTACACAACTTTCAAAACTACAGCGTCGAATTCCAGAAATTTATGCAAAAATATACAAGAAAACTAAACGATCCTTCATTCGTAGAAAAACTGATTAAATACGAAGGATACTGAAAGAAAGAAAACCTGTTTTCTGAAAAATTCTTTTGGAACATAAAAAATTCATTAAACTCTACATTTTAGAGCTTAATATTCTAGAAACCCATGCATAAAAATTTATATAAAAATGCTTAAAGTATATAAAAATACTAGAAAACCCTGCAACATATAATGCATCCTAAAAAATACGAATAGTTTCAGAAATACTGAACAATCCTTCAAATCGTAGAAAAACTGAAGAAATACGAAAAATACTAGAAGGAATAAATATCTATCGAGACACTGTTTTCTGAAAAATCATTTGGAGACGTAAAATTAAATAATCTCCAAATTTTACAGTTCGTAATTCTCGGAATCTATAAAAATTTAAATGAAAATGCTGGAAATATATAAAAATACTAGAAAATCCCGTAAGATTTTATAGATCTTGAAGAATACGAATGGTTTCAGAAATACTGAGTAATCCTTCAAATTGTGGAAGATATATACGAAAAATACCAAAAAATAACACAAATCTATTCAGATGCTGTTTTCTGAAAAATATCATGCAATGCAAGACATTAAAATTTATATCAAAACGTAAAAACCAATAATAGAAGCATTTCATCGAAACCGTTTGAAAGATCTCGTTGGGGGGGGGGGGGGTTCTAACCCACAAACCCCCTCCTCCCTGTCAGCACGTTCTTGCAACTTTTTAAGAAAATTCGTTTTTCGGGCGAGGTTTATTAAAAAAATTTAAGTTTTTCATAGCAATTTGATATTTTCGAGTCTTTGTCTATCTTGTCTTAATTACGGAATTTTCAGATTTTTTCGACTTTCGATATTTTAAAGTCATGTACTTATTTATTTTCGGAATTGCATGTTTTTCAGTTTTTAATTTGATTTTTATCAACTTATTGCAATCAAGATAAAAAATTTGTATATACATAGCTATATTTTAGAAGTTCTCGATAATTATGTAAATTTTGGCAGTTTTGACAGTTCACAATCCACAATAGTTCATTATTTCAAAATATTTTCGGTGTTCTGAAAAGTTTCGAAAATTCTTATCATTTTCACAGTGTCATTGTTTACAATAGTTATAGAAAATAAGAAAAGTGTTCGATAGTTTCACAGCTTTGACGAATTTAGCAGTCATCAATTTAATAGTTCGAGAAGTTTATCATGGTTACAACAATGAGTTTTGATAATTTTGAAAGATTCACAGTTTTTAATAACTATTACTTTAACTTCGTATTATGAAGTTTTGAAAAATTTCAAAAGTTTTATATAGTTTGACAGTTCTTGATATTTACACGAGTTTTGGCAGTTTTAAAAATTTAACATTTCATAACGTTCTCATAAATTAAGTAATTTTTTTGTGCTTTGAAAAACTTTGAAAATTCATACTACTTATGACAGTTTAATCGCTCACAAGAATTATAGAAAATCGAAAATTGTTGGAAAGTTTGACAGATTTGACATATTTTACAGTTACAGAAATACATATTTTAGAAGTTGGTCATTGTTACAATGTGGACGGTTTTGAAAATTTCTGTTTGTAACAATTGTGAGTTGCACATTTCAAAACACTTATGAAGTGTCGAAAATGTTTTAAAAGTTTGCATAGATTTTCACAGTACTTAATATTGTTGTAAGTTTTGAGAGTTTCAACATTTCTAGCAGTTAGTTTCAGTTATTAAGTTATAAATGACTTTTCGATTGTGTTGACATTATAAACAGTCCTAACAGTTTTCAAGTTTTCATAATTTTCGGTTCTTCTACTCCCTAAAGTTCTTCACTTTTTCGTTCTATACATGATAAATGGTTGATAATTGTTAAGAATACTTAGTTTTTTTTGTCAATATAAACAAATTTTACAGCAATTAAAATATTACTTCAACAGTGTCGATTTTTCAACAGTTTATATTATATTATTTTTCTTAGTTTTGACAGTGTAGGTTAGATTCAAGATTCGATATACATAGCTTAAGAAAACCATTGTTTGTAGCAAATGTATAGACTAAATAAGAGTTTTTTCCTTTTTAAGTATGCATTCATGTTGAAAAAAAATGTAACAAATCTTTTTCTCGTTCCAATTACCAACTCCAAATTCCTTCGACTACCTCTCCAAACCTTGGCATCTCCACATCTAACACCAATCCCCACTGACCAGAAGCCCCCTTCATAAACACTTCATTTAAAATCAAGTAACATCGATTCATCATACACCAACTTTCCATTCATGCAAATTTCCTGGACTGACCAAGATTCACGATGATCTCGACGCCCGAAAGTCATGAAATTCCCTTCTATGTCTCTTGTATCAAATTTCTCGAATTTCGGGATTCCGGTTCTGATTCGAGAGCGAATAAAAAAGATCGCAGGCTTATTTTATAAAGTAATAGCCAAGTCGATATACACACGCGGAAAGGAGGGTCAGGCCTCCAAGCCTACTTTCTTTTGGATTGTCTGAAGAGGGGAACTGGTGCTTGCTCCAAGGAACGGACATGCTCAACGCTCAATACGCAGTGCATGCTAGACCCGCGAAGACTAAGTGAACGATCTCGACATCAATGGGCACCGCGGCGCCGATTCAATCTTGTTAAATCGCGCGTGACATAACCCAAGTGACGTTCCGTATCAGCGACACTTTTCTGGAATTACAATTGCCCGTGAGTGCACAAGTTTCCTTTTTTTTTGTCTTCGTCCTGAAGAAGGAATACACCCTTGATTGATATTTTTGGTTTTTTCGTGAGAAGGAAAAATGTCCTGGGTGTATATGGAGTGCGTTTTCAAGAGGGATTATTTTGAGAAAATGTATTTTCTTTGGGATTCTAAAGTTTTGGAACTTGGATGATCTGGTTACAGAATTACAATTTTTGAATGGTTGATGTAGATTTTGAGTATTTCAGGGGTTGCAAGAGTTTTTGGTAGTTTTGTAGATTTTTGTAATGTTTTTATAAATTTTTTGAAAATAATTTAATGGATTGTTTTTGAGACTTATGGAATCTCATGCTATAATAATGATTTTTAGTATTAGAATTGATTCCAAAGAAAAAAAGGGACTTTTATGTAGGTTTACAGTATTTTTCAAGTGTATGTACAATTTGAAGAACTTTTCGGTGTTTTTATGAATTTCTATGAAGATTTCTAGAATTCTATGCACCAGGATTCAAAGTTTATATAAATTTTTGAGAAAATTGCATCTGCATGATTATTTAGTAGTAATTGATTTTAGTATATCTCGCGAATTTCTAGAACTATGTTTTCTCGAGCATCGAATTCTCTAAAACTGTAAGGAATTCTTTAAAAATACAAGAAAATGTTGGAAAATTTGATGAATAATAAAAAATTCTTAGAATGGACGACATTTTTGAATTACGTCAATTTGAATTCACGTCAATGTTATGTGTCTAGAAATTGATTCACAGGAATCTTCAAAAATACTAAAATCTAGGTAAAAACCAAAAATTCTTTATAAATTCATAAATACTTTGTAAATGCAAGAAATACGTAAATCTATTACTACTGGAAATAAAACTTCGGAATCTAGAGCATTTTACAGTATTTTCTAGAGTATTTGAAGATTTCTATAGTTTTCGAAAATTCAATCTCGCTAAATCCTAATTCTGAAAATTTTTATGATATTTCTAGATTTTCTAAACAATTATATCCATAAAAATTGTAGTACATCATTGATTTCTAAGATTTTCATATTTTACGTTATTTAAAGGAATTCGTAGTATTCTTTGGTAGTTTTAGTGTTTTCTAGTATTCCTACAAATCGCTTTTTAGTTTTTATACTTCTAGAATTTAATACTATAGTTATGAAAACTTCAGTGATTTGTTGCAATCAAATTTGTTTGTTTTTCAAAAAAAAGATCTTTGTAGATGTATTCCACCGTAGATTACATTTTCTGGAACCATTTTTTGAGATAATGTATTTCCTTGAGGATGTTATAGTTTTGGAACTTTGACAATTCGATTAGAGAAGTACGATTTTTCGATTCTAAATACAGATTTTAGGTATTCCATTGATTGTCAGGATTTTGGTATTGATTGTTATTCATTCAATTTTAGAGTATTTTCTGATATTCTGATAGATTTTTAAAATATTTTTTAGATCACTCTTTAGACCTCTACAATTTGAACATTTCAACGACTTACAATAAAAGTAACCTTTTTTTGAAGAAAACAATTACTTTTATACAGATTTCCAGTGAATTTGGTTTTATTTTGAGGTTCTTGAGATTCATAATAAATTTTCAGAATTTTTTAACATTTTTATGGATTTTTATTATATGTCTAGGATAATATGCTCTAGATTCCGAAGTTTAATTTCCAGTTGCAATAGATTTCAGTATTTCTCGCATTTACAAAGTATTCATGAATTTCCGAAGAATTTTTTAGTTGTTTCATGGATTCCCCGTTTTTTTGAAGGTTCCTGTGAATACATTTCAAAACAAATAACATTGACGTAGATTTTGAGTAATTTAAGGAAGTCTTGCATTTTTAGAATTTTTCAGTATTTATCAGATTTTCCAACATTTTCTTGCATATTTAAGCATTTCCATACAGTTTTGAAGAATTCAATGCTCGAGAAAACAAAGTTCTGAAAATTTTCAAAAGATGGTCATAGATTTGATAAAAAAAGAGTAATAATCAAAATTGAAAGGATATCACCAATTTCAAGGATCTCCGTATTTCATGGCAATGCTGAATTAGTGTTCTACTTTTTTTATTTATATAGTTTTTTAGTATTTTGATATGTAGATCACTCTATAGACTTTTAAAACTTGATAGCCTATTATTGAAAACTTCAAAGATTTCTGTATTTGAACTGGATCATTTAAAAAATTACTCAATTTTTTACAGATTAAAGGTCTTTTTTCGTAATTATTTATTGTATATACAATTTGAAGGATTTTTCGTTACTTATAAGGAAATACTCCATAGCCTCATGCAATTATATGCTTGAAGATTAATAGTTTTATACTTCGAAAAACTAATGCATAATTAAATATCACTAGATTTCTATTAATAATCAAATTTTATCAGTATGTATGAAATTTCGGAAGATTTTCTAGTATATTCTAGATTCATAGTATTTTTGAAGACTGCTATATTTTAAATATCTAGAATTTTATGCCCTTGTCTTAAATTCAAATTTCTGTTGATTTCGAGTATTTTTATAGAATACTTGGAAAATCGAATAAAAAAAAAAATTATTTTTCTCTACAGAATTCTTGTGTTTTCATATTTTTTAAGTATTCATAAGATATTAAAGCATTTCCTCGCATTTTTATAGATTTCTATGTATTTTGACAATTGTTACATTGATGTAAATGATTTAATGCTCTAGAGTTTAAATTTCAATTGATTTTGAGTATTTCAATGGATTTTCAAGTATCTCTTTGTATTTCTATAGATTTATAGTAATTTTGATGAAACCTAACCTAATTTAACTCTAAAGTTTTCTTAAATTTACCTAATTTTTCTGCATTCAGAAGATTTTCAACATTTCTTTGTATTTTTTAAGATTTATAGTATTTTTGACGATTCTATATATAATTTGATGTACAAGAATCCAAATTTCAATTCATCTCGAGTATTTTAATAAATTTTTTTCAGAAATAAATATACATATATTTTTCATACTCTACAGATTTCTTGTATTTTTGTATTTTCTAGGTATTCATAAGATTTTCTAGCATTTTCTGGTATTTTTCAACGTTTTTTAGTCATTTCTAAGATTGTTATATGGATATAAAGATAAATAATTTGATACTCTAGAATTAAAACTTCAATTAATTTTAAGTATTATATTAAATTTTTTTAAAATTAAATGTACAAAGATTTTTTGTATTTTATAGATTTCTTGATTTTTTATATTTTCCAAGTATTTATTATATTTTATGGTATTTCCTTGTATGTAACAAAATTTATAGTTATTTCGTATATTGTTTTATAGATATACATGATTTGATGCTCTAGAATTTAAATTTTAATTTATCTAAGGTATTGTCTATAAATTTTCTTCAAAATTGAATGTACATAGATTTTACGTACTTTACAAATTTCTTGTGTTTACCTATTCTCAAAGCATTTGTAAGATTTTATAGCGTTGCATTTGTTTGATTTGGTTAAAGCGTTATTAAAACATCTCTTCCTAATTGATGGTAACTTGGGACTGTAATTATATTTTTTTAGAATTGGCGATGAAGGTTCTAGAGTTTCCTGGTGAAAAATACAATTCGAAGACTGTAATTATAAAATAGTAGCCTTGTGTTTTCATTGATTACCAGGATATTCTCAATATTGCTACATTTTTCTTCTAGAATTTGATGCTCTAGAAGTCAAAGTTTCATAGATCTTAAGTATTTTGTACAATTTTCGGAAAATACTACTTCTGCAGATTTCATTTTTTCTGAACGTTTTTCCAGAATTTGTATGATTCTCTGGTATTGTAATAGATTTGTATTTAGATTCCTAGTTTTTTACACTCAAAGATTCCAAGATTTTGAACGTTGGTTTATTTGTTGATTATAACTTTTCTTCATTATTCACTCTGTTGAGGTATATTTCAGAATTTAAATTTCTACGCTATCTCAGTCGAAAATTGTAAGTTAGGAAATCTTCTTGAGTTAAACTTCTTTCAAAGCCAAGATCATTATTTTTTGTTAGTAAAATTCCAAATTCTGAATTTCGTTTAACTTTTACAACTTACATAAAACCATTTATCAAGTCATTTAGATTCCAATTGCTACGTTTCTGATAATTCGTCCTTTTTTTGTAAATTTATCATTACAATCACTATTGATTATCATTATTCACAGTTTCATGCTACACATATTTCTCCATCATTAGTAGTTTCATTTCAGTAAATTTCAAGAGATCGACATTCCATAACCCCTCTGCCTACGCCCTTGCCTCCCAATCAGGGAAAATTGCAATTTACGTAAAAGGATAGGTTTTTCATTTCTTCAATTAAACCATTAGTGCAGAATCACGAAAGTAAAACTCGTTTTCGCGAATTTCCCGATGCGCTTGTGGAGCGTTTCGGAAAAAATTGATCGATTTTTCCGTCATGTTAATGAGGTTGTGCAACTCGGTTGCGCAACAATCGCGAACCTTAACGAACGAGTGGGAATGATCTTTTACCTGAACCAGATTCGTCGTGTTGATCGTTATGTGCGAAAATCGGCGAGTTTTTCCGCGATGTTTGGGGCGTTTCAGCGGAGCCTGAAAAGAGAAATTACAATGCACCCGGAACAATTAATCGCGTGCGTTGGTTTTCTTCGCTTGGCGAACGAAATTCATCGGAAAACTCTGCGATTTCTTTTTCTCCGAATTTTGCACAATTATCTGCGAGCGTGGCAGAGCGTTATCGGCGAGATCGCGAAATCATTTTTTTTATATCTCGATATGCTTTCGCAAGAGAAAAAAAAGGTAATATATGGTGGAGGTTACGTCAGATTCGTGAACAAAGGAATTAATAAAAGCGGAAGTTGCATTTGTTTGATTTGGTTAAGGCGTTATGAAAACATATCATCCTAATCGATAGTAACTTGGTATGTAATTATGTATATTTTTTTTTTAATTGGTGATGAAGGTTCTGGAGTTTCCTGGTGAAAAAATACAATTTGAAGACTATAATTACAAAATGGAAAAAAAATAATTTATTTACAAGAACTACAGAAGAATTAGCAAAAAAAAAAGGAACAAAATCTTTAAGTGATTCATTTAGTTCCAACGGATAAGTTTTGAGATCATTGCCATCATTAATCCATCCTACAAAACTCGTTAACACCTGTCATTTTCTCAAACGTACCGAGGACAAAAAAACTTGAGCGATTTCTTTTCCCATTAAACAAGCTTTCCCGATCGTTTTATCGGCATCGACAGTGAATTTGTCCCAAATAGTTTCGATACTCTCACACATCCAGTTCGCGAAACTCCGGAATGTCGAAAAATTTCACGATATTTAGATCAGTGAAGGAGATTCGAAATTCGCCCCTAATCGATGAACGACGTCTGAATAATTCATAATTCATTGTCCTCGCGATGGGCGCCTTGGTACAAATACCCCATGAATTATTCATCGACTTCATGGGTTTTCCATAGTCGCATTCCGGAGCCGTCGAGAACGAGAGTGCGTGGGTAATGGTGTCGACTATTCGTACTTCCTTTTACCTTTACGCGAGTTTCAGTTTATTGGGTTAGAACTCTCTAGGAAAAAATTATAGGATAGAAGGAGTTAAAGAGTTGGTGAATATGTGGGATTTAATTATATTATATTATATTGTTGTAATAGAAAAAAGAGGGAATATTATGAGATTATGAAAAAAGAAGTGGATTAATGGATTTTTTGATGCGAAGGACATGAATCTGAAGATTTTGAGATATCTAGAGAGATTTATAAGTTTGTATATCGTAGATTTTTCAATAAATTTGTGAATATTAAGTATCAGGTTCAAATTAAGAAAAAATATTCTGTAATATGACAAGGAATTTGAAAATCATATCGAATTCTGTAGCTTACGACAGAGTATGAAAATATAATTATATTTTTTCTCGGCCTAGGTGCCAAGGTAGAAATTGTGAAATTATTAAGTGAAAAATTGGAAAACTATCAAAAGATCTTCAGTTCTATAAATTGCTTGAGAAGGCTTCGTAGTTTGAAGAACTTTCTGAAAAGTTTATCAATATTTTAGTAACACTTTCTCAAAAAAACAAGATGAGAGGAAAAGTGGAACGTTAGTTCAAATAAGTTGTTTTTCAAAAACAAGAAACATTCTTAAGAGAACTACAGAGAAAGCAATTTTAAAAATTAAAATATTAATGAACGCTGTTTTTTTATTCTCAAGGAAATTTTAGGACAAATATTATTCTAAAGCATTCAAAGAAAATTTTTTTGCGATGTATGGTTTTGCTATATTATAAGATACTTAGACCTTACTAGAGTTATCAACATAACTAAAAATCTGAAGTTATGAGGATTTCGTAATGAGTTTGTGAATTTCAATTCGTTATGATTTTTTTCATGATATAAAAGTTTAAAGGGGTTATATACCTTTTTGTGCGGATAAATTGAGGATGGTTCGGAGTAACTTTCGAGTTATGTAGCAATAATTTTATGACACTAAAGCTATAGTTTTTTAATAGAGTATTGTTTACTTGAAAAAAGAAGTATTTGTTCATAAAAAAATATCAACAATTGGTGGAGTTATGGCCCTTTCCCTGTAACAATTTTTTTTTAAGAGACTTGGGGTGACCACGATGCAAATCAAACAAGTCAACTTAGATCAGTAAATCAAAAAAATTTCATTAGCATGTGAATATATCTAGTTCATGAACGATCGCTTTTTTGTAGAAAAGTTTTTATTTTGCAGATGAGAATTTTTTGTCAAAATTTGCAGAACTCAAAAAATCAAAACCTCGGGGAAAACGTTCTTGCATACAGTAAAAACGTAATATTGATTTTTTCAATCTAGATACATTCCTAGACTAATGAAATTTTTTGGATTTTCTTATTTAACTTGACCTGTTCGACTTGCATCGTGGTCACCACAAGCCTCTTTAAAAACAAAGTTTCAGGGAAAGGGCCATAACTACGCCAATCGTCGATATTTTTTTATGAAAAAATACTTGTTTTTTCAAGTGGATAATACTCTATTGAAAATCATGACTTTGATGCCATAACATTATTGCTAAATACTTTAGAAAATACTCCACACGATCCTCAATTTTTTCTCAGAAAAAGGTAGATAACCGCTCAAAAAAATGATAGCATGTCCCTAAATAATTTAATTATGATGAAAAGATTTAAAATTCTTACAATAGCTTTGAAAATTACACAAAATTACGTACTTTGTTACAGTTTTATATAATTTTTTTGATTGTCTTTAATCTAACCAAAATCCTCATTCTTTAAAATCGAGAATGTTAAAAACATCTCATAATCAGAGCTAACAGAGTTATGTTTTAAAAACTGTAAAAATATGTATGGATTTATGGGCGAAAAAATGGATAAATATGGAAAATAATATGAAATATATTTATTTTTAATTACGATGAATTTTAGATATCTTTGCAGAACAATTTTGGTCCATGTGTCGATTGCTGAAATGCGTCACCAACGTTTAGGTCAATTGCTGATTCGTTTTTTTTTCTAGAAACTGAATTCACATGCTTTTGTGTTGGAATGTGCTGTTTAACTTGAAATAATTGCGTGACGTTGATTTTCACTTCACAAGGTTCACAAAATGATACAGATCCATCTGCATGGAAAACTTGTGAATATTCGCGTAACAATCGCGACAGAAACGCGTGTGTACTTTATTTTCTCGTTTTCGACATGGTCCAAACTTAAACGATCATGATCCATCCAAACGCTATCAGAAACTAACGGAAACTAACAAAACTACAGAATATTTAATGATATTTTGATTGATTAACAATGCAACAATGTTTTGTTTTTACATCATTAAAAAGCAAACGATAGAAATTCAAAGGTATTTGAGCTAAACGTATCTTTCTTTTTAATCCCCAGACACTTGAATGTTCGAAATATGGGTTTATTTGAGTAACTGTGGAAGACATGGATTTTTAGGCAAAAAAGAGGAAAATATGGAAATAAATATTTTTCATTTAAAAACATAACTGTGTTAGCTCTGCTCATAATATTTAGAAAATTAATGGTTGTAAAGGTACTCAAATTTCAATGACTTTTCTCAACGTACAATGGAAAACAAAGAAAACAAGAAATCAAGAAAAAAGTGAATAATAGTTGTTTAGTGAAAAATGAAAGAACGAATGATGGATTGAAGAAAAAAATAGATAAACAAATTATCATGTTTTTATTTACTCTCCAAAAAACTTGGGCATCATACGTACTATATATTTTTAGCAGAAGAACATTTTAATCATTTTATATAGTATCAATAATCCTAAAATTCTGTAGGAGAAAAGCAATTTCAGGTCTTTGAAATATCAGAAATATGAGCTAGAAAATAATGAGATTTTTTACAAAATCCTAAAAATTTTTGAATGACACATTTGCATTCTAGAAGTATTGTGCTTTTTTTGCAGAAACATGAAAAACTCTGTGTAACAATTTGTAAGTTTTATAAAATTATAGTTTGTCACAAATCTCAGAAATATTATAAGGATATTTATGTTTCTGCAAAAATTTTTTAATGTTTTACTTCAGTATCTCAAAAATTTTCGAAAATACAAGTTTACATTTTCTTGAAAAAGTACTGAAATCTCAATCATTTTTTGTAACGTCAATAAAATAAGTTACTGAATATAAGGAAAAATCAATGAATGAAAAAAGCGAGGAAAGTAGGCAAACGTAAGTTATTTTTTAAAAAATTATAGAAAATATTGACGTCATAAAGAAAAAAATGTAATTATCAAAATTTGATAATGATAAAAGACAGAGTCAATTCGATGAATTTGGAACATAAAAAAATTTATATACTGTTTTTCAGTTTTCTTATAAGATCCTGCAAATTTTTTTGATGTGACATTCTTATTCTAGAAAAAGATATATCATTTTCCGAAGAATATAAAGAAATTTTTGTCGAAAAATTGCTAGGTTTGATAGCAATACAATAATTCTCGAATCATGAAAATTTAAAAATTTTTACAAAATTACTCAGCATATTTTTAAACCGAACCAAATAATCATCGTAATCTTGTAACTAACTTTTTGAAAATCTTAAAAGCTCTAGAAAAAATTATATATATAAATAAATTGATTAGATTTCCAAAATTTTTCTGAGTATCTAAAAAACTTCCCAATTATTTAGCAATGATAGTAAAAATCTTTCAATTGCATTACTATTTCGAGGGAAGTGAAAAAAAAGTCAAGTAAGTGAAAATTGCTTCGATATCAAAAAACCTTGGGATTCTTTCAACTAATCTTTTGAAAATCATAAAAACTCTTTAAAAAAAAAAAATATATCACTGTCTATGAACACACAAAAATTTTAAGAATTTTCTGAAATCTCCAAAAACAAATCAATCATTCTTTTGAATGGATCAACCTTCCAAAATTTTTTCCAATAATTTGTCAATGCTAGTAAAAAATTTTCAATTTCGTTGCCAACGATTTCAAGGGAAATAAAAAAAAAAAAAAATAGCCAGGAAAGTGAAAATTGCATCGATATCGAAAAATCGTGGAAACAAAGTTGGCGCTGGCGATCGCGCGTTTGAAATATTAGAGAGAAAGTAGGCCGGAGAAAGAATAAAAACCGTAGCGAAGAACGAGAATGATCCGAAGGACAAACGCGGGGAAAAAAGCAAGTTGTGCATGCTTTGCACAACGAATAAACCGCCGCGTACGAGGGCGCAATATTAATCGCCGCGATGTGTGCTATCTTTGCACAATCCAAAACTTTTTCATCTTGAGCAAGAAAGCGTTCAAGTCGAAAGAAAAATGCAAGAGATTTCTTCTAAATCGAATAAAAGAGTTTAATTTAAGATCAGATTGCTAGGGATGTGTAATAAATGATTTTTTTTTAGATAAATTTATATAAAACTCTGGTACTAAGTCCAAACCTACAATTATATTTTTTCAAAAATGACAGAATATAAATTAAAAGTTACTGAAATTTGTATGAAGTTGTATTTGCTTCAGAATAATAACTGCTTTTTCATTTATTTTCCACGTAGAAATTCCAACAAAAAAAAATGATAAGTATCGTGAAAAACACTTCAAATTATCACTTTTCTACAAGAAAAATGAACAAAAGTTGTGAAAGTTCTTCATAACATTATTATATACCCTCCAACTAATCAAGTTTGCGTATATATAATTATCTACAATCCAGTTTCTATAATGAAAATAATGTAATGATATGTGACCACTGTCCATTTATTAAGGATAGTAAACTTAATTCACTCCAGTTTTTTGAATTGTAAAACATACTTTCATTGTGCACTTTTTAACACAAATCTCCATCAATTCCATTCATTCCATCAAATTTCACGTAAATTTATCTTCATGATTTAGAAAAAAATTAATTCATCCATATTCAAAAAGTTCAGTAACGAGTAAAAATTGAAATTCACGTTTTCGGAAAATTCTTTACTTGCTGGAAAACTCGGTCAAGGCAATGAGGGCATTTCTCTTGAATTCCCGAAAGTGAATGCGAGATTTCGCGACTCATTTATCGCTCGCTTTTATCCGCGTTAATGAAGATAGATATCCGCGCTATTTACACCGATACACCAGTTCTAAATGTAGATTAGGAGAAACATTTGTGGTAATTTATCGCAAGGCATGGAGCCATTCACGAGTGGGAAAAACAGCACGAAACGATGATTTTATTGAAAGTTTATCGTGGAAATTCCTCATTGATTGCATAGGTAAAATATTTCAATTGTGTGTCTCACGTACTCATATGTAGACACGAAATATACGAAATTTATACTCTCTTTTTCTTTATCCATATTTCTATGTGTGATAAAAAGTGGTAAGAAACAGCAAATTTTAGTATAATTCTGAGGGATTGTATAATGAATATTGTAGTATTAAACAGTTTTATGCTGCATTTTACATGGTATTTCTTTGAGTTTTTTTTATGTCTCAGGATTTCATACCAAATTTTATAAGTGAAATCAGTGTTACTCAAGTATGGGGCTGAAAAACTAAAGAAGTTAGGGATCACAGAAAAAAGGATTAGCCTAAGTAAATAAAATTCACATGATACGATAAATGGTAATCTAGTTTAAAATCTGTGTAAATCGATGTGAGTTGAAAAGAATGATTCATTGTATTTATTTATTGCTAGTTCCACTAATAGCCTAATAATTTCATAGTTTCAACTATTTTATGTAACTAGGATAACTAATTATTTTGCAAGCTCTCACATAGTATAATTAGTAAAATATGATCTCTTATATTATTGAATCAACAAAACAGTAAGAAAATTTTATACATGTGAACAAATAAATTTTTTAATGTAAGCATAACGTTTATTGTTTTGTCACATTAGGTTGGTAATTTTATTTCCGTAGCTAATTTGAGTAGCCTGTGTAAATAATGAATTCGGAAACTTTCACTAAATAAAATAAATCATATTAAATGCTCTCTGTTAATATTATAAAAATAAATGTTTCTAACAAGAAAAAAGAGACATTTACTTTTTGAAAGAGTCGCTTAAAAAATTATCGTTTCCCAAACGAGACAATTTCAATATTGCGGCATCAGAAATATTTTTATCGACATAGTAACAATATAGAGTTGTTACATTTTTTTAATATTATATAAATTACCTGATGCTCTAGGATTCAAACTTAAATTGATTTTTAGTATTTTTATATATATTTGTCGGAAAATTAGATATACATAAATCTATTTTACTCCATATTTTTCTTAAATTATCTTTTTGTTTCAGTATTCATAAGATTTTTTAACACTTCCTTGTATTTTCAAAGATTTATAGAAATTTTGACAGTTGTATATATAGTTATACTTTCTAGAATTCAAATTTCAATTCATTCTGAGTATTAAATATATTTTTTTGAAAATAAATATACTCATATTTTTGACACTTAACAGATTTCTCGTATTTTTGTACTTTATACATGTATAAGATTTTCGAGCATTTCCTTGTATGTTTCAAGGTTTTTTTTATTAATTCTGAAGATTGTTATATGGATATAATAAAAAATTAATTTTTCGAAATATGTATTAATCATTTTGTAGTATTTGATCAGATTCTTTTCGAAATTACATAGACATCGACTTTCCGTACTTCATACATGTCTTGTATTTTTATGTTTTCCAAGTATTCAGAAGATTTTCCAATATTTCCTTGTAATTTTTAAAATTTTTAGTTATTTTTAGTATCGTTATATGTATATATTTTGATGCTCTAGAATTCAAATTCCAATTGTTTTTAGGTATTTTTTTGTATGATTGTTCAAATGTTCAAATTTTTATTTGTATGGGTGTTTCTAACAGAAAATATAGCAAAAGTTAAGATATTTTAATTATAAATATATAATTGACAATTAATTGTACTGCTATACAGAATAATAATTGGGATAATGATGTGATAATGATAATACATAATAAATAATCATGATTATAATGAAACGATGAAATTATTCTGTTGAACAGAATAAAATATCTGTTTACAGTGAAATATAAATGAGATTTCTCCTCTTTTATTGAAAAATTAGTGTTTCTAGTTTTTACAATCTGATTTTTCACATACCTATAGAAAACACTGTATAACACAGAAGTTAGCAAAAATTTTTATTCTACTGTAGAAATATACAAGGTCAGCAGTAGAAAATTAAAATGTAATATACTCGAAGGTTTACAAAAATATAGTCAAAAGAACTATAAGATTCAAATGCTATAAAAATTAAAATATGGCTCTTATGGTGATGTTGATTTTTATAGATTACAATATGATTTTGTAGAAGGTACAATAAAAGTATAGTATAGAATGAAACACATCTCAGAGTTTATATATACTAAAATCTATCAATAATAATATAAACAAACAATGCAATCAATTACCATCAAAATTTTAATGTGTCAGACCAATAAAGGACAGAACAGTTTTTTATTGTTATAATTATTAACTAGTTTTTTTCTCAGTGCATGAATTGGTGTTATGAAGAAATTTCACAGACTTAGCCTGTCTTGATGATTGAAAAGTAAATTTACAGTTAATCATTTTGTTTTCTTAAACACAAATTTTCTAATGATGTGCCAGCCTGAATTATATACAGGCTGTTGACTATTACTACTTGAAGTAACGTTAAAAATGGCTTACAGTATTATGTGACAAGACAATTGGGAAAATCATTATTTCTGAGTAGTAATGTTATTAGTTACATATTTTAAAAAGGTTGCATTATAATAATGTTCAGTAAATTTTATAATGTTTTTTTTTTTTAATATTTAGAATTTTCTAATATAATAAAAGTTAGTTTTCAACAATTCAAAATACTATAGCCATCACCGATAAATTGTATAGTACTTTTAGCTTCTTTGTGGAAAATGTAAATATTTCCACTACAAGTGGAACAACAAAAATTATTATAAGTATCCAAAATCTAGAGCTGGGAATATCAGCTAATTTTTCATAACAAAAAATTTTTCCTGAAACCTGCTGTTCAAAGTGTTCTTATATTTCCCTGATCAGAAAAATTGTTCAGACCAATTGACCCTCCGACAATACAACATTCCAGTTCTCAACCCATGATTGAAAATTGAAGACCTGAAAACAAGCGTGTTATTAGGCTCAAAATGAAATTATTCTTGCCGCCCATAATTTTCAGTGCGTTATTTTCGAAATGCTGGATGAAAATGTTTTCTCGTGTGGGAAAAAAGCGCGAATTTCTATTAGGATGCCGTTCGTTACGAGCCGGTACTGAATGGCTCTTGGTAGCAAGTGTTGTTAGTTGTTACCCTACTTACCATTGGGCGTTGCAGAATAATACGAGACTAATCGTCCGGCCGGCTACCGCATGAGAAAGTAGCGTCACGCCAGCTGACGCGGCTGCACGTGAGCTAGGACAGGGCTCTCTAAGAAAGTAACACGAGATTTTACACGTCTCTGACCACGTCATTCGCGCCATTCATGGTCACCCTCAACCCTTAAAAGGTTCCAAAAAACTACCCTGTTCAAAATTTCCTATGAATTTTGCAATGAGCAATCTCATCTGGATTTTTTGATTTCATTCTGACATGTAAGTGAGAGTTGATGTGGCCAGATTGAAAAGATGAGGAATTTCTAATCATGACATTATGAGGTAAATTGCTGATATATTGAACTTAAAGGTGAATTTTTTATTGATTTTGATTTTACTTTGATTATATGTTGGTTGTCTTCAAGATTTAGACACTCCAGATTCTTTCATTCATTGATTAGGGTTCTTACATTGACGATGAGAAATGTGAATTAGATGGGTTTTGATTGAAATTGGATGAAGATGCATTGTACGTAGAAAAAAATTTCATTTTATTTATTCTCAATTTAGTTAAATTAGATACCTCTGATGAGGACCAAGATGTAAAGGTCGAAAGCTTGAGAGGTTAATGAAATGGGAAAGTTTATTGAAAGAAGCTTTTTGATTGAAGAAAATTGATAGTTGTTGTTGGTAAGACAATTTGGCTTTCAGGAAGATACTGGTTTTCTATATATATACAACAGAGTGAAAAATGTATAAAAATTGAAAGATATAAAAATTTTGAAATTGGTTTGTCCAATTGGAAAATCAATTGAATATATGAATTGTTTCTTAGTTGGGTTTGTCCTACTAGAAAATTTGTTACGAAGAAAGTTACGTCACAAATACAATTAGTTTTCCAAATAAAAAGAAAATTAGATTTATAAATGGGAAATAAGTCTCTTGTAATTATGATTCTTATGAAAATCCTTATGAAAACATAAGATGATCTTATAAAAATCTTAGGAGAAACTGACATTTCTTTTTATTAATTAATCAAACAAAATTTATACGGTTTTTTTCCTGTAGGATTCCATAAAACACATTTTTCTAAGAAATTTCATTCTCTTTTAAGGTTTTTATAAGGATTCAAACAACTCGGGATTATATTTTTGTCATGTAAGTTTTTCTGAATAAAATTTACCAAGAGGACGAACAAATGAAATTTTCAAGTGGATCTACAATTGACTTTTTGATTTGACGAATCGATTAAAAATTTTTTTTCCGAATTTTATTTAAAAATATATTGTTTGTGAACTATAACTAGTTTTCGTGCAAATAAGTCACGGATTAACAACTTACTGCGATTTTTTGTTTTTTAATTTTTTTTCTCTCACTGTCTTCAAAATACATATTATCTTTGATGATTAATGAATTTTAAATAAATAAATCAAATTTGTAATAAAATATTTTTCAGTAGGAAGTAAATAGTGTTTTATGTAAAAAATTTCTTTTTTTTACCTTTTTTATCTCATTTTTGACATTTATATTTCGATCGAACTATAAATGTTATAGAATTTTTTATCAGCAAAGGTATTCAGATACGTATACAAAAATTTTGTGGTTCAATATGTATGTTACAAAAAGTTATAAGCATATGTTTTTCGATACTTGGGTAATTTTCTGAAGATTTTTATATATTTTGAAAATGAAGGTTTTATTAAATAAAATAAAAATTTTGAAGACACAAAAATGATTAATACTATATGACAACATGTTTCTTTAATAATCTAAATTAGGAATTCAAATGAATGGTATTGTAAATTTTTTTATAATTCTTTAAGTTATTCCTGAAGCATTTAAATTCCTTCCATCGTCCATTGAGTGTGTTTTTGGTATTCCTAAGAAGTAGTTTTTTTTTTTTTTTTTTTTTTTATTGTAAATGAAAAAATTCTGTTCGATCAGTTAGTAAAGTCCCGATTATGATTGAAATATAGAGTGTCTACTTCTAAAATATAAGAAGTCATTCCTTTTTTTGAAAATATAAATATGTAACTGGTTCCTGAAACATCATGTAACAGTAATTACGTTAAGAAAAAACGAAGGTTGTGATTTACCTAATAATTGAAAAAACAATTTTAAAGCAAACATTTCAATATAAACGCTTACATTTGATGATACTTTTAACATATATTCTTGAATGGGAATTAAGCATACGTGAACTTGGAAAGAAAAGAGCGCGAAAGTTTTTGTAATCTGTTCATGGTTGTGGTGATTTTGCTCTCACATAAAAAAATTTGCATTATAAAG
This sequence comes from Platygaster robiniae, assembly GCA_028476575.1. Classification (NCBI taxonomy): domain Eukaryota; kingdom Metazoa; phylum Arthropoda; class Insecta; order Hymenoptera; family Platygastridae; genus Platygaster; species Platygaster robiniae. Next base: position 46,029,873 of record CM052020.1, read on the forward strand.
ACCATTTGGAACAAAGATAATTAATAAAGGAGAATTTCACTCAAAATTTGATAACGTGAGAAAATGAAAGCTTATCATGAATACGTATGTTTTTCACACATTTAAAATTTCTTAGACATATGAATAATTAACGTAAAAAGAATAATTAACTGTAACTGAAATAAAGTGAACTTTTTTCTTCAAGATTTTCAAAATATTTATGAACTCTTTATTTGTGACTAGTCTAAAGAGATTCAAATAAACTGAAAGTTGGAAATCATAATCATAAAATTTACATCGCAAATGTGAAATGAAGATTGTCGAGAAATCAGAAATATTCAAACGCTCTAATTTCACATTTCATAGAAAATAGTTTGATCTTAAGAATATTCATATCGATGGATTTCAACAGCTATTTAATTAGCGATAGGCATTACTTTTCTCGGTTCCACAAATTGAAAACAATTGTGAAAAAAAGCTCTGAAACATTGCAAATATTTCAATGTCCATTTTTATTGCTACTGGATTTTCACTTTTCCCTTTATCTCAAACGGACACTTTCTTTAACAACAACTTTATGAATGACGTTATTTTTAATAGCGTTATGAAAAGTGAAAAACTTTCGCACCTTGAATCGCCGAAACGCTAAATGAGAAAAGGCTCGTATTATGAACTGATGAGAAAAGTAAAAACTTTGTCACCAGAAATACCATTTCTTTGAAATTCGTTTGAAGATAAAATTATTTATGATTCGCATTAAAGTTAAATGGATACAATTTCTCTAGGGTTGAAAGTGTTTTTATTGATTCTGGTGCTCATATTCAAAAATCTTACATTTTTCTTCCAAGATCAAAAACACAAAAATTAAGTGAAAACATACGAAATATTTCTTATTTTGTAAAATTCTGTAATGCATACATTTTTGTGTTTAGAAACAAAAAAAAAGAAAATAATGTAACTTTTATTTCTAATGTGTAATTGATTTAACTCAAAAACCTTGAAATAAAACGAATAAGCTGATTTTAAGGTTTTTTTTTGGTTAGGAAATTTAAAATAGAATTTGATAATAAATAAAAAAATCATTTTTGGAATTGAATAGTTTCAATCATATCGTTTTCATGAGAACTGATCTTCAATTTTAAATCAAAATAAAAAATTTAGAATTTGAACTATGTCTTTAAATTTGCAAGCTTTCAACCCATATAATCGAAGTAAAAATAATTTTAAAAGTTAAAACAATTAGAACAAATTCTATAAGGTGGATAATGGATGCATTAAAAAACTTTTCGTAACATGATCCAGATTTTTCTAACCAAGTCAGTTTCCTCGAGGAATTCATAATACAACGTGACACAGATACGTGTCTTAACCACAGGCTAAAACCGTTGCGAAATATATTCCGATTTACAAAACGCCCCACATTCAAATTCCATTTTCATTCCATAAATTCAACGAATCTGTGAAATTTACTGCTCGTTAGAATTTTTCATTATTTAACGAGTTGTTAATTGAAGTTAATTATATCGATGTTATCACATACACGATCATCTAACGAGCTTTTTCGCGCACTTCTGTGATTCTGTAATCTCGGTTATGGGAAACTCGGAAAACCACAATGACTTTATATCGCTGTAATTTTATGTAAGTCTGGGCATACATTCAATTAAGAAATTACTAGTGGATCGGATTGCTGAACGATATAGGAAACGCATTTGCGCATTAGAATCGAAAGTAATAGTTCGCGAGTGGCTGGAGTTGAAACAGGTTTTCTGAATTCGCATGCCGATAATACAGTCGAGTTTCAATGAAAACGGGATCATAAATTCCCGTTTATTTTCGGACATTATTGGAAATGGTAAAAAGTTTGCACTGAAAGATTGTTGGGGTGTTAAGGGATATGTGAAAACTTTCAATTTGTTGTGGGTGAGTTGTGGTCAAGGATAACTTGGGAGATTTGAGAAAGGTTATATTCAAGATTTTTTACTTAAGGCTGGTTTTTAGAGAAATATGAAGTTGGGGAGAAAGACCTACTTAATGTTTTTGAATTAATTTTATAAGGGTGGATCATGAGAAATTTTTATCTCACTAAGATTGAAAATTTTTGGAACTAAATGTGCAAGTTCTCCAAAGAAAAAACGTTTTTTCTATTAATTCTGATCTTAAAGTTTCAAAATTATTTTTGAGGTACTCGTTTTCCAGAATAATGACTTTGATGATATTGATAATAATGAAAAAGTTATTTTGGAACTTTTTATTGGAATGAAACTAAAATAAAAACTTATTTTCAAAAATTTCTTCGTTTTCTCTTTTTCTATTATATGGCATCTGTAATTCAGGTGTTTTCAAACTTTCTTCATCGAAAATTCTACCAGAATAACTTTTTTTTATACAATGTCTTCAGTAAGATGAGATTTTCATGCTAATTTTTTGATTCAGAGTAAGCAAAAATAAGGTTCGAATGATACTGAATGTTATAACAGTTTTTGTTTCTGTTTCTGTTTTATTATTTTTTTTTTTTTCAACAATTTAATTAAAGTAGTGACGGATTCAGGATTTTGTAAGTTAACACTTCTTCATTGTTTATGTCAAAAACAGTTAGGATTCTTTTTTTATTACATGCTTGATAGTCAAAACTGTTAATGATCTGTTGAAATGCAGAATTCGTCAATTATGTTACATACTGTCAAATCAATCAAAAGGTCAGAAATGTGAAAACTGTCATGAATCTTTGTAATGACAGAATCATTTATATAAGACAACATTGTAAAACTTTTCAAAAAACTGGCGTGTTAGTTAAAACTCGTATGTAAGTCTGACAACTATTGTAAATAAATAATCCAATGTCAGAATTTTAAGCGATCGATCTAATTAAAATAAAAAAAACTGCCAAAACACTTATAAATCGTTGAAAATGATAAAAAGTAGGAACTGTTGAATTTATTTTAACTCCAAAAATTAACTTAAAATAATGATTTTTAAATTATGGAGCTTGACAATCAACTTTAAAAATCATAGAACTTTCTGAATTATTGAAAGTATTTTGTTAGGTTGACAACTACATTAATATATGATTGTCATAACTCTCTGAAAATTGAATTAATCAAAATTAAAAATTGTCATGCTGATTACTTATAACTGTCGAATCTAACATAAAACTGCAAAATGTAAAATTTGTATAACTTTAACCTTGTTTTAACTCAAGAAACTTTTTTTGATTCCAACTTTGTCTATAGCAGAACTTGATAAAAATTGCCTGGAAAAATGAGAATATTGTTTCACAATCACAAATATTGAAAAGTCAGGATTCTCAAAAATTAAACTGACTATTAAAAAAGAACTATGATTTACTCACAATTGTCGTAACTGAAACATTTAAAGTGTCAACTAAAAATTTTCTAAAAACATACATCTTTTGAGAAATTCCGAATTTTCGAAGTGTAAAACTTGTAAAAGAAGTGTTATTACCAATAAAATATTTTTGTCAGTTTGACAGGATCACAAATATAAAACTGACATAACTTTATGGAAAATTTTATGAAAACAAAAAAGAGTAAAACTATTCAAAATTGAAAAAACTGTTTAAAAAATTCAAACTGAAAAATGAAAAAAACATGCTCCATGTTCATACTGTTAAAACTATTACAATTTATTGAAATAATTAAAAATGCTAAATAAGTTGTAAACTTTTGAAGCTGAAGATAAAAATCTTTATTAAAACTCTTAAAAAAAATTTGGTAAATTTCCCACAAGAGTATTGGAAGTATGAAAATTATTCCACAAATTATGGAAATTTTTTCATAATTTGTCGGAAAACTCCTCTAGCATATGAAAAATTTTCCAAAACTATTTATGAGAAAAATCCAATACAGAATATAGGTTAAAAACTTCCACTACTTTTATGGAAAATTTACCTACCTGTTAACAGTGAATTTGAATAATTATAGAGAATTTATATTCTATAAAAAGAAAAAAATGATAATGAAGGCTTAAAATATGTAAATTATCAAGGTTTCTCCACTTCCAAGACTAATAACTGTCAAAAACTTCACATACTTTCGAAAAATTGTTAAACAGTCTAAATACTTGAATAATATCAAAACTGTTCATTTTGTCAAATGGGTTTTTACCAAGTTAAAATTACTCAAACATACCGTGCACAAAATCCCAACGATTTCTTATGATTCTGAGCATTTTTTGATGATTTGCAGTAGATCTCACAAATTAACTGTATTCTTCAACTTTTGAGTTTTATCCTCCAAATTTCGTGTGACCCAACTGATTCAAGAAAAGGATGACTTTTCAAGTTCTCAAAGAAATTTGACAAAAGTACTCTTGATTCGTTGAAAATAGTTCCAATAATCATGAGAAAATAAAAATGATACTATCAAGTGTATTAAAAAAAAAAAATTATGAAAATTCAATAATAAATAAACTATTCTGCTTTCAAAAGACGTCAGAATATTACAACATTATTTTATAGATTAATATTAGTTTTTGTGCAAAGCTACACAAAAATCACAAAAACCTCTATCCTTATGATGAAAGTTGTTTTCAAAGCATAAATATTTCATCCGCAAATAATCCAAATATGTAAATAAATACAAATTCAACAAGAAAACATATTTCTCCGTGCACCAAAAGTTCTCCAATTTTCCCTTTTTCGCCTGAGATAGCGAGGAATGCGATAAATTGGACGCTCGCGATGAAAGTGAGATGAAAAGTGCTTGTAACGATAAGCTTTCGGGCGCTATCTGGAAACCTGAAAACCGACTTACATGCGCGATTCCGGGCATGGAAATATATTAGTTACGCACCCGTTGCTCTACTTGGTTGCGTATCCGCGACGCGAGCTAGCCCGAGAAAATTTTTTTCCCGAGCTCGAACAACATAATCCAACATATGAAAATTCACTTGGCGTGCCGGGGAAAATCAACGGACGAAAAAACTTCCCACATGACGCGGGCTACCGTGATTAGAAACTGCGACCGCGATAATGAAAAGCGCGAACGAGTGAAAAATTCGTACCTAGTTCGATCTAAAAGAAAGTTGGAATCGACTTTAATTAGTGGGACAACGCACGATTAAACGCTGATGATTTTTGCTCTCGTTCGATAGAGCTCTTGTTAAATAAAAGAAAAATTTTTTTATTTATGTTATATGTGAGAATTAGTGTTGAAATGGGAAAAAATGAAAACTTGGTTTGTATGGTGAATTGGAAATTGATGTTGAAAGCTTGCATGCTGTTTCGCATATAAATTAAAAAAAATTTATTTTCATCGAATTTCAGAATATTTGAAAATTAACTGCTTGTTCCAGGATTTTTTTAATTACCAGTTTAAACTATTTAGGTGAAGTGAAGTTGTACAATAATATTCAATGAATTTAAACACCGAAATTAATGTAAGTTTCTATTTTTCGACATGAATTTTCTAGAGTTTTCCTTTATTCGGAAAACATTGAGAAAAAGGTACTTCATTAATTAATGTTTAGATATATTTTTGTAGGCTTTTTTTAATCCTGTAGAAGTAGGGATAAGAGTTTTATTGATTATTTATAATTTGTAGCAGTTAAAGAAATTTGTGGAATAATAATAATAACGATCTTTCAATATATGACAATAATGATTAATTTTTTTCGAGTCTTGAAGAATTTCTAGGATTTTAGAAAATTTCCGTCATTTACTTCGTTAGGTATTTTTCGGATCATTGAATATTTTGTAAAAGATTCATGAAGTAGCAGAATGTGGTATAACTGTAATATTTTTGAGTTTGTTGCATCAAAAATCTTTGGACTCTATTACAGCTAATTGATTAAGAAATAAAATATTAGATTCTCTTGGAATTTTAAAAATCTCGAGATATTTTTCATTATATGTTATAAACCTTATACTAGAAATTATAATGTATGTATAAAATATAGTATGTAATAAAATAGTTAAAATTATCGTAAATTTAATACTTATAATTATAATCTTAATACCTATGTTGCATAATTTTGATATTACAAAAAGAAACAAATCATAAATATCTACCTCAATCTAAACGTTTTGAATTAAACAAAAAGACAAAATGAAAGAGATATTTAATTTCCTGTAATGAGAAGGTTTGTGTCAAATACTTTTTTGGTGGGCATAAAGTTGTTGTACGAAAAAGTTCTTTAAGACCTCAGGAAATTTTCTTTCTTGAATACTAGTCTTTTTTTCTTTTCCGTTTAATTTCAAACGTTTGGAATTTCATATAAATTAATAAACTCTGTCACATTTCTATTATGTATGCTCTAGAAGTGACGAACATTTATAGATAAATAATTATATTGAAAATTTTTTTATTAACTTTTGGCACCCTCTTCCTCAAAAAAAATTTCCATCAACAGGCTTTAGTATTCCTATATAGTTTCACTTTTTAATCTTCTGTCTGACGTAAATGGCATGTTACCACTGGTTTCCAAAAAAGACCTGAAAATAAATGTTATAGAAAATTTTCCAAGTTTTTGATTTTATTTTCATTTCTCTCTATTTCTGAAACCTCGAAAAAAACGTAAAATTTTTTTCGTAGTTTTTGCTAGTTGATAATAATAAACAAGTTATTTGATTTTTTCGATTTCTCCTGATTCTCGACTTTTGATTGATCTGATGTAATTTTTTCTTTTGAACGAATGTCTTTATTCATTTGTCTCGTCTCCAGTAAATAACTTGATTCTAACATTTTTATGAGCAGAGCTAAAATTTGTTGGAATGAAAATTCAATTTAAATTTATTTACAAAAATTATAGTATAAAAAAAATTGTTCATCCTAAACCTACCAAACTCTCGAAGAAATTTATTTTAATTTTTTATTCAAAAGAAATAAAAACTATTATTTAATGAAAATTAGAGAGATTTCGCACCTTGTAAGTTTTTGAAGAAAGAAGGAAAAAATATAATAATTATGTTCCTAATAATTTTGAGAAAAACAATACTCACGTAGAAAAAACAAATATTTTTTGAAATATAACTTACAAATGAATCAGAAAAAGGTTTTTTAGGAAAATTATCCTTCTGCAGTAAATAATCTAATAATGATTGCACTAAAAAATTATGTTGTGAAATCGATCTAAAATAGTGAAATTTTTGTAATTATTTATAAGATTTTGTTAGCATTTTCAAATGACATTTCAGTAGTAGATATATGTTCTCAAGATATATTAGGTTTTATACTATCCTTCTGTTCTATTTTTTTCAAAATTATGGCGTAATTAATACTTAGTCACATTTCATAAAATGCCATATTGTTTTTCCAGTATTTTAATCCATAAAATCTATGAAGTACCATTCATGATATTCTTCTGAACCTTCGAGTATATTAAAATGTTATATTAAATTTATTTACTGACAATGAATAACCATACATTATTTTTCAGAAAGTTATATGAATTCAGGCTTATTAATTTTTGGTACTTTGTTTTTCATTTGTACAAGTATGAAAAATCGTATGATGCATGCCAGAAACATGAGCTATAAAAGGAAAAAAAAAACTGGTCATTCACCAGACTTATTATATGCAAATATATACTTTAAAATAATGACGCACATTTTGCATACCAAACATTTAAAATTTGCTCATATTATCCTACAAAAAATCACATTCATACATTTATTTTTACAATACAACAATTTTTACTCTCTAATATTGTAATAAGTAAAATAAATTTCAGATTCTGTAAAAGTATCGTAAAACCTGTAAGAAATTGTAAAATTTTGGATCTTACAATGTTTCTTAACTTTAATATACCGCAAAAGATATAGTATTTTTTCCTCAGTACACCTACTTCCTAAATAAATTTCTCAAGCATATCTTCGTCTTGGTCCAGATAAAAAACGATTATTTATAAGAAAAAAAAAAAAAAAAAAAAACATCTCCGAAACACTACGCACGAATCAAATTTGTCGAGCATGCCGGAAACGAGGGGATTTGAAATCGAGGAACTAAAATTAGTTGACAATGCGCGTATTATGCATTATAATTCGTCTTGGCGTAACTAAAAGGTCGTTCATTACTTTCACTCGGCTGATTTTTCTAGCGCTTTTTAGATGACAGTTAAATGCCGGCTTCCGAGAAAATGTCGTGGAAAGAGAAAAAAAGCCATCTCCGGCGACTTTTACTGCCGCTAATTCGAGCGCATGCAAAACTGTATCATTCACGTGAGAATTGTCCGTATCTGCTTTCTCAATGGACGCCATTCATCGCGCGAAAGAAGAGACCACAAGAGTGAAAAACAATGCTGCGCCTGATCCGATTTTCCCGCGGCTTTTTCCCTTTTCTTTTTGTTACGCTTAGGAAAAAAGTGTAGATTTCTTATTAGAATGAGAGCAAATGTTTCATGTTCGACAATAGTCAGGGTTTGGAAAGTTAATACTTGAAAAAATGTAACGCGTTGCGTTACCATTACTTAGGTAAAAGAAGGTAGTCACTTAAAAAGTGTAACATTAATTTTTGGAAGAAATTGAATGTAAGTAGCAGGATTAAAATAAAAAAAGGTTAAAAATAAATAATAATCTAGTTGTGGTTTTGTTTTAAAAACTGTCAATTTCATCAGAGGTAATAAAATAGTTTGAGATGGAAAGAGACAAGGCGTGTTCAATTTTTTTTGGAGTTTCAACAAAAACTTTTGCTTGAACAAAACATTATCTATTCAAGATAAATATGTTGTCTGTTAGGACAAATCCTCCATGAATAATTTTTTTAAGTGAGGAAAATCATGAAGCATTTGTTAATCTGTACTTTTTGACCCTGAGAAATAATTAGCATTTTCGAATTTCAATATTATTTTCAAGTTCGAAAAGTTTCTAAATATGACATTTCATTCAATGATAGCCACGGGAAAAAATTTGCAAAAATTATAGATTTTGAAGAGAATCTTATCTATACAGATTTTGAGTATTTATGACACTTTCGTATTTTTTAGTATGTATAAAATGTTGCACGATTTTCTAGTATTTTTGTGAATTTTTACTATTTTTTTCTACATTGCTTTATAAATTTCAAAAATTTCATGCTCTAGAATTCAAAGTTCATTACATTTTTTGTATTTAAAAGGATTTTTCAGGAAAAAGTATTTATATAGGTTTTGATTTTCTTTAGTTGTTTTGGTACTTTTTCAGTTTTTCTACGATTTGAACAATTCTTCAGTATTTCTGAAACTATTCTTATTTGTCAGCATGTACAAAATCTTGCAGAATTTCCTAGTATTTTAATTTATTTCTATCGTTTTCAAATAAATTGTCTGATAGATTTCGAGAATTACAATCTATACATTTCTGGGTTTGATACTTTTTTCGTGTTTCCCAGGATTTTTCAAAAAACAGTGCCTCAATAGATTTTTATTACTTTCATTATTTTCGTATTTCTTTAGTGTTTCTACGATTTGAAAAACCATTCGGTTTTTTAAATATTGCTTTGTGAATTTCTGGAATTAAATGCTCTATTATACATTATAGTAGTTTACATTTCTAATTTTTCATAGATTTACTTTTATTTTTCTATATACGTATTTTTTTTGTATATCATAGCATTCATAGAATGCAGTAGATTTTTTTGGTTTTCTTAAAGATATCTCTTCGAATTTTCCAAATAAGATTTTCTAGAATCAAAGTTTTAAAAGATTTGAACTGTTTTGATTGTTTTTACAAAAAATAATTTCTTAATTGATTTATAGTTTCCTCAGTATTTATTTTATTCATTTACAGACTTTTGAGGTTTGAAAAATTTTCTAGATTTTCATAGACTTCTGTATAAATTGATTTTAATAATTCGATGCTCGAGAAATTGACGTTTCTTGACTCCTGGAATTACATAAATTTTTGAGGAATCTAATAAAATTTATAAAAACTGATTTAAATCTTGTATTTTTAGTATTTAACAAATTTTTTCATATTCATTAAATTAAGTAAGGTTATGTACAGGGTGCGCCATTTCTTATGTCGGTATTGTAACATTGAATAACTTAAACATTTGACAACCGATTTACTTGACTTTACTTGTTTTGGAAACGTCAATTCAGTACAATTTCAACCATGTATCGCTTCACACCAAAAGAACGCGCTGAAATAGTTACTTTGTACATTGAAAATAGTCGTTCAGTTGTGTTAACTCAACGAGCATATCGTCGAAAATATCTTGGCAAACAGGCACCATCTGACAACACTATTCGTCGTTTGGTGTCGAATTTTTGTGACCACGGGACAGTGAAAGATCGCGAACAACCCGTTCATCAACGACCAAGACGTTCAAATGAACTGATTGAAGCTGTCAGAGAGAGCGTTGCCCAAAACCCAAAAGTTTCATATCGTCACCGCGCTCAGCATCTCGGCATCAGTGGAACCACTCTACGGCGCATTTTGAAAGATGATTTGCATTTGTTTCCGTACAAAATGCAATTAACACAAAGAATATTGCCTACAGATCATCCACGTCGCTTGGAATATGGACAAACAATCGCTCGAATAGTTGATACTGAACCTGATTTTTGGAAGCGAATTTTAATGACCGACGAGGCACAATTCAAACTTTCTGGAGGCGTTAATAAGCAAAATTGCCGCATTTGGGGAACGCAGAATCCACACGAGATCCATGAAACGCCATTGCATGACCAAAAAGTTACTGTTTGGGCCGGCGTTTGCGCCAAAACCATCATTGGTCCTTATTTTTTCAAAGAGAACCAAACGATCGATGGAAACCGATATCGGTGGATGTTGGCTCACTATGTCTGCCCACAAATGCGTGAAAAAGGTCTTGAAGATTACTGGTTTCAACAAGATGGTGCGACCTGCCACACTGCGAATCAAACAATCCAGTTTCTGCAACGAAAATTCCCTGGACGTCTGATGTCAAAAAGAGGCGACATTGAATGGCCACCCAGATCTCCAGATTTGACCCCTCCAGACTTCTTTTTGTGGGGTTATTTGAAAAGTAAAGTGTACGCCAGCAAGCCGCAGACCATTGAAGAGCTTAAGGAAAATATTCGTGCCGAAATCATTGCTATACCACCCGAGATGCTCGAAAAGGTAATGGAAAACGCCGCAAAAAGGGCATATTTTGCTGTGAACAATAAGGGCGGCCACTTGATTGATGTTGTGTTCAAAAACTAGTCTAAATAAATTGTAAAGGACCAAACTAAATAAAAATACCTCATTTACAGAAATCGGTTGTTTTTTTTTCAAGTTATTCAATGTTTACATGCCGACATAAGAAATGGCGCACCCTGTAGCATAATCTATAGATTAAAAAAATTCTGCTAAAGATTTCAAGTACTTTTATGTATTTTCCTGCATATTTTTGAAATTTATTGCCTCGATTTGTGAAAATTTCTTATAAAAAGGGAATAAGTGTATTCTTACAATTAGTCAATATTTGTAGGTACACAAATTACATATTTATACTAATTTCCCTTTATTCTATGAAAAAATATGAATATTAAATTTTCTATTCCAATATAAGGAAGTTGAAAATTACTTATATCTCAATCCAGAACATTTCTTAAGAAATTACAAATTGCTCTACAAACTTTATGAGACTGATAAAAGTAACGTATTGTAAAAAACGGGGTTTTCGTTACTCGTTACTGAACAAAATTTACTTGTTCTCGTTATCGTTACTTGCTAATTAACGTTACACGTTACGTTATCGTTACAGGAAAAAATGTAACTTTTTAGAGCAACGCGTTACTTCAAAACCCTGACGATAGTTACAGGCAATATTCAAGAAAATTGATAAAATCTTTGAAAGAAGGTATGTTTAACATTTTACTAAAGATTGATATAATCGTTTCAAACTGTTAAATGTTAAAAAATTGTGGAAAAAATTTTGAATGTATGAGTGTCAGTTTAGAAACAGCTAGTTTTTATAAAGGTTATCTGTAACTGAAATTCTTGTTAACGTTGAAGAGAAGTTGAAATATTATCATTTTTTATTATAAAGCTTTCTATTATTAATTAAAAAACTTTTTCTTGAAACATTTCATTGCAACGTTCATGACAATCAAAAATACAATGAAAACATGTTCATTTTCTAAATTAATTGAATATAGCTGCTTGAATCCACATTAGAATTTAGGAAATCTCCACCAAATTTCAATTCACACCAACACATTACCTAAACGCAAATTTCAGAAAATTCCAGCTTTGAAAGTTTCCCATGAATTTCTCGTTGAATTTCGATAAATCGAAGACAAGAATAATGCTCGAGAAAATCGCATTAAACCTATAATTTCTACGTAATTACGGAGAAAGTAATTCAAATGTATTTTTTTTCACTCGATTACTTCGTGAATAATTAATCAATTTTTGATAATAGTACGATAATAACTCAAACGCTTTATTACACATCGATTAAGCATCTACAAGACACCAGCAGAACTTTCTAATCACACCCCTATAATTACGTGTTTTCCTTTTCGTGTTGTCCTTAACGTTCCTGCTTCACAACTTTTCAGTATAGTGCTTAATTCTTATTTTATAGTATTTTTTGGATTTTTCATACTGTCTATATGAATTTGAAGATTTTTGGACAAAGTCAAGTCAAAAAAATGTTAGTCGCCCTTAAGAATAATTTTTATCTGGTTCAGAAAAACTTGTCTGAAATCTCTTTTCGTCATAGCAAATTTGTATGATGTTGTAGGGTCATCACTTTAAGATACAACTGTTCCAATCGATAATATATTGTCGTACCCTCAGTTTTTGAAATAGACAAAATGGGTATTAAGATTTATCATTTATATCAAGAATTGCAACAAAAACTGGCTCTTTCCTGCATTCTTTTTCGAACAAATACTTTTTGTTTATTAACACGTTACACACGAATTTTAACAAAACTGTCATTCTAATTTATAAATTTCAAAAAACGTCCGTTTTCTCGTACACAACACTACCATTTTTCTTGCACATAAATTTCCAAACGTATGCATACTCATGAATTATGTCCATAAATTATCAAATGACGCGAGACTAATTAAGCTCAGAGTCATTTTTACGGTCCATTCCTATATCTTTGAGCTCGCCCGCTGATATAATAATAATGTTATTATATAAAAATAATGTTATTATATCACGCACCAGTTGGCGTCGCAAAAATGACTGTTATCGAAAGCGGTGTCGTGTAACGAGCCACGTAACTCAAAATTCTTTGATCGAAAGCGTGTATGAGACGGGTTTTTCGATAGCGTTTTATTTCTAGCGCATTTGAGCCAGGGAATGTTTTCCCCTCTCGACTGGGTTTCGTCGAGCGTGACGATCTCTCAGATCACGAGCCGGAGACACATCATATGCATCCCATTGTCGGCATAGAAATCTGGCGTGTGCACAAATTGAGAAACACGTGTTTCGGAATCGTTGATGATACAACGTGATTTTTTTACTAGAATCATTTTACAGCTTATTTTGAGAGCTTCACGTCCCCCAAAAATATATTATAACTGTCATTTCGTATTTGAATTATTGTCAGGGGGTGGACAGAAAAAATGTTCGGGAGGAGTTTTTCTGGAAAATATTTTACTTTTAGGATTTCATAATTTTCAATCTTTGACAAAATGATTACGGAAGAGCGATTTTGAAATATTTTACATTGTGGAATTTGAAAGTTTTACAACTTTTGGAATCCAGAGTTGCACATTTTTCATGTTCGTAAATAATGGAATTCGATTTTTGTGATTCGAAATCAGTAACTGAGGTTTCAATTTATATTCCTGATACTTTTTTTATTTATACCACTTAAAGGATTATCTAATATTAAGTCATATTGGTTCTTGAAGAGCTTTGTAAAATTTGATGCTCTAGGAATGGAACTCCAAAAAAATTTATATATTTGAACTGATTCATGAGCAAATGTTAACCACACAGATGAAAAGTAAATCATAAATCTATATTATTTTCGCGTGGTAAATTATTCATCGAATTCCGTAGTATTTTCTGGTATTTTTATATATTTATATATTTTCAAAAATTGATGCTATATTATTGGAACTTTCAACGATTTTGGGAATTTGAATTAATTTTTCAGATACAGTCGCTTTAATGAAGATTTCAATACTTTTATTCTATATTTTTTTTGTATCTTAAGAATCTAAAGTATGTTCAGTTTTATACATTGTATAAATTGAATTGAATGTATTTTCATTATTTTCTGCATGAATTTTTTTAATAATTTCTAAATTATATATAATTATAGTATTATATAAATGTGTATGCTCCAGAGTAGAAAGTTCTATAAATTTCTAAGAAACGTATATTAACGTAATTTTTATGTATTGAAAGATTTCTAGTGAGCTAGGAAGTTAGTAAACTAGTTAACTGATAACCAAGTAAACTGGCATGTTAGTAAACTTGTAAGCTAGTAAACTAGTAAGCTAGAAAAAGAGTGAACTAGCAAAGTAGTACTTTAATAAACCACTAAATTAGTAAACAAGTAAGTTAGTAAGCTAGTAAACTTCTGGAATCGTAAAATAGTATACAAGTAAAAAAGTGAAATAGTCAAATAACAAACTCGTTCACAAGTATATTAGTTAATGAGTAAACTAGTAAGCTAGTGAGCTAGAAAACTAGTAAACTAATTAAATTGATTGAGAAATAACGATACATATTTTTTGTTAGTGTTTGTCGTTACAAAAATAAGACTCTATCTCTACATTATGGTAAAGTTACCCGAGCGTTTTAGACTCATGAAAATTCGTTTAATTCATTTCAAGATTCAGTTAAAGCTATCTTGTAGTGCTTTGTCACTTATGTAGAAATTCAAACAGTTTTTTATTTATTATAATTTGAGTACGAATTTATTTTTCAAAAACTCATCTCAGCGACAAACTAAGTACTAACAATAAGCAACAAAAATATGAAAAATATTGTTTCTTTATTATAAAATCGAACTGTAGGAGAAAATTTGGTTCAGACATTGTAATTCCGTCTTATGGATAAAATTTGCAACGGCAAACTTTATTCATTCTTTAGTTGCGCTTTAGTACCAAGTTTGTGACTGAGGTCAGTTTTTACAAAAGTTGTCAAATTTAAAAACTTTGAAATAAAAAAAAAAACAGTAAAAATCTGTGCTTCACCGGAAGAGCACTATGGAACGCTCTTATTTTTGGTTAAGACGACTTGGAACATACTGTAGTGCAAGAAAGACGCGTAGAATAGAAACTGGTTAAGTTGTACAGAAATATAATTTGTTGCTGTTGTTGTTGGCAAAGAACAAGAAAGTTTATTGGCATGCTACTGGTATTCGATTCGATATAAATGTACTTGTGAAAGGGCAACGGAGTAGCAGAGGATGAAAGCTCCTTTCTGTATCCCTTCAAATACAGTGGCCTCGATTAGTTGACCCGGTTTACTATCTATAATAAAATTATAGTTACGCCCAATCATCGAGTTAATATGTCCGGCGCTACTGACTCCTGAAACAGGCCGGCGCGATGCCAATTCTATACAAGATCGAATCGATAGCCGATAGCATGTCAATAATTTTCAAATTCTCCCAACGTTTTCGTTTGTCGGTACATTTGTATTTCGCGGGTGGAATATTATAATAATCAATTTTCGAATAATTGATCCTTAAAACGATAATACATATTAAATGAATTTTACTGTTTTTTTTTTACAATATTCTAACTTTCAACAGTCAACACTTGCGCGCCTGTATTATGATGTTCTATATAGAACATCATAAGTAACTGAGCTGAACCGAATTAAACAAATTTTATTATATAATTTCAGTCAATGAAAGCGTAAAAATGACAGCAAAAATATTTCTTCGACTTTACGAAGTCATAATTTCCAAGCAACGAATGCCAGTTATAAAAAAATATTATCAAATATTTCTGATTTCACTAAATTGTTATCAGGAAAGAAACATTGAAAGAAATAGATAAAATTTTGGAATTCGAAGGTTTACAATTCTTCAAATTTTTTTCATGATAATACGAAATCGCAAAATTTTTTGAGATCTAAATGTGTGCGTTTTTTTTATATACAATCTTATCAATGATGAACTTGAATTAAACTTTTATGAACAAACTTTTTTTTCTGACACTTAATTTCAAGAAAACAAATCAATAAATGACTGCAATAATCGCTCTCTGATTCAAAATACATTGTCATTTATTATAGTAATTTCTTGCATAAAAAAAAATAGGGAAAACTCTAACACAAAAATAAAGAAAATAACTCATGAAAAATAAAGTTATAGCTAGGTTTGAAACATTCAAATTTTGTTCACCATAATTGAAGAAATTTTAAAAATTTACTGAGATTGACAATTTTTTATTCAACGAAAGTCAACCCTTAATGAAGCATAAAAATAACTATGAAAATAGTACTTTGACTATAAAATATCGTGGTTGCCAAACACAAAATTGTATCCTATAAAGATTATTATGATTGTTTTCAATTCAGCAAGTTTTTTTTTTAATAGAGCGGAATAAGCGATGCAATGTTGAAATCTTCAGTTTGGAAATTCATTGATTTTTTTATAAAAATTGCGATCGCGACAAATTTTCTCCCAAGAAGTTCACTTCATGATTCTATTTTCTCTAATGAAACTTTATATACATACAAAATGAAGCAAGCAGTGTGTCCAGATTGAGTGCGCTCACTTTAAGTACACTCGAACGGTCTTATGCGCGTGAAAAGAGAGAACGTGACGTCATACTACGTTCCTCTCACATGCATGAGACCGGCTTGAGTGTGTTGAAAGTGAGCGCATTCAATCTGGACACACTGAAAGCAATGAGTAAGGGCCGTTTATAAGCCACGTGGCTCGAATTTCGGTTTTCTGAACCCAGTCCCCCTTAGAATGACACGAGGTTTATGAACGGCCCCTTGTAAAAATTGGATTTTTCCCCAACTTATTGTATCACAAAGTAAAATGAACACGCGGCAATCGAGAAAAATCAACTTTTCAGTAAGTATTCACTACTAAAAAAAAACCTAATTCAAGAGGAAAAAATCAGTACTAATAAATCAGTCTGTATATTGTATAAACAAATTTTTCCCCGCGTGAAAAATCATTTCGTACAGTCTTGAAAGTTCCAATTATCTTTTTTCGGCGAATTCATCCCAGCATCAGCGTTCTTGAAGTCGTCACGTTGTACAAATGGCTGCCACTGTTGGTCACTCCGATTTTCACTGTTAGTCACTCCGATTCCTTAACGCGGTAGCAAAATCACAAAATCTAAAAATGCCGCGGACCACCTTTTTGGAAATTCACTATCGCGATTTAGGAAAAAAAAGTCCAACCTACGAAACAACAGTACACTTTAACCTGTTCTTTCCGACGGTGAGTCCACGCTCGAACTGGCGCGAACGAGGTATACTGAAGACTGATGAACTATACTGAACAGCTCGAATCAGTGATTTGGTTCGGTGCGCGCACGTTCTGACGTGACTCTGTCAGTTGAATATTAGTTTTATTTTTCACAATTAAGAAAACAAAGGAGTAGAAAATCAAACTTTTTGAACTGCTGGATAGAGGCGTCAGCAATGAAATTTCAGGCAGGGTTTTATTTTTTAAAAATATAAATTCGCGATTCCTCATCAGTGTCTTTGATATTATGAGTTGATTAACTTTTGCATATAGTTTACAATCTCTTACTTTTTCATTTCTTGTAATTCGATTGATGTAACAAGTCATGTACAGTTTGAAATTCAAATCGAAAATTGATAGAAAAATCTTATAGGTAAAATTAAATTCAATTATGAAGTAAGCTATGAATTACTCTTCAACTTTCTTAATAAATTCAATTAAGACATTTATAATTTCATGAGGCTTATCTTATTTCAACTAAATTTTATGTTATTCCAAGGACATTTGATTTCATTCAACTCAATTTATTATAAATTATATAAAGGTAATCTAATTCAATTTTTTTGAATTTTTTTGTTTTTATTCAACGAAATCGAATCATTTTTTATTTATTTAATTCAATTTATTTCATAACATCGAAAAATCACTAAAAATTTATGTTCTAGATTTTAAATTTTCAACTTTTGAAAAAGATATCTACGATAAGCTATCATCTAGTTTTTAATCAAATTGTTTTTCATAGAATTTTTTGTATTCCACCTAGGGTATTTTTATAGATTACTTATATTTTTGTAGATTGCTACAGAGATTAAAAAAACTCGATGCTTCATATTGCGAATTATGATCTATTATCAGTAATTTTGAGAATGATTGGTAAAATCACATTTATATAGAATTTTTATGTTTTATATCTTTTTTCTTTTTTAGTATTTTTAAAATGTTGAAAGATTTTGTTGCATTTTCTTGAACTTTTATAGATTTATAGTATTTTTAGGATTTGATGCTCTAGAATCTCATGATTTATAGATTGTAGAGGCATTTGTCGAGATTTTTCAGAAAACAGTTTTTTCATAGAATTGAATTAATTTATTATTCTTTTATTTAATTTAATTTAAGATTTTCAATGCTTTTATATGGATTTTATATAGATTTCTAGAATTTGGTTCCTCTAAGATTCAAAGTTTTGTAAATTTCTAGCATTTTCGTAGATTTTTATTTTTCATGATTATTTACTGGGTTGACACAATTTTTCTGATTCATATTTTCTGTGTCATCCCATGTTTTGATAATTTTGAGTTTATATTCCATATATTCTAGTAACGTTTTTATGTAATTTTTCGCAACTTTTATTTTATTGTTCATCGATGTAACATTTTTATTTTCACACGAAATATTGATTGATTTTATCAAAATTGCGGGAGGAGTTGAAACCCCTTAAACCCCCTCTGCCTATGCACCTGATTATTATTGTTTGAATTTTAATTTTCTTAATAAAAATTTCGTTTACATTTTTAAAAATAACATAAAAAAAAAAAAAATTATAGGTATCAGAAACTTGCATAAGTTTCCAGATGTATCTACATTAAAGATCAATAAACTCGAAAGTGACTTCATAATAACTCGCCGCCTGCATTTTTCGAATTACTTGACACCTTCTTCTCACTAATCCTAATAACACATAATGATGTATACCCATGACATCAACACGCAATAATGCCGGACGTAATGATATATGATTTTCATCTCTCATCGAAAACTTATCCAATTTCTATGCTTCGAGGAAATGTATCATATCTCGGCAGAAAGTGCGGCGTAATGGGTAAAAATTTCGAATCGCGGGATAGTAAAAAATAGGTTTGCGCGATGATCATTGGCTAGTGCGAAGAAAATGAAGACAAAACAAGCGCTTGATAACTTGACGCACGTGATGCAACGACCAGCGTAACCGGGAAATGACCGCATGCAGGCGTCGAGTGACTTGATTAACGACATTGCAAACTGTTAGAAAAAAAATTTCTCAAATTTTAGGACGTTGAGGTCGACTTAAGATGGAAATTTCTAAATTATTGGTTATTATTTGAAAAATATCATGGTATCTGGTGCAGTTTTTGAAGGTGCCAAATATTAAGTAGCATATAATTAAGAAAAAAAATTCTTTTTACCTTCTAAAGTGTATTTTTGCACATATCATTGAAAGTAAAGGAAAATCAATTGATGATATTCATGTATTCCAGTTACGTTCAGTTTTTCAATTATGCAATTGAATTAATTCAATAATTCGAGACTATGTGTATGATGTAACAAATTTAATATGGAGTTATGTGCTCTATCAATTTATGTTTCAAGTTTCACAAAATTTATAATTCTTCCAAAATAAAAATACAGTAATGTGCAGTTCAAAGCTACGCGAGAAAAAGTTTATAAAAATAGAAAACAATTCACTTTGACAAACTTTATCGATGTTTGTGATGTTAAAGTTCACATGTTGAAAATTATTTCCAGAAAATTGCCATCCAGATAAATGACTCCATGGTCCTGCACCATGATCCGCGGATGGTTGTTCACAAGTAAGTTGCAAAAATAAAGAAAAACATTTTTATTCCTTGCTTTTAGTTGAACACTTCTTTTTCTTGAAATGAAAAACTCAATTTGGTTTAAAAGAATTGCTATCAAGTTTACACGTCGAAAATAGTTGTGTTCTCTTATTTTTCTTTATTCAGACGTCAAAAATAAACGTAAGAAGATAAGCATCATAGAGTAAAATTCAAGCATTTTTTTTTCGAGATAAAAGTTTATTATTCATTAACGGACTTTTCATTATTTATTTTTTTTCCCGGCCCTTTCTACAGTCAACCTAAATTTTCTGTCTGGCGTTCTAATGAACTCATGATTTTCAGTTGCCGTAATAACGGGGTTTACGGCCGAAGCAATCACCATCACAATAGACCGGGCAGATGTTAAGACAGTAAGTTTTCCTATTAATGATTCACCTTTGTTTCATCTCGATTCGTGGGAAAAGTCCTTAATTCACGTCCATATTCGCGCATGTACAACTTGTTACGCATGTATCTTGATCGCGCAAATCGCTAAGGTCGTTTTTGCTCGTTTATGGTTATGTATGTGAAACACTTTCTCCCAGCTTTATTGAAAAAAAAGTTGTATCGCAATTCTCGCTCTTTCTATCTTCATAAATCTTTCCAAGATGAAGTTCTGACACCATAAAAAACAATATCTATATCAATTAATTTCTCTTGAACTTATTTTTACAGTTGCAGCCCCAATCATCGATGCAGCTTAATGGCTGGAGACCAGTGACGACAAAGTACCAAGAAATCGGTGTCAATGTTTCCCCCGCTAGTAATCTTGCAAGCAATGTCGCACCATTACATCCAGTTCTTAATAAGCTTCAAGAACACATGGCAGCTTCTGAAAGGCAGAAAGTACGAAAAAATAAGCTCCATGAATACAGTCCTCCGAGTATCTTAGGGAGCTTTAGTGTCTTTGGACATGCTACAAAAGCCAGAGGGGAAGCTAATTCAGACAGCAAGCATGAATCCAAAGTCGCGAAAGAGTATTCTTTTTTGATACCGCCACCAAGAGACGCATTCAGGTATATCAATAAGAAAACAATTGATGATAAATAACCTACATTTGCTGATGATCTTTCTTTCACCTTAACTAGATTTGAGGTCGAGTCACCAAAAAAGCTCTTCTTCCGCGAGACTGAACCATACCTCCGCCAAACCCAATTCGTTCCCCAAGTTCACAAACCTGACATCCGTGGTCCAACGTACTACGTGAAAGCTAGTGGTCTACCCCAGAGTCCCCAGAAAAATCGACCACTTGTCACAGCATACAACATACAGTCCTTCGTACCTAAAGAGTTCGAGTCGCTTAAGGTCATCGGTGACAACAGCGGTAACGACAACAAACATGTTCTCCAATTCCCAAAGACCAGCATTGCCCCACATTACACCAAAGAAAGCACGAGTGAGCGGAATTACAACAGATATGAGCCCCAGTCACAGGTCACTTCCGGTACTGGGACTTACTACAGTCATGCACCCAATTACAAAACAACCTTCGAACGCAACCCTTCGTATCTGGTCCACGAAAGTCACGAAATAGGTTACGCCACTCCTTCGTATGATTACAAATATCGGCAACCAGGTATTTTCGATAGTTTCTTGGGTTCTGAGTTGTATGGTACGACACCAAGACCAGATGTCAACAAGTACGCACCTCCAGCAAAGCAGGCTGAGAAGAAGGAGAAGAATGTGCATCCTACGTATTTTTTAGCTGAACCTCATAGGGAGTTTGTCGTGCCTCCTGGCGTCTGGCATATGAAGCAGCAGGCGTTGAAACCAGACATAAACGAGGTTTTGCCGAAGTTCAACAGGCCAGCGCAGTTCCATCAGCAAGCACCTGTCCATTCGATGCCACAGTCACCTCAGAAATTGGTTTACGTAAGGCCCGAGATTCAACAGCAACAACAGAAACAGCCTTTCAGTTCCGTCATTCCACTGAGTATCAATCAGAGACCTCCTGAAACTGATTATGAGACTCCAGAGAGTGTCTCTCTGAAGCATTATAATGAACAACAGTTCGTGCTGCAACAGCAATTGATTGAACAGGATAGAAGACGTTTGAGGGAACACGAGTTGCAGAGACAAAAGGTTCTTGAAAGACAGCAGATTGAGGAGATCAACAAGAAACAAGAAGAAATAAGGTTGGTTATCAGATTTTACTCGATATTTGAATCTACATAAGCTCATTACTTATGAAATTGAAATATGTTCACAGATTCTTGGAACAGCAGCAGCAACAAACCGTTGATGAAACCGACCTCAAAAAGGAAACTCGTAAACCAGAGCAACCAAAACCCCTGAAGATCACCCATAAAGAGAGAATAAAACCACACGTGGAAGATATTCCAGTCAAACCAACAGAACCAATTTATCATTACACTGAAGAAACCTTCCCGGTTCAACAAGGTCAATACGAGGTCACAAAACCCAAACAAACTGAAGACTATCAATCTACGTACCAAACAACCCCGAGTACCGTATTAGAAGAAGACAACCACAAAAAAGAATTCAGACCATCTAGACCTGCAAAACCCTTAAGAAGACGTAAACCCTCATACGACAATTCACAGAAGCCTGAATATTCGACAAAACTTCCAACAGCCTTCGAATCATACACTGAAATTCCAGTGCAAACTACAACTTGGGAACCGGTTTCCACGACATTAACGACGGAGAAAGCAAGACCGAGAAAACCTTTGGGAAACGTTCCTAGAAGACGAAGACCAAGTACAACTACTTCCGAACCGGAGCCAGAATATTCAGTGGACACTGGAAATGAAGAATTCCTGAAATACGACAGACCGGAAACACAAGATGTCACCAAAAGAAGACGCATTAATAAACCTTCAGTATCCTACGATGTTTCATCGGGAGAAAAGAAATCAGGTCCAAAGAAAATCACACAAAAGATACCGAGTTTCGATGAAAGTGTGAGCGTAGAAACGACTACAGAGGTTATAACCCAAACCGTCATCCGACCAAGAGAACCAGAAAACGTAGAAAAACCTGAATATTTCAATAGCGAGCATCCACCTACCGTCAGTACCCCAACTTTCCTGCAGGTGAACCCTGCTGAGTACCAATTCGAAGGCGTGACAGAACTTCCGAAACCCGGAATTGTATACGCAAACCCTGAAGGTGCGAAGCTGACCAAGTTCGAATACTACGAGCCAACTGGACATGACGTAAGAACTGGGCAATATTCTCCACAGACCGAAGACAACATTCCTTTGGAACACCTTTTCGTCAGAACAGAACAGAATACGTACGAAACCACAACTCCAGTCCCTGTTTCCACAGGTTTTCACAGTGGAACTCCCACAAGAACAACGGTCAAGATTTCCAAGTCCCAAGAGCAGTCAAAGGTCAACATACATGCTTCTAGTGTGACTACGACTTCTGAACCACCATTGAGTTCTACCAAAGCGCATCACAGAATCCGGCCTCTGAGATATGGAAATGCTACCAGACCGAGGTTCAGTGTCAAAGAGTACAAGAGCAGATTGGAGTACAAGAACAAGCTCATGCAGGCTTCGACTTCTAGTACTGAAGCAAGTGTGAGGCAGAAATCTGTGGGTTCTAGGAATAGCCAGTCACAGACAAGCGACAATTACAGGGAGTCACCTGGAAGATACAGGTACGAAAAGGCAAAAAAGTGTCATCAGATTCAGTCATGTTCATATCATGTAATTTTATGTTCATTTTTCAGGTACATGTCTCGAGTTCTTCAGAAAACGACCTCAACAACTACTCCTAGCTACGATACAACAACGGAATCAGGATCTGGCTCGACAACTGAAAGGACCAACAAGTTCACTCCCAAACGACGAATGAACCCAAATCTTTACCGCAACAGACTACCACCAAAATCAAACAGACACGACAACATAGATAACACTTCATCCACACAGAACAACAGTCGACCAGAAAATGCCTTCACCACTGTTCGTAGACGAGTGCCACATCCCAGTCTGAAGAGCGAAAAGAACTCAGAGAAAAAAGCCTCCACATCCAAAGAAATGTCTGTAGAAGAAACCAGTTTCTACGATTCACCTGCTACGACCACGAGCCTTGATGGCGTGAACGAAATAAACAAAGAAAACACGGACGCAAACAGTGAAGACATTCGAAAAGTTGACAAGAATGAGACTTCGACGAACACAGTTTCTAAGGAGTCAAGTGAAACTGAGAAATTCAGTCTTTTGGAGACAGTGACACCAATCAACTCATCTTCCGATGAGGAATTTTTTGCCAAAGCTTCGCAGAGTGTCGCTGATTTGACGAGTTCAGCTTCGGCACTCTACAACAAACCTGGCATGTTCAAGGCCGTTTCTTCAGCACAAGAATCTAGAAAAGGTCTTATCACAACAGAAGAACCGACGCTTCCGATTGAAGCTTTCTTCCATGAACTTGGGAAAAAAGATTAGGAAGTTGTGGATGGGAGAATCATGATTTTCTGTTGAAGTGAATGAGAATTATGAAGCTACAATTTAAAAAATCGTCTTGCACCCGTCTAAAATTTCTTCTTTTCTTCAATGTGTGACATGAAATAAGAAAATTAGTTTAAGGTCTACACTGCAAAATGACCTTAGCTGATGTTGGGTCTAAATATTCTCCCTTATTTCAGGTCACAAAGTCGCTTCAAATAATTCTTGTCTCGAGAAAATCTGCTCCTTCCGATTTCACGAAATTGTGAAACGTTACGTTGAATCATCATTATTTCATATTTCATGGACACGGAACGAAACTCGCTCGGGAACCCTATGTTAAATAATGTACTTATTTATGAATCCAACAGATCGTTGCATAATCATCCGTCCAAAGCCTTTTTGTGTATTTATGCGTATGGTCCTAGGATAAGTGAATCTAGAATATTTCATGTTCTAGGATACTTTTGTAATCGATATTGTAAAAATAATGCATCGATTATGTGAAGACATGAGTTATCTTGTGCAATAGATGATGGAGGTAGAACGAAATAGCTCGTGTATGACCTGAATTGGAGCTGTGAAAAACGGAAAAATCGAAGTTGCTATTGCGCTGCCTAATCGCGATCAATGTGCTTGATTGAAAATCAGAACCACAGAGTGATCGGAATGGAAGTCTAGTGATTGGGAAACGATTTGTAGTTCATATTGTTTTTCAGTCATAGGTAGAAAAAGGATTGTCGATTATGGATCTAAATTGTGTGCTGATATATTTTTTGAAACTGTACATTGAAACTTGTTTTTGATAAATTTTTTTAATATAAATAAAGTGCGTTATAGCCATAAATAAAGCTGAGCTTCGCCACGAGAAAAAATGCGTCTTTCTTGCCTGATATTTGTTATAATTTTTCTTCACAGAGTTTACATGTCAGAGTGGTTATAATGTATTGTGTTGTTTAATTTTTGTATTCGAGAACTGAAAGAAAAAGTTTTTTTTTTTTTTTTTTTTCGACAATAAAGGATGAAGTTGCAGAAAGTTTGTGCTCAACTCTATTCTGTTTGTCGATGATTTGGAAAATATTTTTTTACTGAGTTCGAAATTTCAGCAGTAATATCGTAGTGGACTCTTTCCACAAATTAATTTCACAATAAAACTCTTTCGACGTTGGGTAAACTTTCTGTAATTATTGAAAGCTCCGCAAAAATAACAATTGTTGAAAACTTTTCTATCAATTCTGGAATTACAGTAAGTTGATTATGATTACAGTCGATGACAAAAAATACGACGAATTTACTTGCCTCAAAAATTTTACGTACAGCTTTATGTATTTCTAATATTTTGCTCAATTATTAGCAACAGCTTAGAAAACTGAACATTTTGTGAATATACGTTTTCTCATACTGTTTAACAAAATTTTGTTTTGTTTTTTTCAATTTGTTAAAACAACGTTTATTCATTCAGAAATTTCTAACTCATTGTTTGAAATATTTTTTAAAACTGAAAGGTAATATAACTTTGGAGTTTTCGTGAACATGGAATGTTTGAGAATCACAAATAATTTTCGAAAACACGTGTTAAATGTAACGAATTTATATTGGTTAAGAACATTGTTTAATATGGCTGAAAATTCATCAAAAATATATCTCGTGATTTTTTAAATCCTTCATAGAATACCATATTCTGACAATTATGTTAGGTTGAGATCTTAAAGTTCTTACGACAATAAATAATTATTTTAAGGAACCTAAAAATTTGAAATAAATTTTAACAAAATATATGAGATAGGATCGACTTCTTACTTATAAAAATATTTATATTCTAGGAAATTCATATCTACAGTTCAGAAAGTTAACTGCATATGTGAAAAAGCAGTAAATTCGGGAAATTTGGTGAAATTATTTTACTTCTACGACTGATACTTGTAAAAGTAGCGATTTTCGTTTCTAATGTAGATTGTTATTTTTTAAAATAGTGAATCATTTTCGAAAAATTGCCTAAATCAGAACTGGTTTTTAAAAATAAGCATAAATACCTTTACTTTTCTGGATATCGATCGTAAGTTTTTTTTTTTGGCATTGAGACTTTTAGTCATTTGTTTTGATCAAATAATAAAGGATTTTTAATCGACATTTATAAAAGTATCTGAAATGATTTAGAATTAATAAGTTGAAATTTTTATAATCAATTTCAAAATACAAAACTGCATCACGCACTTCCAAAACACAAATACATAAGTATCTTTTTTTACAAACATTTTCCGTATACAAAAATAAATTTACAATTTAACGTCTGTAAAGTGAAATTCTTTCTAAAATTAATTAACTTAAACTGACCGTTTAATGAAAAATATCAAAAGAGAAACAAATACTGAAAATATTTGTTATGAAGTTGCATGATTGCAAAAACTTTACAAACATCTACTGGAAAAATAAGTATCTACAAGAATTTTAATTCAAAAACTTCAGGAAAATTTATACAGACAACTTAAAATTTTGAAACTTTCTTGACATTTACAATAATTTGTAAAAAAACATGCAACATGTAAGGTTAGTCAATTTTCGAGAAATTTTGACTTACGATGAATTGAAAGAGAATCGGACTTTAAATAAAAAAATTTCAGCATCGAAACAAATAAAGGTATAGAATGGATTGAAAGTTCGAATATCACACTGTTAAAAAAGGTTGGTAAATTTTCCACGAAAGTATTGCAATTTTTAACCCATATTCTGTACGGGATTTTTTCCTTAAATAGATCTGGCTAAATTTCCATACGCTTTGGAAAGTTTTCCATAAATTATGGGAATATTTACATATTTATGGAAGAGTTCCCACAGGGAAAAATTTCTAGATCTATTTATGGGAAAGATCCTATACAAAATATAGGTTAAAAACTTCCAATACTTTTATAGGAAATTTACCACATTTTTTTTTGAGTGCTGGGAATTTGAACCTCTTTATAATCAGAATTGAACTGCATCAATTAAGGAAATTGGAGAAATGTAGTTACTTGAATAAAAATTAATAAAATTCATCGAAAGCTTAAGCTTCTAGAATTCTTAAGACATGAAAACTCTAAGAAATCGAAATGCTATACATAAATGTTATTGGTGCCAGAACCAAAGCAACTGAAATTTTACAGTCATCATATTCAATATAAAATTGAAAGAATAATACAAAAATTCTTTTAAGTCTTTAATTTCAGAATTATTCAACTTTGAGCTTCTTAGCTTAGAAGTTTTATTATAACTTTTATCTTATTTAAAAATTTACCATGTTTTTTTCATAAGTGTCCTTTTACTAATAAAAAAAATTTGTTTCCAACACCTCCCTTTTTGTGAACCTACCTATTGCTTGTCACATAAAAAATAGTGCTAAAACATCACGCATTTCGATCCAAGACCCGATCGAAATCTCTAATCCATGATTCCGGAGTGGAAAGAGAGCGGATAATGTAACGCAAATGTCATTGGCTGGTCGTGCGAACGCGAATTTCGCGCTTGCTCGGGGTGCACCAGCGAATCCGCATTTTCCCGGATGTCCTGCGCGCGGAAGCTGAAGACAATGAAGGGGAACTTCCGGTGGGCATACAAGGCCAGGAGTAGCCGACCTTTTTTTCCATGCCCACACATCGTCACGCTTCACCCCTTGCGTCGTCGATGGCGCCGTTGCTCGCACGAAATGACCTATCATTTGCTAATTTTGCCTTCCCCAACAGTTTGATTACAGGTGCCATCCGCGCTGGGCGTGCAGCTCTTAAGAACCCTATTTCTCCATCATCTTTCAATTTTACATCGGATTTTTCTTGTGAAATTCACGTGTCATGACTTTTCGGGTTTTTTAAATCAAGTGTTTGAACTATTATGGTTTTCCGGAATTTAATGGCAAAAAAAGAATTTTTAAAAATTGTCTACTTCTTTAGTGACATTTGAAATTAGAAATTATATAGTTCGGTCTTATTAAGCTCAAAATGAATCGGAAGGCATTTTTTGGATGATTGAACATCACTAATCTTTTGCTGGTAAGAGTTTTTGTTTGTGGTTCCAAATAGTTATTTCTTTTATAAATATTTGTGTAATAATGTGAGAATTTTTGTAAAATTTTTTTTTGTAGCGCTTTTTCAATTCTGTCGAATTTGAATTTTTTTACCTATTCGACAGAAAAGGTTTTTCCTAATCATCTTTTTGATTAAAAATGAAATTAATGGACAGGCTTACACTATAAATCTCCATGTTAATAGAACGATGATAATACTTAATTAAAGAACGAGTCTATAAATCATGACAAAAAGTATCCAATAAGTCAACAGGTTGTCAGAAAGTACAATGATTGAATATCTAGCAAGCATTCACCCTGAACGCTCGATTTGAAATCTCGGTATATCACGCATTCGCACATTTGCACTTTTACTCGCACTTTACCTGAGTTCACACCCGCAAAGGCAACAGAGCGTAATTCCAACCCGTATCTAGAAATTATCGAGTTACAAACTATCCAGCTACATTCTGTCGTTTTTTGACGTAGTTGAATTAGATTGCGATAACTCGTGATCGTTAAAAAGTGATTGCCTTTGGAATGGTTTAAATTAACAGAAGCTGGCATACTGGACTAATTTATGTAGCCTTTGGCAAAAAAAAATATGTATAACAAAAATTTTATAGGGTTATTTTATTTCTAATTGTGCAAATGATTTAGTTCGTTTTCTTTTGTGGAAATTTTTGTGTGAGTTCTTGAACAAAATTGATAAGATACGTTTATTTTTTTATTTTTGCTGAATTTTAGTCGTTTTTTTGAAAAATTAGTTAACAAGTTATTTCTCATTAATTGGCACATGTTGATTTTTCTTTAGATTTCAATAATTAGTCCGAAAATTGTCTGATTTTTTCACATTTTCATAAAAAGTTCTATCATTCCTAAATAAATTCATTATTTACTTAGAAACAATTTTTCTCGCAAATGTGCTTCTCATGAAAAAATCGATTTGTTAACTCTGAATCCTGACCTTCGATAATTTTTTTAACCTTTGTTTTTGTTCATAGGTAATGTGAACGAACTTGATCCAGTATTAATCTCTGTGAGCCAAAATTCATTGTTTGAGAATTGCAATTTTTAAAAGTAACAATGCCATTTAGAAATATTTATGTAAATTTATGCTTCGTTGGCTTGAAATTCTTTGATTTCACAAAAAAAGTTCAATTCAAAAAAATTATCATTGAAGTTTACCATTACAGATTTACTGTTAAAGAAAAAGAATCTTAAGACTTGACAAACTTGATAAATTTTATGTTTATCGTGGAAAAAGTGAGAAATTTTTTAATTCATTTTGCGTGGAATTTCACATGATTTTTACTGCGAAAAATAAATGAATTTCGTCTACAATCGATTCAATGAAAACATATAAAACAAATTTTCTTTTTTAGGAATAATGTTATACTTGACTTAAAGTAGTTTTTCTTTCACAATCTTATGTTGCAGAAAGTATCCAAGAGGTAGAAAAATATTGTTTATTTAGTCAAAAATTAGAAAAATTACAAAATCATCCATTTGTAATGAAAGAAATTTGAATGAAATAGAAAACTCGATTGTCATAAAAAATTTTGATTCATAAAATTTGTTTCTATTTTTTATCAGTAAAGAATTTAGAAATTTCAACCAACTCCAAAAATTTTCCCATTGAAATTTAATTCGAAAAAATTGATTCAAACAAAAACTATCATGATCGTAAAATTATTCGTAAAATTCTAGAACCACAAAAAAATGAAGTATAATTAACGAATTTTCGGTCTTAGAAAATACTTTACTGAGTATTGTTTATACGACTTAAAAAAAAGACACTGTTATTGACTTTTTTTGTAAAAATCAGCAGCTAAAGAAATACTTACAGTAAAAGTAAAACAGGTAATAATTCTTTTACTTATCAACGTAAAGGTTATGAAAATAATTTTCAGATCTCTCATAGACATTTTAACAAAGAAATAGATAAAAAAAATTCAATGACGATCTGAGAATAAAAATTTACGTTATTTAATACAAGAAACACGAAAACGAGAAGTGTGGATAATTATTTTCAAATAAATTCAAGAAAAAACCTTTTGACAATGCAACTGCGATGAATGGCGTTAAAAATAACGATATAATGGATTCTGACACGAGCGCACATTTTTGCTTCATTGGCTTCAAATTCTTCGATTTCACAAAAAATGGTACAGCAACAAAAATTATCGTTGAAGTTTATCATAACAGATTTACTAAAACTAACTCAATTGTTATAAAAAATTGTGATTCAAAAAATTTGTGTACTTTTTTTTTAAATTAGAAAAGAAATTTAGAAAATTCGAGTTAAAAAAATGTTCTTCTTCGAAATTGAATCCTAAATAATTGACTCAAACAAAAACTTCCATGATAGAACGATTATTTGTGAAATTCTAGAATCTTAAGAAAATGAAGCATAATTATTGTTAGTAATCAACGAATTTTTGGTCTCATAAAATACTACTGTTTATTGTTTACACAACCTTAAAAAAAGACACTGTCATTGAATTTTTGTCTGAAAATCAGCAATTAAAAGAAATACTGATAGCAAAGTCATAAAAATCTATTATTGTTCAATATAAAGATTGAATGAAATTTTTACATCTCTCATAGACACTTTAATAAAGAAATAGATAAAAAAATTCAATGACGATCTGAGAACAAAAAATGACGTTATTCAATGCAGGAAACACGAAAATTAGAAGTGTGCATAATTATTTTGAACATAATTCAAGAAAAAACCTTTTGACAATGGAAGTGCGATGAATGGCGTTAAAAATAACGATATAATAGATTATGACACGAGCGTACATTTTTGCGATATCTGATGGGGACACTAAATAATAGCATGTGGACGGTAGAGCGTGTATGTGGTCAGTCTCGGTTCCCACCTCATTAACTTCTCTGTTCCCTTGTGTCGCGAACCAGTTTAGTTTGCCGGATCACATTGTCTGTCGCAACTGACAGTTGCAATCAATATCAGTCGCGATCGGTAATGACTTGCCCCGGGAAAAATGCATTTTCTTCGCGTCCTTTCAAGTCTGTTGGTCAGGCGGGATTTTTTAAACCCAGATCAATGAGACTGTCCACGTAAAACAGAAAATTTTCTTTTTTGGAGAAGTTTGTCTGATGTACGAAACTGTGAAAATGAAAGAAAATTTTATTTTTAAACTGTTTGACATTCCAGTCTCGTTATTAGTGACATGACCACTTGATAAAGTGCCCTACGAATTTTGGAAGTTCAAAATGAAAAGGATTTGTAACATGTTCAATATGGTTCAAGCTATCACTGTTCTTACGATATTGAAGATGCTAGCGGACGGTGAGTGTTTTGATTTTCTTGTTGTTAAGTTGTTTAAGAGAGTTAGGAGTAAAAATAGGACAAGTAGGAGACTGAAGAGTTGTCTTGTGGAAGGGTAGTATACTGAAATTCTTTATGTTTCTGTTTTTTTTTTTTTTTTTTTTTTTTTTATTTATCTTAAGTTAGAATAATAAATGATTGTTAGTTTTGAATTTGCTTTTTTTGACTTATTGACAGAATGATACCTATTCAATTCATGTTTTGTCTCATTGTTAACGTCATTAGTTACGATCATTTTTTATTTGAAATTATGAAATATCTTAATTATGAAACATCCAATTGGGAATTCCAATTCGTCCAATGTTTTCACTGTTTAAAAAAAAACTATGCATTAATCAACCAAATTTAAACATAAAGTTTCAGAAAAACAATTAGATTTTCTGATGGAAAACTACATTTTCAGACTCCATTTCAAATTTTTCAGATTACTTCACTGTTTTTTCCATTGAATTTACAAATTGAATTTTCGAAGTTGGAAAACATGTCATTTAGTTTTTATTTCTTCAACCTAATCTACGTCATATTTTCATAGATTAAAACATAATCAAAGTATGGTCCTAAATCATAATTTATTAAACCTCTAACCTTTGCGATCAGACAAATTGGAAATATCAAATTTTTGCAGGTCGATATAACTCCATTTGTCCCATTTTTGCTTCGATGTTTTAGTTATTTTGTTTTTGTATGAAGTTATTATTAAACATTTTAATTTCTTGTAGAAACTCCATTTCTCACCAAGTCAGTCTATCAACTTGAAGAATTTTCAATTCATGCTAGAAAAAATGAAAAAAACTTGAATAGAATACTAAGTCTACATCAAAATTTTCCCAAAACTTTTCATCAAATGAAGAAAAGTTAAAAAATTGCGCGAAGATATTCATATTCTTCGTATATTTTTTCTAATGTCACTTCACGAGAATCTATGATTGACGAAGAATTTCATGAAATGAGGGAAAAAAAATGAAATCATTTCGTGTAATCTTTTTTATTTTAACTTTTTAAGAATCTCATGACAACGGTCTTTTGACCAGAAATAGTACAAGTAGATATTTAACTCAAATATAATAACTTGAATAATAATTCAACTTTATTGCTGTCATGTAATATTCTTTGTGAGCACTTAATTTTAAAATAATTATACACAATATTTTTTTTAACCTAAAGTAACAGTACTTTTTTAACAATCGGAAAAAATAATGAGGCATTTGTTTAGCCCAGACTACTTGTAACGGAGGTTTAGGCAGAGTGGTTTACGAGAGGTTACCAGACCAGCAGTTACAAGGTTTCGACGATGAAGTGGTACGTGTTTTTAGTAGAAAATATATGTCAAACAATTGGGAATTGAGATTCAAGGGTGTTAACCTTCATAAACAGATTTGGATGAATAACATTTCATCAGTTTCTTATATGCAAACGAAGGGTAACAATTTTCTAAAATACAAAACTGCAACTGAATTTTTAATTTTTTTATAGTTGAAACGTTTGTCAAAGACTATAAATGATAAATGATAAAAAAAAATGCTGAGTATTTGATAAAAAACCTATCAAAATTATGAAAATTAACTAATGAAGTCAAAATATTGAATTCATACAGGCTTTTCTGAAGAATTATGTATTTTTGTTGATGAAATTGAAGATACTGACGAACCAAAGACATAATTCAAAGTTTTTGTCCCTCCTCCCCCTAGAATTATTTTCCTTTATTAATACAACCCAGATCTAATTTCTTCTTCTTTTTTTCTTCTCAAATCATCAAATCATCTATTCCTCTAACTTGAAACATTTAGTGTCAGAACGATTTTCCTGAACAATCCATATTTAACTAAAAATCCATAAACCTGACAAAAGAAACAACAATTATTTATTCCAACATTTGCTTATTTATTACCTTTTATAATGACCAAACAATCAAAAGATGTAATTTTTCGAAAGGTCAGGGACTCAGCCCCACCATTCAGGGTCTTGGAAAAATGCCAAGAACTTTGCCTTCGAGACCGAACAGCCACAAACAATTTGGTTCGAGCTTGCACGAGCTTCGACTTCCAGCCTGGAAGCCGGATAGCATCATTTAGCGGAGCAGCCGAGTATGAAGAGAGCACATGTTACTTGACTCGAGAACAGGCTCAGCCTGAGGGTATCGGCAACGTCATGATGGTTCCCAATAGCATTCATTTTACCGAAGTTTGCTTGACTTGTAAGCTCAAATTTAAGCAAACCCAACTTCCAAGTAAATAAAACCTTATTTACCTAGAAGTATCTTAAAATTTCAGCGAACAGAATTGAAAGAGAATGTCCAAATCGTCGATACGTTTTTGAAAGACACCCAAGAAAAAAGTTGAAGCTGCCCATGGCGGATATCAAAGAAATCAGCACTGCAAATCGAACCGAATGCGAAAATAGGTAAAATAACAAAGCTTTTATTAGAATTTTTGAAGGCAAAAACTGTATTTCTTTTTTTTTTAGATGTCTTAATGAATTCGGTTTCGTATGCCGTTCTGCAACCTACGACGCTGCTTTAAGGAGCTGCTCACTGAGTCGTTTCACCAGGCGAACTCACCCGGAAATGTTGGAGGACGATGCAAATTCGGACTATCTGGAGAACACTTGTTTAAATGGTGAGATTCACGATAGCGTATATTATACAGTAAATTTGAATATAATTGTTTTGGACAGCTGAGCATCGTTGCGATGGCCTTGCGGTGTTCGTCAAAGAGGAGAACAAAAGATTACGAGGTCCTTTCGAAGTGGATATCTATACGAATCTGACCTTGGTCGAGTGCCAGGCACTTTGCCTCAGAGCAGAAAAGTATTTTTGCAGGAGTGTGGAGTTTGATGAACAAACTAGGCAGTGCGTGATTTCGGAAGAAGATTCCGTTTCGCAAAGGGACGATATTGGGATTAGCAGCAGTCCTAGTTACCATTTTTATGATCTCGTCTGTTTGGATAATCGTGAGTATGAGAACTCATGTTCTTAGGGTTAGACTTCATCTTAGAATTCAGAAGAATTTTAGCTTAACTGGAAAAATAGCACTTACCAACGCTCTGGATATTCACTAAGAAATACCTCATCCAACATTGATAATCGCTATCATAATCCATCATCACTAACTTACCTAACATAGATCCATCCGTAGCACGAGGTTCCGAATACCCAGACAACGGCGTGACATCCCACATGTACGGGGATGGGCGTCGTCCAGACACTGCCTTTCAGCGCTACAGGAATTCCAGAATAAGCGGGGAATTCCATTCAGAGATTACTGGAAGAAGCTTAAGCGAATGCCTGGATGAGTGTCTGAGGCAAACCAGCTTTCAGTGCAGGAGTGCAGTGTACTCAGAACATTACCACACTTGTAGATTGAGTAGGTTCAATCAAAGGGATGGTAATAGGATAATCTACGACGCGGATTATGACTACTACGAGAACCTAATGCGTAAGTCTACTTCAACCTGTCTCAACAATCACTTCCTCTAGTAAATATTGTTGAATGTTGTTGTTCGTATAGACCAGTACGCTGACAGTGATCGGGACAGCACGGGATATAGACCAGATCCTTTGGGACAAGATACTAATCATGGACGACCTTCCCTAGGACGACCTGGTAATTATTATTTACATATTCTAAAAGTTAGACAAAACTTTTACCAATCATATGTTTACAGGTTACCTTGATGACACTGACAAAAACTACCTTGGACCTACAACAAACCGATTTCCTGATAGATATCCTAGTAGATACCCGGACCGGTATCCAGATCGTTATCCAGATCGTTACCCAGATAGATTTGGTGGAAACAGATATCCTCCTCCATATGCAGGAGATTACGATCGATATCCTAACCGTTATCCTGCAATGCATCGACCATACCCGGATCGGTATCCAACAAATGATCGGTACCCAGTCAACGATAGATATCCGGTCCACGATAGATACCCTGTTTCTGACAGATACCCTATTCACGATGATCGGATTCCACTCAAACCTGATAGGTATCCAACTTCCGGATCTGGATCTTCTCCAACTGGGCCATCAGGTGGTGGCAATCGGTTTCCAGGATCTACAGATCGGTACCCATCTCATCCTAGTAGATATCCCTATCCTAGTAGATACCCTAGTGACTTATCAAAACATTATCCAGCTACCATTGAACGTTACCCTACACCGGAACATCATCCTATCCCAGATAATACCCTTGATCGGTTTCCAACTGGAACTGAGGGCGAGGCTCCCTTACATCATGATAGGTATCCACATGATAGATATGCTGATAAGGATCATCCTTTTAGAGAAAGGTCAGTGCCTTGAACATTTGGTAACCTTTTGTAGCAATAATGATTTCTACAAATGAAATTCCAGTGGCAAAAATTTCGACCGACCAGTTTACATAGGAAGTGGTGGAGGATCTCATGCTCACAACAGACCTTTGGACTATCCAGCCTACAACGAAGGTGACGTCATCGGAGGAGGTTACATTGGCGAAGGCGGAGTTTATAACACCAGACCTTTTGGTACCAGTGGTGGTCCAATCATTGGGAGGCCTCCTCTTGTCTCGCAATGTGATGAACAGGAAAACTTTCGTCAAGTAGAACAACATACAAGAGTTCGGAAGCCGTTCATCAGAAGATACACAACAGCTTCTTCTCTAACTCATTGTGAAAGAGAGTGTGCAGATGCTAGGGATTTCGTTTGCAGATCATTCAATTTTAGACCATATGCTGCACTTTATGGAGCAGAAAGGGACAATTGTGAACTTAGTGATAGAGATTCTAGAGATATGGAGAAGGGAAATCCGATTTATTATGACAGTGGGTCGGATTATGATTTTTATGAGAGGAACAATGGTCGGCAAGGATCTGATAATGAGTGTCTTGATGGTGAGTTGATCGCTTCATTCCTTCTGAGAATGTAGGAATGGGGGATTCAAGAATTTTGTCATTGCAGATTGTTGCATCACAGATTGCATGTTGCTTTTGTTTTGCAGTGAGTCAAGTCTGCAGTGAAGATGGAATGGAATTCACTCTCAGAACGCCAGAAGGCTTCATCGGAAGAATCTACACATACGGTTACTACGATCGATGCTTTTTCCGTGGGAATGGAGGAACTGTTAATGTTCTTCGCATCAGTGGACCTCAGGGATACCCAGAGTGTGGAACTCAACGGGTGAGTACTGAACCCATAAGTTATCAGAAGTACTCCAATACCTTCTGAGTCGATATGTATCTTCAGCTTCCAACAATTGTAAAATATTATTTTAGTATGGAGACACCATGTCGAATATAATAGTCGTTCAGTTCTCTGACTACGTTCAAACTGGAAGGGACAAGAGATTCAATCTTACTTGTTTGTTCCGTGGACCCGATGAAGCTGTGGTTACATCAGGTTATATTGGAGCAGGGTAAGTACGATCTATGTTCAAGAACTATGTTCAAGATTGATAAAAGCAATTCCGTAAATTTCATTTTTTATGTAGAAGGTCAGGTGCTCCGATACCTATCGAGTATCTACCAGCTGAAAACACTTTGAGTTCTCGTGTTCGATTGATGATTTTGTATCAAGGCAGACCAACTACGACTATTGCTGTTGGTGACCCTTTGACTTTCCGTCTAGAAGCTCAGGATGGGTAGGTTGAATTACAATATCTCTTCAATTTCTGTCCCTTAAAAGGAGTTGTGATGACAGACCAGGCCCAGAAACCCTATGAATCAAATCATCTTGTTAAGATTCAGTTTGAAATGACACCAAAGTTGATTCAACAATTCTTTGATTTGCAGTCATAACTATCCAGCAGATATATTTGCTACAAATGTCATAGCAAGAGACCCTTACTCAGGAAGAAGTGTCCAACTTATAGACAGATTTGGGTAATATATTGCTACATTCCCGAAAATTCATCAGCTGAAAGGAGTCATTTTCAACCAATAGTTTTAATGAATGATGTTTTCCATTTCCAGATGTCCTGTTGACAACTACGTCTTCCCAGGTTTAGATAGACTTCGCGAAGGTGACAGTCTAGAAGCTCGCTTCAACGCCTTCAAAATTCCTGAATCAAACTTTTTAGTCTTTGAAGCTACTGTCAGAACTTGTAGGAGTGGATGCCAACCAGCTTTTTGTGCTTCTGGCACTGGCAGAAGTGAACCATCTTTCGGAAGACGCAGAAGAGACGTAGAAGATTCGCCTAAAGTACTCAATACAACGGAATCAGCGATTTTGATGGTCAACGAAACGAATGATCGTGATGTTGTCAGTGAAGTCATCGTTTCATCAGTCAAAGATCATGATGAAGAACATGTTAGAGAAATGATAGAGGTATTGAATGACACTTTTTGGCTAAAGAATTGAAACCTGAAGTGTTTTTTTCTTTAGGTGTATGACTCGAGGATAGACATGGAGGAAGAAACTGTTGTAGAAAAACAAACGAAGCCTGTGGAGACTGTTTGCATAGAAAGTAATGAGTATTATGGTCTTGTCACTTCTGTTGTTTCTCTTGTTGTTCTTTTGGTGTCAGTGTCTTTGCTATCAATTTTAGTTTACAGGTAAGATGTTGTTGGTTTTGTAATGTGCGTAAGTTACATACTTGGAGTGAACAGACTAAATATTACATACTGTGTACATTTTTGTCGTAGAAAATATACATACACAGTGATAATCAAAAATGGTCGAGGGAACAAACCTTCAGAAAAAAGTTTGAACTCGGATATTCACTGTAGCCGTGCCAGTAATTTTACATTCTCACGATCTGGTCTTCACAACTCATCTCATGCGTCGTAAGGAAGTTTTTGTTGTCATTATTTTTGTTTGACGTTTTACAAAAAAAAAAGGAATACGTCACTAAAAAATTGCTCAAGTTCCAAAATGAACTGAAATTATGAGAAATCTCATGTAATAAACAAAATCTTTGAATATCCTAAATTCAGGACAGTGTCAAAATCATTGAGCCACATGATCAACCAAAGAATGGCCAGTGCTACAACATGCACCCTAAGAGGTTTATCAAAAAATTATCGGTCTGACGTCGATCCAAGTGAACCAATTTACACGGATCCTTCTTTGTTCGAAGTGGCATCGCAATCATCGACGGATCGGGCGTCCTCACTAAATAGCAGTTATCATTTAATTTGAGACAATCATTCTAATCAACCTGCGATCGATTGTGTTGCAGTTACACAAGATCGATGTATATAAACTCATAATTGAATATTTTTTCAGGAAAGACGATGAAAGTAGAATTAATTATTATTAATTGTTTTTCCACAAAATACTATGAGCTGTAGCTTCACTCTAAGAACGCTTCTATATTTGTAATAAATACTTTTTTTTATACTATAAAATCTACGTAATTAGCAGAGTGTCGGTTTTGTGTGAACTGTATATTTTTCAATGTATGCTTGAAGTGTCAATCTTTAATATTTTTTGGGCAGGATAATATTTTCAGTTTTATGTGATGTAAAGTTTATTTTTAGAAAAAAGGTTGATAGAGTTTGATTTTATATTCTTAAAAGTATGTGTAATGAAAGTAAATAAATAAGAGTTTTTCTGAGTACAAGGCAGTTTTTTTCAATATCATCACTTTCCCAAAACTTAAATAAAAACATCCCGTGTTCATTATGGTGTTTGAACACTATCTCTGATTCCTCTTTTATAGAGATTTGATAACTCTTAACGAGCTTCTTCCCCAGATTAACATTATGAAATTGCGCAAGGAGATATCTAATCTCTTGCGTTATGCGCAGCGATTTATTTTCAAGTTAGGTCCATCTGCTCATTTTCTCAAACCATCTAGAACTTTCTGCAGCGAGCGTTCTCTTGATTTTGAAGTTCTCGGTCCTATTTTTGAAAACCGGAAACTAGTGCAAAATGATGTCTCTTTTGGATAAGAATAAAGAGTTTGGGCAGTATGATTTGTCCATGAAGTCAGAAAAGGTAAGTTCAAATTTTGGAAAATATTTATATACACCCAAAAGTAGTAATTTTGACTTTACCTTTACTTTGAATTAATTTTTTTAGAGGTGTTTATCAATTGTGATTATAGCTTGATGCACGAGGTTAAGTGCGTCATTGATAACTGAAAATAAAGATATACAAAAAATATAATTTCAGTGCATTTCAGGGTTATCAACTAACCAAGAAACTTGATCTTTCATGACGAAAGGAAAGTGCAGCTTAACGTTACAAGAACACGATAAAAAATTTGCAAATACGTTAAATTATCGATAATGTTCTAGACCTACCATTAAGAAAAAAATGAGAAACAGAAAAAACACTAAGCATCTAAATTAACTTCATATTTTACTTATAAATATTACTAATAATTGTATAATCCGAAATTTATTGTATGAAATAATTCAACAAAAATTTTTTTTAATTTTGAACGTTACTTCCAAGTTTTTTGTGTCATGAAAGAGATAACTTAGCAAGAAAAAAAACTACTTCAAATGAAACAAATAATCAGCAATAATATAATTAATTAAATAAGATTTCCAGTAAATAAGTATATATAGTTTATAAAAAAAAAAACTATTTTCAAATTGTTCTAGGTTTGTGAGTTTATATATTTTCGGTTTGAAAAATTACTCTATGTTTTATAAGGATATCAATTGTGAGGATATGAGTACCACCTTTATAGTTTTTACACAAACATAACTTTCTGAAAATAAAAAAAACACTCATTGCCAAAGAAAAATTCAGTATTTTTCAACATATTTATTGCATACAGTATGAGAATAGTGTGAATTGAATAATGTTAACACATATTTAACAATATTATTGCATATTTAGTAATTTTATTTTTCTATCACGATTTCGTACTGTGAAAATTGTTACATAGTACAAATCGCTACATGTATGTCAGTTACAAATAAATAATTAAGAAAGTTTAAGCAGCTGAAAAAATTATTTATATAATTTAAATCGTGCATTCAAGTATTCTAGAGCTCAAAAATTAACATTCGTAAATAGTGGAAAATTAACGTATTCCTCCTTTTTTTTTATGTTTTCAGTTCTAACATAATGACTTTTTATATACTAAGAGAAAAAACTTTATCAAGCAGTATGAGGCAAAAATTCATATCAAATAGTAAAAACTACAATTTACTTTAAGATGTCAAAAATCAAACTTTACAATATTTAATAGAAGATTTTTAACAAAGTTGTAGAAAAAAAGACTATACAGATCTCAATACTGGAAAACTGTATGTTTTTTTCTAAATGTGGATTAGTAGGATTTACAATGTAATATTGCAGAGAAAACAATAAAAATATTGTATTATGTTGTATACATTTGAGAATTTTTCACAACAAATACTAATATGATAATCAAAAGTATTCACAATTCAAATTACAAATTACAATAAAACACTAACAAAAATAACATCCATACAGACTGATTCTAAATATTTTATTGTAATAATCACTAGACTTTTTTTTCTCTGTGTATTTATAACGAATTTTCTGGAATAGCTGATGATTTATTAAAAAAAGGAGGAATCAAATAATGTCAGCAACAGAATACAACTTCTTGTAAATTATAAGAAACAAAAAATTAGATCATAGTTATTTTGAAAAGTACATTTCACAGCTTAAACTCTTATAATCATTTCTTCATCACACAAACAATAAATTGATATCCATCAATTCGGGAAAAATTTTTAACTAATAAAATTTATCGATTCCGGCTACGACGCGTTTTTACGTAATTGCTTCGGGAAAAATCGTTTTACAAAAATGACAGCATGAACGTGAAAAAATAAGATGATGCAAAATCTTTAAATCTTACACGATTGGCATGACAGCGGGAAAAAGAAGTAAAAAATTGGATCCGTTATGACACTGGGTTTTTTCGAAGTTAATTGAGCAGCACGAGAAAGATAGAAAGAGAGATACAAGGGAAAGGGAGATCTCGTGTATATAATCGCTTCTTACTTTTCATGGTGATTTAGTTTTGATTCACGCGTTCTCAATCGCAGTCATCAAAAATAAATATCGATATATTTTCTTGTATGTGTGTTTTTGAGGATGATGTTGAGTGAAGAAATCGATTTTGTACGTGAAAAACCTTTTTTTTTTAATGTTTGTCACAATAAAAATAAAATCTAAAAAATGCATTCA
This sequence comes from Platygaster robiniae, assembly GCA_028476575.1. NCBI lineage: Eukaryota > Metazoa > Arthropoda > Insecta > Hymenoptera > Platygastridae > Platygaster > Platygaster robiniae. Next base: position 46,071,688 of record CM052020.1, read on the forward strand.
AAAAGTGTTAAGAATTATTTGTGTATAAAAACCAACCTTATGTGCTAATAAAAATGTACATTTTTAGAAATTCAATATTCTGACAAAAAAAAACTTTTTTAATTGGATAATAACTTTATTTTCTTCAAATAGTGTGTAAAGCTGATGTCATTTTATGATTTTAAGCTCAAAATGGACAAGGGGAGAGAGTTTAAAGACCCCGAAAATCCAATGAAAAGTTTTTGCGTCGTTTTCTCACCGAAAGAGGAAGATGAAGTTGGGGCTCTGGGCAGATATTTGAAATTATATGAAGTGAGTTGTACATTATGAACCTTTTTGTTATTTGCATGATTTTAAGAAAAATGGTTATAAATAATTCCTAAATTTTAGAAATACGAAATAAATTTGCTTCATATTGAATCGAGGAGTTCTTTACGTCGTCCAAACAGTTATGAATTTATGGTTGAGTGCGAAATGAGTAAAAATATCGGGGCTGCTGCCGAGGCTTTGAGGAAGGAATGTGAATACCTTACGATAATTACAAGGTAGCAAGTTTAAATACACTCTGTTTTCCAGAAGAAAAAATTATTTAGCAACATAGTAATTCAGGACCAGAAAAAACTGCATTTTGTTCAAATAGAATTCTATAAACACTTTCAACTGTGAAATAAAAGTCCTGATATCAATATCATTCAAAATGGATGCAAAACAACTTTCAGGAAGTATCTTAAAATGATTTATATTTTTTTTCCGTTGATTAATTGGCCTTTTTATTAACGCTCTCAAAGAATTAAATAATTCAATTCTTCAAAAATTGCCACTTGTGGGATTTGTCTTCATTATAAGAAAAAATTTATTTTTTAATTATGTTGGAAAGCTCGACTGGACAAGAGAAACCAGAAAAACTGATAAAATAAATTATATTGTTTTCAGAGATGACAAAGACAATTTCAGTACAATGCCATGGTTCCCAAGAAGAATCAGGGACTTAGATAAATTTGCTAATCAAATTTTAACTTACGGCGCTGAACTTGATGCTGACCATCCTGGATTTACTGACCCCGTTTATCGAAAACGACGAAAATACTTTGCAGACACTGCTTTCAATTATAAACAGTGAGCTTTTTTGAACTTGAGTCTTACAAATTATGTACTGTATATTAAAACGACTTTTTTTAACACAAATACATTGTTTTTTATAACATTTAGGGAATTTATAAAAATTTAAAATTATTAACATTGTTTCTAATGTAAGAAGAAATGTTGGACTGATCAGAAATTTAATTATTAATAACAAATTTTTTTTATTGTTTGACAATTTTATTTACAGTGGTCAACCAATACCAAGAATAGACTACACTTACGAAGAAATAGCAACCTGGAGTGTGATATTTAAAAAACTCACTGAACTGTACCCAAAATATGCTTGCAAAGAGCACAATCATGTTTTCCAGTTGCTGATTGATAATTGTGGCTACAGTGAAAACAATATTCCTCAATTAGAAGATGTGTCCAATTTTCTGAAAGGTATGTTAAACTTTTTTCTATCTTATTTATTTTTTAAACGTCTTCGTGTTTCACATTTAGGACAAAAAACATTGAATATTCAAAATTCTAAATTTTACATGGTGTTACTAAAAATTTACTGATAACAGATTCTTTCAATATCACTCGTTTGATCATATTTTTTGAATCAAAGGTTTGTTTTGTAAAAGGTTCAGAATCTTTCCTTGAAGAATTTTTTTCAAGTATTGAATAAAGTTGTTTAAATTAGTGGCCTTACAGTGAGAACAACCATAAAATTTTGAAAAAATTTATTATTAAAATTATAAATTGTCTTTTTTAATGTAAATCAGCCTGATCTTGTTTTCAATGTCTTCAACAAAATTAATAAAAATGAAATTTTTTTTCACTTCTGACAATTTTTTGTGTGATTTTAGGGTGCCTACCTGCTAGTGAACTTTATAGAAAAATTTTTCGGAAGTTTTTAAATTTGTTAGTTCTGATTGTTGTGAAGCAGATATAATAATTTTAACAGTTTTTTCTATGGTTTCTGGTTAATGAGAAAATTCTAACAATCCTTGAGTGTCTTCTTGTTTCGTCAAAAGAAAAATTTATTTTAGTTCTACAACAATTTGATAATCTTGACAGTTGACAAAATTTATGTCTTATTTGACACCTGCAATAAATTTTTATGTATTCATATATCAAATAAATAATTTTGACTTTCTTTTTGTAGTTGATAAAGATTTCGTTTTTCAGAAACTATTGAGTTTTTTGACAGTTTATCACAAGATTACTAATTTTTTAAATTTCCAAACATGTTTGTCTTTTTTTTTTCATTTTCATGAGGAACTCGAACTTCTTTAACAATTATGACTGGCTTTGACTATGTTTGAATATTTTTTCTCTTTGTATAAAAACTTTTTATTTGTTTTGCTAATGATTTTAGAGCAAATTTGAAAGTGAAGAAATATATTTAAGTAATATTATAAAATATACCTAATAAAAACATCATAAATATTTTGAAAAATATAATAAAAGCAATGTTATACTGTAATGAAGCAATAAAATTTATTAAAAGGATATTTTTTTGCATGTACTTTCCAGATTGCACAGGTTTCACTCTGAGACCAGTCGCAGGGCTTCTATCATCCCGAGATTTTTTGGCTGGTCTAGCATTCCGAGTTTTCCATAGCACCCAATACATCAGACATAGCAGCAAACCATTTTACACTCCAGAGCCTGATGTTTGTCATGAACTTTTGGGACATGCACCATTATTTGCTGACCCTGCTTTCGCCCAATTTGCTCAGAGCATTGGATTGGCTTCCCTTGGAGCTCCAGATGAGTACATTACGAAGTTAGCCACGGTAAGTCAAACAATATTTTTACTTTTTATGTCTTCAAAATACTAGGGAATCTTGATTTGCACTTGTAGTTGGAAAATATTCATCAATTGTTGCTAATAAAAATTAATTTTTGAATCAGCTCAACGTTGAATCATCTAATAAGTAGAAGGTAAATGTTTACACAATGTTTGCACGAATTTTGCATGAAAATTTTGTGTGAGTACATAGTGGAAATAATTTCATTATATAAGTAAAAGACAAATTTCTATTGTCAGTTTTAGTCTAGAAATTTATTTCTTCAAATTTTCACTTCATTTGCAAAAAACCTTTTTGGGGAAAAATTGTTTTAAATAGAAAATTTTTTTATTTTGTAGTTTTGACTTAAAAATCAAGTCTGAGTCTGTGAATAATCAAAGGTTATCCGCAAATAGAAAAATTTTCCTTTGAATTCGGAAAAAACTTTGTTATTTTTATTCTAGTTTGGCTTAATATATATATGTCTCTAATATTTTCGAGTTATAGTATTTTTTACATACAGAGTTAAAAATTTGTATCATTTGTATAGAAAACTCGTAAACACTTGGTTAAAAATATTTGCTTTCATTGCTATCAATCAGAAATCTCTTTTGCATTGTGAAACCTTGGATGCTGTGTATATTTATCAGTCTTTTGAAGCTCATGAAAAAATACATTCATATCCTCAATGATTAATGATTGGCAGTTGTTGATGTTTTGGAACGTTCCAACAAAAGTCCAGATAGTGGAGAAATAATTTCATGTTTTTACAATCATGATTGTTGTTGATTCTTGGATGTTTTTTTCTATGTACTATATTATGTTTATGTTGGTAAGTAACTGTGACAACAGTTATTTTTTTCTTATTGAGGAACTTTTTTCAATATTAAAACTTTTACAACTTTTAAAAATTTTAAAGAAACGATAGAAACATTTCTTCGAACTGAACGGTCAATATTCTGTTTGATCAAAAATTTTCTTATTTTTTAGGGAACTTTTTTCGTATCTATCGAAAACTTTGTTAATAATTGAATTCAATGACTAATAATTTACAAAAAGAACACAGGTTCAACAATATGTGTTTATTAAAAAGAAAAAGGTCATTTCATACGAAGTACATAAAAATTGAAGTCAATACTTTTAGAAATTTCAAATCTAAAGTTTTCAATTCGAAATTTCCAAATGATTTGTAAATGTAGTCACATGGTAAATAAATTTTTTATTGCAGCTGGAAAAAGTACATTTCTATAAAGTTTTGAGAATATGACATTTATTATTCTGTACCTGCTGATTTTGTTACCAATGAGCGAAAAATTAAAAAGCTAGAAATTTGAATGTGAGATATTTATTGTATCAGAATCAAAGGATCTGTCGAGTAAAAAAAGTTATCAATCATCTATAGGTAGTAATATTATTATTTAAGACACTGAGCCTGAAAAATATTTCAGAATTGACTATATAGATAATTCTCTGTTATGTTCAAAAATAAAATGATAACAATAATTTGAAGTCTCTTGTTTAAAATGAGCTCATCGCATTTTCTTTTTATACACTTAGAAAACTTTCATGTAAAGTTAAAAGGTATTGCGTTTGAAATATAGAAGATGAAGAGTTTAATTTTAAAAGGTGATGGCTTTGAAATTATTTAAGTTTCATTAAACGGAAATTTTCCTGATTACATTAATAAACGACCTTGAATTTTATTCGTGTGTTAAAATTACAGATTATTCAAATTGTATCTCTAATAGTAAGAATTTTCAGTGTTTTTGGTTCACCGTGGAATTTGGCCTGTGTCGCCAAAATGGAGATCTGAAAGCTTATGGCGCTGGTCTACTTTCCTCTTTTGGAGAACTTGAATACAGTCTCAGTAAAGAACCTGAATTGAGACCTTTTGAACCTGTCAAAACTGCAGAACAATCTTACATTGTCACTGAATATCAAAAAGTCTATTTTGTGGCTGAAAACTTCGAAGATGCGAAAGAAAAAATGACGTAAGCACAATTAATTATCAAATAATTTATGCCCTTTACTTATGTTTGTCACCAAAAGAGTGAACAAAAAATGTTTGAATTTGAAATTAAATTTTTTGTTACAAAAATATTCTGGCGAATTATGTTCAGCCAGAAATCATAAATTGCTCTGTTTGACATTGATTCAGGAGTTTATATAATTAAAGTTTACACTAAAATTTGGTTTCAGAAGAATCAGAACTATCTAAATGAGTATTACATTTTCTTTATTGTCCTAACGTCAAAAAAACTTACTTACGAAAAACCTGTCTTAAATAAACTGAATCAATTTTTTCCATGATGATATAAGTGAGACTCATTTACCACGATTTAAAGAAAAGAGTATAAAATTCTTAGTGAAGTGAATTTATCTACTTTCAAAAAACGAGAAAGATTGTTATCAGTGTCATTTAATGATTGAGTTTCGATTCCTTCATCATATCTTGTTCGATTCAATGCATAATCATTCGTGCTTCATAACTAAGTGATTGTCAAGGTTCATTCTGAGGTTATCGATTCTTTCTTTCTTAATCATGGAAGACAATGTTTTACTCGCACTCAGTTGATGCTTTATCGGAATTCTCGAATTTTTTACATTATTTACGTTGTGCGTGTAAATCGCGAAATAAATTCAATTTTTTTGAGTAACGGGGGATGCAAATTGATCTGAGATTGGAAGATATGTTTTGAATTCTTTTTGAATAAACAGTAAAGCTCTTTGATGGTTAGACATTCAAAATATTAATTTTCGAATCTTTAAATAATTGAATGGATTTTCAAATACATTCTCCACGTAATGTTATAAATGAAAATCGTGAAAAAATTTAAAGGATGAGCAGTAAATAAAATACAAAAAATTATTCAAAATTCTTATGAATTTCTTGTAAGGTACAATTTGATTTCGGAATCTAATTTATTGACATAAAATTAGCAGAATTTTTTTTGAAATTAAAACAGAAATAAGATGTAGACTGAAAAAAAAAACAAGGAAAATCTTAGAAAAAGAAATTTATGTATGGTGATTATTAAATATAAATAGTGAAAATATTTGAATGATAATAAGATTTCAGTAGACAATTATTTGTTATACATTTTCTACAAGGAAGGTTGAAGAAAAGAAATTGTTTTTTTTTCTAGACAATATGCAGAAACAATTCCTAGAAATTTCGGTGTACGTTACGACCCTTACACCCAAAGCATCATTATTATCGACAGCAAACATCAGCTCGAAGATCTCGTGACAAATGTAAACAACGAAGTCCGGACTTTGATGGATGCATTGAGGAAACTAGAAAGCTAATTTTTTTCAAGCAATAAACACCAAGACAGAAATATTATAAAATGAAATTCAAATTTATTCAATAAATCATAAATTACTTCACGATTTTTAAAAGTAGATTATTTCGTTTGCCACGTTTTTCCACATCACATGTATGTTACTATACTGCATACAAAAAATTTGGTAGTAAATTTAATTACTACCCATGAATTTCCATATCAAACCATTCAATATAAACGTTTTTTATCATCATTTCTTTTTCATATATAGAATTCAATTTCATATTGTTAATGTTTGTACAAGTGTATATACAAAAATATACTCCATTTATCATAAACATTTATAATACTACATTCACACATTTTTTTTAATAATTCTTTTCTAAAAAAAATTCACAAATTTATATTTATAACATTTGCAAATCAACAAACAAACTTATAAAGATAGAATCGTTTTATAAAAAAATGACTCTCCCCTATCCCCAATTTTAATCTTTACCCCTTACAAAAAATTTTACACCTGTCTTCACTTTCGTCATCTAAACATGAAAATTATCTGAGATATTGTCAATTTCTCGTGAGCCTCTGTTGTGAGCTCGAAGGAGATTCGATGTTTTCATAAATCAGTTCATCCTGCTGGCATATTTGATAAGGAATCAGATGAGCATCATCATTTCGTCCTTCTCTCGTATTTTGTTGTCGAGATGCTGTTTCTTGTGGCTGGGAAAATTGCTGGTTCGTCACTTGCACTACGTTACTGTGTGAGAAAGCAACGTTTCCAATTTGCGAGTTTGGGTTTACAGGTATTGTGTATGGGAATCTGTACTGGGATGGAAGTTCTGGGATGGAAGTTGTTACAGCAGGAACTGAGAGAGTTATAGGAACAGGAAAAGTGGCAACTCCTTGAACTGGGTTTGGAGTGGTGTTAGGTTTTGGCACTACTTCGTTGGTGATGCTTGGATTTCGGTTTGACGAGTTGGTTCCAGGTGTAGTTGAGAGGTCACAGGGTACACTAACCTGAAAAATATTTTTCAAAATGGGATTTGATAGTTGGAAGCCATTTTTTCCAAGGAAAATTTTTCCTGATGCCAAGTTGTCCACAAAGCTTTAATTTTCTTTGGAAAACTTTCTTTTCAAAAGCATTCATTCTACATTATTTCATATTTACTGCAAAACTTGACGTTTTATAATAAACATGGATAATTTATTACAAGTCTTTTCTTTTTTTTTTTAATTAAATTATCACGTAGTACAGATCAGGAAGAAATTTTTAGAAATGTCAGTAAAGAACTTTAGTATTCTACTACATTTATTAAGATTCTTTTTTTCCTGATTTTTTTGCTTAAACTTGTAGTTTAATTTTATTCCATAAATTTTTACAAGAATAAAACCAAGCTTGCTGATAAAAAGAAAACAGTAGAATATTGTGCTTTCTAAAATGTCTTAAAATTTGGAAAGGGCATTCTGGCTACCAATCGCAATAGTTTTAATTAACAATATACACGATGTTTGTTATTTTTCATTAATAATACTAAAATTTATTATTTTTTAGAATAAATAACAGTACATGCTTCATTGTGGAAATGTAAGGGATTTCAAGTGAGTGTGAAGTTTTTTCTACCGAGCATAGCGAGGGTAACTATCACGTGATTCCAAAATCAGTTTTTTGTAATGATACAGGTGACACTTATGTATGAATTTTGAAGAAATGCAAATTTCTCATAATTCTCGTGAGATGAAAAAATGACAGATTTTTTCTGCAATCTCGACAAAGTCGTAACTTTTTCCAGTTGAAGTTATATAAAATATCGATTCTTCGGACCTTGTAAATAAAAATGTAATTTTTTTTCCTTTTTTCGAACACTCCAAATTCCTGTTTTTTTCAGACGTACTCGTGAACCAACAGTTCAATTGTTTACAGACTCAACAATTGTTATTACATAATCTTACATGAATGCTACTGCTGAAATTTTCAATTGCCAAACGAAAATAGTAAAAAATTTGCTATAATTTGAGAGAAATAAAAAAGACTAAAAAAATTTGTAAAAAAAAATATTCGATATTAGAAACGTGAAAAACAATAAAAAAAACTTTAAAATTTTCCATAGTGTTCTAACTTATTATTTCTTTTTTTTTTTCTTCAAAAGTAGGAAAATAATGTCCTGTTTTCTCAATAACAAAAATTTGTCACTTTACAAAGGAAAACAGATTAAACTTGAAGATTTGAAAAATTAGATATAGCAAAAAAAAACTGTTTTCAGAAAAATTTACTTACGTTCAGAATAGATGGCAGAAAGCTGTATTTAGCAATCAAAAGTTGTTCTGATACTTTTCTCAATTCTTCCTGTTTATGGACTATTATTTGTTGCAGTTCTTCGTGTTTTCTCTGCAATTCATTTTCATATTGATTTTGGACAGATGGTGTCAGTAGAATAGCTTGTTGTTGCAGCATCTGCATGAAAAAACCATGAGAAGAAATTCTCAAACAAATAAAAAAATTTATTTTGTTCAAATAATAGTGGAAAAGGTAGACAAATTTGAATTCGTCTATCTCTTTTGTAAACATTCGAGTTCTTTTAAAAGTATAATACTATTCAAAGCTTTTTTACACTTATTTCACTATAACTTTTATAAAGACTTATTACGTATGAAAATCTACTATTAAGAAGTTTCCAAAAAATTTTACTACTATAAGTCACAATCTGAGATTCTGACAATGTACTAATAGTGGTCAGAAGTGAACATAAGTAGTCAATAAAAAATTTTTTTCTGAATCTAATTGTATTATATTATTCATATAACTGTTCTGTAGAAAAAAAAGGTAGAACCTTGAAAGTTAACTCAAGTGATTTTTCAAAAAATACTTCAAGTAAACATGTAAAGCAAAATAAAAATTTTCGAACGATCCACTATATCACTGTATGAAAAAAAAACACTTATCAACAACTACTTATATATCTCTACTAAACTCTATTGACCACTACGAATAGAAGACAATAATAATAGTACCAATAGTAGTGATTTTGCATATTTTTAAATAGGTACTACTACTGTCTCAATCTTTTGTATATTAGTGTTCAATAGTAGATCATTATGTCTCTTCTCTATCTTTCAAATTCGTTTTATCAGTGATTTATGCTTTTTAAATATTTATTACACTATTGAATAGTGATAAAGATTCCTTAAATATTTTGTCATGTTACTCATAATGTTCATTATTAGTGCAATAGTTGTTGAATGTTTGGTCAAAGTGTCTAATAGTAATTTCCGTAACATTATGAAGTCTTTGCTTACCACTATTGGTAACTACTATTGTCCCACTATTATATCACTATTGACTACTATACTGCAATCCAGACAACTATTATTATCACACATATTACGTGACTAATATTGGTGAATAGTTATCAAAGAGTTTTTTGCAGTAAATTTCCATTCGATCATTTTAAAAAAGCTCTCTAAAACATAAAACAAATTACAAAAAACATACTTCGGTCCCAGGCAGAGAAGAAATGATTGGTGAAATCGACTCCGGATAACTAGTGGTCACGCCTGGTTGCATTGGAACCAACATGAATTCCGAAGTGTCCGAGTAACTGCTGCAAGACTGAGTAGTTTTGGCTTGATGAGGACTCTCTATTCTAGGTTCTGGCTTAAAACTCAAAATACCACTGTTTTCCGCAACTTTCCTCGATCTTTGAGGTATGCACGAAGTTTGCGAATCTACTGACATCGAAGTTTCCGACTCAGCACTTTGATATTTCGAGACCGTCGTTGCAGTTTTTGATATTTTCGAGGATTTTGATGACCACGAAGGAGATCGACAGTGGGAAACTATGTCCTGAAATGTTTGATACGCGTGTAGGAAGTTTTTAATTCATTGAGACCTTTTTTTAATTAATATTAGAAGAATGAGATTTTTCATTGATTATTAATTTTTTCAGTTATAAACCTGCTGTTGTGTTTGTTGCTGTGAATCTTCTGGTGTTACTCGCTGTTGCTGTTTGTTCGAAGACTGAATGTTTTCTTTGTTTGTCATGAAACTGTTGTTCTCCTTTTTCATTTGCTTAATAACATCTACGTAGCTCACAACAGAATGTGTACAAACTATAAGTTCAGGTTTGGAATTCCATTGGTTGTAACTTATAAAGTATCTTGTCTGGAGCCAGATCCATTGCTGGCCTTTTGTTAGGAATCTGTAGTGACAAGATGTGCCTTTGCCTTTGTTCATTACTGTAGATTTAAACAAGCAAACATAGTTTATTATCATTTTGAAGTGTAAATGAAATAGAGCTGCACTAAAATTTAATTTATTTATCGAATCTCATATCTGAAAATATATAACCAATTACGTAATAATCTACTAATAAGGTTGAAAAGAGAAAAAACTCAACATTCAAACATCGAAAAAGCTAAAAATCTAAACATATTCTATGAAGCAATAAAAAATGAATAAATTTTTAATTACGTGATTCGTGGCAGGTCACAACTTTCTCCAGATCGTCCACGTGGTAATAATCGTACCCAGACGTACCTAAAACTTCAAAAGGCAAGTACCCAATAATTGGGGGTGCCCTTTGGTCCAAAAATAAAAATTTCCACTCCAGGTTGTGCCTTGAAGTGAATTCAGATTGAATGCTATCTACAATGGGCATTTCTTGAATAAGTTGAGGCGTTTGCAGTCGTCCTGTTGCGATGAACAATACTCTGGAATTGAAATACAAACTGTTTTTTTAAAAGAATTTCAATACACTTATATTGTAAGTGCAATCTCTGTCTTTAAATTTTCTTTTGCTTTACTTTTTCAAGAATTGGAAATAATTTTTGTTTAGTAAAGTAGGAAGATAAGGAATTCATTTATTTTTTGGAATGTGGAAATTCATTTTACACGTGTAATTAAATGAAAAATGATTAGAAATCGTTTTTGAATAATTTGTAATGAATTTTAAAGAAAGGATTTGATTTCAAAGGAAGATGGAATGAAAAAATAAATTTTTTCTATTGATTCATAGAGCCAATTTCCATATTTCCAAAGTTTGCAAAAAACAAATGTGAAAGATAAATTGGTTGACAAAGATTTTCGATTCCCTCACATATAATTTAAAGAGAGAAATTAGCTTTAATCAATCATATTTTTATTTTATTTGTTGATTACAAAAAAAAGGTGTAAAGTTTGTTTTATGAGAATAAATTGTGTTACTTCGTTTCGCTGATTGGAACATTTCCAAATCGCTTGCTTGGAATGATACTCTCCATATCAGCATCCAAATTTGATCTAAAATATCCAGCAAACTCGACTCGCTCGAAAATTTGATCTTCTCGAAAATCCAGGCCACCTCTTTTAATGTTGCACGTAAAAGACACTCGCTCTTCTAGAACAATTATTTTCAGTCGAGATTCAAGCTAACACATTGAAGACAAAACAAAATTATCGATTTTCGAAGTTTTTATACCTTTTTCGAAAGATACGCGGTCTTTATTTCCAGGATTTGACAATATGTTGTAGAGCTCCGAATGGTCATCTTCGTAAGTGATTTCGTAGATTGTAGAATTTACCAAGTCATTTGGTAAGTAGCCTATAAGTGATGACACGCTTTCGGAAGTGTAAAAAATTCTGCCATCCGCGGAAAGGACCATTATGAAACCATCTAAGGCCTGAGAAAATAAGGACAGTTTTCGTTTTTTTTCCAAGTTTTTTACGTTTCATTTATTTTTCATAAAATATTGAAACTAACAAAAATAAATTGATCTCTTCTTTAGTCTTTAGAATTTTGTAGCAGTAAATCGTAAGAACATTTTCTTTTATTCTTTTGAGACAACAGTTTTTACCTCTAAAGTCAAATGTGTAAACTCTTCGTTTGACAAGAACGCTGGTTTCCAATCTTCCTGAATTTCTTGAGCTCTTGATCTTACAGCTGTTTCTAAAAATTGAATTATAAATTTTTTCGAATCTTGAGAAATAACATCGATTGAAATTCGTCCAGACGATTGAAAGAAATCATTTTAAAGCTGAAGACTTATTACGAAAATGAAAGTTTATTGTACATATGACTCAGAAAAAGGAAAAGAAGGTTTAGTTTGGGATTCGTATATTTTCATATTCTAATGTACTTAAGATAGATTTTCTTTTCTACTGAAATCAGGCAGAAGACATTTTTTTCTACTGAAATCAGAAAGAAGACATTCTTCTCAACTGAAATCAGGCAGATGACATTGTTCTCTACTGAAATCAGACAGAAGACATTTTTTTCTACTGAAATCAGACAGAAGACATTTTTCCCTAGTGATATCAGACAGAAGACATTCTTCTCTACTGGAATGAGACAGAAGACATTCTTCCTTCTTCCAGATCACAAATGATAATTTTTCTCTTCAGCTTGCATACCATTATGATTTTTCAAGAACAAAATCGTTGATTTCAGAACTGTTGATTTGTCCATTTTTCGGGCGTTAGTGCTAACCATGCTTCCTAATTCGTTTACTAACATGTTGAATTGATCTCTTCGTTTTTTTTCACTCAGATTACGTGATTTTCTGAAGAAAAAAAAATTTATAAACAAATTCGCTTAGAAAACAATGATTGAATCAAAGTACCTTTTAGTGTCGTCTTTTTCGTCGTTTTCATCGTCCATTGTTTCACTACAAAAAGTAGAAGCAATACTTTTGTGACTCCTGAAAATTGACAAAAAAAAAGACTTTGTTGTTTGCTTTACAGTAAGTGCCATAAATTCACTGATATGCGTTTGAAAATGAATTTTGTATTTTTGTAAATTATCGCCAAAAATCGTTAAGACATCCGAATGATATGATAAATTTTACTTTTTTTAATAATTCTATGATAATTAGAACTGCTTTTTGGATAAAAATTTTATAGGAATGTAATTCGACGATGCTGTCAAGCATCGAATTTAAAATAAAAAAAAGTAATAGAATCGTTGAAATTCTTGAGAAATTTTCTAACAAATACTACAGTAAATGATTTTCACGAATAAATAAATTTTTTTTCTGCTAAAAGTTGCTATAAAACGTTATTTGTCTTAAGCTTGAGAATAATAATTATCTATTACATGATTATAGATAATTTTTTTCAGACTTTTAGACAATATTTTAAAAATTTTGATAGTTTATTTTTAGAATCTAGGATTTCGTAAAACTCGGAGATAATATTTAATATTTATACTGTCTCATATTCAACAAATTGTTTATTTTGTGATAATAGTATGAAATTTGCAATATGTATTTGAAACTGCGTATGTGTTCAAATTTTTTTTTAATTTCCAAAAGAGTTAAAAGAAGAGAGCGAGGAAATTTTAAAATATAAAGATAACAATATCAGCTATATTTTATAACTTATGTTAAAACCTTGACTGTGGACGATATTGTAATTTTAAAAATAGTTTTTCTCTTAAAACAAGTATTTATTTTGAATTCTAGAAGAATAAATTTCTTCGCACAGAGAACTTAATAAGGAACTCATGAAACTGAAGAATGATTGTAATTTTACGGTATAGTATTTTTTATACTTCTGAATTTATGATACTGAATTCATAATTTTTGTGAATTTTAAAAGTAAAAGAAATTTCGAAGTACAAAATAAGATTTTTTCAACTGTTTTATCAAGACCTTCTTAAAATATAAAAAAAATATCTCGAAAATTAAATATTTTATATTACAACTAAGAAAATTATTTAGTTATCTTCAGAACTTCAAATATGATTATCCATCTGAAAAAGTAATAAAAGTGAAATGAAATTCATTCATTTCCCATTATTTTTTTTTTTTAGTAAAAATGGAAGTCCGATGAACCAGAAAAATGAAATGAATACAGAAAAAAAGTACATTACAGGAAAATATTTGTACATCTTCTAGAAAAAAATCACATAAAAGAATTTTCCACAATATTTCTAAACAAAAATTCTTCTTCTCACAAAAAAATATTTCTCCATGCAGTATTCTTCTAGCACCAGATAAATATACGAAAATTTACTTCCACAATGAGAAAACGTGTACCAGAGAAAGTGAACCTCATAATTGAAGCACACTGACCTTTCCAAACTGGAAAACTACAGTTCGTCGACTCAATACAAAAAAGATCCTAGCCAGCAAGAATTCAAATTACGCAAAATTCTCAATTTTCCACCATTCCAGTTTTCCGACCCCCGGAAAATTCTGTCGAAAAGTTTCCGATCGTTGCACTTGCACGTAATTGCGATCAGTAATGGCGATCGCCATTGCTCACTTTTGCGTATTGCACTTTCTCATTCACTTTTGCTTTCAATTTTTTTAAGTGGAAACCGAAGAAATTCAAATGTCTTCACTGGAAGAAAATTTGAGAGAAAATGGTTTGAATTAGAAAGATAGAGGAGAATATTTTGGATTGGAAAATTGTATTCAGGTGAGAGGTAAATTCGCGCGACTGTGAATTAGCATTGAATACATGCATTCGCGAGCTGCGCAAATGCGAAAGCGTTGGTTATCGATACTGCTTTCAGCGAGATGTTGGAGTCGAAGTTGGGGATTTTCCGAGAGGTTGAATTGCGCGGGAGTTTTTCCCGGAGCTTGAATACAAACGAGGGATATTGTGAAAATGAGGTGATTGTGATACATGGAGTTTAAGATATTCGAATTTGAAAAAAAATGTAATTTGTCTCATGTGTTTGGATTTTTTGGTCCATGTTTTTTTAATTGAGACAAATCTTTCATAAATTTGTCTGATTTTGAAAGCATGTTTAATTTGTACTTCGAAGTTGAATACTCTTTTTTTATTTTATTTCCAACCTTTCATTTTTTTCCAAATTCATGTAAAAGAGTATAACAAATTTTGACTTTGCTGAAGTCATGAAAAAAAAAGAAAATGTTCAGGTCTTATAAGTTCAAGACATAAT
The DNA here is from genome assembly GCA_028476575.1 of Platygaster robiniae. NCBI lineage: Eukaryota > Metazoa > Arthropoda > Insecta > Hymenoptera > Platygastridae > Platygaster > Platygaster robiniae. The sequence goes on from CM052020.1 coordinate 46,086,706, forward strand.
TAAAAAATCGGATGCCAAAAATACAAAAGGAGGAATACCTGTAATAAAATGAAAAAAAAAAAAAAATTTTAGCTTCACTGATATTTATATATTTTAAAATTTGTACTTTTATAAGCATCAATTGTTATTGAGTCTTGTCCACCCATTTTTTTGAAGACTTTTAAACGTTAAAAAAATATTTTGCTATTCAAAAAAAATTTGTTTGAGATAATGTATTTTACAAATACTTTAAAAGATTTTCTACAATGAAAGAGGCACGAGTTTTTTCGAATCAAATAGAAAGTGCAAAAATTTTGCAGGTTGTTTTTATCCATCTAAAAAAGTTGCAGTGGATGAGGTTTAAAACCAAAGTCAAGTTTTAGTCTCTAAAATTTTACTCTGTACCTTTTTTAATTTCTGTATTTATTAAACCATTTTCGATTTTTCAATGCTTTTGTTTTATAAAAAAGATTTATTCCATACTTTCAAAATATGAAAATATTTAGTGCCATGGGGTTTTTATTATTAAAAAAGGTAAATTTCTGTCTTCGTACCAAAGTCAAATCTTTGAAATCATAGGTTGCGATTACATCGATTTTAATAAATGTAAAATCGTTATTGTTATGTAAAATTTCAAATTATTTTTTAATTCTATCGTAGTTTCTTTTTCGACAACTCAGTTTGAATCAGTTTGAAATGCTTCTTAAGAATTACTTAGAAGTTCTCAAAATGGTAAAAAGTTATATCTAATGAATAAATATTTGGTGAATCATTATACGAAATCACGATGTTTTCTATTTACAAAATTAACACTCAATCAACTTCTAGGAGCTTGAAAATCAAGTTCAATACACGAGAAAATTTTACATATATCACTGGTAAAAATAATAATGATTCCATGGGAATCGTGAAAATGAGTTAAAAAATACGTGAAGCCAAGAATTTTCGTATTTTATAAGCCAAATGTACACAATCAATATTGAAGATGTTCAATATTGACCAGGTTTGAGTGAAGACAGAAATTAAATTTTCAAAACACATGAATTAAAAAAATTTTAAAACGCTATTTAATGACTAATCAGCAATTATTTTTGTTTAAAAAATCTGAATCGAAAAATATAAAATAAGAATTTTTTGATAATAAAACTGTGACATTAAATTTCTTTACATGTATTTTTTCATTCCTATACAAAAATACGAGGGTACTAATAACCACGAATCAGATGATTTTCTTTTTGGAGTTTTTATTAGAATAATCTGATATGAAGAGGCAGAGATAAATATAAGAAATATAGAAGTAAAAATCGGAGAAAGATCGACCTCGTGGCAAAAAGTTGAAAATTGAGTCACTTGTTTTGTTCATCCAGATCCATCGAAAAATCTCAGTGCTTCACCTGGGAAATAAAATAGTAGACTACTTCAGCACAGCCTCAAGTGCCCTCCTCTTGCCACGAGTTCAAACAGTCGTTACAGTTACAATATACAAGATAGGCTAAATAGTAATATCACAATGCATGATTTACAACGTCGTAAGAGTGAATGACAGGTATTTTCGTAACCGCAGTATTTTCTTGACGGAGAAAATCGATATTAAAAATATGCAATATAATGGAGATCGTTTCTATTTCCTTTTCGATTCTCACAATTTGTCGATTTCATAATGACGGTTTTTGTAGAACCCAATATGGCGTCGATTTTTGTCATTTTGAAAAAGCCGTCGTTTTGTAATAGAGAAAGAGAGTGAATCGAAAAACAATAAAAAAATGTGCGACGAACGCGATCAAACGTATGAAAGTGTTTTCGAAACGCAATTTCTGGAATGGCGTTTCTTAGACACTTTTTTAAAAATAGTTTTTGAATATCTTTTTGATTATTGTGTAAAGAGCTTTGTTACAGTTTTGTAAAAAAAGAGTGGAATTTGGTTGAAAGAGTCCAAGTGGAATGATACGTGGTTTTTTGAAGTTTGGAACGAAATTTGTGCTGTACGATTTGGAAAGCGTGTCAACTATTTTTGATCCATTTTTCAGAGGTGGAGGAAACGCATAGGCAACAATTGACGAACTTTTGTTTTACACAATCGTTTAAAATGTTTAGAATTCATGTAATTTATCAACATTTTTAGAATTTCTGGATTCTTATTGAACTACTTAATTCATCTTTTTGAGTAAGTAATAATAAATAAAACAATAAGTTTTCTTCACTTTTTTGATGTTTTGAATTTTCAAAATTTTCATCATTCGGTTTTTACCACGAAAATTTCTGAATTTCAAACTTTATCAATACTTTTCTACACTCTCTAAATTATTAAAAAGTTGATTAACTGATGAAGATTCTTCAGAATTTTTCGATACTATTCAAGTTTTTCAGTTTTTTTTTTTTTAATAATAAAGGAAATGGAATAATACATGTTTTGAAGGAATGATAGTGTAAACACAATCTATACATATTATGGAAATTTTTAGAGATTCCACAGATACTTAGAATTTTTTAGAAATTATTGACAATATTTGCAATTATCTATTTCAGATTCAATAAATTGCCAAAATAAAATCAAAAGTTATGAAATTTGTAAAGAGCTTTCAAAATTGTATTATTTTCGTTTTAGAAGGGTTCTATAATGTTGAACAAGTTTTCTGAACTTTCACTAGAAATATATGAAACATCGTTTTGCAAGTTTCCAAAAAAAAAAATCATGATAAATACAGTTGAGAAAATTTATAAACTTTATTGGAATGAAACGAACTACTTTCATTTTTTAGAAAAATTAAGAAACTTCCAAATCTTGCATATTTTGTTCAATTTTTGAAAATTTTCACACTTTAAAACACACAAAAAACTATTTTAAGCACTCTAAATTTTAAAATAATGTATCTGACGTGGGAAACTTGTAAAACTGAGTGTTTTTTGAGGGTTTTCTTAAAAAAAATACGATAATCATGCATATTCTGAAGTGAATATGTATTGAACACAGCCTAAAAAAAATATAAATATTTTCTGGAATCTTAGAAATTTTTCGAATCTCCTAAAATGATTCATTATCGTTTAAAGTTTAAGAATTTTAGTTCCTACAAAATGAGTGAATTTCAAACATAACACGAACTGTTCAAAAATTTAAGTATTATGACAGATTATTAGGATTCATCGAGATTTTTCAATACTTTTCAATTTTTCGAATGTAAATTTGTGATTTCGTATTGTATTTTTTATATTATTTTTCAAATTGTCCATTGATAGAGCATAATCATAAATTTATTACAATGTACATTTTAATAAAATATAAAAATCAACGCAATACACAAAATCCTTTATGTTCAACTCGAAATTTTACAAATCTTACTAGTTTTTTCGGATGATTATCAATTTTTAAAATCTAAGAAGCTATTTATTATTTTGAAATATCCTTACTCTAAAATATTTTCTTGACTTTTTAAAAATTACTGCATATTATGAGGATTTTACTGATAAATAAGAATGTTTATAATTTCCTATACTTTTCAGTTTTTTAGATTTTTCCGAAAAAATAAATAAAATATATTCATAAAGATTTCTGAAAAATATTCTGTACTACTGTATTACCAAAAATTATGAATATTTTAAAAAACCATGAAAATTCCTCGAATGTTTACGAATCATCGAAAATCTTGAAAAGCTATTATTGTTTTTCAATACATATAAAAAATTTTTGAAATGAGAAAAAGAACATCAATCTTTTTAAACTTCTTAAATTTTATTAAAGATTGTTTGAATTATTTATATTATCGAAAATTTTCTGTCATTTTTGAATTTTTAATATTTTTGATCATTAATGAGTAAAATATCATACTGCATTCCTCAAATAATTATAATAATAAACTTCCTACTCCATTATTGAAAAAAAAGTTGACATGCTTTCCATATTATGGAAAGGGTTGGTGAAAAATTCGAGTTGTATAGTAATTTTGGTGTGAAAGTTTTCAGATTAGAATTGTCATAGTAGTATATTGACTTTGCGTTTTTTTTCGAGAATTGAAACCACCAAGTCTGCATTAATTTTATTTATTACGAGCGATGCTGTGTGCAGACAAATTAAAAAAATTAAATTATCTACAGGCTCCATAATTCATCAAATTTCAAAAATTGCAATCTCAAGTTCGATATTTTTTTTTAATTTCGCCAATTCGATAGCAATAAAACTTTGAGCATATGAAAACGCTGCGTTCGTTCATTATTTTTTTATTCATAGTTGTTTCAAAATTCATTTTTCCAAAAGTCAACAAGCTTTCGTAAAAATTCAAGATTATTCTATCATCTTTTATTTCCTTCATTGACAGTTTCAATCCTCGTATCCTTACCATTATTATTATCAAAGAAATGTCAGGTTACACCAACATGACGACAATCGTCCAAGAAAACTGTTCCCTCACTCAGAAAAACAGTCTCCCCAAACCCGGCTCGCTCCACTTAAAATTAACCGTCACAACCATTTTTCCCTCGTGCAAAAATCCAGGAAAAACGGTTAAAAGACCCTTAAAAATATGATTGCATGATTGATATGACGTGTCTATAACGACTTCTCGTCCCTGGGGGAAGAAAAATAAATAACCAAGCGCGAAAGTTCTAAAATATTATGTGGAACATGACAGAGAGAAGATTGTTAAAAGCAATTTTCGCACCCACCCCGTAATTCGCTTCCAGAAAAAGAAAAAAAAAAATTGTTCTTTAAAGTCAGTCTTTCATGGTTCCTGTAAACTGCGAAATTTCCGTAGTCCAAAAATAGTAGTGATTTGTTATTGTTTAGCGAATTACGGGTGTTTTATTGCTGTTCTGGAAGAACGGATTTGTGTCGCCCAGAATAGTCATTTATTTGTTCCGTGAGTGGAGTGGAATAGAGATGATGATATATTTTACTGGATCACGGAAACGGAATTTTCACTGGTATTTCGGCCATCTCTGCAAATGCTGCTGGAATTCGTGGTTTCTTCAGATGGCGCTGGAGCGAGGACCAATTGTCTTTGTTCCATGTGATCCAAGGTTTTTTCGATGGCCCTGAGACGTTTTTCGAGGCTTGTTGTGCCCAGAATTCCGATCTGCAATTGGGGCCCAAGAGGGAGAATGGCGAGGATCCACCAGGCCCAAGATGGGCCATCTGGAAGTCGGGGCCAGTCGTCTTCAGGTTCTGGCATGCCTCCGAAAACTCGTTCAATTTCCAGTCTCTGGGAGTATGATACCGTTTGCCACCATCTTTTGCTTTTTGCCTTGACCTTGAAAGTGGACGAAAGTTGATTAAAATGCAACAGTCTCAATAAAAGTCATCATCCACAAAGAAGAACTCGATGAATAATGTTTTTTGAGATATTTATAAATTTATTTGAAGTATGCACAAGGTTATTAAATGATAAGATGAAGGTTTTGCTGTTCATACTTTACTATGAAGTTCTATTAGATTCGGCAGACGTTCTGGAGAAACGACGGAGTCTCTTAAAAATTCCACGTGGGCTGTATCGTATCCGTCTCTTTCGCCACCGGAAAGTACTCGAAATCTTTTGGCCCCCACAGTACTGAGAATACTGCAACCTTCTTTCATTAACACGCGATCTCTTATTTCTAGCATGGTCCCATATTCTGCGTACCTATGAATTAAAAAGAATTTTCTTACAGTTACGGTATTAAAATCAAGTATGACTTTTGAGAGTAGGTTTTGTCATTATATTTTATAGTAAAAATTGTCTAATGATAGTGGTATGATCGAAAATTCGTTTATAATAATAAATTTTATCTTACGGCGTTAGTGTACGAATCTTTCTATCAAACTATCAATCTAGATCGTACGATGTTTTCATAGATCACCAAAAGAATCAGTTTTTGAATACTTCAGAGTTCCCTGATCGAAGTTTTTAGAAAAATCGGGACACTAGTAGAAGAAATACCTTCTATAAACAATTATTGAAAATTAATATTTCAATTTTATCGTTCATTACTACTCATTATTGCATCACACAAATTACATTCAAAGACTATCGACTTCTCCATTATTGAAGACTATTGTCTGCCTACTATAAATGTAAGTCAATACTATTTAACTATTTAGTGTCCTATAGTGTCAATAGCTTTGTATAGAAATCGGTAGGTATCACTTGTCATATCTTTCTAATTAATTATAGATTAACCTTAAATTTTTTGAAAATATTTAATAGTGATAGATAGTGAGGAAATATTTTTTCATATCATTTGTAATGTCTATAATCAGTTCATTACTGTTTCATGAATGTGTCTTTAAGACATTGTAAAACAATATTTTTGAACATTAGTTTATTTAAACTACTATAAAATTATGCTTTTTTTTCCGTCCCTCGATCCAACTTATAATATTGTTACACGCAAATATCCACGTTCATGTAAACAAGTTTCACTTACTCTGCCAAGTTACGGTAAACGAGTTTTTGTGTCATTTTTTCTCTAATTACCATAATTGACTGGTACTAGAAAACTATAAATGTTACTTATAGTAACCTATAGTAACCAATCTAACGTGTATAGGTTTGAGTGATGCCTTATAGTAATATTTTTCACCGCTGTTGCCACCTATTAAAACACTATTAAGAACATGAATAGTATGCCATAGTACCCAATATTTCCTTCAAATTTTTTTTAAGTGTCTGATAGTAAACGCTGTAACACTATAATGTCACTGCTAGCCATTGTTTGTAACAATGATTATTTATATCACTATTTACTACTATAGTTCGCTAGTGGCTCGTATTGCACAGAATGGTAATACCATTCAAATCATCTATAATGTCTAATAGTGTGTAATATTTTGTTAAAAAGTTTCGAAAAGATTCTATTCATAAAGAATATAACTCTATAGGATCAATGCTAACTACTAATTGTGACTACTATTGTACCACTATTAACCATGATAGTGAACTACAGAAAGTAGTTGACCATTATTTAAATGCCATGAAAATCATGCATAGTGCGTAATAGTGTTCAATACCTGATGACATGTTTCTCAAAGTTTTGAATAGTAGACGTCGAAACACTATAGGATCACTGCTAATTATTATTCAGGACATAGATTGCACCACTATTCACTACTATAGTAGACTTGTTGACAACAATGTGAATTCCATGAAAATCATGTAGTGTTTCCAATATGACGTAAAAATTTTTTCAAAGTTTCCGATGAAAAAAGATGTAACACTATAGAATCACTGCTAAATACTATTGTAACTGCTGCTGTGCCACTATTGAGCACTATAGTTTATTACTGACTTCTGTTGACCACATTTTCAATACTATTAATAAAATACTATTAATAAAATTTTTCAATAGATAACGTCGTAATACTACAGAATCACGACTAACCATGATTTTTTAATGACGATAGTACCACTATTGACCACTATAGTAGACCAGTGACCACTGTTGTCCACAATGTCAGTACCATACATATAGTGTCCAGTAGTGTTCAATATTTCGTGAAAATATTGTAAACGTATCTACTGATGAACGATGTAACTTTATAGAATCACTGCTACCTATTATTTGTAACTACTGTTGTACCTACTATTCAGAACTATTATTTGTCACTACTATTGTAACTTCTTTTTGTAACTACTATCTGTAACTACTATTTATCACACTATTTTTAACACTATTATTGTAGTACTATTTGTAACTATCTTTTTGTTCCATAATTATCCATAATTTAAATAACATGAAAATAAGGTATATTGTCTTATAGCGTTCAATATCTGTTGAAAAGTTTCTAAAAGTTCCTACTAATAAACAATGTGACTCGGTAGAATCACTGCTAACTACTATTTGTAACTACTACTGTACCTACCATTCAAAACGTCTAAGATTCGTTACTACTATTGCACCTACTGTTTGTTCTTATTCTTATAACTACTATTTGCAATCACTACTAACAAAGCTATTTGTAATACTGTCATTATAATACTATTTGTTACACTATTATGGTAATACTACTAACTGCAATGCTATCATTGTGATGATATTTTTAACTTTAATGATTCTAACTACTATTGACATCGCAGCCAATCGTGATCTGCTGACGAACGTTAATAATAATTTAAATACTATAAAAATTACGTAAAGTGACTAATAGTGTCCAATATCATTAGAAAAGCTTCCGAAAGTTTTAAATTGTAAATGTGGTAATCAGTGGTAACTATAAAGAATCACTGGTAACAGCTATTTGTAACTACTATTGCAGCTAATATTCAGAACAACTATTCGTTACTATGATTGTACCTACTTTTTGTTATTACTATTGTTCCTATCATTTGTAATTACTATTTACAGCACTATTTGTAACACTATTTTTGTAATACTATTCTTAACACTATTATTATTATACTATTTGTTACACTATTATGGTGATATTACTTGTAATGCTATCGTTGTGTTAATATTGGTAAGTTTATTTATTGTAACTAATAATGACAGCCATATTGATCTGCTGACGAAAGTTAACCATAATTTGAATACCATAAAAATCACGTAAAGTGACTAATAGTGTTCAATATCTCTAGAAAAGTTTCTGAAAGTTTTCAACTGTAAACGTGGTAACCATAAAGAATCACTGTTAACAACTATTTGTTACCACTAATGCACTACTAATAACCATAATAGTGAACTGAAGACCACTATTGCTACACTCTTAAAATTACGTATAGTGACTATGTGTAGCAAAAAGTTTTGTAATAATAATAGATTTCAGTAATGGATTTCTATACAGAGTAAAGTCATAAGATGAATATTTTGCAATATTTATTTTTGGTATATTAAATTAACAATTTAAAAAATGAGATAAAATAATTTAATGTAAAAAAAAGTACTATCATTTCTATTTTCATGGGATAAAATAATTTTCATTTTCCCTTTATTGCATCCAACTGAAAATAAGTAACGTTTCATTGCGTTCAATGTTTCTTCGACTAATTTACGTAAGCCGCAATGAGTCTTATAACTCGCACAAATAGATGACAAATGAATTACAGCCCCTCTTTGGTCACGCTGTCACAAAGCGTGCTGTGAACTTGGTTTTGTAACACTGGGCATTATGTAAATCCAAGAACGTGAAAAAATGTAGAAATAGCATGAATAGGAAAATCAATGAACGCCTACCTTCGGAGCTCTTTATTACTTATTCTTTCGAGCATTTGTAAAATGTTACGTAATCATCATTATGTAAAGCAGAAAAATTTATCATGTAATTAAGATAAGCTGCTCGAATTGAGTATTCAAAATTCAGACGTTTACTGTGATAACTGATTTGGAGAGGTTGAAGAATTAAAATTGGATTATTCTGAATGATTTGAATCATTTGAGACAGTTGTTGGAGGAAGTTCATCTTTCTGCAGAAAATTCAGTTTCATTTTATTTTTTATTTTGTTTATAGTATCTTTTTTAAATAATTTGGAGAAATTTCATTGTTCTGAATTACTTTTTTGACCAAGGAATCATCTGAGACAGTTATTTTAGATGTTTCATCTTCATTAAAATCATTTTGTTCATGAGCATATGGGTTTAATCTGAATGTAATGATTTTGAGAGCACAATTTTTTCTTGTTTTCTCGAGATAATTACCTTTTGACACCAGTTGCATCTCGGTTGAGACAAGCAGCGATTCCAAATTGGCGAATGCCACTTTCCACGCAACGTCTAACCATCAGTCTGTACCTCGGTTCGTACACGAAAAGTGGGCACGCGACCCAAGGAAAGGCAGTGGTGCAAACGAAAACTGCTATCTGTTCACTGCCCAAGATTCCTAGCCCTTGGACGAGCTCATGGCGATAGCTGCTCGCGCGAGCAGCGTACTCCTTGGGGGCGACCTCCTTCAGGGCCCTCTCCACGAATTCCGTGACCATTTTCTGGCTGCTGGCCAGGTACTGGAAGCAGCCAATATTTTTCATGCTTCTATATCGCGGGTAAAATTAGAGGCTTGATCGTGGGACGCGATTCACGTGGCTTTCACGAGATGAAAATTCGATTCGCAGGAATTTTTCGTGGGAGGTGCGTAACGTGAAAATTTAACGTGAGGGCAATGGTGACGTTTTCATGTGGTTTCGAAAAAGCGAGGTGCGAGAGTAAGTGTCCTTTTTTAGATTTTTGGGAATTGTGGAGATAGTTTTTTAAAGAAGTAGATGATATATTATGCACAGAGAAAAATATGTAGTACTTTCTGACATATGTATGGTTAGAGATACTAGAATATTGTAAGTATAGCAATGGTATCGCAAGTTTCACAATAAAATTTCAAATATTGTTTTATTAATTTTCCTTTTAACTATATTGTAGAGTAATATGATGAAAAAACTAGAAAATAAAAAGTTTAACAATGAATTCACAAATTTTACATTGTCATTGAATGTTTCACAACATTATTGGAAATTTTCTCATAGTTTTTTTTCATTTTCATATTTCAATATTCGAGGGTAAAAATTTTCACATCGTGCTTTTGATAATATGTATGTTAATTTTTACGAGATCATTTTGGAAAATTAAAAATCTTTAGGATTCCATTTGGTACCTATTCCACAAATTCAAATTTTTACTGTACTTGTACACAGGGTTAAATTTTATTATTTTTCAGTTTGTATAACATGATATCTCATGTACAAAGAGAATATATTGTACACGTAAGTATATTGAAATGTAATTATAAATATATTGTAATTATATTATATAATTACATATAATTGTATATACATATTAAATATTATATAGTTACATACTTTTACATAATAATTATATATGTAAGTGTATTGTAATTATAAAATATAATTATAAGTATATTGTACATGTTATATATTTTACATCTAAGTATATACATCGAAAATATTCATATCATAATATATAGTAAAATTTGCACTTATATATTCGACTTTTTCTAACACTGTATCGCTGACAATATGTAAAACCTACTTAAAGTACACAAAAATATAGAAAAATTAACTATATAGTTCTACTACAGGGTGCGCCATTTCTTATGTCGGCATGTAAACATTGAATAACTTGAAAAAAAAACAACCGATTTCTGTAAATGAGGTATTTTTATTTAGTTTGGTCCTTTACAATTTATTTAGACTAGTTTTTGAACACAACATCAATCAAGTGGCCGCCCTTATTGTTCACAGCAAAATATGCCCTTTTTGCGGCGTTTTCCATTACCTTTTCGAGCATCTCGGGTGGTATAGCAATGATTTCGGCACGAATATTTTCCTTAAGCTCTTCAATGGTCTGCGGCTTGCTGGCGTACACTTTACTTTTCAAATAACCCCACAAAAAGAAGTCTGGAGGGGTCAAATCTGGAGATCTGGGTGGCCATTCAATGTCGCCTCTTTTTGACATCAGACGTCCAGGGAATTTTCGTTGCAGAAACTGGATTGTTTGATTCGCAGTGTGGCAGGTCGCACCATCTTGTTGAAACCAGTAATCTTCAAGACCTTTTTCACGCATTTGTGGGCAGACATAGTGAGCCAACATCCACCGATATCGGTTTCCATCGATCGTTTGGTTCTCTTTGAAAAAATAAGGACCAATGATGGTTTTGGCGCAAACGCCGGCCCAAACAGTAACTTTTTGGTCATGCAATGGCGTTTCATGGATCTCGTGTGGATTCTGCGTTCCCCAAATGCGGCAATTTTGCTTATTAACGCCTCCAGAAAGTTTGAAATGTGCCTCGTCGGTCATTAAAATTCGCTTCCAAAAATCAGGTTCAGTATCAACTATTCGAGCGATTGTTTGTCCATATTCCAAGCGACGTGGATGATCTGTAGGCAATATTCTTTGTGTTAATTGCATTTTGTACGGAAACAAATGCAAATCATCTTTCAAAATGCGCCGTAGAGTGGTTCCACTGATGCCGAGATGCTGAGCGCGGTGACGATATGAAACTTTTGGGTTTTGGGCAACGCTCTCTCTGACAGCTTCAATCAGTTCATTTGAACGTCTTGGTCGTTGATGAACGGGTTGTTCGCGATCTTTCACTGTCCCGTGGTCACAAAAATTCGACACCAAACGACGAATAGTGTTGTCAGATGGTGCCTGTTTGCCAAGATATTTTCGACGATATGCTCGTTGAGTTAACACAACTGAACGACTATTTTCAATGTACAAAGTAACTATTTCAGCGCGTTCTTTTGGTGTGAAGCGATACATGGTTGAAATTGTACTGAATTGACGTTTCCAAAACAAGTGAAGTCAAGTAAATCGGTTGTCAAATGTTTAAGTTATTCAATGTTACAATACCGACATAAGAAATGGCGCACCCTGTATATAGTACTAGCAAAACTGTAGGCATTTTCTGAAATCTGGATTAGTAGAAATTACAATATTATGTAGCAAAAAGAACGAAAAAAGTATAGTAGAAAACAAAAAACATATAAGTTCCTACAATAAAATATACCTACTATTACAATATCATTTGAAAATATCGACTATGTATTTTTTCAAAGACTGCTATAAATGTTTAGCAAAAAGTACTATATTTCAGACTGATTTCACGTAACAATACAGTATTGCAATGATAACCATATTTTTTTCAATGAGGATGTTTTGGTGTGCAGGGTATATCAAAAATGGTGTAAATTGAAGAGAATCATTCCTTTTGTTTTTCAATGACATGGAATCACTTTATTGAATACGTCATTAAGGAAGGTTAAAAGAAAGGATTCGGAGATTTTGATAAAAATAAAGGTATTCTGTATTCATGAAAAATATGACACATATTTGACGAGGAACAATAATTTTTGACAAAATGGTTGTAAATAAATAATAAATGAATAAAAACAAATGGTTGAAAAAAATACTGTGAATTTTCGTCATTTCAAAGCAAAACTTCTTACCATTTGCAAAGAATAAGAATTGCTGAGAATATAGAACTCACAAAGAAAAACATGCTAAAATTTTTGAATAAATATTTTCGATGTTTCATAGAACTGCTAAAAATTTTGGTAATAAAAAGCAATACTGTCTGGCTATTTTATTGAAAAGTATTTCAACTTGGAAACAGAATAGTGCCTTTAATTTTCCAAGGTTCTATTAATTACTTATTATAAATTTTCAATTATTCCTGAATATAATGAATATAAAATATGTAGAAGTCATTATGTAGTATCTGATGCAGAGTCGTATGATTTTTCGTACTTCATTATGGAACTACTTTTTTCATATAGGATCACAAATCTTCTAATCTTGAAAAAATTGGGAAAGATTGTGAAAGCACTTGGATTCCAAAATTTTTATTTTAGCTGGTTGATGTTGTTACCAAACTTGAATATTCTTTGAAATAAAGTTTATAAACCGAAAAGTTTCAAGAGGATTTTGATTTTATGCAAGTCGCAGAAATTTTTGGATTGAAAAAGTTGGCAAAAATATATAAAAATACCACTGTAACAAATGTTAAACTATACTATTCGAAATATTTCAAGATTTTCAAAATAAGGTTTTGTTTTCAATTCTTGGGTATGCAATCCCAAAAAATGCTTTTTTTACCAAGTCAGGAAATACTGTAGAGTTATAAATTGTGTCGTGATTTCCAAGTTTAAAATAGTCAGAAATTTTATGTTCTGTGAATATTTAACTTATTTTTGTAGTACAATGTAAGAAGTATGAAAATTCAGAATCGTATGGAAAAATTGAATTCTCTAAACTTACATAAATGTTGAAAAGTTAATTTCTGTTATCAAATGATAATGTCTAACAACAAATCTTAACTTGTGTCGAATTTTAATGTTTCGAGAAATTGTGAATTTTTCTGAATTGAGACGATTCATTTAATTCTCGGAATTCTTAATCCAACAAATTTAGTAATTTTTTAAATCTATGAAGATCCTATTAATATTTGATGAAAATTGTAATTATTATCGAATAGAAAACTCCAAATTTCAAAAAAAAATTTTCTTGAAGTTTTCGAGAACCATTGCACAGTTGAACAAATTATTCAAACTTGAATTAACAAATTTCTTACTGTTTTCTTTAAAACTTTTATTGTTTCATTTTATGATTTAAAGTTTATGCGTTTTTATAAGTTCATCTTTTTCCTATGCAAACAAAATGAATGTTGAATTATCTATCTATATGACAATGATTTGCTTGAGTTTTAAAATACATCTGAAAACACTCAAATGTCAAAAAAGTCAAAATATTGTGTATTCCCAAGATTTTGAATGAATTCAAAACTTTTTGTCTCGGGAAATAAAGTTACATTATAATTTAGTTTTTACATAAAATATAATCTCTCTGTCAAGTTAAATGGTTGAAAATAAATACTTCGTAAAAGTTTGTATGATTTCCTGAAAATAGTAACCTCTTACTATGTTTGTCTGAAAATTCTATTGTTTTCCTGCATTGTAAAAAATATTTGTATTTTTTCTATAATCCCGTATGAAACCATGCTTAAATTTGCTGTACGAGTATGTCTATTTTTTTTAAATTCAAATATCAAAAAACAATGTCATGGCATGATAAAGGTACATGCAAATTTCTACTCCTACAATACTGAAGGAAGAAAAATTTTCATCATAAGATAGGTTAATGTTCACCCATGCAAAATGATAAAATCTTCAAGTACAGATGATTTAAATCCCTTTGTGATCGATATAAAAATATGAACTTTCTGAAAATCACTTTTCAAGTTTCTTACATTAGCAAAAATTTTGAAATTCGCTGTAGTATCGCTGTTACAAAGATGAAAAATTTCCTTTATTTTGATGTTATAAAATCTTCTTCTTGAAATAAAAATGATTATTTACAGAAAAGAAAATTCATACAGAATATATGATAAAATCTTCTGTTCTAATTTAATTGAAACTATAAAAATTTACTATATTTTCATCGAATGTGTGAGCTAAAATTATCTCTCACGTTTGTTTATCGTTCGGGGGCGGAAAAAAGCACAAAAAAAGGGTATATCAAAACTCACGTCAGCGAGAGAAGTGACGCAAAGCGGGCACGATGAGGAATAATCCAAGCAGCGATCCAGGCACATCCAGCAATAGGTGTGGCCACATGGCGTCGTCACCGGTTTGTACAGTATTCGGCAGCACAAAATGCACTCTAAATCGCCGGAGGACGCAGCGCTCGCGAGCGGGGGCAGCAAGATTTCCGCTGGCCTCGTTTCTAATCCTGAATGAAAAGGAGAAATCATGATCGAGAACGGAACACGAGTTTCTCTTCCCCGGCAATGCGCGAAAGTTTGCGAAAATCTCGCTACCGAAACGTTTTTCCATTTGTCATTATGGTTTCGAGAAAGGGAAATCGTATGGTATCCCCCATTTGGGATCTTGACCTACTTGGGAAAGGAATCAACAAGTTACTTGAGAGAAATACTGTTTAACTAGTATGGTTCCCAAGTAAAATGAAATTTATTTAAAAAAGTATTCTTATTTTAAGTGAATTTAAGTATTAACTTAAAGATTGTGTGCAGAGTCAAAAAACCAGAATAAAGTACTTTTTCTCTCTTCGAATTTGATCTTCTGTTTTCGAAAATGTTAACCTACATTTTATTTCTCATGCTATAAGTTTGACGAGAAATATTATTCAAGTAACTGTTACAAACATATTTCTTTAACTTATTTCTTTTTTATTATATCTATGAGAAAGACTGTTTCTTGAATACAGTGAATTTCAAGGTTCTGAAAAATTCTTGTTAGAGAATTTTGGTACAAAAACCTAATTCAAATGTGTAACATAAAACACAAACAAAATGATGTATACTCAATCGAATGAACTCATAGATATAAATAAAAATTTGATATGTTTATAAATTATAAAAGTATTCAAGGTCGAAATAGTAACTGCTTCGAACGATTATCGAAGTGGTAATTTTGGTAAATATTTTTCAAATTTTAACAAAATATTTTGGATTTGATAATGTTGTGCAGGTCGTTTAGAAAACGTTCACAATGAGGAATAAATTTAGAATCTTTATTCATCAAAATTAATATATTAGAAAATAATTGGTAATTTTGATCATCATTTATTGAAATTTATCATTTAAATTATTATCTTGTATCAAAATATTCAGTTAGTTTGAAAAATTGATTCCTTTTTTTTGTACATATTTATTGAAGTTTTGTATCATGATATGTTTAACATTGTCAGACTTCTGTTGTACTGTCTTGAATTTTATTTTCTGATTCTTAATATTTCATATTTTTAAATAAAGCTATTTAGTTTTTCTAGTGTTTATTTTTGCATAGTTCTTAATGGATAATTTTTTTTTAGTATAATTGTTTCAAATATATCAACTATTGACTTGGTAAAATAAGTATACTGTATACTCAACAACATCGAATAAATTTTTGTTAAATACTGTTTGTTACAGTGTTTTCTTTCAGTATGTAAAATATTATATTGTTGGAACTGGGGACAAAAAAAAGTATGTTATGCTATAAAATTGTAATTTTTACATGGATTTTCAATCGTGTGTGGTATGGTTGAATCTCAAATGTATTATTTTCATATTGAACTTTTCTACTATTCTTATATTTTCTTTTTAAAACTGCTATACATATAGTAATTTGTAAAATATAAACATTTCGACTATTTAATATTATAATCAGCAAGATAAAAATGACAGAATCTGCAACAATATTTATATTCCCATAAAAATATTGGAAAATTAATAATATTCTAGTACTTTTTACTAGACATTCTGTGTACTAGAATAGATATATATACAGGGTGTCTTAAAGTCAGCAATCGATATTTTAGGGGTTAATAGTTTTAAAATTCTGAGACAATTTTTCATCTGCCATTTTTCAAAAAACTTGAAATTTAAAAAGTTACGTAAGCTAGAAATTTATACAATAAATGAGCTCTCTTGACCAATGGGCACTTTTCACAAAACTCAAAATCAAAGAAAATATTCTAACATAGAATCTAAGAAATCTCTATTGATTAAAATTTGTGACACGAATATCTTTTTTGATTTTGATTTTGCTGAAAAATGGTGAAGGACTTTTTGGCTTACAATTAGAAAAATATGAAGAAAATTTAGGTCAAGTTTGGTCAATGATGTGTAACCCTACCTGGCAAAAGAGCTCATTTATTGTTTACATTTCTAGCACGAATAACTTTTTATATTTTTAAATTTTTGAAAAATGGCAGAAGAAAAATTGTTTCAGAATTTCAAAAACTGTCAACCCTAAAATATTGATTGTCGACTTTGGGACACCCTGTATAACGAATTGAAAATTTATACTTTTTGTATTCTCTTTTGAAAACTGTAGTGATTCGTAGAATATAATTATTTTGAATCTACAATATTGTAATCAGCATGATAAAAATGATAAAATTTGCAATAATATTCAGAAACTCATAAAAATTTTTCAAAAATTACAATTATCTTGAACTTTTCACTATTTATACGATGAAAACTACATTTTTCCCTTAGTAAATATTCAAGGACAAATTGGTAACTGCTTTTAACAACTATGAAAAAACCATTTGTGGAAAAAAGATTTGATGATTTTATGTTTCCATTCTCAAAAATCAGCAATGTTTATCAAAATATTCCAAAACTAAAAAAGTTGTCCATGTCTTGTTCGTAACACTCATAACTTCGTTGTTTCATATTTTTTACAAGTATCCTTAAATTTTTGTAAGCAAGAAGCTTCAAAGAAACAAAAATATTTGCAACTCATTCTTATAAAAAATAAATAAACTTTTTCTATAACCAAATGTTTCGATTTCCCACTTACTTCTCAATTTTTCAACCTCTTTGTACATTCTGTCCAACGTTGCATGCAGTTTAGTATTATCCTGAGGTGCCAAAGTCAATAACAGTCCTCGCCTCAGAGTCTGCAACGTAGAATTTTCCAGCTTTATAGATGTTACACATAATTATTCATATTTTTTTCACGTATCTATAAGTTCAACATTATTGACAAATTCACAAATTTGATTTACATAGTCATTGTAAATTGAAGAAGTTGAATTATGACTATGTAACTGGACATTTTTATCCATGTCAAAAAAGTTCATCATTGAAAAAATTCTACAACTATTTCTGAATGTGAAAAGGAGAACTGTAATATTCTTCAAGATCTCTAAAATCAACTGTATAATTCGATAGACCAGTTTTTATTATTGATTTTTCACAATTTATCGAATCTTTACATGAAAAAAAAGTAATGTAACTATATTTTTGTAATTTTTTATAATGTAGCCAAAAACTTGAAAAATTATCAGTGATGAAATATTTATATGTGAATACCATGATAATTATGAAAAATTATCTTTAAACCAAAATCTGCTTGAATGATTAGATCCTTAGTTTCTCCCAACAAATTAATTTATTTTGAACAAATAAAAAAACGTTATCATGACCAAGAAAAAACAATTTTTATTACAAAATTCCAAATAATTGAATTCAGAATTCAATTTGAATGACTCGATAAACAGGGATCGATGTGACGGGACAAAGAACGTCCACCGACCAATCACCTGGTTGGAGGTTAATTACGCATGCCAACGATCCGCAGATACGTAAATGTGCGAGTCCACGCTCACCTGTGCGAATTCTTCCTCGCCCCCGCTGCTGTTATCCTCGCAATCCGACGTGTTCAGCGCGGTTCTCCGATGACGCGAGCTCGGATTCATCAAAGGATAAAGCACTTTGTGCCTGTTCCTCCGCACTCGCATTATACTCTCCACGCTGCTATACGGCGTCTTCAACGAAGAATTTTGACGCCGTGAATGGGTTGACAAAGCTCTGTGTAATATCTGAAAAATGAAAAATTCAAAGTTCGGAAGTTAAGATATCAATTTAGAACATTAATCAGAAGATAACACGAATTTTTTTTCATATTTTTTGTTTTCTCTTAATCATTTTTTTAAAATATCTTTATTGTGTTATTGAAGATATATTTCATGTAAAAATGAAAAAAGTTACATCGATAAACAATAAGAATATAAGTTACAAAAAAAAGTAAAAATTTTTAAAACGTAGGATTACGTAGAAAATATGAATCGGAAAAATTGTTGCAACCCAGTAAATAATCGATAAAATAAAAATCTACGAAAATGCTAAAAATTTACAAAGCATTGAATCTTAGATTATCAAATTCTAGAAATCTATAAAAAATCCAATTAAAATTATTATAAATCGTTCGATTCGTACTGACTCCAAAAAAAATAACATTAATTAAATTCTATAAGAAAACTGTTTTCTGGGAAATCTCGACATATGTCTCTACGAAATATAAATTTTGGGATTCTTGAGCATCAAATTCTAAATATACTATTAATCTAGAAAATTCTATAAAATGCAACATCTTTCGTATATTTCAAAAATACGGAAAAATAATAATGATACAAAAAATGAAAAATCTATATGAGTGTGATTTTATCATTAATTTTTGCAATTACAAAAATAGATAGAAATTCGCATTTTTAAGCATCGAGTTTTTTGAGTCTCTGTAGCAATCTACAAAAATATAAGAAATCTATAAATACTATACTTAGGAATTCTCAAAGAATTTGTATATTACACTCGATAAATGTGAAAAAGGAGTTGCTAGTTTACTAGCTGACTAGTTTACTAACTTAATAATTTATTCGTTTACTAGTTTGCTCGCTAACTAGTTTACTTACTTACTAGTTTACTAGTTTACTAGTTCACTAGCTTACTAACTTACTAGTTTTTTATTTAACTAGCTCAGTAGTTAACTAACTTATTAGGTTTTTTTTAACTTGCTCACAAGTTTCCTAGCTTACGAATTTACTAGATTACTAATTTACTTGTTAACGAGCTTACTAGTTTACTAGTTCACTAGCTTACTAGCTTATTAGTTTTTTATTCAAGTAGCTCAGTAGTTTACCAACTCATTATTTTTTTATTTAACTAGCTTACTAGTTTACGAACTTACTAGTTTATCAGTTTACTTATACGAATTAAACAAGTTTACTAGTTTACTAATAAAATAATTTACTTCTTAACCAGTTTGCTACTTTACTATTTATCTTTTTCACTTGTTTACTATTTTACTATTTTATTGCACGATTTCAGTAGTTTACTAGTTTACTAGTTTACTAGTTTAATAATTAAATAATTTACTTCTTAACGAGTTTGCTACTTTACTATTTATCTTTTTCACTTGTTTACTATTTTACTATTTTATTGTACGATTTCAGTAGTTTACTAGTTAACTAGCTTACAAGTTTATTAGCTTACTAGTTTACTCGCTTACTAGTTTGATGGAAATCTCTGAATACATAAAAAGTACGTAGATACAATTTTATCAAAAATTTATGCAACTTTCTGTCCTGAAGTATATAAATGAATTTAATACAATAATTATATATATTTCTGGAAATTATTGTAGAAATTTATATAGACAACAACTAAAATCATCCAATTCAATTTTTACAATTTATACGATTAAACATACTTTCGATTGTAGAAATAATAAAAAAATATGAAACAAAAGTTTTGAATATCTTCATAAAAGAAACTGTCGTCTGAAAAATCAATTGCAATTCTCAAAATCTTTGAAAATTTCAATACTATATCATTCCTATAAATCTATTGAGCGATTCATAGAAATATTAGAAATGTATAAAAATACCTGAAAATAGTATAAAATTTGATGAGTAATGTACCATACGGAATAGATATAAATTTATGATGTACTTTTCATCTGTGTGGATAAAATTTGCTCAAAAATTAATTCAAATATATAAATTTTCTTAGAAGTTTGATTCCTGGAGCATCGAATTTCAGATAGCTCTATAGAAACCCATATTACTCAATATTAGTTAATCCTGAGAGTGGTGTGAATACAAAAAGTATTTTTGGTAGAAATTGAAACCTCAGTCACGAATTCTAAGAACGAAAAAAAACGAAAGTTGTAGCCCTTTCAAATTCCAAAATAAAAAATACTTTCAAATTTCTCTCTTGTAACCATTTTGCCAAAGATAAAAAATTATGAAATCCCGAAGGAAAAATATTTTTCAGAAGAACTGTTGTTAAAAACTATGTTATTGCTGTCTATTCTTATTTTTCAAATTTCAATATTTTGATCATTAATAAAAATCAAATTTTGGAAAACAAAGACAGTGGTGTCGTATAACACATAATCTGGAATATATTTCCACTAATATATTAATTTATATAATAGTTTATTATTTCATTATTATAATAATTTAAATAGTTTTATAGTTATTCTATTAATGTTAGAATTCTCCTGGAAATTTTTTCTTTTCATTTAAAAAATCGAGGATGTCCAACCTACTCTTCTTCTATTGAATACTCCAAAAAAAGGTTTAAGGGTCTGTTCATTTTACTCTTATCTTGTAGAAAATACCTCTTAATTCTACTCTATTTCAAACGTTTCCGAAAATAGTATCGCATATGAGTTTGAAGCCAAAGTTCTGAGTGATTTTCAATGTTTCTCGGGTCGCTCACCTGAGGCCGGCTATTGCCTCGATGACATTAAGCCACGCAGGAAACAATAGCGTCAGCATTGCTACGTTAATGCCTGTTATTTCAGCCGTTGTATCAGACGATTGTTTTGACAGACATTATCACTGTTATCAACAAAACGTTGGCTCAAACAATTGGCAGGAGTTGAAAGAGGAAGACAGGTTTAACTGAATTTTTTACTTTTGACTCTGATGTGAACTCACAAAATTATTGACTATATATGATACATGTGTACTTGTGAACAAAATTTCAATGTAATGTATATAAGATGTAAACAAATGGCACAAATTTGTAATATTCACAGCGTCATATATCAATAAATTGTATGTTATGATCTTTTTTTCTGTTTGTCTGTCCTGTGTCATATTTATTTCATGAATATTGTTTCTAGATAGTCCTTAAATTAAATAAATTATAAGACATTCCAATAGGCTCGAATTCTATTGCAGCTATAGAATTCTGAAATCTTTTTTAAACTACTCAATTTCATAAATTTGGATCTGAATGAAAGATGATTTTGGCTAACTAAGGCGTTATAGCTCAGAGAATAATTTGCTTTTTGTCTTATTGTGGTTTATCTTACCCTCGTAAATTCATGACGAATGCATTGATGGTTCTTGTCAATGGCAATGTACACGCAAAGGGCGGAAAGGGCCTCTTCATGCCTGGCCATTGCTGACAATGCCAGACCTCTTCTGTAATGTCCCTGAATCATGCAAGAAAATTTTTCCTTTAACTATCGAAATCAATGTGATTTATGATTTTTTAGCATCTTTCTTTGGAAGTTACTTATAATAGCGTTGTTAAAGGAATTTGACGTTCTTTTTAGCTCTTTGAACAACTTTTTTTTACATTTTTCAATATCTCTATGCAAAAGCCTAAAAATTTTTAATGGAATTCTTTACATCAAACTTTTTGAAACATAAAAATAATAATTCTTAATGTTTGTGTACTCCTTGGAGCCAATTTTGTGAATGAAGAAGTTACGTGTTGCATTAGTTGAAGTTAAACATTTTCTATTCTTCAATATTTCTTTATTGTAATATTTTCTTTTTTCAATCTTTCGACCCTGTAATTCAAGGCCCTCTTCAGGGAAATTTTTTAAGAACGTGCCAATTCACTTTCTAATCAAACAGTGCGTTGAATTTATTTCCTTCTTCTTCTTCTTCTAAATTATAAAATGAATTTAACGCAGTGTTTTATTGGGAAGTAAAATGATTAGTTCCTTAAAAATTTTCCTGAAGAGGATTTGGAATTACAGGGTTGAAGCTTGAAAAATGAAAAAATTACAATAAAGAAATATTAAAGAAAGGAAAATGTTAAACTAAATCAAACTTCAACTAATTCAATATCAAACTCCTTCATTCACAACATTTGCTCCAACGATTGATTTCACAAACAACCACATCATTACGAATTGAGTTATTTTTGCTAACTGCAGTTTTTATCATTATTGTTTATAATTTTTAATTAGCTCACAGTAGTAAAGAGTATAGTTTATGATACTGGTACCTAATGCCCACTTGTGTAAAATCAAAATTTTTACAGCGCTGAGGAAGAAAAAATGGAATTCCGTATTGTATTACTTTTCAGTAGACCATAACTATGTAACTCTTCAGAAAATTGCCAACAATATGCAATTATAGAAATACAAAAAAAAATAACATTGTTGTTTATGAATGTTTATTCTTTAAGATAAATAAAAAAATCATTTAAGAAACGTGACAGTTGTCGTTGCTTTTTTTTTTTTGGCATTTCGAATTCACCACAAAAATTCAAGATTAATGGATAAACTTATAAAGATTTACATATAATAAAACATTTTCATTGTCCAGTTATCATCTTTTATAAAATTTCCTCGAGAATACGAGGATAAACTTTTTTATTTTCAGAATTGATTGTTTTAACAAAATATCACTTTTTTGAAGCTAGTTTGAATTCCACCTATTGTGACTAAAAGACGATTTTACTTAAGTGCAACTTTCGAGGGTGATTAACTGAACTTTCCAATTTTTTCTTAAGTTATTTCAGAAAAGCAAAGTCTGCATAAAAAAAAATTAGATCAAGTCGATCAAATTTTTTTTATCTGTTTCTTGTTTGCAATATTTTTTGATTCTTAACTGATTTCCTCTGCTTTTGAATATTTTTTCTTTCTATTGCAACGTTCACTCGTAACTAACGAAATCGATATTCAATTTATTCAATAGAAAGTTAGAAGAATCTATTCATTAATTGTATAAGTCAAAATTATTAAGGAATCCTTAAGATGACTAAAAGTGTAAGATAAACAAACAAATTTTGAGAAGTTCTCAACTACAAATCATAATAACAAATAATGTTACTTAGTCCTAATCTGGTCGCAATCTGACAGCATTACATTATTGTTCATGAATGTTTATTCTCTTAGATTTGAAAAAAAAAAAAAAAAAAAATGATAAATGAACCTAATTTATCAAATGTCACAGTTGTTATTGCTTTATCTCTTGGTAATTCGAATTCACTACAAAAAAACAAGATTCATGAATAAACTTCTAAAGATTTATATATAATAAACCATTTTTGTTTTCAAAATATTATGATTTCATTTGAATACTCTTAAAGAATATGAAGATACAGTTTTTTATTTTTAAAATTCATTGTTTTTAGGAAATATCACTTTTTCGAAGCTGTATGAATTTCACCCATTGTGACTAGAACGCGATTTTACTGAAGTGCAACTTTGGAGGATGTTTTACAAAACTTTTCAATTTTTTCTCAAGTTAGTTCAGAAAAGCAGACTTGATCTAATTTTTCTACATCTGTTTCCTGTAAGCCAAATTTTATGATTTTAAATTTCTTTTTTAAATTTTATGAAGAAAAATTTTTAAATTCCTCTTCTTTTAAAAAAATTTTTCTTATGCAACGTTCACTCGTAACTTAACGAAATCCATGATATTCAATTTATTTAATATCAAAATAGAAGAATGTTTTCATCAATGATGTAAATCAAAATTTTTAAAAAATCCCTAAGATCACTAAATATTTGTGACGTACAATAAAATTTTAGGAAATCATCTACTAAAGATGATGAATAACAAATAAAGTTACCTTGCCCCAATCTGGTCGCAATCTGACAGCATGATCTGCATCAGTTAGTGATGCTTGGGGCCTGTTGAGTAAAAGTAAAACCTGGGCCCTATTCGCAAGGTGAAGTGGGCTGTTGGGCACTGAAACATAAAAAAGTTGAACACTCGTTAATTTACTATATACAAAGAGAATTTAATGTATTACAATCTAAAATATAGTATTTTACTATAACATCTTATTGCTGTAGTTATTATTGGTTTAATATCCTAGTTGTCAAGTTGTCATTAAATTTTTCCTACCAATAATTCAACCTTGCAAAAAACTGCATTCCATGAGTAAAAGAATAATGAAATCATGTTATTTCACTAATTAAAAGCTGTAATAAATATCAATAACAAAAATTCAAAACTTTGGAATAAAATATGAAAACCAACAATTTTCGAACTGTGCCAGTCGAAACTTTCATGAAAAAATATCAATTCCAGTTTCTGCAGCATTCGTTATTTCAAGTTCTTCAACCTCTCCAGCATTTTCCGTTATAAGATATCGTCTTCCTGAGTCTCAGTTCCCATGAACCTGACTGTACAACTTTCAATGTAACGGAGATTCGCGTCTAAAAAGAGAACGACATTCCGTCATTCCGTATCGGAAATCTCAATCAACGAGAGCTGTGACTCTGCCAAGCTCGCCGGAGTGGAGCGACAACAATGTAGCTGACCATTTGTCGTGCTTTCGTCGCAGCGGCTTCACGCCATGCAATGTGCTTTCGGTACGAGCGAGCCTCCTCTCCCATCGACAAAAGAACCACAGATAATGCTAATTGGGCGAAGTCAGCCGCGTACGAAGACATTATTAAGGCTCCCATTTACCCCGCATCACCGAAATTCGTGTTAATTGACGGTTATTCAATGTTGCCGGGTTACAACTTTCATTCCTGCAGGTCAGACGATGTAAATTTTGTCTATTGATTTGATTAGGAAGTTGATTATGGTTTTTAAAATCAATTTTGTCTATTCAGTTACTGAAATAACGTGAATTACGTTCAGTTTGTTTGATACAATTATGTAATTTCAGGTAAGTAATATTGGAATTATTTACATATTCAATAGGTGAACATATTGTATCAATATTCTCTTTGTATTTTAAGTAAAAACCATAATTTTTAGTCTATAATTTGCAGGCTATGCAAATTGGTTAGATTCATTTGAATTTGGAGTAACTGAATATGAACTGATAAAATCGAGAATACGTAGAATTTTTATTTTACAAGCATGTACTTTAAATAGTACATACTCAAATAGTGTATAATTTAATTTGTGTTTATGTCTAACGTTTTTAAATTCAACTTTGATTTCAGAAACTTAAGCTCTGTTAAGTTTCATCATTTCTTTATAAAATAGGGTTAGGTGAGGATTTTAATTTTTTTCAAATTACCAATTACTGTTTGTTACTATGAGAACAAAATTGAAAAATATCTTTTTCAAACTATACATAGGTCTTATATGTGTGCAAATATGTAGTATAATTAAAAATATTGTATTAGGAATATTTTTGTATCGATATTTCTAACATTTTTTTTCTTGATTTATAAGAGATTATAATCAATTCCTAAAACCTTAAATAATTTTCTTTCTTGAAAAATTCGGTCATGAACATAAATTTGTATTATTTTTGATAAATTTTTGTATATTTTTAATTATCACCAACATGAGAATGGTAAATTTGGACCCATGCGTTTAAAAGTATTAATAAAGTATTAAGATACTATAATATAATATATATAATAAGATAAGATTTTATAATAAAGATAAAGTATTAATAAAGTAGTAAGATATAGTATTAATAATAATAATAAAGATAAGTCATTATCTGAACAAAATTAGAATGTTTTTTGAAAATGAAATGTTATACATCTATTATGATTATTGAACATCAAGTATAAAATTGTATTACTTCTTATAAACTTCTCTGTTGAATTTGATTATATGTATATAAATATATATATTGTGCCTATTTATGTGATATTATACTTTGGATGTACTTTTGGACTAATTCTTTCGAATATTTCAGTATTCAAAAAAAAATTGAAGTAAATTTTGAAAATTTATGTATTATTATCATTTAAAAAAAACACGACCAAATTAGGTCAGAATTACTGTATAATTTTTAATTACAGGTTTCTAGTGTTTTCATCTAATCTTGCATGGAATAATTTACCTAAACTATATGTAATGAATTTTATGTATCCATATCTATGTAATGTATAAAACTGTATCTTCAAAAATAATTTTTTATAGATATTTATTTTATAGTTTCAAAATTTAACAATATTGATATTCATTAAATAACCTACCAATTTTTCGTGAACATTATGAATGATGAAGAAACTTTATTTGTTTCATTTTTTAATTATAATAATACAAAAAAAAAAGGTTAAGACTCTCTTAAATTTATAATTTATAATATAAGCCCCCTCGTCAGTTTAAATCAGACTGAGAAAAACATATAGTAATTATCGCAATATTGTATTGTACTGTAGAATCAGTCTGGATATTGTACTTTTACAAAATATTTATAGGGGTTTATGTCAAAATACGTATTAAATATTGTCAAATGATATTGTAGTAGTATATATGTTTTGTTACAAAAACAGCTATGTATATTCCGTTTTCTACTATACATTGTTTGTACTTTTTGCAACATCATATTGCCATTCCAACTAATTCAGATTTCAGGAAATGCTATGCAGTTTTGCCAGTATTGGGATATGTAGTTATAGTTTTTTTTGGAATATTTTTGTGTACTTTGCAATATATTATATTGTCATTGAGACAATATTGGAAAACGTCGTAAATATATAGTAGATTCTACAATATGATATGAATTCATGCAATATATACACTTACATGTACCTACTATATTTTTACATAGTACGTACATCAAAACCATTATATAAACTGAAAAACAAATGATAGAAAATATAACTTTTTTGTCTTAATAATCACTGAACACAGATTCGAAATCCTGTATACAAGTATAGTAAAAACAACAATTTTTATAGTACAATTTGCATTCTGTAAATTATAAATTTTTTGAAAGTACCGAGTAAAAACTGGCATTCATATTGTAATTTTTGCACAGCATAACATTTTTTTACTGTACAATATTGAAAAGGTATAATCAAAATGACCAAATTTACACTCATACCGTAAAAATTACAATATTCTAGTTCTTCCTTCCATGTATATATAAGGGTGTCACTTATTTCAGCGATGTTGAAATTTTCTACATTACGGGTCTTTCGGTCAATCAATATATTAAAAAAACAATTTTGGAAAGTTTGAACATGATTTTGGAAAATTTGGACATGATTACCATGTGCCATAAAATGACCAATTTTTAAATTGGGTTTATATGTAATTTTTTATACATTTTGTTCAAAAATTCATAACTGGTCCAAAACTTGTGATAAATCTTGAAAACTTGGCACAGTTTAATTGTAAAATGTCACGTTCGAGACCAAATTTTTCTGGATTTTTCTATCACTGTAATCTATGTTTTACAAGCACCAAAAAAGGCAAACATGTATTTTTTCGGTGCTTGTAAAAGATAGATAACAGCAAAAGAAAAATTATAACAAATTTAATCTTGAATGTAACATTATACACTCAACCATGCCAAGTTTCAACCATTTATCATAAATTTTGCACAAGTTATGACATTTTGAACAAAATTACTGAAAAACTACATGTGAATCCCATTTAAAACTTCGCTCATTTTGTGGCACGTGTTAATTATGCCCGATTTGCTTCAAATTTCAGAAAAAACTTTTTCATTATCTTGTTTGATTCAAAACCCTGGGATCGAAAAAATTCTTACATCTCCAAAATAAGTGACACCCTAACATACATGTACGCATCACAAAGAACTGAATTTTTTTCTCAGTGCACCTTACTGCAGACTCCCAGTAATCACTGATACCTTCAAACCCCAATATTCTTCTTGTCCGAAGAATCAGTGATCCACTAAATAACATCAATTAGAATCCCGAGCAACTCGGCTGCCTCGATTTATGGCTAAACAGCAGTTTACTTATTGCGCGACGGGCTTTTATTTCTGATTAATCGACGGGCCCGCTGCCAGGAGCAAACGGATAAATCGCGCGGACTAACGATTTACGCCGCGGAATGCCGGGAAGCGTTTATTTTCGAGCGTGAAAAAATGTCTTTTCAGCGGCGACGATTTCTAAACCGCCGCGCAAAGATAGGTTCATCGAACCTCACAGAGTGTACGCTGCGTTTCCGCAAATGTCGAGGTCGATCATACGCCGGCGGTGCCGGAGCGTAAAACCGCTTCTGCTCCTCACCGTATAGTATCTCTTTCTGGACAATGATCTTGGCCTTACGTAACGCGGCTTTTTTAAAGCGACAAACAATACTGAAAAAAAGTACGAGTCTGATGCAGTCGAGCTGGGCTATATCACTGATTTCTGTGCAGACAGGAAAATTGACTCAATTTCCCTCCGAAAAACTCCGATTTTCCCCAATATTGACAATATGGTAATGGAGGATTTGGAAGTCTTGGGAAATTAGATTATGCGCCTGTGTTCTATAGAAGATACGTGGATGGCATCCTAATGAAGGTTGAAATAGATTCTACTTTAGAGATTTTTAATTCGTACCATGATGGATTACAATTTACATACTTGTGGATTAGAGAAAAATAATGAGATGACTTTTTGTAATTAAAATTATTAGGGATGATCAGGGGCGTAGCCAGAAAAATTTTCGGTTTTTCTGGAAAATATTATTTCTTCGGGATTTCATTATTCTTGATCTTTGACAATAGGCTGCAAAAGAGCGATTTGAAAATTGTTTACGTTTCGGAATTCAGAAGTTATATAACTTTTTGAATCCTTAGTTGGACTTTTTTAATGTTCGTAAATAATGGAATTCGATTTTCTTGATTTTCAATAAGTAACTGAGGTTTCAAATTATTTTGCTGATTGTACTTTTTGTAATTATACCACTTGAAGGATTGCCTGATATTGAGTAATATGGGTTTCTATACAGCTTTCTGAAATTCGATGCTCTAGGAATCAAACTATTAAAAAATTTATATAGGTATATTTGAATTGATTTTAGAGCGAATTTTTACCACACAGATAAAAGGTACATCATAAATTTATATCATCTCCGTATGGTATATTATTCATTGAATCGAGTAGGATTTTTGAGTATTTTTGTATATTTTTAATATTTCCATTGATCGCTCAATAGATTTTCAGAAATTTATGCTAAAGTATTGAAACTGTTAACGATTTCAAGAATTCAAACTGATTTTTCAGACGACAGTTTCTTTTATGAAGATTTTAAATACTTAAACTCCATATGTTTTTAGTATTTCTACAATTAAAAGTATGTTTAATTGTATAGATTGTACAAATTAAATGTAATGTATTCTTATCGTTTTCTATATGAATTTTCAGAATGTTTCTTGAAATTATATAGAAATTGAGCATTATAATAATAAATATGCTCCAGGACAGAAAGTTTTATACATTTTTATAAAAATTATATCTACGTGACTTTCATGTAGTGAAAGATTTCTAGTAAACTAGTAAGCTAGTAAACTACTCAACTAGTGAACAAGTAAGCTAGTAAACTAGTAAATTAGTCAACCCGTAAAATTCTTTTTCACTTTTGTCTAGTATAATATATGCGACCCTGGAGGATTTATAAGTATTTTCATAGACTACTTGTATTTTTGTAAATAGCTACAGAGATTTAAAGAACTCGATACTTTCGAATGTGAATTTCGATTTTTCTCGTTAATTTCAAGAATTTTTGATAAAATCACATTAAAATGGATGTTTCATTTTCTATGTCGTTATTCCTTTTTAGTATTTAGCAATATTCAAAATATTTTATGCATTTTCTAGAATTTGTATAGATTTATAGTATTTTTAGAATTCGATGCTCTAGAACCCCAAAAATTCATAGATCGTACAGGCATTTGTCGAGATTTTCTGACAACAGTTTTTTTTAAAGAATTCATATAATTTCATTACTACTTTAATGTTTGCGTGAATCCAAAGATTTTTAATACTTTTATAGTAATTTCTAGATCTTGATAATCTAAGATTCAAAGTTTCATAAATTTCTAGCATTTTCGTAGATATTTATTTTTCTTAATTATACACCGGGTTGCAACAATTCTTCTGATTCATATATTCTACGTAAACCTACGTTTCGATAATTTTTACTTTTCTATCAAATATATACTGTTATCAAGTCGTGCAATTTTTTGTAACTTGTATTTTTATTGTTTATCGATGTAACTTTTTTCGTTTTTCATTAAATATTTATTGATTTAATCAGAATTTCGGGAGGGGTTTGACTTGAAAATCAGAATCATTAGAAGTGTTTTCTAATAATAACAAACTAATGAACATTTTTTTATACAATTGAACATTTTTTTTTAACAATGAAGTATGAAAAAGCTGACGAAAACGATCATTTATAATCTAAAGGCTCAAACGTTTCGTACTTTATAATTTATTCAGTTTGTTGACGTTCAGTTTTGAAACTGAAAAAATCACTCAAATACTCATTATTCGAAGAAAATTTATATTATAACAGTTGAAAACGAACAATGAAAAAAATTGTAGTAATACATTCGAAAATTTAAAAGACTGACATTTTTCACTTTTTCAATTTTCGTAAATTTTCCAAAAAAAAATTTAGTAGAATAACAGTATCACAGAATAGATGTTTGAAAAAGATATTATTTCTAGAAGAAATACCTCCTCTCAATAAGCTTACAATCAAAAGAATTAAATAAATTCAACAACAAAAATTTAGTAAATTGATGTAGATTTTGTCACTGGTAAAAAAGTGAAAAAAATTTTTTTTCACTACTTGGAAAATAAAAATTTGATATTGAAAAAGTTAGCATTAAAAAAAAGGAATAAAAAAAATGGACTAGAAAAATCTGAATGTTTCAATACATTATGTTTCTAACATTATTTAGTGTGTCAGCGTACAGTTTCGAGAGTGAAAAAATTTTTAAAAAAAGTTATCGTGAAAAGAATATTCGTAATGAAACAATGAACAACGAACTACGAAAAAAATTATTAACATTATAAAAAGAAATGTGAAAGCCTGAAATTTCCAATTTTTCAATTTTAATAAACCATCATAAGTTTTCAAAGTCAAAATTTCAGTACAAAAAAGTTGCGTACAACAGATGTTTTAGAAAAAATCATCAATGGAAAAAATACCACCTAAACTTTACTGTCCTCAGCATTGGATACATTATATATTTGAAATTTAGGTAAATTGATCTAAGTTCTATTACTAGATAAAAATTGATGATTTTTATTGTTTGTGGATGAAAAACTATAGAATTTTTAAATCACAGAACATGTCTCTTGAATCCAAGTATTATATCCATAAAATTATTTAAGTGAAAATGTAATACCTTTGAATTCAATATTGAAATACTGAATAATGAATGCAATTAATTAGAAAAACTACATAATTTAACATTCAAAATATTCGAAAACAGACGGACAAGTATATTTGAAAAACCCCTCCCCTAATTTTTTACCTGTGTGCACCATTGGAAAATATCACAAAATAATCTCTATAGGAAGCTTTTTTTTCAAAAAGGGCTGACCCAGGAAAAGTCTGCCATTTTTGAATTTTTATTTTCACACTTCGCTCATACATATTTTTGAACATAAATTTAGGTTCTCGTTTTTTGCAACAAGAACAATAATTTTCCACAGCTTCTCAACCTCCATTTTTTTTTGTCTGATCCGTCTGTTTTTTTCTACTGATTTCCCAGCTAAAATTTTCACAATATAATCTGTGAGACATCAACAGATTGAGTTATTAGAATACAGTTTAAAATCTGTTGAAACGACAGATAATCTGTTGAATTCGACAAATACACCTGTGTTTATAAAGTACATATTTTTCAGTGAAATTTTTCATAGATTCTGTTGAGAAGTAAAAAATATGTGCCTGATGTTGCAAACGTTAAAAATAAACGAAAAAAATTTATAAGTTAATAAAGGAGAAAAAAATTATCTAGCTGCTTTTGAACACTTTTTGATCGTAACAACAAACATGATGTTCCTAAAAAAATATTCGTCACACTTCGTATCATGATAAAAAATCAAAAAATTCACATATTTTTTTTTAGTTTAACTTTAAACGTTTGGAACTTCAAGTACATGTAACAAATTCAGATTGAGACAGCAACAATAGACTAAAAACAGGCTTTTGCCAGAGTTGCAACGGAAACTTTGGGCGTCATCAGCAAAAGTTGCAGTGTGATAGAAGCCGACCTTCGACGGGTTCGAGAAGTCGAGGTTCTTGGACGAGTTAACGGCCGCACTTCACGTGCGTGGTACGTGCAAACGTAGCACCTATGCGATCGCGCTCGCGAAGCTTAGATATACTTGATTCGCGAACTCCCTTGCAGCTTCGGGAGACGACGCTCCGCAGAAGTGCACCGACCTTTACGTAACGCTAGCTGTTTGCCGCCGACGTCCATTCGATGCATCCAAAGCAGAGTTCTTGCATCGCATGTTATGATGACCATTTTATTTAACGATTTTTATCCCTTTTTGCGAGAAATTAATGAAATTAATCTACGAAATTGAAGAAATAATTCTAAAAAGGCCCGAAATTCAATAAATTAACAGTATTTGGAAGTAACGATAACGGGAACAAGTCACTTTTTTCCGGTAACGAGTAACGAAAATCCCGTTTTTTTACGCTACTTTTATCTGTTCCATCAAGTTTTTAGCACAATTTAGAACTTTTTAAAAAATATTCTGGAACTGAGATCTTAGTAATTTTTAACATCCTCATTTTGAGATATACAATTCTATATTATTAATTTTTAATGAAACTCTGTGGAATGATAGTAAGTTGTGAAAAAAACTTGACGAAGAGTAGGCTTTTTTATTTTTTATTAAAAACTTTCACGACTCGAAGCGTTGAATTTTAGAAAATCGCATGAAAAGATATGAAAATACTTAAAATCTATAGCAGGATTTGTGAGATTTAGAGATCCTGCGAGAAAATTTTACGGAATGATAATAAATACAAAAAATATATAGAAATAAATAAAATAGAACGAGAAAAATACGGAAAATACTAGATTTTATTATGTTTTAAGTTACTTGATTTTTAAAAGAATTTACTTAATTCAAGGAATCAAAAAACTTCAATTTCTTGAGCTTTGAATTCTAAAAAATTTATGTTAATAGAAGTCTATAAGAAGATGAGGAAATTTTTATATTGTGATAAATCTGTGAAAAACGAAAAAAATATTGCGGGCTCTTTGAATATATAAAGAAACTGTTTTCTGCAAAATCGATCGAAATATAGTCCAGAAATTTCGAAACTCCAATTTTATTTTATTCTGGAAATTTGAAGAGATATCTCTGAAAAAACTAAAAATTCTACAACATTCTTTAAATACTTAAAATGCAGAAAGAAAATACATTCGGAAAATACGTGCAAATATATAAAACATTGAAAATCTTTCGAATTCCAGAAATTCATACAGCAATATATAAAAATAATGAACGATCCTTGAAATCATAGAAAAACTAAAGAAATACAAAAAGTACTTGAATAAGTAAAAATCTATCGAGACACTGTTTTGTGTAAAATCCTGTAAAACACGTAATGTTTCATTATATTCAAACTCTAGAGTTCGAAATTCTTGAAATGTATAGAACAATTATTATCATGAAAATACTAAAATTATGTTAAAATACTGGAAAATTCTGCAGTATTTTATCAAACTGAAAAATTTGAAAGGTTTCAAAAATACTGAACAATTTTCCAAATCGTAGAAAAATTAAAAAAGTTTTCAAAAATTAAATGAAATGAAAATCTTCATAGAAATTTTTCGCTGAAAAATCCTCGCAAATACCTATAATTCAATAAACTTTTAATTCTGGAGCATGAAATTCTGGAAATCTATATATCAATGTAAAGAAAAATAGTAGAAATTTATGAAAATTCTAGAAAATCTTTGATATAACAAAATAGAAAAATTTTCTATATTTTTCCTTGTCAAAAAATTTAAAGCCGACCTGAAACTCATATCTTATTACTGGAACACCAGAATTTCCATCATTCAGAAATTCACAAATTTCAAAAATCAAAAATCCAGTTTATCCAGATTTCCATTCCTCTTGAACAAGTTCTGTAAATCGGTCAAACAAATTCAAAGAAATAAATCATAAAGTTAATTTTCTAGATTAAATTACACAGTTTTAAACTACGTTTTTCTATAAAACATCCATAAAAGTCAGCTAGTATCTCAATGATACGACTTTCAACAATTTTACATAAAAAATAGAAAAAACTTTTTCAACATTACATCATATTTCTAACCAACACTGTTAAAGCAGTCAGTAAAGTTACACCTAAACACATCTTGGAATCTTCAGAACTTTTCACACCAGACCAAAACGCAAAAAATCTCAAGTTTCTGGTACGAATAAAGAACTGCATAATGCAAAGATTACTCGCATATTGAATACCGATAAAGGCAAAGCGAAACAATCAGGCTCTTTGTTGTCGCCAACGCGCTCTCCGAATCTGGTACGAAGCAGCCGCGTCACGGATTAATACGCGAGCTGCCGTTACACAATGTCCGCTTATCAAGTTTTAAATGCAACATGACGGCAAAACGTGCCCACCAGCTGTAAACAACGATTTGCTCAGACATTTTCTGCCAGGAATTCAGCATTGGTTTCCAGAGAACGAACAACATCAATCGTTCTTAACAAGGGTTGAGACAAAAATATCCTAGTAACCTTGAAAATTCAAATCTTACACGTTTTTTTATCCCTTTTGTAAATGCAATAGTAGACTGTGCATGTGCAGCCGAAAAAATGTTAATTTTGGGATCAGTTGATCAGTTAAAAGCCTAGTAAACTAAGTTCAAATATGTGTTCTGACTGATCCAAACTTCATCAGAATCTTCTGTATGGAGAGAAACTTTTATTGGTGAATGGTGTTCGATGGTTAAATCACGTTTATTTTTGTTGTACAAGTCGTCTCACGCGAGATAAATGTGATGATTTTCGTGCAATCAATACAGATCGTATTTACGCATAAAGTTCTCGCGTGTTGCGTAATGAATGACGCCGCTCTTGTTGACCGTCGCCACGAATTCGCATAAAGATCCTCGTTCAACTTTTTGTAGTTTCTTGTCTTTTGTCTCGTCAACACTCTCGGTTAATTCAAGCTGAAGTTTTCTTCGCGCGCCAGAAAATGCGTCGTAGTTGGGTTGAGAGAGGGAAGTGAGATTTATTTGAATATTGAATTACGGTAGTTATGATTTTTTTTTTGGAAAAATGATAGTAGATAGTAATTTACGAAAAATGGATGATGAAAAAATATCGGAGGAGGGTTGAAAAACAATATATGTTTTCAACTGGTTCTATGATACGTATATTTGAATGATATGTTTTAAATCGTCTATTAGGAAATGCATTATAGGTTCTGTAATAAAGTAAAAAAAACAGACATAAATTTTGGATGGGCAGTAATCGAAAAATATATAAAAAGTGCAGATTTCGACTATGAAATAATCCCTACTGAAAAAAAGGACAAATTTCAGGTATAATATTAAATATTTTGAAACTTTCAAAATTAAAGTAGGAATACTTCTCTTTTTATGCGAGAATAAGAGAAAGTGATACTTATATATAAAGAGTATATAATCTACAAACATTAAGAAAATTTGAAAAAATTTTAATTATGATAATCAAAATGAAATAACCAATAAAAATTATAATCAAAAATAATGTGGAAATCTAGAGGACATAAAAAATGGTTTAATTTGAGTTCTCTACACTGTAAAAAAAAATGCAATGTCTTCATACATTTATATGGATATTTTTTCATATCGTACGGCGATGTTCAAAGTATAGAAAAAGTTTAAGATTTTTATGGAATTTTTCCAGTATTTCACTACTATTTCCAATAATTTTTCTAAAATTTCTATGCGTTTATGGAAAAATTTCTATACATGAATAAGAGTTTCATACGTAAGTATGGAAAAATTTCCATACCATGGTAATGGTAAATAATTTCACATAAATGTGTGTGAAGTTTCTACATTTTTTTTTTCAGTGAAAGTGAAATGAAATTCAGATTTCTTAATTTCACACAAAAATAAAAACAATTCTGGCTTCAGTAACTTTTTTTCTTAGACAGAATACTCAACAACTTTTTACTAAGACAGCATAGAAAATACAAATGAAAAAATCTTTGCAGTGTACAAAATAAGAATAAAATTTAAGAATCTAAATGAAAGAAAAAAACATCATAGAAATCTACATAGAAATCCATATAAAAAAATTAATTAAGTACTATTTTCCGAAAAATTTCAACAAATACATCAGATCTCTATAACTTCGAATTCTAGAGCTTCAAATTTTAAAAAACCTGTACACCAATCAGTCGAAAAATGAAAAATCTATTAAGATACAAGGAAAAGCTATAAAAATACGAAAATACAAGAAATCCGTATAATACTGAAAGACTATGTATATATCTTTTTCATGAAATCTATGGAAATACTCATATTCTATCAAAATTTGAATTCTAGAGCATCGAATTCTTCAAATTGATATGAACATGTAGCAATCTCAATAACTACAAAAAATCTCTAACAAAAATGAGAATTCTTTCAAAATTCTATGAATATTTAGAAAATGCGACAAGTTCTATAAATCTACTGATAATTATTTATTTATTCTTTTGTTTACATTAAATCATAAAGGTTTTAAAACCCAATTTACAATTTACAAATTTTGAAATAACAATGAGTGAGTACATAGTTTTCAAACTTAAATGTGATTGGTATGGTCCTAGCATTGAATTGAACAATCACATATACAACTAATAATCAGCAAAAATCATTAAAATATCCAATTCTTGCCTCATCATTGAAGAACGCCCGACAATAAGTAGTCAACGTTGAAACTAATGTAACAATATTAGAAAATGATGGGAAGATATTTATTCCGAATTTATGTAAAAGTTTGAACCATTGATCTTATTACTCCATAAATTAAAACAGAAATCTTGAAAAATACTAAATAATTTCTCTAATTGTATACATACAATAAGAATACCGAAAAGGCTGAAAAGTACCAGAAATCAGTATGAAAAAAGTGTTTTTTGATAAATTCATCAAAATTCTTAAACTTACTAAAATTCCTTATCAAATTTCGGAAATTTATAAAGCAATAAATAGAAATTTTACTAGAAATCTATTAAAATAGCAGAAAATACTATTTAATTTTATACATAACACAAATACAGAAATTCTTGATGTATATCGACTTCTGAAAATCTCTCTAGATATCATTTTCTCAGAATCTTTAAACATTTTGAAAATAATAATTACCCTGGTTCCTAGAGGACAAAATTTAACAATATAAACAGAATTGAGTGAAATTATACAGTAATTATATCTACTGTAGAACTATCTAAAATATTCATTGAAGAGTAAATCTTAGTTACTGAAAAATCACGAAAATCAAACTATGACGCATATGAAAAATGTTCCACTCTCGACTCCACAGGTTGTATAACTCTGAAATTCTGAAATCCAGTAAAATAAGAATTCACATTCTTGTTGCAAGATAAAATCAAACATCAAAAACTCTAAAATTCCAAAGCATACATATTTTTCAGAAAAACCCCCTCCAGATAATCATTTCCAACTAATCTTCTTCCCCTAACACAACATCAATAAATAATTCCCAAAAATTCTTCATAATTAGAAAAATATTGTTCGAAGCCTACTTCTAACTTTCCTTCTTACTTTTATTAAAGTATATAATTATTTGAACTTATTTTTCTCTCAGAATACCAAAAAACAAAAAAAATTCACATGCTCAAAAGTTTGTTTAATGTATAGTATTAGCTGTAACTATCTTTGTTGCAAACAAGAATAATGTTTTTATTGGCATTTGTCTAATGCACGAGGTAGCGTGGCGAGACGGAACCAGCGCCGGTTACGGTACTTTTCACGGTCAAGTACCTCGCTCCGCTTCCGTTCGATAGTTTCCTGACCGTGCGACCTACTCTTACGATCTACGTAGCGACTGCACGAGCAGCCTAGCAATTTGCGGCCGATGCGAGGAAAAAGCTGCGTGGTCACATCGGTCATACGTGTTCTTCGCTATACACACTTGTGACTCATTGCGAGTATTCTCGATCGGATATTTTAACGGCAATTGACTCATTCGACAAATTTTCGAGTTCGAATTTATGTTGAATTCATGTTTAAAAAAAAGGATATTATTTTCAAATACTTATAATTAAGCATTATGTCGTGTGACGTTGTAAGAGAAAAGATTCATCAAAAACTAGTAATTTAATGATAAGCTCTAAATAATTTATTTTAATAATAATTCAATCATGTCCTCTTATATTAATTATGTCCTCTGGTATTTTGATTTTTTTTGATCTGGTAATTTAATCATGCCCTCGCCCCTCACCTTCATTAATCAAAGTTCTCGAAAACTTTCGAATTAAATACATGCATTAAAATGAATAGAAAAACAAGTGTTTTATGTATAATGTAACATTATAAAACGATATTTTCTAACAAATTTCGAGTAATTTTTTATCTTTTTCGGTTTTTTTTTAATATTTATATACATGTAAGCACGACAATGTTTCATTATAATAAAATAATTATAATGCAAGAAAAATGTTGCAACCCTCTAATAAATGGAATTTTTTAAAGTTGGACGTACAATATTTTCATTAGTACAAAAACCATTATTTTTGCACCAAAATATCTTAATTCTTAGGCTTATATAAACGTTACATATTCCTAATGGAAATAATTGTCCTACTGGAGGAACAGCGAAATTTTTATTGGATCAATGAAACAGTATTTTATGTGCAATTTTAAAAGTTTACCAGTATTTATTAATATTTTGAGAATTCTATACTAAAGGATTCAAAATCTTATAAATTTTAGAGGAAATTATGTTTTCATACTTTTTAATTACTTGTAGATTTCGAGCATTTCTCGCATTTTTCGCATTAATCCAGTTTCAAAGGATATTCTTGTATTTTTATGTTCTTCTAATATTTTAGAAAAAGGTATTGATTTCTATCAATCAATGTTCTAAGATTCGAATCTCGATTGATTTTTAATCTTTTCAAATTTTTTTTTATTCTTTTCATTATTATACATGTATTTTAAGAATTCAATAGCTCTAGTATTCGAAATTACATAAATCTTAGTGATTTGTTAATATTTTTGAGGAAACTGTAATTTCATAGATTCTTACAAGTTTTAGCATTTTCTTCATGTTTCTGTGATTCTAATGATTTTCGTTTATATTCATATTTATGTAGATATATAGAATTTGATGCTCCATCAAAATTCAAGCCTGTAACTTTCGGCAATTTCGTAGATCGTGATATTTTTTATTATTATTCAGGGGTTTTCAAAAATTATTTTAATTTCAATTTTCGATCCTTTCTTATTCAAACATTATTCAAATTAAAGCAGTTTCAAAAAAAAATTGGTTCTGAAACTTCTGAAAGTCTTATAAGATGACTAAGTTCTCGAATTTTTTGTCTACTTTGATAGGACAAGATTTTTGAATATTTTAAAATAGTGAAAATTGTGCAAAAAGAAATAAATTTACAACAAGTACAAAATTTCCAACCTCTTTACAATCAAAAAATGTCGTCAATTTTAAAATCCCATAAAATGGTCAAAAGTGTAATAAATCTTTTAATGCACTGATGAAACTCATTATATAGTAAAAACTATAGAAATATTGTAAGTTTTACTATAATATTTCATGTTTCACAATATTATTGCAGGTTTCACAATATAAATGCAAATATCGTTATTTTCATGATAATTATAATAATATTCTTTCTAGTAGAAATTATTATATTGTACAATTTACAATATGTAACTCTGTCAATTTTCGCAAAAAAATTTCAGGAAACTAAAAAATTACAAAATGTACTACAATATAAACTGTTATTTTGTTCAACTAGTACACAGGATTTAATATTCGTGTATAGTGAAACATCCAATCAAATAAAATATTTCATCTATTAAAATGAAATTTGTTTTTCAATTCATAACAAATTATATACCATGTATGAGAAGAATATTTTGTGCATGTAAGTATCAAAAATTGATATCTTGCTGTAATTTGTATCAATCACAAAATGGTACACTTTAAAGTACACAAAATCACATAAAAAAAAATAACTATACTGATCTGAATACTGAAAAAACTGTATTATAGTCAGTATATTCAAAAATTTGAATTAGTAAGAATCACAATACGAGATCGCAAAAAGTGCGAAAAAAGTAAAGTAAGATACGAAATGTGTATAGAAGTTTTTACAACAAAATATATCTACAGAACAAGATAACTTTACTACATTTACTATATCTGTGGCTTCCCGGAATAACAGACAAAGTCACTTCTGCCATAAGGCTCATTTTACATGATATTCTCATAAAATTTGAAACGTTATAGCATGTGTGACTATGTCTGTTATGCCGGGAAGCCACAATTATACTATAGCAAAAACTGCTTAAAATATCTAGTAAAAAATACAATATTCCATACTGATTAAACAGTACAATACAATATCGTAAAAATTACTTCATTTTTTTCTACATGAATGGAAAATATTGATATCTTGCTGTAATTTGTATAAAGTACAATGTAATGCACTTGAAAGCACACAAAAACAGAGCAAAAAGAATCATACAGATCTGAATACTAAAAAAACTGATTGGTTTTGTAAAAAATCTGGATTAATAAGAATCACAAGTCGA
This sequence comes from Platygaster robiniae, assembly GCA_028476575.1. Taxonomy (NCBI): domain Eukaryota; kingdom Metazoa; phylum Arthropoda; class Insecta; order Hymenoptera; family Platygastridae; genus Platygaster; species Platygaster robiniae. Next base: position 46,128,083 of record CM052020.1, read on the forward strand.
GATTGCAAAAAGTATACTAAAAAACAAAATATGTTTAGAAGTTTTCACAGCACAATAGATCAACGAGTACAACACAATTTTACAAAATTTACTATATATTTTGACAGAAACTGCTAAACTATCTACTAAAAAATACCGTATTCCAGACTGATTCCACACTACAATACAATATCGTAATAATTATTACTACATTTTTTTTCAGTGTGATCAATACTGACAAACAAACCAAAACTAATCAAACTCTGTAACAATTATTTTCCTGTAGAATTTTCATCACATGGACATAAGTTTAGAGCGTATAAATGGCGTTTCCTCCCACGCGATTACGAATCGCCATCTTTCGCGATGATTGCATCTATGAAATATCGATTTCAAATTGATTACAACACATGAATTTTTACAGTACCATGCAAAGAGCTCGAATCAATCGGCGCCATTCCCACGTTGCTTTTGCCAGCTTGCGAAAAATCGCAGCAGCCGCAACGGATAATAATGTCTCGAGCACGCGCGCTCTTGATCGCGTAGGTAAAAATTCCAGCAAGTAGTGCGAGGCGATTTGCCGCGTTACGTAACGCGTGGGGCAACAGACTCTTACATATTACACCATAGGTAACGGTCGCAAATATTTCCCGCGTGTCACTATGAGTTGCCACATCTCTTGAATAACATGGAGCTCGGTTATAGGCGTCCGATGGCTTTTGTGTTTTTCATAAATGATACTCAAGATTTAGCAACGATCCCAGAAACCATTGAAAAAAATTTACAAGGGATTGCATGGTTATTTTAGTAACAGTTATGAATTTTCGTCGAAGATTTAAAAGGTTTTAATTTAATTTAATTTAATTTTTTATCAATACTATTTTTTATTTTGAGTGTACAACAGTCTACTATTTGAATCATGAACATGAATTGACGATGACAAAAGTAATTTAAAATATCGATGCAACGTTTGGTAACTGTTGAAAAAAATTACTATTCTGAGTCACAGAAAAAGGCATTTCGACATGTCAAAATATTGAGTATTGCCTCATGAAACGACTCTCAGCTCACTTTGTTACTTTATACTCACGTCAACACGCGACAAAACGAAACATGAATGCAGATTTTGCCGTCCCTGATGGGCGGTTTTGCGCTTACCCTTTACTCAAGCCAGCGTGTCGTAAATGTTAATAAGTTATTTTGCAAAATGCCAGTTCACTGGAAAATTGCGCGATATCATCGAATCTTTTTAGACTGTTGCATACATTATTTTCACAATATTCATCGTAAAGAAAAATTACAGGATTATTTAAATGTGATTCAAGCTTGTGTTAGGTAATGAATCGATGAGAGAAGTAGAAAAATAGGAATAGAGCGTCTTTAGTGAGAATTTTTTCTTAAATTAGATAAAAAAAGTCAACCACAATATTCTTAAAATGATGATTTTATTCAAAAATAATGCCTTTTAGTTGTTTTTGAATTTTTTTTCCAGAACAATCTACTCAAAGAAAAACATTTAATTTTGAATTTTTTTAATTCTACTGCTTACAAAATAATGAGTGAAAAAAAACACACGAAAATATATTAAAATTTAAACGTTTCGTAAGACTTTTCTTCAAGAAACAGTTTCTGTGAAGAATTAAGAAAAAAAAGGTCTTTGCAGAAAGATGTAACAAACGATTTCAAAAATAATTCTTGAGGAAAGCATTTTGGATTAATAAAAAAGTTTTTATACAATTTTTTAAATATAGCTCTCATTGTCAGCAGAAAATCACCTTATTTTTAAAATGGAATTCTCCCTACCACTGGACAGTAGGTCGATTGGAAAATGTAGAAATTAGGATGAAACATTTTTTGTGAAACTTTTTTTTAGCAGTGTAAGTGCAAGTAAAGATAATTTTAATGAATATTCATCTCGAATAGCTGTTGAAAATTATTTTGAGAATTATTCATTTAGATGGATCGTTAGGTTTTTTTTTAAAGATTTTTGAAATATAATTTTGATGATAATAATGGTAAGAGTAGAAAATACAGTTTTTTAAAATTAAATCTTAGGTACTACAAACTTGAACATCGGTTGAGTTTGAAAATTAAAAAACCAAATCGAAACATTTTTCTCAATAATTTCCAAGAAAAAAAGCTTACAGGAAGATAATCTTTATTTATGGCTCCATTATTATTTGAATTCATATTTAATTTCAACAATAATTTAGGAGCCGAAATTTCTATATCAAAAATAAAGCATTCATTATTTATTTTTGTTTAAGAAAAAGAACTAATGCTTCATCGGTGTTAAAAAAATTTTGACTCCAAAACGATCGTTGAAATGGAATAACTTAGAGAAATATTTTTTCAGAAAAGTTATTATCAGTAAATTGTAATAAACTATTACAAAATATTATTTAAGGAAAGACTTTTGACTGTAAATGAAAATTTTCTTCTGTTATTTTCACAATATTTCTCTCTAAACGAAATCACTTGATTTTCTAAATTGAATCAAACTTATCACTTGATGGAAAATAAAATGAAGAGAGCAAAAATTTGAATGAAAACGTCTTTCGTGAAACTTGTTGAGAAAAAAAAAGCTTACGTCAAGATATTTTTTAATTAAAGTCATTTACAGTGAGCTTCAAAAATTATTCCGTGTATACTTTGTAAAAAAATCTTTTGGATAATTTTAACATTTTTTCAAATTTTTTTCAAGAAACTTCTCTCAGCAAATATATAACTTGATTTTCTAAAATAAATTTTTAATTATTGGATAGTAAGTCGAATATAGAATGCTAAAAAGAATGAAAAAGTGTTCTGTACGACTTGCTTAAAAAAAAACTTATCAAAACATCAAAGTCTTCTACAGTAATCATCGAAAAACGATTTCAAAAATACTTGATAAAAAAAGCTCTTTATGTAATTTTACATTTTATCGTATTGTTTTCGGAGTATTTTTCTAAGCAAAAAATTTGAGAATTTTTGAAATTTCAATTCTACAAATGACTAAACAATTAGTAAAATAAAGAGTGCAAAAATAATAAATGTAAATATCATTTGAGAGACTTTTTTAGAGCCAAACCTGTAGAAAGAAAAAAAAAAAATGATTTACAGTAAGCTCTTAAAACTATTTCGAAAATGATCTGTAACCAAAGCTCCTTGGTTCTTTTTCTTATTTATTTATTTATTTATTTATTTTTTTACAACATTTCTCTCAGTAAAGAATTTCCCTTTTTTTAAAAGTACGTAGATTAAATCTGTAAGTAATAAATCAAATTGCAAATGCAAGAGCAACAAAAAAAAAAAAAAAAGAAACATTTAACGTAAGATTTTACAAAAAAAGCTTACATGGAGATGTTTTGCAACAAAAGTCATTTACAGTAATCTGCAAAAAATGATCTTCAAAGTTATTTGTTTTGAAAAATACCTAGTTCTTTCAATGCTTTTGTATCCCATTTTTCAAATATATCTTCTAGCGAAGAAGAACCTGATTTTCGAAAATGATTTAATTATCATTCAGTAAAAAGTAGAGTTATAAATGCAAGAATCAGAAACAAGAACATATTTTTTAAAAATTTTCTGAATAAGTCCAATCTAAAAATATGTTACACTAAAATTATGCACTGTAATCAGTAAAAAACAATGTCAAAAGATTCAGTAAAAAAAACATTCTAATTTTTTTTCTTTCTTCTCATTCCAATAAACACGAATATGAAAATGTCGAAATAAGATCAAAAACATGATTAGGCATTTACCTATCAAAAAAAGCTCACATAAACAAACATTTTCCAAAAAAAGACGTTCATAGTGAAATCTTAAGATAAAAATTCAAAAACCACATTGTAAAAAAATCACTTAGTATCTATTTTGCACAGTCTTTTTTCATCGACCTCTGATTTTTCCAATCGCCAACCTACACCTAATTGTATAATCATCCGCGGTGTATACGAGTCGCATAAAATGAAGTGCCCGCCGTTGATGTAGCTACTGTTATGCAGTGCGACGTTTGCCTCGGTTCTTACATAATGCTTTTTATTATATAATTGACAGAAACACCGGCCCTGATCGTCGTGAGCAGATACAACCCTGCGAGTGAATTAGTGATCGCGTGTCTAGGGAATTACGCCCGCTAAACTCGATTTCTGCCCACGGAAAATCCTCGAGACCGCTACTCTGATTTTCCCTTATCTATTCCGATTCATGAAAATTGTTAATGAAAATGTGCATCGAGTGACTTTTTTTACGCAGGAAGAGCTTTTTTTCACTCCATCATCTCGCGTGCATTCAAAAGGCCTAAAATTAGAGGCCGATACGTTATCTCCGTTTTTGGAAGTCCTCGCGATAAAGCGACGATAGCTTTAACATTGGGTTACATAAAAATGACTCACGTTCGATGCGTTGCGCAAGCGTGACAAATTATTTGCTCATTCTAATTGATCAATTTTATTCTCGAAATTTATGGCCCCTGGGTGTTCTAGAGAAAAAGTTGCTTGCGGATTTTGTTGCGTAAGGATGTGATTTTTTGGTGTTGGGTGGTTATGGATGAAGGTTCGTTAGGTTGAAGGTTTATCAGCAACTGTAGCTGGAAAATCGTATTTTTTTATATTTTAAAGCTCTAGTATCTAGAATATACATAAAACAAGTTTTGGTTACATCATTTTTGAAGTATAAGTCTATAGCAGGTCTTGAAGGTCCGATTTTATTCACTGTTACATGACGACTTTATATTACATGAAAATGCAAGCTTTCAAGTTGTAAGGTTTCACGACATAATGTATAGTATCTTACTGTAATGTTGAATTGATGAAATATGAAATGGAAACCTGTTACGTACACTACAAAATTTGAAGAAAAATTCTTGTATAAAAGGACAAAAGAGGGCGATGAAAAGAAGAAATGGAGTGAGTGAGCAGACAGCTCCAGTCATAATTTTATTACAGTTATTATGTATACTTTTATGCAGTAATGAAATTATTAATTATTTCAAGGCTTTGAAGAAATTAATAATCGTTATTTTACAAACAGATGTTACACAGCGAAAATTGTGTCTTTCAAGAGCGTCTGAAGAAGCAAAATTTACATAATTATAAAGCAAAAAAGTGAGTTTATGTAATGTTTATGGACTTATTCTGGCTGTTCGATGAAAAACGTAAACAATTTTTATATAACAATCGCACTTATAATCGAATCCAGAAATTGGCATGTGAGATTTTTTTATTCACATCATAAAATTTGTGACATAAAAACCGACGTCATTGTGAAAAAAAATACTTAAAAGGGAAGCGAAGAATTAATTCAACTGAAAATTTTTTCCGAATCAGTCTTATCCTTAGAAAGAAGTGTTAACTCTAATTCCTCTTCACGAACCTTCAGCAACTTTGAAAAACGTATACTTGAAAAGCAAACCTTCTCTGCAGAATAAATTTTTACATGAATTGTAAAATTTCTGGAAATAGCAATATTCACGGACGAAAAAATAGTCGATGTAATAAAATGGTTAATGATATGGGGTCCCGGGTTTATATAGCGGCGGAGATCAGCCGAGAGTTGCGTAACGATGGATTTATATAAATGGTTACGTTGACACTAGAGAGCCCCGGATAGAGCACTTGGGCAGTAGTTCGGTTCGTTATTATCTAACGAGCTTCCTTGGTTTGGTATTCCAAACGCGAAGACGCGACCGCGGAACCACGTGGCGCCTAACCGTCGATGACTTCGTAATCCCTCAGTTCATAACTGTGGCCCAAAACTGAGCTGAACTTACGTAAATGATTCTGGCAATCTCACGAGAATGAGAAAAAAGATCATAGAGAACGAAGGTGTTCTTGGATTTATCGTTGGGTGGTACTTGAATCGAGTATACTGTATAAAATTCAGTAGGATGATTGATGTACAGAAAAGAACATGAACTTTTTTTGTTGATTGACATGGGAAATGTTTCAATATTTTATGTCTTAAATGAGAATCTGGAACAGTGGATAGATGACAAAACTGTGGGAATGAAATTGTAAGGTTTTGTGGGCGAACTTTGAAATAAAATTATTTTACTTGCTAATTTTTTTTTTTTTTAAATAGATCGAATACATAATGTCAATTTTTAATGTTACCCTTTTCAAACTGAAAAATATCTGTAAAAATGATTTTTCATTTAACAAAAAAAGGTTGTTTCATGATGAGTAAATATGTATCAAAAGTTAAATCATTAGGTGATTGTTTAAATGACTATTTTTTTAGGAAGTTCAACTGTAACTCGTAAAAAGATGTCAGTACTTTATTTTTCATCGAATAAAATTATTTTTATTTCTCATGTTATACTTGCAAGTCGCTATTTTTCATAGTCTTAAGGCGTTCATTTTTTAAGTTTTTATTTTAAAGTACATATTATAGTCAAAATAAGCCTGAAATTTTTAATTAACATTTTTTCTCCAGCTTCATTGTCTGAACACAGAGTTTCTATTTTCTAATTCAGAATATTTTTCATATTGATTTTTATAATTTCTCCTTCTTCATGAGGTCTGAAAGTTTACAGTAAATTTATACTGAAGAATTTTTTTTATTTATACATAAGTTTGTGAAAATTTTGATAATATGAGTAATGAACACTTTTGAAATTGATTATTTTCTATACATACTGTAACTTTTTTTTCGGTGTTTTCAAAATTTTTACAGTTTTTGCGGTGTTCAAACAACTTTTGCAGTTTATACAGTTTTATGATGTACACTAGTACCTTCGATTTCGACAATTTCTGAACACTTATTACGATTCTAAATCGTTCCATTAGTTTTGACAGTTTTTGATATTATATTTGACAGTTTGAACATTTTTGTCAATTCCAAAGTCTGGTACTTTGACAATTTGTTTTACTACTTCGAGTTTTCGTATGACAAAAAATTGACTCTATACAGTAAATTTCAGTTGATACTATTATAACAATAATCTCATAGCATTTATAAACTATAGTAATCAAATTTTTGTATTTAACAAAATTTTCTATTTTTTGGCATGTTTTCACCATTTTTCAATATTTGTGCTGTTTTATAGTCTATTCAGTAGTATCTTCGATTTTGAAAATTTCTGAACATTTATTACGATCGTAAATCGTTCCTTTAGTTTTCACAGTTTTAAGCATACAAATTTGAAACTTCCAACATTTTTCCATTTTTTTCAATTTTTAAGTCTAGTAGTTTAGAAAATTTTCTTTAATCCTTCAAGTTTTCGTATGACAAAAAATTCTTAATAGTAAATAACAATTGATACTATTATAACAATAATCTCACAATTTTTATATACTTTTTCAATAAAATTTTTGTATTTTACAAACTTTTTCATTTCTTGGCATATTTTCACCATTTTACAATATTATCATCAATTTTGACAATTTTTAAACAAGTGTTATCATGATGAAGTATTTACGAAAATCTGAGTTGCACGAAACTTTCCACAATTTGAACACAAATTAGCCTTCATACCTTAAATGACAGGTAACACTGTCTAAAAAATCAATAAGTAATGTGAGTTTAATTAAGGTTTGTAACTATTTTGATGTTTTGAAAAATTATTATACAGTTTTAGCAGAGTTACAACATTTTTTTTAAGCTCTCAGCGCTATACACTTTGTGTTAGTATCTTTAATGTCGACATTTTCTGAAATTTTTTTGAGATTTTTAAAGATTCATAAGAGTCATAATGATTATTTATTTGTTAAAGTGTCTAGTCTTTTTTCCAACCTCCAACAGTGTAGCATTTTAAACAATTTACTACAGTTTTTATATGTTCCAAGATGAATTAGACTATACAGTGATTGACAGAACCATTCTAAAAAAATTGAGAGCTTTTACTACGTTCAGAAAGTTTTGACATTTTCATATGCAGTTGCTACTTTTTACAGATATAAAAGAAAATTGAGTTCCTTAATCTTATGACAGTTTCAGAGACAATGATAATTCTATTTAGGAAGTTTCGATAGTTACTTCACAATTTCATCAGTTCTGAAAGTTTTATGGTGAAAAGAAATTTCGATGTACAGATATGTACTAATAAAAATTTTGATAATTTGGCAGTTATTTTACTCTGAAGATCGCACAAGCTTAAAAAAAATTCACTGCTAAAATTTGTAAATTAACCATTGAATTAATGCAACTGTAGTAGTAGTGAAATATTTTTTTACATAAGAATGTTAATGAAATATATATTATGTAAGCTGGCTGCCAAGTGATTGGTGTACAGTGTTGGATCTAGGTATTTAGATTCTTAAATTGAAATATTTGGTTCAGAAAAACGACAAAATGTTGGTATGTTTCTTTTCTTATAAAGAGTAACAGTTGTAACATGTAACAATAATTTATATATAAACCCAGTTTTTTTTTTAGAAAAGATGGAAAATTGATCACTCAGAGCCACTTTTCGATAATAATGAATTCTTATCTATTTATTCAAAATCATAAAAATTTCGGTCGCATTTTAGGACCACATCAGGATCAACTAAAAGTCCATAGTCAATTTCAAGTTAAAATATGACGTCAATTATATAAAAAATAGGGTCCGAATTGACCATCGTCATAGTGAATATCATCTTTTTAAAACGCCACCGTGTTATTTTAATTTTCGGTCTCTTTTTTTCCGAAACACTTTCAACTACAGAGCCTTATCATTATTCTAGCACGTCAAGGACAGACAAAAGCAGTATCCTATTGAACGTACTCACGACGACTACTGTGTTATTTATTCTGTAATTTATTTATTTATTTATTCTCTTTTTGATTTATTTATTTATTTCAAAAATTGCACGGGCGTATGCCCCTTACATATATAAATATACATAATTTTTTTTTATAATCAAGCAGATATGCATATCGCGGCCTATTACAGTGATCAATTCAATAACAATATTATGAATGGTACGAACAAAAGAAAAAAAAAAAGAGGAATTATCAATATCTTAGATCCGTTAATTGTGTAACAATGCCCTCAGGGTCACTTTGAAATGCGCCAGAGAAGTATCAAGAAAGTCCACTTTATCGCAACCAACATTCCCCTGCTTACTAAATAATTAAGACTAAATGGATCAAATTTAAAAAAAAAATATTATTTACATCAATAACTCAAATTTATTACATTCTCTGTCTAATAGAGAATAGACATGAACAGATAAACAATACGTAACTTCAGTATCATCCAGTTCAATGGTCAATTGACGACCTTCCTTGTGACAGAATAAACAAAGATCTTCGGAATTTTGAGGTTAGGAATTCGCTGGTGCTCCATACCTTTGGTCGCGTGGCGTCCCCCCTAAAATAGACGATCGCGCTCATGGTGTGTGGCACCCGGCCAGGCAACGTGCAAAGTTTACATAACAGAGTTTGACAGTACGACGAGCACGTGACCCGGCCTCTTTATCTTATCTTCGCAAATATGTCCGCGCGATTTTCGCGCACTTATCGCAATTTACGTAACTCGATCGAACGTATCGTCGCTTATCTTGCCATCTTAGGATTTTATACCTTCCGGATATCGAAAAATCGACCCAAAGTTACGCAAATTGGAACAATCTTTTGTTCCAGAGTTCTTCCATTCCTTCAATCCCCAGAGGAAATATTGCCTTGAAGTAAAAGATAAGGGATGAATCGTTTGCTGCAAAAATGGTGATCATTCAATTCACTGGAGAATTTTCAGTATGAAAGAACCTCTTCAAGTTTTATCAAACAGTAAAAGACATTCATGAGACATGGCTTATTCCTAGGCGTCGAAATATCTTACGTAACTATGATGATTTGAAATTCAATCGATGCTTACGCTTTAGTAAAAATTGCGTTTTTCGAAGTTTCTTAACTCTTCCAGATTACCAATGTGTCTGACTTTCTTATGTAATTTTTTGTAATGAATACGACATAGTATCTTCAATCTGTTTCTTCATGTTTATTAATGTTTGTTGAACAAATTTGGTTACAAAGTGTACGTAATTGTGCTGCGCATATCGAACATTATGTAATGTATGACTTTTTTGCGATAAATGAAGTATATCTGTCTTTTTTTTTTTTCAAATTTGTGTTTTGGTATTGATTCATTTTTGTCATTTTCCTCTTCTACGTTCATGAATTACTAGTCTCTTGCCTTTCGAAGCTCCTCGTTCGTGCAATCATTGACTTCTCGCGATGTTATCGAAACTATTGCATTTTCTCTCTTCATTTCGATGCCTCCAACCCGACAGGTGCGATATCATCGGAAACTGACCTCGGTTGTATTAAGAGTCAAACGATTTTCTCCGCTATCTTAAATAAACGTGTACACACATCGCGCGAGTGTATGTACATTGGTATACAGACGGTACCCACCGCGAGAACAAAACGAAAGATTACGGCAGATTATGAACGTCACGCTCCAACGAGCTGGTGGTATTATAAATCCGCTACTACGGTTATGCAATTACCATTGCACGAAATTAATCCGCCTTGCGTTCACAATTCGTGTCAAGGCGAGAGAGCAACCAACGTTTTTCTTTCACTTTTCTGGGTGAAAATGTTTTGATTGTCTGAAGGAATCTGTTTTCTTGATTCTGGGTTTTGCAATTCTCTGGACTTTGGTTTCTGCTGTTGGATGGTACACCCTGAATGAAGGTAGATGAATAAAAAAATATTCAGACAAGCAACTTCACTCGAGAAACTATACGAATAATTTACAGAAATGTTAATTTTCTGGTCGGTATGTTTTTTTGTTTTTCTTAATTTTTTGTAGTAGCTCAATTACGGATTATGATTTGACTATTACAAAGTATTAGGTATTTTCATGTTCATCATTTAGTATTCAGTAATTTTCATGAAAGAACAAGTGACAATTTCTTAAAAAGTTTTCTGCCAAATATTATATTGTAATCTGCATCTGACTTCCAGCTCCATAATACAGTGAATTCACTGAATTCGTAATTATTTTCTGCAGTGGCTGTCACACACGATAATTGTGCGAATGAATAATTTAAATTTAGAGCCAAGCGACGTTGGGTGAAAAAACTTTTGTCGCGAATCAGCAACGCGTTTGTATTCGCAGCAAAAGTAGGGCGCAAGTGCAGGATCGATAAATCGATCCTTGCGAGCGAATTGTCGTCCTGAGATCGGTTTTTATCGCGACCGGAAGTTGACTTCAGGGAAAATATTGCAATGAACTTTAGATGCATACGAAATGCTTTGATTACTTACTTTTATCATGAGATTGTTTGAAATGTCCATTAGTAATTTAAAAAAGCACAAGACTCTTCAGAGATATAGTTTAATTTTTTCTCTTAAAAGAAATTGTAAATGCAATTGATATTCGTGTCATTTATTTTATTATCAAAATTTAATTTAATAACGAACTATTAAACTCAATAGCTTATAAAATCACCTTACATTTGTAGAGTTTGAAATGACTAATTAAAAGTTAGTGTATACTCAAATGTTTTGAAGAAGTTTTTATTGCTTATTTAATCAGTAACAAAACTTGACACAAAGAACATGAAATTCAAAGACTTAGATTGCAATTTGAAAAAAATTCGAAGATAAGGTTCACTTGTTTTTAAAGAACTAGAGTGTTGAGCAAGTAAATTTAATTATTGTAGAATAAATTCGTATTGAGTAACTAATCACTTCTTTTTGCATATCTTACTGTGTATCTATTCGTAACAAATAAATTTCAAAATGTTGTAAATTATTCAAAATAGCTCCATATAATTCTATTTTGCTAATTAAAAATGTTTAAATAATAACACTCTTTTTTCATGTTACGTATTTGAATTGACTGATTCAGCGTTTGATAGAAATCTTTCGTTCACGATATCTAGAGAGCTCTCGAAGTGAAAAGGTTAGGATCACTGTTGACATTCTCTGTCAAGGTGGACAAAGTGGAGCGGAAGATGAAAATGTCACTGGCGTTTGGCCTAGAAACAAGATTCGCGAATGCACCACTTTTATCCTTTTTTCCCTGTGCTCTCTTTAGCCTCGATTTCTCCGAGTGATCCTGGCCTTGACACTATTTTCTCCGGTTTCGTTTGTCTCGCGAATGAGACGGCCGGAATACTCCGAGTGCAAGCCACGTGTTCCTCGTATCTAATTTGCTAAAAATTTTGGATTATTTTATGAAAAATCTTAGAGAGATACACATCATCGAGGAATTCTTTGAAGTACCTGTTTTTCCTGAAAGATACATAATTGAAAATTATTTTTATATTACATTTTTTTCCTTTTGTCTTTGTTTCTGAATATATTTAGAAAGGAAATTCTCATATTTATTATTTAAAAAAGCTTTTGAAAGAAATACATATTGAATTTTATAGAATTATATTTTGACGCAACTTTTTTTATTGTCTTAGTCTACTCTTCATTGCTCAGAGTATTCTTCACTCTACTTTGAGTCAAAATGTTGCCAGAAACAAAAAGTGAAAATTCACTCTAAAAGTTTGAATCATCACTCCAAGAGAATTACATGTTACAATTGAATTCTCGTCAGATCACTCTGCAAAACAATATTTTATTTTTACTTTGGCACGGGAAAAATTGCATTCCTTTCAAATAACATTTAAATTTTAAAAAGTGAAATATCACTTAAAAAACAAGAGAGTTTGTGAAGATAACTCTAACAATGTTTTATTGTTATACTTTTATTCATTATTTTCATGTTTTTACGTCTTCTAGCTCTATTTGAAATTTCCTAAAGTGAACTTTATATCGAGTGAAACTACTGCTACTCAAATAGTGAAAATTCACTAACAAAGACTAGGAATTAACTTTGAAGAAGTGAATCACCACTTTTCAAAAAGAAAGAATTTTACTCCTTCATTCTCGTCAGATTCTTGTCTGAGAATAACAAAAGTGAAGTATAACTATTTAAGAGTGACTTTAATCCTTAAAAAAGAAAAATCATTCAACGAACAAGAAAGTTTGTTAAACCAACTATAACAATTTTTTCGATGTTATAATTCTATTGATTATAATTATGTTTTTCATCGTATTACTCCACTCTACTAATTCTTCATGATATCTATTTCATATAGTGGAAATTAACTCTTCAAGTGTTAATCATCATTTTGAGAAATTTTGAATTTTACTCTTCAATTTTTACTAGATTTCTCTCTAAAAAATTAGTGAAGTTCTACTCATTTCAAATGTAGTAAGTATCACTATGAAAAGAAAAAAATCTCTTGCAAAACAATAAAATTTGTTAAGACAACTTAAATTTTGTTTTATTGTTATAATCGCATCTTATAACGTGTTTTTGATCGTCTGAATTTACTTATTTCGTTTTTAATGGTAAAATTGAACTCTACTTCGATAGAGAATGCTGTCATTCAAACAGAGTGTGAAAATTCACTCTCAAAGAATAAAAACCCACACTGAAAGTATGCTTGTTCACTCTAAGAACAGTAGAATTTCACTCTGCAATACTCGGCACATTTTTGTGTTCAAAATAAGTTGAATTTCACTCATTTTGAATCACTTTTCACTAAGGAAAAGTGAAAAATCACCTAAAGAACAAAAGAGTTTATTGTGATAACTTTAACGATTTTTTTTTGTTTTTTTTTGTTGAAATTATAAAAAAAACACACATTATCGTTTTTTCTTATTCTCCTGATTTCTAAGAGTAAATTAAACTGTACATTCAGACAAAATGCTGTCACTCCAACAGTGAGCAAAAATGAAATATTATACAGCAAAAATTCACTCTAAAAGTATGATATATCACTTTGCGAGAAGTTTAATTTCACTTTTGAATTCTTATCGAATTCCTTCCTTGAAGTGACTTTTTACTCTTGGAAATTGAAAATTTTCTCAAAAATTTATTTTAGAATTGATTTCGTGCAAGAAGTTGAGCCGTTTCATTTTGTGACAATTTTTTCTATAGTTAATACTCTTTACATTATCTTGCCTTACTCTCTTAATTCTTTAGAGTGAAATTTCACTCTACATTAAGTCAAAATGCTGCCACTTAAACAGGAAACAAAAACTCACTCTAAAAAAGTATATTATTTATGTTATAGAAGTTCAATTTTAAACTCACATTTTCCTCTGATTCTTTCCTGAAAAATTAGTTGAAATTCACTCTACAAGTTTTCAAATTTCACTTTTTTCGATTGAATTTTTATCATGAAAAAATTAAAAATTTCTTTACAAAGAAGAAGGTGTGTTGAGACAACTGAAATAATTTTTCAAGTGAAAAAAATTTGTTACTAACAAGATTTTTCATCGTCATGCACACTCTTTTAATTCTTTAGAGTAAAAATTCATTCTAAAAGTGTAAATACTGTCAAAGAAGTTGAGTTTCACTCTTCAATTTTCGTTCAATTTCTTTCCAAAAAAAAGTTAAGTTGCACTTTGACAGAGGTAGAATTTAATTTCTTCGGAATGACTTTGCACTATGAATAAGATGAAAATCATCAAATAAACAAAAAAATTTGAGGAAGCAACTTTACAATTTTGCATAGGAAAAATAATGTTTACAATCGACATTATTGACATCTTCTTGCCTCAATTTATTACTTCCTTAGAATGTATTTTCACTCTAAATGTGTGCATATTCACTCTTAGACAAGTTAAATTTCACTCTAAAATGCGTGATCTTTCACATCTTTGGAGTGACTTTTCAAACTCAAAAAAGTGAAAAGTTGCTTCATAAAGAAAGAGTTTCAATTATTTTTTCAATGTAATAATCCAATAACTACTGTATTTTTCTTCAGGGCAACTCTCCATATCTTAACTATCTCTTTGTCGATAAGTTCATTTGTCAAAAATATAAAAAAATCAGGAAACATTGAATAAATAATACATATACAATGTTGCATAAACGTATGCAAAAAGATCGCGAGAAAGGTATTATTAAACGCGCAGATTTTACACGTGTCGTGAATTTGACATTCGGGACGTGTCGCGCTGAAAAATCGCGAGCGAAGAAAAGGCGACGGAACGCAGGGTATTTTCATCTCTCGCGCGGGAGATGACTCGGGCAGCGTTACATAAAGTTCGATGCAGTTTCCCGCGACTCGACCTCCTACCGCTGATAAGAGCTGTCGATATTAATAGCGGCGTACACCGAGAACTTAGTGCTTATTGCGTTACGCGGTACGCACTTCGATTAAATGTGCTCGCGATTGCGATCAAATGCAATTATCGCAAAGCTCTTTGTTGCTCAAGTTTCGACGTGTTTTATAACGAGAATGTTAATTGCGTTTGTTTTGATATGAGAGATTTCGATTAAGATTTTGTGTTGAAATTGGTGGTTTTTAGGAAGATCAATAAGGAGTCGAGTAAAATTTTTTTTTTATCCATCTTCGTATGAACGATCGCAAAGTGATAATTTTGGTCATTTATATTAATTGTTGATGATCAACTCTATGTGAATAGATCTATTATTGAATCTACTAATTTTCCAAAAGATTCCAAAATTCTCAAAAATTTCATAAAAGAAACTGATTTAAAAATAACTATCTGTAAAAAATATTATAAGGCAGTCTGTAGTTTTTAAAATTTGAGCAACAAAAAAAGAATTTTTCAAAGTTGTTAATAAATCTTCATAAAATATTGTTTTCTTTTTATGAAATCCATTCTAATTTTGTAAAAGTTCGTATAAAAGTCCATTTATTAAGTATAGAAATAATAAAGGTTTTTTTTTTCTATTTTTTTTTTTTTTTTATAAGTGCTAAATAAACGGCTGAAAGCTCGAAAATTCAACTCAAATAGTGTTTAATTAAAACCCAAAATATGAAAAAAACATGGACTCCAGAAAATCGATCATTTTGGAAAATATCAAGTCTTTGAAATTTTTCGTTATATAAATGTACATTATTTTTTAAAACATCTTTCAACACCATTATAATTATTGTTAGGTTTCTTCTGTAATCTGAAGATTTTCGTGAATTTCTATGAGCAACGCATAATCATTACTAAGATTTTCGAAGATTTTTCGACAGCTAGATATGAGGAAAATTAATATCAATTTTCAATACTTATTCTACTAAATTGTTTATACATATAATGAATTGACAGTTACTACCAAACAGTAAAAAAATCAAATACCTTTTAACATGTATACGTATTGTAAAAAGTACTTAATTATTGTAAGTTTCACTGTAATATTGCAGGTCTCACAATATTCATGCAAATTTTGTAATTTTCATAATACTTATAAATCAAATTATTACAATATTCCTTAGCGAAAATTGTTATATTGTACAGATTAAAATAAATACATAAATTTTTACTATATAATTTTGGATAATTCCAAAATTACAAAATGCAAATTATGCTGTATAGGTTGTAATATATTGTACAGTAAAACATTGAATGAAATATATTACTTATCATTTTTTTATCAGTTAGTATTATATATTGCATGCACTGAAAAAAATTGTAGATGTAACTGTGTACATCGAAAAAATTAATATTATATCGTAGAATCTACAATATATTTTTGACCTTTTTCAATATTGTAATAATCACAATATCATGTACTAGGAAGTACACAGAAATATAACCAAAAGAACTATACAGATCTGTACACTGGAAAATCTGTATGGCTTTTTTTAAAATCTGGATTAGTAAGAATAACAACATGATATTGCAAAAAGTACAACATAAGTGTAGTAGAACTCGAAAGATGCATAGTTCTTACAACAAAATATGTATATTTACTACTATACTATCATTTGACAGTATTCAGTATAAGTTATGACAGAAACTGCTCTTGAAAAAAAGACAATATTTTATACTTATTCCACAGTACGATACAGTATTCTAATAATTACCAAATATGAAAAACTTAGAAAAACATCGATGTTTCAACTGTAAATATTGACGTAAAAAAACTTTTTCTAACGAAATCGTGAAATACGTGTCAAGTGATTTTATGGATATGAGCTGTAAACGAATTTTGAGACAATTCTAAATTGTTAAGTTGTGGTTGGTGTGCTGTTTGTAAAATAATGACCCATATTTTTCTCATTTTTAGTGTACTAACGAAAATTAGACATTACTGAAACTCATCCCAAATATTCGATTTTTCAATGAGACATAGGTTTTTTAAAGAACTTTCAGCTGCGTCAATAAACCTAAAGTATTTTAAGGGTCTGATGTTAAATTGCACCCTGCACCTGCTTACATTGCAACATCTGCCGAGGTAAGGGTGCAGTTTCTAATTGTTCTGGTAACAGCTTTGAATTATAAAGTTAAGAACATAAAAAATTGACTCCTTCTAGAGTTTTACAAAACTTCATAAAACTTTTTTCCAAACTCGTATAATTCAGTATTACGAACTGTACATTACTCAAATTGCTTTTTATTTCTGAAAATCATTATACTGAAAACCAAATAGTTTTCGTATCATAAAAACTGATGTTACATTGTACAAAATTTCAATTCGTTTGGTTTAATATTTCGTTACTATTCTATATTATGTGCATGAAGTTCCAAACGTCTAAAATTAAACGAAAAAGGAAAAAAGACGAGTATTTAATTAATAAAAAACTTTATTGTCGATTTTAAGGATATTTCGGTTCAAACAACAAGCTTTATGCTCACTAACAAAATATTTGACTCAATACTGCCCATGACAAAAATTGAAATTTTATTCAAATTCTCTTTTCGTTTAATTTTAAACGTTTGGAACTCCAGGTACATCTATTCTATTTGACAGCAAAAAAATACTTTTTTCACAAGAGCATTTATCATTTTTTTAAGTATTTGTTTATCCCTTGTAACACAGACAAAAAATGATAAACAGCTTGATAATTCAACCAAAACTTTTACCTCATAGCAACGATGTTTCGAAAATAGCTTCTAATGATGTTAGAACTTATTCATTAATTTATGTTCATCGCAACATATTAATTACTACTGTATGACATGTTACATTTGCGCACTTGGCGTGCTGATTACGATCGACCCAAGAAAATGTATCTCCCGTAATGCATTGCCCTTTAGCTTATGTAACGATCCTAGCTTACCAAGGCGTACTTAATTTCCAGATTAGATAAATACGGTCTGTCAATGTCCGCCACCGCAGCAACTGTGGAATTGGGATTAGGTTACTATTACGTAAAATCTCTAGCAATTGCCGAAATCGTTTTTAGATACGATGTTTAAGCATTCTGAGATTCGATGTAGAAACATAACGTAACAAAATAAATGTTGTGAGAAATAAATGGTAATTTTTTTTGTATGTTGTAGGATCTTACACAATTTGAATGGTGGGTAATTATTTTTCTTTGGTATCGAAATGCATTGTTGGTTTATTTCATATGCTTTCGGTAGTTTTTTTTTGCTGGTCAGTTTATCATGTTTTGAACAAGTTTGTTGATAATTTTTTTTTTTCATCAGAAATATTTTCGTGTACAATAAGTTTTCGATATTAAGTGTTAGTTCTGCATTAGAAGCTAGATAATTTTTTGTATGAGTCGTTTTGCTAAATTTTGATCACAGTCTAAGCGCATTGGCGATGTATTCAAAAGTAGTTATGTCATTATTTTCCACTTTTCGCCAAAGAAGCTGTTTATCAGCGTAAAAATTATTATCACCTATTTTTTCCTTCTTCGTTTTTTTTTCTTTAACCTCTCTGATTTTCTTTTTATTATGTTGTTCATACACCATTACATTTTTTTTTTACCTGAAATAATTTCAAAAATGATGAAAAAAGTTTTTTTTTACGGTTAAAATTTATTGTTTGAACGTTTCAGAAAAATACCAAAGTTATTTCACTCATTTTGTTTTTTTTTTTGCAGTATCAAAAAATTTTTACAATGACTCATATCGATCCTCGTTTGTACATGGTAACAATAAATTACTATTTTATTGTTTCCTGAAAACTTTCTGAACAGTTGTGAAAATTTTAAAGGCTTTTTCGTAATATACAAACATATCTTTTTCTGAACCAAGTACCACGTATTTTTTAAACATTATTTTTGGAAAAAAAAACAGTTCATACTAAAGAAAAAGTTGCAACCCTTCATTTTTTCTCCAAAAAAACCGATTACATCATCAAAAATCAAAAATTTTTAATAAGTATGAATATATTCAGTTATCTTTCTTGATATTTTTGAATGAGATGCAATGCTGTTTATTAGTTTTAAAAAATATGTATTTTTGAAGTTTTTTTATTTAATACAGACATCAGAGTTTTAAATTTATTTGTAGATTGAAAATCCGTGTTTTTCTATAATATTCTCAGTTGGCCTCGAGTTAAAAAGAATATTCACGTCATTCTGATGAATGTATATCAAGATCGTAAAATATTCAAAACTCACAGACATATACAATACGATCGATTTGAAGAATAAAAAAAAAACGAAATTTATAAACTTCATGCAATATTTTATTCAAAACATGAAAAATTGAAATTTCACAACATCGTAGATTATTTTAGCATTCAGAGTAATATTTTAAAATTCAATCGATCGAGAAAAAATGATATTTTTTAAAATTTATTTATACCGAAGTTCACAGGCAGTTTTTTTATACTGTCTAGATGTTTACACTATTCATTTCAATTTTGTTTTGTTTTTTTCATGTGCTTATCCTCAAAGTGACAATTTATCCTCTACGAAAAACCTTTCATTCAATAATTAATATATTTAATGTCAAAAATCCAATCCTCATTAATTAAAAAAACATCACACAAAATTAATCTAAATAACAACCAATACCAACAAAATCCTCCGAATTCAGCAACTTTTCTACACAAAACTCGTCAACCTCTCTAAACAACTTGATAAATTATTCAGAAACCTACATCAAACTGATCTAACTTACAAAAAGAAAAATGTAACGTTTCCTACGAATTTCTCAGGGCAACGATCGTGACGTAAGTACCAGCCTCATGAGAAAAAAAATTCTGCTGGACAAAGTCTTTTCACGCTCGAAAACGAGAAATGAAAGTCTCGATTATATTGTCGTGGATGCGTTTTTCTTTCGTCTTTTTTTGTTCCGCCGTTCGAGAGAGCTGGCGAAGAAAAGGACACAGCTGCAGCGTTGGTTCGTTCGGACGATGGTAAGTTCACGGCCAGTCTGAGCGGTTCTTATATAACGCGAGCTGTAGACCATTCCAAACTCTCGAACTGCACTCGAGATACACGCGGGGCTCTTGCACCCGAAGAACAAAGAAACCTCTTCAAGGACAAACGCACACGATCACGAAAATATTATTTTTCAACGTTGTCAAGCCACTAATTTTTTATTTTATTTTATTTTATTTTTACACCGCACTTATTTCATGCACGCTCTGATATTAAATTATAGAATATTACAATAAATATAATAAATAATGCGTCATTATTATAAATTGCAAACGTAAGACTTATGAACTGTCTGTTTCTAATAGATTGCCCTTGAATTTATCTACATAAATGTAAAGTTCTGCGTCTTTTTAGAAATCGAAGTCTGACTATTTATCCTCATACTAATGGCGGTGTCAGTTTGTCTGACAATTACTCATAATAATTGGATCTTGTGGTACACCTTATATCTTCATTAGTTTTTGGATTACTTTTTGGTATTTGTTTTACTCATCAATACTCGTCGAAACTCATCAATACTCACCAAATATGCTCATCATTTCAGGGTATTCACAATCAGAGTATTCATGAAGTATTCGTCTGTATTTCATTACCAGGGCAACAGAAAATATTTACCAAAATACCAAGAAATATTTATTTTATATTTAATAAAAATGAGGTTCAATAACCAAAATAGACATAAAATAATTTTCAAAATAGACATAAAATAATTGACTGGTGGTTTACATAGATTGTGTTAGTATAGAGTATTTTTAAAAAAGAGGGGATAGCCAGTTCTGCTGACGTATTATCCATTGGCCCAAACGCTCGCACATCAGAAGTGCCGTGAACACGATCAAGAGTAAATCGTTATTAAATTTTACGTTGACACTGTTATTCATCGATGATATACTTTTATTGTTATGACATATAAAAAATTTTATAATACACCAGATACATTTCGAATTTTAGGTACCATGAAAAAAGATATAACTGTAAAAGAAAGAAATGCCGAAACCACTGAAAAGGTGAATAAAATTGACTATTTCTTTTATTTCACTTTGCCAAAGTTTTAATACATATCACTTCTTATCATACTCGCCCATTTCAAGAAGATTTTTGAGTTTTGCACTGAAGATCATGACAAGCTTCATTAAGTATATTAATAGTTCTTTGATGATTATCGGGTAGCTCGAGCACCGTACGAGCGTCGACCTATCGTTGCATGCAATTATCTCGGAAAACAAAAACTCGCGCGCTTGCCATTGAACCGCGCTGTTCCCACGACTTTCAGATAAAAGATTTTCGCGTATTTTTCGCATCGAAGAAAAACGAGCAAACGCGCGAACAAAGGACGTGATATTTTTGTGAACGTGACGAGAAAATTGAATCAGCTGTCTCGAAAACTTAAGTGCATAAACTATCGATGTCAACATATTTTCAATGAAAAAGTTTCTTTGTTTTAAATTTTTCATTTTTTTTTGTGATTTATTAAGTGGCAGAACCTGCGATACGCGAAATGAAATTTTGAACATTTATCAAAAGTTTTAGAGTTAGAAAATTTTCCAAGTAATGTATCCTAAACTAAAAACTCTTTAACCAACAATGAGTTCTGATAGATAAAACGTTTGTACGTTTCATCAAAATCCATTCAACCTGAAAAGCCAGTAATTTTTTTTTACTGATGTCTTTACGGAACGTTATGTAAAAACTGATATTAGAAATAATATCTACAAAAAAAGGTGAACATTTATCAAGATCATAGAACGAACATCACTTAACAATTTATTAAGTGGTGTGAATTGTTTGAAAATCATAGCTATGTTATTACAAGAAAATTTATCGTTGGGGAATTCAGTACATTGTATGACGATACGTATTATTTAACTGGAATTCATCATGGTCGAAGTTTGGAGTAGTTATGTGACACGTAAATCATGTAACCGAAAAATATTTCATAGTCATGATAGCAAGAAAAGAGTACTCAATGAAGGATAATATCGTGTTTTTATTAATTTTTTTTTTTATTTACGAAATTTGCGAAGAGTTGACGTTTTTCAGTTGGGTGAATACATTTTTTATCCCACGGTAGATCAGAGACTGTGAGAGTCATAATGTGCTCTGGAATCAACCCTACAAAAAGACCTTCCACCCCAAGTCTCTCAGCAAAAATCAATACTTAGTTTCTCGTTCGGTTAGAGATGTAATCTGGAAAGTTTAATGACGAAGTTTTCTGCTACTGCTTGGATTTTTGCTATTGCTTTTTGTATATTTCATTCGAAATTTTAGGACAATTTTCGTGATAATTGAAGTTTATGTCGTAACTATTATTTGTCATGAAAAAAACTCATTTAAAAAAATATCATTGGTTATTTTCCGGAACAGGGAAAAAGCCTGAATTTTTTTTTCAGGAATATATTTTCTGGAATAGCTTCTTTCTGGAAAAAGTATTATTAGGAATTATATTCAGGCAAAATTAAAGCAAAAAAATGAGCGAATATTTTATAATAATTATGAAGGAATAACATTCAAGCACAATAAAAATAAAGAGATAGGTGAAAAATATTTTTTTACGATTAACAAACACAAGACATGATAATTGACCATTTTGGCCATCGAAAGCTGGCATTAAAATGTACGTTATAACTATTAGCGTTCTTCAGATTTGTTCCAAAATTTTGATGAAACATATACTGTTAGCAAACTTCAAATCTTGACGATACAGATAGTTTTAGAAAAAGGAATGAAAGGGTCAAGAGACAATATTTTGCGCGATTAAACGTAAAAACTGTAAATGTTCTCAACGATCTTAGTATTCAGCATAACATAAGAAAGTTGAATGTATTCTGCAATGAAATACGATCGAAATCATAAAGTTATAAAAGAAAACTTGTAAAAGAATAAGAAACGAAAGAAATGACGTGTTATGTATTAATGCGTCAACATGGCGACAGAAATTACGGGCAGAAGATATAGAGGTTATTTTATGAATCTGGCTTTATGTTTCATATGGTGTTTTGTTTTCAGCGTACTGTCACATAAAGTATTCCTTAATCTTATGTTAACTTAATGTTCAACGCCAACCATCGACTGTATTGTAACTTTAAGTACCCATAACCTTTCATGGACAATCTTGTATCGTTCTCTCAAGGACAAGCTATGATCGTTACAATAATGTACAAAAATTGCTACCCAACAGTCACACATCCTTCAGGAAACAAAACATACGCTTATGGTAGTAATGCAGTGTATTGTCGAAGAATACCCAGATCACAACTTCAGTGAATCAATGAAGGAAGATGTAAGCTCTATCATACGGAACAATTCATCATGATTAATCATCTATCTTTGGCCACCTCTCATAATCACATCTACTAGAAGACAATATCATATTCAGTTCTGCAGACAGTTCAATCACGTCATTGATGTGAACCTGAGAAGGTTTCATGACAGACCAGACACATCCTTGAAGACAAGTTCCTAAAACTTCATCATCATGGGAACAATAGTCATAGAATTCAAATGACATTACGTCTGCGAGCTAAACGAAACTTGAAGTCATCAGTCAACTTTAAATGTTTGCAAAAAGTTTGCGTCAACATCCTGTGAACACTCTGCATCAACATACAACTAGATACATGACTCAGCCTTCGTTCAAACATCATCCATGCTGAAGAAAGAAAAGCCTTTGCAGCTTCACCTCCTTCCAGGCGAACACTCAACCTTCACCATCAACAAGAAAATAAAAAACCCAAACTCACCCAGATGCACAGCAAGATTGTACTTCTCAAGAGCCTGCCCCAGTTGACCTTGCCTCACAAGAACGCCGGCCTCATGGCTGACCCTACTGGCCTCGGCCTCCCTCGGCCACCACTTCTCCACGATCCTCTGCACCAAAACATTCGTCTCCCCCGAATCCTCAACCTTTCCACCGCACACCTTACACCCATTGCCACCCTCAAGACACCCCCTGCACGCGGTATGACCACACGCACTGGTCACCGGCAGGTACAAAGCTCCCTCGCACACGGGACAAGCGAAATAACCTTGTACCCTTGTCCTACTTTCATCCCCTACGAGATTCTCCAAAATGGCGCCGGCCAAATGGCGCAACTTGTCCACGGAAACGTTTCCCAAAGCTAGGCATCTTGAGTAAACGTCGATGGAGTCTCTGATGCGACCGCATCTGGCTAGGGAATCCCCGTACCCGAAGAGGACCTCCAGATTTGGATTCTGGTTCAGGCACCTCTCGTACATCTCCACTGCGAGGAGGTAGTTCCTGGAGGCGAAGGCCTCTCGCGCGATCTCGCTCATCTTAGATGGGGAGCATTCTTCGCACCCTCGGGCCACTGTAATCCTTTCAATGATTGGAGCACGCGGCGCGAGTGTTAAGGGGACGCTCTCGCCAGGAGGCGCTTTTGGCACGGCGTTTGCACGAAGACTGGTTCACTAGTTGCCGGAGCCGGAGTTGGAGTCGCCGGCTTGTGGGAAGGCGTTGGAACTGGTGGGGTTATTCGCGATTGTGGCGCTCCGCGGGGATCACCCGCAGACGCTACCGGTTTTCCCGGGATCCCGGTGTCATCGGTGGTGAGTTTTGACCTTCATTTGAGGAGCTTCACGAAGCTGCGGCGCCGTATGGGGTTGGTGATAAGGGATCTTCGGAAGAAAGAATTATGGGAGTGTAGGGGGGTGCTCTTGCGATTTGAATTGCGAAAACTAATAATATAATGAAAATGAAGAATTCTTGAGACATACTGGAGCTTTTTATTTTCAGGGATCTGGCTCGTGAGCAGAGTGTTCGCCAATGTATATAATGTGTTTAGAATTTAATTTAATTAGTAAGAATAAGTCATTTAACTGCGAATTGTTTTTTTTAGTCACTAACTGCGTTTACTAAGAATTGTGTATCATATTTTGATGTGTTATAAGGAGTCTTGTAATTTCTTTACCTGAAATTTGTGTACTTGAAATTATATGAATTACCAATGTAGTATTGTGATTGGGCCTTGACCTGTTAGACTTATGTATTTGATGAGTAAATAAATGAAATAAATAATTGATAGTAAAATATGACTAATTGAAAAGGAGGTGTCTATAAATTACGTAACGCAATTTCCAGGATTTTTTTATCCTCTACACTGAGAAAAATGCACCGTGATGATTGCTGACTTTAGCCGTACTGGTTACGGTGAAAAATTTCTTTTTCGCAGTCACCTGACTCTTTACGGTCAATACCGTAGTGACAACGGTATCCACCGTACTCATTACGGTATATAACCGTAATTGTTTTTGACAGGAAACATTTGAAAGCAATGTATATAGAAACTGTCAAACGAATCCGGTTATTCACCGCAATGAGTACAGTGGATACCGTAATAATTACTGTATTGACAGGTATTGAGTCAGGTATAATAAAAAATAAAAATTAGATTTCACCATAACCAGTGCGGTGAATTTTTCTCAGTGTACCACTTTGTATCACAAATAGTCACACAGGATTGTGAATGCGTTTTTACGATTTTTTTTTGGAAAAACAACACAATATTTATCGAAAAACTTACTGCCTATTTATTTATCAATGTCACAAGGTTTTTTAGAAATTTTTTCAGAATTAAATACTTGTAATTGGGTGCACTACAGAAATTGTGCCAAAATCCGATGTTTTTTTGCGATGAGCATAGTTTTTCGAGAACCATGTATCTGAAAAGACTGAATTTTTTACTGCTAGTTTCTGATTATAATAGCCTCTGCGTTAACGAGGATTTTGAATTTATATTAAGCAAAACTTTTTTTTTTCTTGCCGCAAAAACCGAACGTCCAGACGTTAAAAAATCAAACATTTTAGGAAAATGACCACTATTTTCGTAAAAATTTTGATTTAGTAAAACTTTTCGTTCACGCATAGCGTAAAGGTAGAATTTAGAGTTTATTTTTGTATTACAGATGAAAAGTTCCTTACTTATCATGCTCAGCGCGCGAGGTGTCAGAAAAATATTGTGTTTTGACACAGTGGTTGCTACGATTTCAATTACTAAATTTTTTTTCTGAAAAAATTTATGAAACATCTTGTGACATGAATAAATAATAAGCTTTAAAGTTTAGAAAAAAACTTTTTTTTTTTTTTTATAAAAAAATCGTGGAAATGTGCTTTACCTTTCAAGCACAAGTATGACCCCTTAAAATTTTTTAGTATTATCATATAGCATGAAAAGCATCAATTTTACTAAAATTTTTGTTTTACTGAAAGCAATGTTTTCGAAAAGCTTTTGTTATTTTGTATATTATGTCCATGTATACAGAAATAATTAAAAAACCGTTCATAAAATCATTCATAATATTTTCATACAGGGGAAATTTTTCAAAAGTGCTGTATTTCTAGTTTCAAAATTGGTATTTCGTAATTGTTTATATTTTAATAATGTCTAGTATTGAATAGTTTTGCAGTTTTTATTTTGAATATTATTTGAATTGATCAAATGTACGGTTACACGGACATCAATTTTTATTCCCCCAATCAACTGTTGCATTCATAATTTTTTTCAATTTTTGAAATTTGAATATGAAAAAATACGAAAGTTTCGTTCTGAAATTTCGTAAAATATACAATTTTTGGATCTTAGTAAAAGTATCATCACAGTTTCTCTCATTTTTTCAATCAAAAATATAACTACATTTCTGGAGATGTTCAAAATTGCTTTAATTTATTAGACTCTGCTAATTACCTTAGGATTTTTTGTTTTCTGGTTGGAATTAAGGATTAAATAATACTCAAAGTTTCATACGACGAGTACGAAGTTCTACAAATTTTTATTTTTTCAATTGTTTTTGCATTTTTTTTCCTAAATATGGAGTGTAGGCAATCAAGTAAGTGAAAAGTACAGCTTAGCATTACGAAATAACTTATAGTTTTGACATTTTTCGAGCGTTTTTGATTTTTTTTTCTGAAAATAAATTCAAAATCTAACTTCACACATAAGTTCAAGTTCGAAGGTACATATAAAGTTCAGTAGAATTTTACATTTCGTAAGTTTTTTTTTGAATTTTGTGTTCTATTTCCAAAAATTAGAATTCAATGACACGTTTGCGTTGAAAGGTATGAAATGACTACAGTTTCCAAATTTCTTTAATAATTTTGCATTTGCTGTTTTATTTTTGCAATTTAGAATGAATTGCCTTGAAATTTCGGCTCAGGAATTTAAAGCTATGATGTTTTTCTTCATTTTCGTAAGTTTTTGAAATGTTGTTTTATATATTTATTTAATTTAGAATTCAATTACTTCACATTTAGTATAAGTATAAAGTTGTACTTAACTATGAATTGACACTTCTGTTGATGATTTTTAGATTTTGAAATACTAAATTTGGGCAAACAATTACAACAAGTTTTACATCTTGCCAAAAAAAAATTTTTTTTATCAAATTCGTATTGTTATTACTAAAAGTCATGGTTACGAAATTCTAAATAATTACTAAGTTTGAAATTTGTGTATAATATTTGAAATTCCTATGATGTTTTTCAATTGAGTATTTGTAATATAATATATTTATTGAGTACTGTAAAGACTGGAAAATTTTCCGGTATTTTCATGGATTTCCATTATGATTTTTAGGATATAATGCTCTCAGATTTGCAGTCTAACTAATTTTTGGGGAAATTATGCATAGAATATTTTTGAGTAAGAAAAAATTTATATATTTCTCGCATTTTTCGGTATCCATAAAATTCTATAGGATTCTTCAGTATTTTAAATTTCAAAACTCTTCGATCACTTGGAGCTAATTTCCTTTTCTTCTGGGTTCAATGACTGTATACAGTCTTGTAAAAAAAACCTTTTATTTTGCAAGCTTTCGGCCACAATCTAGCTGTCATCAAGAACTACACATAAATAATAAAATTGATTACAAATTATCCCCCGTAGAATCCCTTAACAATCAAAATCTTTTTTACACATCACTATCCTCTATATAAAGTATTTTAATAGAGTTTCAGGATTTTCGTAAATTTCTCATAAAGATTTTAGGAATTGGATACACTACATGTATATTCGGACCTTGAAAATAGTTGTTTTTTTATAGATTTTTGAAAAAATGTTATCTACCCAGATTGCAAGTACTTATAGATTCATGAATTTTTGAAGTATTTCCTGGTATGTTTATAGTTTTCAAGTGTTTATAAGAACCTTGCTACTGATTTAAAGAATTTTACGCGGTAGTGCTGAAATTTGCAACAATTTCCAGCCAATTACAGTAAAATAATCATGTAAGACTAGAATCGTATTGGAAATAAATACGAAAGAAATTTATCAATAACAGTAATTATTTAAAAAAAAAAAACAAATTCATATAATATTTTGCTTGAGTTTACGGCTTTTTTCAACTCTAACTTTTACTTCGAAACATCCCTTACAAAAATGACCACTCCAAAGGTAAAAAAAAACAAATGTACATAATTCATTTCAACGTACCTATCTGTCCTCTCTGGAACCATCTCCGACGATCCCCACGAAAACCTTCAATTATCCTCTTGATACAAGTAAACCTTAACCTCTCAGTCCAAAAATTACATCATCTCGAGCATGACCTTCTATCAAAAAGTAAACAATCATCTTCCTCACTTGTACATATTTGGTCCTTCGAATTATCTCAAACAAAACTCAACTCCCTGAGTGTAAACTTATTCCACAGAACTAAACTTCAATAATTTCATTCAGAACTACTTCATTTTCGAAATAATTCTGTAGGGGATGATCAACACTTGTTGTCACTGCGACTGGGTTTTTGGGAGAACGCGCACATCGAGACTCTGTAGGCGCGTCCCGATTGGATCAATTATTCTGCAAGCGAACCTCGCTCTGGGTCTTACGCATGAGCAGTGTCCACGAGGGGAGACATCGTGATAACGCAGACGCGGGAGAAAAATTTCTCTTTTTTTCCGAGGGAAACAGTGAATCGTGGTTTTCAAGTAAAAACGACAGCTGAGTTAGAGCATTACGTAAGAAAATTTGACTATCTAAAAAGTATTGTAATGAACGACAACTGACGAAGATGATTAAAAATGTAAAGAAAGTATCCTGAAATGAAGAAAATGTCTTTCTCTGAAAAATTATGTAAAGGAATCGATGATAAGATACTATTTACCGATGTAATCAACAAAATGGTAACAAATTTTTGATGATCAGGGAGAATAGTTGAACAGACATAATTTTTTTCAGATAAAAGAAAGAACAATAAGATTAAACTTCGTGTTTATCTTCGAAATTTTACTGTATAAATACTGCATCTTACAGCATCATGAGTTTTTAATCTGTTTTGTAATGTGGAAGGAACTTGACTGTTTTACAACACCACTGCAACAGTAACAAATCAACCATTCATTCAATCTTTTTTTCATCAATTTTTGAAAAATTTTTCATGTATTTTTCCAAGACTGAATTTTTTCACAAGAATCATTTAGTTTCATTCTTTAATGCTCATCAAAACGTTAGTGATTTAATAATTTTCATTTTGTAATTTATTTATTATTGAAGGAGAGTATTTTCTTTCACTTACAAATTGAATGTCAAGCCCTTAATTACTCATATCTGCACTAAATCGCTAGGCTACGTGGGGTCGATTTCGTTGATCCGACCTCGGAGATATTGGTATGGCTTCGGTGATCTGTCTCGAGACTGAACCTGTTGCAGGTGGTCGACATTAAGATTATGAGATATACTTGAAGACAGTGATGATATTCTCTAAAGCGAAGTAGAAGCTTAAATTAAGTGAAGTGGGTTTCGGTTAAATTACTTCAATCATGCTGAGTTTATTTAATTATTAACCTAATGTAATAATCGGTCTGCAAGTATGAGTGAAAAACGTCACATTATTTTATTTCAAAAAAAGGTTCAAGGGATTTTTTTCTATATTTTCAGAAAAAGTCAAAACTGGATGATGTTGGAAACATTTATTCAATTATTTTTCTAGTATTTTAAGATTTTTTTTTAACGAATTTTGGCTGAAATTTACCTTACATTCAAGTTTCTCTGTTCAATTATTGGCTATTTTATTTAGTATTCATAATTTCCGAAATTGTTTTTGTTTACAAGCTCTCTTTTAACCTTGATTCAGAAACGTTTGAATTTTTTGTTTCAGACGCTTGTGTGAGGAGTTAGAAATTGATCAAAATCATGTAAGTATCGTTTCTGGACACGAATCGAAATATAATTTTTTATCAGACCCAAAACTTTGTTTATAATTTACGTTCCTTAATAAGCTACTTGAGTTTTGGAAAAATTCGTTATCTTCTTCATTCCCATCCAAATCTTAAAAAATCAGTTACTTTCCAGGCTGCTTAACGTAATTCCCCCTTTCCAATTCTAAAATTATGTTATTCAATTTTCTAATTTTTTATGTTTGACATTTTGAAAACTCCGGGAATTTTCAACTTCTCATTTAACATATAACAAAACACTTTGAAAAACGAATGACTTTTCCATTACTAAACACCAACTGTTGACCACTATGAATTGTGACTAGTATGATTAATATGATTTTCTTTTTAGTTTCAAATTGTGTCAATATTTTTGTTTATGTAGTGATAGGTAGTATTAACAAATTATGTAGGGGAGAGGTCCGTAATTTGAACACGATCGTAAGTTGAGCACACCTGCCTTTATGAATTTCCGACGACAGTAAAACTGGCATTTCACCAGTCATCTTCTTCTATTTCGTAGACTCCAATTTTCATGTGGTCAAAAAGCGAATAGATGCATTACACACAGCTGTGGCACACATTGTGTTAAAAATGTGTCAAAAGATCAAAATAGTGATATTATACCCTGCTAATGAATATAATAATTTCCAGCGATCAAGTTAGTAGAATATTTGTTTCTAACTCATTTTTTAGTAGATATTCTTAATCCAAAGAGATTTGAAAGATGTCCCGGAAAAAATTGTTTTCTCCATTATTTCCAATATGGCGTTAAAATTCTAAGTTGATCACCTTTGAGGTCGTTAAGTTCAATATTTTTTTTTTCTTTTGCTTGCATTTACTATAATTTTTTTACGTTTAAAACTTACATCTGATCAATCTTAAAGTCCTTTTGCATAATTTTGGCGGCCAAAAGTAACCTGAAACGAAACAATGATTTCGTAATAAAATAAAAATGAACTTCTTGCTCATTCATCCTTAAAACAATGAAATAGGATAAATTATTATTATTTTTTTTTTTTTCAAACTTTCTGAATCAGGTATTTTAACTTGGAATTTTATCGTTTCCTTAGAATTTTGTTAGGGTTTTGAACTGACGGGCGAAAAAATTTGTTTCTCAATTTCAGGCTCTTCAGAAGAATAATCTTATTTTTTCAGTTTTAAATGAAATCTAAATAATTTCTCCAGCAAAGTTATAGCTAATGGTACGCTGTTTAAAACGATACAAAAAACGTTGGCAAAATGTTAATTTGGAGATAAGTTATGGCCAAAAAAGCTAGAGGCCGGGAAAACTTACGAACTCAAAAATACCCTCAGATTCAAGATGGCAGCTCTTCCACAAGGGCTGGAATCTGGAACTTTTGCAAAAACATCAGCCATAAGTGTTACTGTCGATCCGTGCAAAAGACATTCCACCCCTAATTTTTGAGAGTTACATATGGGATTACCGACAAATGCCCGGGACTAACTGTCATGAAAAAATTTTGTTCAATAATCACTTTTTACTGCCTTCCACGTCGTGAAAAATACAGTATATACAGTAACATCCAACCATCTCAAATTCATGATAACGCAGATCTTCGTCAGAACCGTCACAACATTCTGAACATTCCTCTGTCAAACCGATTCCGATCGAAGTCCTCCTACAAAAAATTCTCCTTTATGTAATCCACTACTGCGAGTAGATAAAGCGATCACAATCCTATCAAAACAAGCAAGTTCTTACCAAATCAGTAAAAGACCAAACCCAAAGTGCGCATTAGTCGCTCTTTACGTAACCTATTTGTGTCGCTCGCGGAGTCACCTTTGTCGATCGCAAGGCGAATATTGCTCATCGTCGAATTATGTAAAGCCTTTTCAGCCCGGACAATCATTTTCTGGATCTCGGATCCATGAGATCTATTTCAAGATCCAGCTGGAAACCATGCGTTTGATGAAAAAAATCAAAATAAACCTCCTCGCGTAAGTGCGCGTTTCGCGTATATCACGTTTATCTAGACATCAATGAAACTTGCCCTCGTTTCGTGAAAAAATAATGGTTCGTCGGGAAAATGAAATGGGTTTTGACTTTTCTTGTGTCGCGACAGCTTGGTAAATTTCCGACCCGAATAGAGGCGTTATGTAAAGAGGGACGTGAAGATATTATCGTCCGTGAGTCGAAGGCGAATTGGTCATCGGCGCTTCCTGATCAGTCGCTTCCGGCTACGACGTTTTCATTTTTATTATCGGGAAGCGCTCTTATCTTTGAATCATCCTTATCTGTGGGACGAACGTGTGCTGCATACGTAAACGCTTTTGTACTTTCGTAACTTTGGTACTTAGATACAATCGCATATGTAACTCTTTTTTCTAATTCTCTTCGAAACTTTAGAAGAACTGTCTGTAGACGCAGTATTTGAATTATGTGCACATTGTGTGTGTGCAGAATAATTTAAGTGAATTTATAGTCTGTTGTTTGGGAAAAATAAATGAATAGCAGGTACGTTTTGAAAATAATATTCTCTTATATATTATATTTATTTACAAGGTTCGGAGAAAAAACATAAAATTTTTAATCACGTTAGGGTATGAATTCAGGCAAATTATTGGACTAGGCTGGAAGAATTTTTTTTCCTGTGTAATTAGATAAGAAAATGTTTACAGGATGAGATAGTTGTGATATTTTAGTTTCCTCTCATCCGAGAGTATTTTATATCTGCAACCTATCAGCCAGTTATTTTTTTGTTTTTATCAGGGGCGTTGGAATAAGGTTGTTTACAGGTTGAAATTTTTCCTGAAATTCTGACGAAATGATTTAGAACTAACATTTCAATAGAACTTTTATCAATAAACACTTTTGGAATAATGATTTACAAAAAAAAAAGATAATTTGTGGAAAAGTAAAAACGAGAATATTAAAACGGAAAAGGTTTTTCTGATAACTGTTAGATTATAACAAGATCTTGATTTTTAAACTCTTATTATTTTGTTATTCGTTAAATATTTCTGAAAACCAAGCTATGAGCACTAGAGAATTCAAAAGTTGCAAATTTTAAAAGTACGAAATTGAACATTATTATAAGAGTGGATAAAATGAAAAATTCTTACTTCATCAGTTTTTAATCAAATGTCGAGAAGTTGACTAAAAGTTGCAAATTTCAATAACTTGTTACTGCATGTTCCTAGAATAAAACAGTGCAGTGTAAATTGATATTTTTTTATTAGAGATTATGTATGATTATCGAAAATTTTATATTTAAGCTTTAAATTGTTTATGGACTTGAAAATCTTTATTATTTTATAAAATAACGACAGAATTATATTGTTTTAACCTTTTTGACATGTCGAAAAATAGTTAGTTCTAAAAAAAATTGCAAAAGTTTCAGTTGAAAAAAAAAAAAAAAAAAAAAAAAATACATCACATTCTGAAATTGGGGAAGGCTATGAGTTTTAATTCCTCAAACTTAATATTCTTCATACAATTAGTTGTATTATATATTTCATTTTTTAACTACCTTTATCATTACAATTTGAATAATAGTGTAGTGTAATCAAAAAAAGCATTAATGAGGTATTACAATAAAGATGATACTGAAAAAAAAATTTTAAAAATTTCTATGAATTTATGACTAAAGACTATTATTACACACTCTCGGTTTTTTCTCTATTAAATTTAAGAGACTGTCTTTGAAGCGGATTTCCCATATTGTCTTCTATTAAAGTTATGGACGCAATTATGAAAAAAATAGACACTCTCTGTGAAAATATAGAAATCGAAGTGTTTATTTAGTGTAAAGCAGACATTAAAATCATTTTACTTTCATATGATTTCTCATTGAAAATGTGTATTCTAACTTTTTTCAATGTAAGTGGATATATATTATAATTTTTTTGTGCAGATTTTCCCTAATTTATTAACAGCTATTTGATTAAAACAAAAAGTTTGTATTGTATAGAATATACATTTTATAACAAAAATTATATTGTATATTTGATAATATGCAAAATATATTTTAAAATATTCAAACATGTTGCGTCTTCAAACAAAATTATCAAAAAAAATTTTTTGATTAATATATTTAAGATGAAAACAATAAATTTGATATAAATTTGGAATCCTTTTCATATACGTGTTATAAAATTTCAAACACGATTTTAAGCGAAACTCTATAAAAGATGTTTGAAATTTAAAATTTTTTTTTGACAGTGCAGATAAAAAATAATATGTTAAACTCTTTTCAATTTATATATGTCATGAAACCTTTCGTTTCTTTAATTGAGTAGAATAACCCATTACATAAGAAACAATAAAATTATTTCTATGTATTTTAAGAAGCGAAACGAATTTCCGAATTTCGAATTTCACTAGCTCGAGAGTAACTAATATTGCTTATATCTTAGAGATCTAAAAATGAATAATATTAAATTTTGTAATAAAATCATGTTCTTAAACAATTTCAAAATTAAAAAACGACTTGATATCGATAGGACGTTGACTCATAACTACCATTGAAATTCCCCAGTGAAAAAAATAAAATTTAGAAATAATAAAGACAAAAAAATGTACGATTATGCACTCCAAATGTTTAATTTGAAATATGGTAGTTAAAGTTTTTAGTGAACCAATTCTTACATTTTTTTTCTTGAACCCTCAATTTTACTTTTCTTTCTCGTACAAGGAATATAGCTTTGAAAAAAATTATTTCCATGTATCATTTCTATTTGGTAAATATATTTGGAACCGACAAAAAAATTTTTGTACCTTTAACAGAACGACCATATTCATCCTGATACAAATATATAAATTCGTTAAGGTAAAAATAGTGAAAAAATTGTATTAGACCATTTTGATGAAAAATTTATCGTCTTTTTTGAATATTAGCATTCAACTGTGACATATACGTCGAAACCATTTTTATAAGGTATCACATAAATGCTCTGATCCTAAGATAATTGAAAATTTCTCTCAGCTCATTCATGTAAAACTGAAAAACGCGAGCTCTTATTGTTGAAATGACGTTTCGCAAGCTGCTACGACCAAAGGCGTTAACATCGTAACGTGATATTAGAAAATGATGCGTGTGGATTAGCAAGGTGAATCCGTGTCGATTGCGTAAATCTCATCGGCTTACGAATCGCGGTATAAACCACGGCGCGCGTGTGACTAAAAATAAAGTCGCGGTAAACACGGGGAGCCCTTATATAATCAGGGTATCTCACAAATTCTGAAAAGTTTCTTTTTTGACTTTTCTCAAGTGTCTACTCTAATTAAATATATTTTACCTACAGAATTTCAAAGAAAATAAGAAAATAAGAAAAAATTACATCTATTTACGTGGCCTGGCTAATTTTGAAATAAAATATTACGTTACTTTAAAAAATTGTTCATGGAAGATGAAAGAATAGTTTTTGAGAATTTTCGTATGATTTACTTCCATGTCCAAAATTTCCAGAGTCTTTTTCCACCGTAAAATGTAAGAGCTCGAGCCAAGTGTTGGAGTTTTTTATATTTTTTTCTTTCTCTTCGTCTTCTTCCGCTTTCCTCTTGTATTATTTGGCACGTGCTGAAAAGATTAACAAAAACGACGCAATGGATTTTGGGGACACATGTTAAATTTGCAGAATCTCCTGAAAAAAGCATGTCATAGAAAGATTAATGGTCTGAAGGCCTTTTATATACTTAGATTTGTAATCCAATAATTTGTGATAAAGAATTTTTTTTCAAACTAAACAAATGCAATTAGGTAAGACCTCAAAATCTTCCATTTCAACCTAGTTTTATTTTTTTTTCCTCATATATATTGAAATACACTCAATGTACAGTAAGCACGCAATGTCTATAAACGTAACGTTTTTTTTCTTTTTTAAACCCGTAACCCATTTCCCTAATCATCGGCAATAAAACAACGGCTCTTCCAAAAGGAGATGAATTCGCAACTAAAAACCTGCACAGCGCAAAATTGCCTCAACACTGTTATTGCAGAAAGTTCGCGCAGGCGATTTCGACAGTCCCTTGAATTATTGCGGCTCGGAAAGTTGAAACGCGGCTGTGGCGAAAGCTTTTTCTCCATGCACTGCCCCGAATAGAATTTTTTTTTCACCACAACTCGTTAAGAAATAATGACTGTTTGTCGAATTCATCGAAGGATTATTTTTTCCCAATTTAATAATGTTTTACAAAAAAAAGTTCTTACGATGAAGAATCGTTGGAATAATTTTTACAAAATTTCATATGAAAACATCTAGATTTATTGAAATTTTGTGTAACACTGGAGAATGTAAATACGAGCTGTATCAATTTCAAATATTTGTTTTTGTGTATCATCAAACTATCATGTGAAACTTAATTTATGCTACAAATTTTTGAGCAAAAGTGAAACGTAGTCTCTAAAATAAATCATTATTCTCTAAGTTCTGAATGAAATCTCCATTTCAAAGACACTAACGTCTAACGAAAAATGACGTAACTTGTTGTTGTTCGATGTGTACCATATTCAACAATCAAATGGATCGACGCAAGGGGGCGACAAATAAAAGGAGGGTGGTAGGGGCGATCTCATTTGACACAATCTTGGATTACATAAAGCGTGTGCTGAATCTGGGACTTAGAGCACGCACCTGAATCGTGTTATGTAAGGTTTGCCTAGATCTGGACTCAAAAGAAGATATTCAGGAATCGTCTAAGATCAAAAAGATATGAAAATTTCAATGGGACATGAATAAATTCTCGAAGATTCATGCAGAGTGAATTTCAATCAGTTTCTGTGACATAACAATTTTTTATCACTGTTGAACTTCGAAATTCAATCTTGGTGTTGTCAATGATCTGTGATGAATATCTTTTTTATTCAATTTCTCTGATATTATAAACCTTTCTTTCTATCCCCCATGAATTTTGCATGTCTTGAGACGACAAAACAAGGCTTTAATTGCAAAACGAAGGCTTCCTCAAATTGTAAAATATGAGCTGTGAAAATGTAGTGGAAACGTTTACGTACGCGAAATGGTCAATTTTATGACAATTAATTCCATTCAAACGTTCTCGTAACACAATTATCACAATGCCACGTGAAGCATCGTCAACAATTTTTCTGTTACGCGCGACTTATATAATGTAGATCCAAGAATGTATGCATAATCCGTACAATTTCGGTTGTAAATGTATTCACTCAACCATATTCGATACAAAATAACGATGACGAAAATCTTCGCTATTTTCTCTAACTAAAAGTTCTTATTGTAGGTGGTTACGTGATCAACATTAGCTTCATATTGGGGGTCAGATGAATGAACGATATCTAGTTTTTGATAGGAATCAGTGTTGAATGAATTTTTTATCATTGTCTAAACAATGTGATTTTATTGCTAACATCAAAGAATACTTTTACCTGACAAAATTACTGGATACTTTCAAAATAAAAAGTTAGTTTTTTATTATTTTTAATAATTTAAATAAAATATGAGAACTATCTCAAGGTAAAACTTAAGAAAATTAAATATTTTTTCAGAATTCAGAGTGTACATTTTTTAGACATTATTTTAACACAGATAGGATATTAAATTTCAAATATTATTGTTCTGTATAGTAAAATGTCCTTCATTTTCTCATACTCAGGACTATTAAATTAATGAAATAACTTAGAAGCAGAAAATTTATCCCTACATTGTTTTTCACAGGAATTCTTGAAAAGGTTGATACTGGTCAACACTGTCTTCAAACTGTCAATAAGATGACTCAATGATATGTAATTCATTATAAATATAAAAATATTTACATGAGTTCCTTCAAAATTAATTTGTGTTAAACTTACCACAGACATTAATTAAATAAATAACTACAAAAGTAGTATCTTAGTACTATAATCTATTCTGTAAGCCTGATAAAATTGAAAAAAATGTTTTAATAGTCATTGATTGGAAAAATGACCTTACAAAATAAAACATGAGATATTTTAAAGTTTAAGAAATCAACATACATATCGGCTGAGGAATTTGTAAGGTTGCACTTTCATACGATTGTTTTTCCTTTGTCGAGTCTCTTTAGTTTCCACTGTTACTCATCTCACAAGATATTCTCTTATTCATATTTTTCACGATTAGAATAATGCTTATGCTATTCGCAGACGTTTCCGGAGGCATTAACTATTTATGAAATCAATGCATGTTACATGTGTTATGGCCAAGCAACTATTTACTTACGAAGAGACGTAACGAATAACCCCGAGGTGCGCTTGCACAACGCGTGGGTATTTAGGTACTATTGTGTATCTGCACAATTACAAAAATATCACGATTATTCTTGGTTATGAAATTTTGAAATTTCCAAAGTATCACAGAATCGTGGATTTTAATTTTCTCCTTCACAATAAAAAACGAAAAAGATTTTTCACTTTCTCTGTAAACAGAATAGTATTTCCAATAACTTTATAGAAATTTGACGTAATTGATTATTAAATTTATAAAAAATTAATTGCCAGAATAAAATACTCAAAATTATTACTGCTAATATCTTTAAAATTCTTAAAGACAAAGGGAAAAGAAGGTTGTATTGGTTCTGGCACTCCACAAAATTTGTGTAAGAATTTTAATTTTTTTATGTAAGAACATAAGACCAATTATGATCTTCAATAATGAAACAAAGAATCAAAAAATGAAACAAAAATGAAAAAAATTATGACAATAATAGAAAAAGGAAATACTTGATAAAATTAAAATGACAAATAATGAATAATGAGCAAGAATTGTCAAAAATTTAGTTACTAAAATTTACAGGGCATAACAAGTTTCATGTATGTAAGTTTTTGTAGTTGTAAGAAATTTAGAGTTATATATACAACAAGCTAATAAATAACAAAAATCCTGGTTTCAACAGAATTTTGATAATAAATAATTAGCTAGGAAATAAAAGATCATAAAGTTATTACCGTGTCAAGTGGTAAAAAAATTGGAATCTAATACGTAAGTTCTAGAAATCTCAAAGCAGCAATAAATTCTGGAAAACTAGAGAGGGATCTAAAAAAATACAAAAAAAATTTAGAATCATGCATCATGCAAATAATAAAAAAGTATTAAAAGTTATAAAAGTCCAAAGACGTACTGTTGTCAGAAAATACTTATGAAGTTTAAAAATCTACAAAGTTTTGCAATCTTATGTATCAAATTCTTTAAAACGTATATAGCGATCATCAAAAACACTATAAATGTATGAAAATAATAATAAATTTCAAAAAAATTTGTTGAGCACTGAAAAAATGCAAGAAATACCAACGATATAATAATTTTCAAAGACAATGTTCAAATGATTTGCTAAAAAATTTTGAAAACATGAATCCTATAGCATTTAATTCTAACAATTGATATAGGATTGTATAAAATTACACTAAAATTTTTAAATAACGTTGAGTACATACCAAAAATACATACTTTTTATTAGAAAACATATGTAATAATGACAGTAAAATGTAATAGTAATATATAATATACTCACATAAATACTGTATGAAATACTATACAAATAAAACAATAATATATTATAATCAAAAGTAAATTACAGATAGAAGAAATGACTATATAAATACTTAGATAATATTATATTGTTACATATATAACATATAAAATGACTAAATATACTGTTGAAAAAAAATGTGAATACTAAGAAAAACCAAAGCATAAAGCACTGGCAATATGTATTAAAGATACAGTTTCTGAAAAATTCACGAATTACTGAAAAATGCTATGGATAATATACAATATTACAATAATGATAATCTTATCAAAACCTGCAAGCTCTGTATGTAATTTTCTCTTGAAAA
Source organism: Platygaster robiniae (assembly GCA_028476575.1). NCBI lineage: Eukaryota > Metazoa > Arthropoda > Insecta > Hymenoptera > Platygastridae > Platygaster > Platygaster robiniae. Next base: position 46,168,033 of record CM052020.1, read on the forward strand.
AATTCATCAATATCAATAATTTTGATAACTTTGTCATTTACAGCGCTCAATTCTAGTAAATGTACAGAAACACATTATTTCATAAAGTTTAACATATTAAATTGAATAAATACTACTTTTACTAATTGAAAAAATTTAAAGAGAGCAACTAAAGTTTTAGTAAAAATCTACTAATTAAATTCGTGATGTACACTGTAAAAAAAATACGAAAATTTCTTATACCATGGTACTGCAAATTTACTATTCTTCCATGTTCCATATACTTGAATAGGAAAATTTCATGAATACATGAAATATGAATAAATTAGAAAATTTTAACTGGATGTAGTAAGATTATAGTAAAATATAGTAAATTTTCACCACAAAGTAATGGTTAATGACTTTCGTATCCGTACAGTAAAATTATCACAAGTGTAGCTTATTGATGAATTTAGTAATATTTGACTGAAGAAAAAATTAAATAACTATATACCTTCCAACTGTAGTAAAAATCCAGAACCACAGTAAGTAGGTTTGGACTAGTTTTAATCGTGCATTATGACTAAAAGATACGTATAGTTCAACTAATGAAAAAAATAAATCAGGAAATAACTACTGTTCATAATAATAAAGATTCACCTCTGCAATTATTGATCATCTAAATAGCATTCAAATGCTAATAATTCATTATTGTGTTACAGTAAAAAATCAAACAATAATAGTAGACATATTCAGACATTTGTTAAAATATTTATTTCCTTAAACATCAAGCTTTCAACAATGTTTTTTACACGAAATTTATTCACAACTAGATACATATAATACATAATTCAGTAGAGTTCAACTATTTATTCAGTCAACTTGTGGAATTCAACTATTTAATCAGTAGATCTCTGACTATCTCTGAGCTACTAATTGAATCAGTAAACATTTCACTAATTCGAACTGAGAGAGTCCTGTATAAAATTCAATCACACCTCTGAAACCACTGATAAAATACGATGAACACAGAAGATAAATTCGAATTGAATATGACCAGTTTCAGTGAATATTTCGTTGGCATTCAACGTTGTCGCGCAGGGTAAAAAATCGTAGTCCAAAGCGAGCAACGTCGTTATTCTCTCGCGGCGGAAAAATTTTAATGGCCCGAAGGCGCGTTACAAAATTCTAATGGAATCGTGCCTAACTCCATATAATGTACACGATGTAAATATATGTGTATATATAACTGAGCTGGGTTACATAATATGCCGGCGTTGCTGACTAAGTTCGCGTAACCGAATATCCGAACGCTCGTTGTGAGGTCACAGAAACCGTTGAGCTTTAAGCATGTTGTACAATGTTGGAGCATAATAATCCACTGTTTTCAGAAAAAGAGGTTTTTAGGTCTTTGTTATTCAAGAATGGGATTTAAAAAAATGTTATTTATAAGGTAATCGGTGATCTTGAAAGAAGCTCAATTTGTTAAAAAGATTTTTTATAATCAAAGGTAATAGAATTGAAATGAATGAAATGAATTTAAAATCTGTATAAATTTTCTAGTAAAAATCAATAGGAAAAATATGTGATCTTTTTTAATATTTGATGTGCTGATTATTTATTCTCTCCATTTCAAGCACTTTTGCTTGAAGTATGTAGTGAGATACGAAAGTGAAATGGGACCGGATGCAAGACGTGTCACACATACCGGAAATGCGAAACCACCGAGTGACACAAGTCGCGTTTGTCCCATCTTCAAGTTTTGATAAAGCGATGGCAAACATTGAAAGACACTTAATTCATTACGTCAAAACAAGATTGTATTAAGTATTTCAGATGTGACATTTTCCCTAGAACGAATTCAATAATTATTTTACACAATTAATAAATAGAAATTTAGAAATTGGAGAAACAAATTTTTGAATCTACAATCTTGCAAAATGTCCTTTTAAACAATCACTGGTGCTTTGATATTCATGTTCGTTTTTGATTGAAATTATCTTGCCCTCAGAGTATGGTTGCATAAATTTTTTTCCTTATTGAGCTTGGAGTAGGACCCATATATTTGGCATAATGACTCTGGAGACGGCGAATGCTAAAGAGACAGAAGAGGAATATCGACCTCACGTAATAATGGTTATATAAGTGAAAGAGGGTCACGGCCAGCCAAAACTCATCGAGCCTCTCTGCCTTTCTCCTTTAGGTTTTCATTGTTTGTCAGGTGAACGAGTGAAGTGATTGGTAATCCGAAAATTCTGTATTTTGCAATAATTTTGAATAAATCATTTGATTTTGGCCAATTATTTGTATAAATTTATTGAAAAAATCGTAGAAATAATTTCCTTATCCCCTCATTTCATTAAACTTCATTATTATATACAGAATAAAACTAAAATAATTGATATCTATACTTCAATGAATATTTTATGTCTGATCGAGCGTCTGATATCATGTAAGAAGTAGGGTTATATATGACACTTTTTTTTTTTATTTTCGTCTAAAAAATAGCTCCAAAAGTATAGAGAATTCCATTTTGTTAACATTGTCCATATTTTCGTTAAAGATAAGAAATATTAAGAATTTTCCTTCGTTTCCTTGCAGGACTTGCAACGTCAAAGATATTTTCGAATATGAAATATTTAAGAAGCTTTTCGAATCGTTGTACATAAAGGAAGTTTTAATTTTTTTCTTTGGTCTTATTACAGGAGTTACAATCTTTCTTCTCAAGCAAATGACACTAATCAACATAAAAGAAACATTGTTAAAAAATATTCTTATATTATATATATATATATATATATTAATATATTATATATATATTTTTGAATTTATGTTTAACTAATCAAAACAGTCAATTTATATTATTATAAGTACCGAAAATTTTCAAACGATGTTAAACTTTTTTCCAGCATTCTTCCTTAATTTTTTTTCCTTTGCTGAATGCATTGAACTCGTTTCAATGTACTAGATTTTTATCTAACACTTTTTCGAATTGGGGCAAAAGACGCCCAAAGGATGACGCACTATCAAAAAAATTTCAAGATTACGTTTTATTGGTTCCAGTCCTCAGGGGTTTTCAGAAAAAAGGGAAAGTTCGTAGGATGAAACTTCTCAAATGAAAAAATGTTTACCCGAATTTCCTATCAAATAAATACATATATCTTATTATTTTTGTTTATAACTATGTTATGTGAACATTTTTTTAAAATATATTTGAATCATCATCAGATTAATTCATTATTTTAATTTCAATACACTATATTTTATTTTTCAATGTTGAAACCAATTAGTCACTGAGAGTGAAATTTCGTTCTTGATAATAAAAATTATTGTCGATAGACTTGTTCTTGAAAAATTCTTGTTCGACAAGGATTTTCATTATCAAAAACTATATTTTATTTTTCAATTATTGTATATATTTCTTTGAATTCGACTGATAAACATAATAATTGAAGTATTTTCATCAACAAGCTGACTGATTTGATAAAATTCATATATTGGTCTCCACGTGAATTTATGTGATCTAGAAACACCATTATGTCACTTAAAAAAACAATGAAAAACTAACTAAAGCAAAGTCATTTATCTGTTCGAATCCCACTTTCAATAGGTTTGCATACCAGATTTTAGGGTTTACAGTACGCCCTCCTAGATTTTTTCTCAGAAAAAAAATCCCTTTTCATCAGGGTGTTGAACCCATACCTCATAATCAGGAGCTTGGTATCCTGTCGACAAAACCATACAGCACACTGATTTTATTCAAATTGTATCCCATTATAACTTCCGGTTAAACTTGTGGGACAAACAAACTAATTATTTTTCGTAGAAATAACTGTTTTAGTTGAAAATCCTCTGATATTTTCCCTGGGATGAATTAAAGTGAAATGAAATTGGCATCGATCTCCCAGTCAAGTTGTTTATTTCAATTAAGTGTCGACGTTTCGATCCCCTTGTGTGGGATCTTTTTCAAGACTAATGAACTACAAAAAATGTACTTCTCCTCGATGTCGTCAAAATCTCATAAAAATTTTTCTGTATCTCATGATCGTAACTTTTTATATGTCATAACAATAAAAGTATATCATCGACGAGTAACTGTGTCAACGTAAAACTTAATAACGATTTACTCTTGATCGTGTTCACGACACTTCTAAAATTTTTTTAGTTACTTAAATTAGAGGTCCAAAATAAATTTTTTTTTGTAATTATTTTAATTGATATAAATAATTTCTCTCAAGTTGTGAAAGTTATTTACGGTATGGTGTAAAAGTTATCGATAATTATATAGATAATAAAAAAGTTCACTTTTTAGTTACATAGCAACATTTAAAAAAATATTTTTTCTAATGATTCAGAGTACACGGAATAATTAATTAAAAGAAAAAATATTGGAAATATGCTAATAGTTCAACAGCCAGTACGTTTTTATATTATTTCTGTTTCAATTTGTATAATTAATACGTTCTATTGATGGACTTGTTACTTATTTGAAAAAAAACACATGTAAAGTACAAATATCTGATAAACACTATACGAAACATGGTAGAACCATTATTCACCATAGGATATTATAAACTCAAATTTATCATAGTGATAATGATTAACTTATAATTTATTTTGTATTTTATTATAAAAACTTTCAGCATTGTAATTCGTAATTCATAGTGTTTTGAAGTAGCAAAAATTTCATGAATTTTGTAATTGAAACTCCATGGTATTTTTTATTAACATGACCAACATTAAAGGACATAAAAAAATTGCCAACGCCACTTTCCTAAATCGCACGAGATTGACTCAGCGCTCAAGATTTTGCGCAACGCGCCAAAAATTTGTCCGTACCGCGTTACATAAAATCGCGATCAATAAAAAGATCAAGGTCAGCCGCCGTGAAAAAAAATATCTTGGTCGTAATAACGTGTCGCCATACAAGAATATTTAAACGATCGAGAGCTGAGAAAAAAATGTAGAATTCAATTTTTGCTAGTGAAGAGTGAATTTCTTCAGTATGCAAAAGTCAAGGGCCATTTTTACAGCAAAAGTGTTGATATTAGACAATATTTTTTATATAAAATAATGAATCTTTTTTACGTTTCATGTGCTTTTAGTGATTTAATGATCGAAATACTGAACATCTGAAGATGTACAAAACAAATGTCTCAATAAAAATCATGTGTCGTGTGGAACATTCAATGATCCGAAAACCTGTGAACTGGAGATTCATGGGAATAAGCACTCTGGAACTTGCAACGTCTATAATTGTTATTTTTCTCACAAATCAAAGAAACAGTTCCATTAACGAGCGATAGAAACCGATAACTGAGATTACGGCACCGATCGGTCGTTGAACGAAGCCACGAGCTCGTTCGGTAAGGCCCAACCCCCGTATTTCATAACCACCGAAGCTGTTGGAAACACGTAACCTTTCATGCGCATTTCTATTGTCAGCCAAAGCAATGACGAAACTCAAAGAATACGTCTACATATCTTGAAATTCCCCAACCGAAAATTCCGTAGTGGAGACTGAAGGCAGGCTGACAGAAGAAAAATTTGGACTTGGTCTAGAGAAGTTGAGAGTATCTTCAGGGAATGTCCAATTCAAGAAATTTTTGAAGAAGTTTTGGCTCAACTCAATAAAACTACACATTCGTCGGAATCATCCTCTTCCTCTCTTGTTAATTAAATATCTATTCCTGTAAAAATTTTCCGTTTACAAAACAAACGCCTGGTTTCATGACGTTCAAATGTCCACCTGGAACTATGAGATATCGGCAATCAAGTACAATGTGTGCTTTCAAGTGCTTTATGCCTCCTAGGTGCGATTGCGTAACGCACGAGTACACCCATGATACTTTCACGTCAGATTTTTGCCGTCATTGTATTAAGCTGTAACCGTATTACACCATTTAGTCGCCACGCTCGCGTTTTATCGCCGTCTCGTATATCTTTTTACGTGAACGCGTAGGTGTATCATGGACATTCGCGATACGCTGTTATATCTCGTATTGTTGAGCCATTTTCATGTTGCGATGACGGTATCGAGTTTCATTGGACAAGTGTTGATTTCCAGTCAACGGAGAAAAATCAACGGCGCCAGTTGTTTTTCAACTTTTCTTGTGGGACTTTTTACGTATTTTAAACATGATCTTTTGACAGTTGGGTCATTATTTTCAAAATCAGTTTGATCGTCACTGACAAAATCATGGACTACTCTCAAATTTTTGATATAGATATGTAAACTAGTTTTAAAACATAAGTATTTTTTGTTTTGGGCTGAAAATTATTTTTTTTTTTTCGAGAAATTCAGATTTTAAATTAAGCTGTCGAATTCAAAGTAAGTTCACTTTTGTCGAAAACTTTTTTTAAAGTCTCAATTTCTCATCGTAAAATGAATGGATTTCAATCATTTTTGTTTAAAAACGTTCGAAATCGTATGAAATTTATGGATAATGAAATATAAATATTTCTCGTAGCGTTGTTGAATTGTTATCAGCGAAAATGAAAAAAGTGTAAACAATTTTTGAGTAAATCATTCTTCCCGATCTACTTTTATATAGTAGATTCAGAAGAATTTAGTATTCTTATTTCCTTTAATAATAATTTTCTAAATGAAAAATACATGCCAAATGTATTTTTTACTTTCATGTTATGATATCGTAGAAATCTAATGCAAAATTGAAGATCTTCGAATCCTATATTCACCAACGTGGAATTTTAAAGTTTATGACTATGGAGTAAAATAAATTTGGTTAATCTGCTGTTTGGCAACTTCGTGTAAAAACGAAAAATTGTTGAGTTATCAGATAGAAAACGACATAGAAAGGTGTAGAAGTAAATAAACAAGCTTGGTCGAGTGAAAAAAACAGTTAATGTATGTGAATATTACTGAAAAATAGTTTATAGAGATGAAGTGATTTTTGACGTTTGTGTTGAAAAATGTGCTTAATGTCGTTTGGAAATAGGGAATACTCGCGATATTTTCGATAAATAAACGCGCGTGAAACACAAAAAGTATATTTTTGTTCAATAAAAACAGGAAAAAAAAAAACGTGAAATTCGAGGTTGTGTAAGAGCTGTTAGAAACATGAATTCGATCACATTGGATTTCAGATATTTGAATTTCAAGGATTTAAGATTCTATATCCGATGCAGGGTTCTAGAGTGTTGAGTTTTAGAGAGTATGATTGAAGAATTGTTAACCCTACAACATTGTATATTTTCGGAAATGTCTGTTTAACCATGTATCAGCAACCTAAAAAGCATAAATTTAAAAATATGAAATCCAAGAATCTCTCTTTGGAAATTTGTGATCTTCGATTATTATGAATTATTTTAGAGAATTCTGAATAAGAAAATTATTATTATGAAAATTTATCTAAAAAATTATTTTAGAGAATTCAGTGGTCTAGTTTCGAATATTTCAAATTCTCTATTGTGTAGCCTTAAAGAGTCAAGATTATGAGAAATGTAAATGATGGCATATCAAAATAATTTATACACCATAGAGTCATAAACTTGAAAATTCCACATTTTTTAATATAAGATTCGAAGATATTGAATTTTGTGTTAGATTTCTACGATACCATAACTTAAAAATAAAAAATACATTTTTTATGTATTATTCATTCAGAAAATTATAAATTTGAAAAAATAAGAATAATATATTCTTCTTAATAGAATAATGTTATAGAATTATGTATTTTCAAATATCCATTTACCGAATTTGAAACAAATATAACCTACGAGTGGAAAATCATAAAGAGAATTCAATTATAAAAATTTTATATTCGACAATAAAAAAAATGTTACTTTAAAATTTTTTAGATACCAAATCTGAAACTTTCTTAGAATGTTCAAATCTTGAATTTTAAATTGCGTAATTTTATGATTATGAATCAGATTACACACTTCTAATAGTTTCAAATTCTAGAATATTCCTTTCTTGAAACTTCAGTTAGTTTATGAATCTACAAACTTGTAATCATTGATTTTAAAGTATGTGAAAAATATCGAAATTATTATATAAAAAATTAAATTTTAAACCGTTGTGTCACAAAGCTTAGAATTCTATCTATTGAATTGAAAGATCTTGATTTTCCAAGTATGAAATAATGTTAATATGTACAAATACAATAAGATAACTTTGTATTTTATAATTATGCCTCATTCATTAACAAAATTTTCAGTTTCAGCAAACAGGAATTATAATTATACAATAGAAAATTCTGGCATTCTAGATTTTACAATGTCGATTAGAAAAATCTCCTTCAAATTATACCAAATAATAAAAAAGTAAAAAAAAAAACAATTTAATAATTATAGAAAAACATTCATAAATTTTATGCTTCCTACTTGTACCTTGGAAATCAAAACTGCGGAATCACATATCATATTATGGAGAATTTCAGAAAATTTAGTTTCAAGAAGTCCAATTCTGGAGCTCTCTATCGCCCAATATATAGGATCCAAAATTGAATCATATTTAACTATGTATAATTTAACTATACATAAGATCCTAAATTTTGAAAACTTGTGTTTTTAGAATCAAAAATCTCACAACACACTTACCTATATAATGTTAAAATTCAAGAATATATTTTTTCATAAAATTTGATTGAGTGTGAATCTGCATACCTTAAACCTTTAATTTAAAAAAAGAGAATCCAAAAATGCTATGTTCAGGAATTTGGAATCCTGAATCGCTATAAATTATATTAAAAATTGTGAATTAAGTGACTTATAATGTAAAACTATAGTCTTATGAATGTTCAAGTCTCACATTCTAACATTTCAAATTTAAAAAGTAGAATTTTTTAATCTCAATCAAAAGAAGTATGAATTATAGAGCATAATAATAAAATTTCGAACAATTAAGTTACAAACTTTATGATCCTGCATAGTAGAGTACAATCTCGAGGATCTTGAATTTCTAATCATAGAATCCTGAAAATGTGAAACATGAGAATATTATTTTTCACGAATGTATTTCATTAATTCACAAACTTTACGATTGAATTATGATAATGTAGAATCGCGAATGACAGTGTTGAAAATTTCAATTTTTCGACATTGCAGATAGTATAAAAAAAAAATGATATGAAACGTAATACATTCCAAATTTTTTACATTTTACACGATTTTAACAATGTTACAAAAAGTGCAACAAAAAGCGAGCAAAAATTACTTCTTAATTCCGCAATGAAATATTTTATTGTAATGATGACTAACTTTTTCAAGAATCTGTATGGTTTCAGAAATATCTGCAGCGATAAATTAACTTTTTCACGTGACAGAAATATTTTCTGCCAAAATAACTCCCAAAAACTCAACATATCAACCCATTTACAGACTGACCTCTTTGCTGAAGCAGTATTTTATTTCGAATTATGATCCCAAACCTCGTGCACCCATTTACATTGTAACTACACTGTGACCTACATAAATAGAATAGCAGAAATTGCATCATACGTAAACTTGCAGTTCGATATACCCTAAAATGGGTATTTCCTCCGCAGGGGCATTGCCAAGTCATCTATGTACGTGACGCAAGCTCGCATTCGCAATGTAACAACCTCTGGAATTCTAGTAATTTTCTGGGCAGCGCCGATATGGACTGACATTTAAGCGCAACCGCACAGATTATTATCAGTAGTCACTGTTAAATCAACGAGATCATCGGCAACTAATTTGCACATTGGAAAAACCAATCACAAATATGTTCCCCTCCATAAAAACTCATTTTCCCAGTCCAAAACTGAATAATTCATGATACTCAGTCCCACAAAAATTACGTAATCGAACGCCAGGAACGTCGAAATATCCGAAACCTATTTATTCCATTCCATGGATAAAAAAACTTCTCATTCCACGATTTGTAAGGGTTTTGCAAAGGTTCTTACATGAACAAAACGTCTTATTGGAAATTTTTTCAGTCCCTGCAATTCCGACATTTCAAAAACGATGTGCTCAGCCGATTGCTTTGTTGAGCTTTGAAAAAGTGTCGTAAAATCCGGCTCATGAAGAGAGAAAAGCAACGACCGAGAGCACGCGAGATAGCGTCGAATCGATGAATTCACGGCCGTGTCAATTCTTACGTAAGCAAAAAGCGCCCGCCAGGACGTTGCCTCGGGGCATCCTTGAAGACACAAAGATCCCGAGCGATTAAGATTTCGCGATTGCGGGCAACGATGTAATAATCGCCGCTTGCAAAATATCCTTCGGCATTTTTTTCTTTGTTCTCCGCTCTCTTCTGCACCCTATTGAAATCGAGAGTCGTTGAGAAAATGGATCGATGCTCGGATGATTGACGTGCTATCAATAAATTTTATGGAAGTGGTTATGGTTAAACAAACCCGTGCACAGAAACCTGTTTATGGGGGGGGGGGGGGGTCAAGTTTGATGTTGTACTAGTAGGATAACATGCAATTGAACTAATTTGACTCGAGAGTACATGGTCAATTCATGGTAATGTAGATAATAAATGTACAATAAAAAAGTAACTAAATAAATTGATTAATCAATCAAAAATCAAATATATAAGGCAATATCAAAACATCGTTTGTTTTCAACAGATTTAACACAAGCAACTCGATAATTACAGATACACGATTGCGAAAAACACGTAATCATTTCTTTTTCAGATTTAGATGTGTAACGAATGCATAATAAATAAAAAAAGAAACACTTTTTATGCTACAATATAAACATATTTTATGATTTAAAGGGTTATACACCTTTTTTAAGGATGGTTTGGATTATTTTTGATGTATATAGCACAAAATTTTTATAAATAGAAGTTATATTATTGTGATATAGTATTGTCAACTTTAATATGCAAACATTATTTGATGAAAATAATATCAACAAATGGTGGAGATTTGGCCCTTTCCGAACTTTTTTTTAGGAGGCTTGCAGTGACTGCAATGCAAATACAATAAGTCAACTGAAATTGTAATATCCAAAAACGTTAAATTTTTTAGTGTAATGATAACGTAACGCGTTACATTAATTAACAAGTAAGGATAACAAGAACGAGAACCTTTTTTTATGATAACGAGTATTGAAAATCGTGTTATTCATTTCACATCTGCCTCATCAAGTTTTTAGAACGATTTCTAACTTTTTAAGTAATTTTTTGAAATGTTGCATCACCACATATATTAACAGTTAATCTAGAGATATAGAATTAGGTAATCTCTTTGTTACCGTTAGGAATCAATTCTTATTATCTGTGCGACGTAATCTTTTCTATTTTCTATTTCGAAACTGATGTACATTTCGATTTCCACCTTTTTTTTTTGTCAATACCGTTACGCACCGTTACGTGAACTAGATTATTAGAAGTGTATAAATACTTCCCGAAATTTCCAAAAATCGGAAGAGACTCGAGCACGAAAGAGTGTAGTTGTACACAATAAACAGTTGAAATAAGGAATTCTTGGTTCAATTTTCTTACCACCGGGGAATCTAACATAAAATCTGGCGACGAGGATCTGGGATAGTCCAGCTTATCTACCACCTGGAAAAGCTGCAACATCGTTGCGAGAGGACTACCAACAACCCGAAGGCTACTACTTCCTGGCGTACAGCTGAATTTGAGGCACGTTTGGCGCATATCCTGAGTTCCTGGCCAGGCCCTGACACACGCCCCTAGCAGCCAGTCCTGACGACGACGGAGCATTACCGAGGAATAGCAACCCTCGTCCTGTTCGACTTCAGGCGGTCAACGGAGTAAGCCGAATCTCAACTATTTGATGTCCTGGCAATTCACCGCGGAGCAGCGCCCACGGTCCGGCATCAAAGTGAATACACGACTGTTCTATTAGGGAACCGCACTTCTTTCACTCGATCCTTCTCAAAAATAATTCTTCATTCCTACCTTTTCCTACGTCCAAATCTTTAATAGGTAGTGAATCAAACTCTTACCAAATTCTGAATTTATAGTAAGTGGGAAATCAAAAAGAAAAGGAATTTTTGTCGCAAATCTCGTTTTAGCGGATATTATTATTCAATTCTCGATTAGTTTCGTATCGATTCCAGAAGTGCTTCATTATCTTGCGAAATGCCGAATACCGTGAATACTGGAATAGATTCTACAGAACCTCAATTCAAAATAGAATTTTTGATTAGACTGATCACTGATAAATTTGATGGTGACCGGTTCAAGGTCAGGAGCTTCGTCAAACAGGTTGATGCAGTTTTTTAATTGGCCCACGAGAGTCAAAAAGTTGCCCTTTTACTCTATGTCAAAAGTCTCATTATCGGCAAAGCCCGAGAACAGGTAGATGTTCACTGTAATTTGACGACTTGGAAAGATATCTCGGGATTATTGTTGAAATTATATTTGGATAAGAAAACAATCGATCAGCTTCTCGAGGAGTTGCATATGATGAGACAGAATAATAATGAGAATATTACCTCCTATTATCAAAGATTAGAAGATTTATCGTCGAAGATTCTGGGGATCATTCATAGTTCGAATGGTGACGCCAAAGATCTTCCAGGCAGGATTTCAATGGTCACGCAGATGACTTTAAATCGTTTTGTTTACCACACTCATCCTCAGATTTCTCAAATGTTGAGATATCGTGAGTTTGAAACGATAAGCGAAGCATTTACAGCCGCTGTGATCGAAGAAAAATCTTTAAAATTGAATTATGGTAATCTTCAGAAGACAAGGAAATGTACGATCTGTGGTCGTAGTGGTCATTATGCTGACCAGTGCTTCCACAATAAAAACCGCAGAAATTCGCAGGAAAATTCGCAACGTAATCAGAATCGGTCAAAATTTCATTTTAGATCGAATTCAGGTTTGGACTTGAGAAATTCAGGTTTTTCAGACCTGCAGTGCTTTTATTGCAAAAAAATTGGTCACAAAATTGACCAATGTCGAAAACGCGTATGGGTAAATCGAAATCAAGCGCGAGATCAGGATGCGAATCGAAAATCTTATTCAAATTCAAAAACGAACGATGGCCAAAATACTGGTGTTCATTTTTATGAGGGCAATTTTCTCGAAGCGGGTCTCCAGTCAGATCCACCAAATCAGGAGTAATTTATGACGGAAGTTTTCAGATGAATTTATCACATACAGGGATTTTTGTAGAGACTAATGATTTGACTTATGTTCTTTTCCATTGGAAGAAATCAAGATCGCCTGATAAAATTTTGAAGCTTTTAGTTGACACAGGAGCTTCCATGTCTTTGATCCATAATTATAAAATTTCCAATGATCAAGTTGTAACTCTGAACGGAATAGCTCCTAATGCACCGACTCGAACTTTTGGAGATACGGAGTTGACTTTGGAAATTCACGATCACTCAGTAGTGGCGAAATTTTAACGTATAAATTCATTAACAAATATTCCATTTGACGGAATAATTGGTCATGAATTTTTCAGGACACAAAGGTCCGTGATAGATTATGAGAAGGCCACTTTTTCGATAAAATTAATTCCTTTCTCTATTTCCCTTCAGAGAAACACATCCCAGTACTCGGAATCTCAAATTTTTCTCAATGCACGTTCTGAGACAGTCGTGCGCGTAAAAATTCGAAATCCAGAACATTTTCAGAACGGAATAGTTCATTCGCAGAGAATTCACAATGATAAGGATTTGTTAATGCCGAATTCAATCGTAAGAATTTTGCTAAGCGATGAAGCTCTCATTACTATCATAAATCGATCGAGTGTACGTAAATCTATTCCAAAACCTTGCATCGACGTGGACTCAATTCCAAAGAGCATGAATATTTTTGAACTGACAGAAAATCCGAAAGATGAGGAAGAGAGAGTAGATCAATTGATGAAAAGCCTTTGACTAGACCACATTAATTCAATTGAGCACAAGAACGCTATTTCAGATATTTGTAAAGATTATCATGACATTTTTCACCTTCCAATGGACGGTTTTACTTCAACGACGGCTGGGACAGCAAACATAAAAAGGTCTGACGATACTCCTATACACTCAAGATCTTATCGCTATCCAGAGGTGCATAAGAATGAGGTTCGAAAACAAATAGATAAAATGTTCAAACAGGGTATCATTACACCGTCAACTAGCCCATGGTCGAGTCCCTTGTGGGTCGTAACGAAAAAACTTGACGCCTCAGGTGAGAGGACATGGAGAATAGTTATAGATTATAGGAAGTTGAATGAGAAGACAATTAGTGACGCCTACCCATTGCCGAATATCGAAGATATTCTGGATCAGTTAGGACGCGCAGAGTATTTCGCGACATTAGATCTCGCTAGTGGATTTCATCAGATCCCTATGAATAGCGAAGATGCTCCTAAGACCGGTTTTTCGACTTCTGACGGGCATTATCAGTTTGAAAGAATGCCTTTCGGCTTAAAGAATGCCCCTGCTATTTTTCAGAGAGTGATGAACAATGTTTTAATCGGGCTTAATAACACTCAATGTTTTGTTTACCTGGACGACATCGTCATTTATGGATCTAACATCGGTGAGTATAATGAGAAATTAAGAAATGTTTTTTCAAGATTACGTGAGCATATTTTGAAATTACAAATTGACAAATGCGAATTTTTGAAAGAGTCATGTTATTATCTTGGACACATGATTACGAAAGATGGCGTAAAACCAAATCCGGACAAGATCAAGGCAATCAGTCTTCTTTCCCCACCAAAGAACGCAAAGGAAATCAAGATGTTTCTCGGAATGACGGGATATTATCGGAAATTTATTCGCGACTTTTCAACCATAGCGAAACCCTTGACTCTTTTATTGAAAAAGGACGCTGTTTTCAATTGGCGAGAAGAACAGCAACGAGCTTTCGAAAATTTAAAAGAAAAACTGTGCACTGAGCCTTTACTGCAATATCCTGATTTCAGTCAACGTTTTACTCTTACGACAGATGCTTCGAACGTCGGTATTGGTGGAATTTTATCTCAAATTAAAGAAGGCAAGGATTTACCAGTTGCATTTTACTCGAGAACTTTGAATGAAACCGAACAGAACTATTCCACTACAGAAAAGGAATTATGGGCTATTTTGAATTCAATGGAACATTTTCGTCCATATTTATATGGATGTGAATTTGATGTTTTAATGGATCACAGACCGCTTCAGTGGCTTTTCAATTGCTCAAACCCAACCTCGAAATTGGTGAGATGGCGATTACGACTTAGTGATTAAATACAAACCTGGTCGAGTTAACAGCAACGCTGACGGACTTTCTAGACTACCCCTTGAAAAGGACGAACTGAAAATTGACATAAATCACATTACGGTCGGAAATGATCCAAAATACGCTGATTTTATCAAATTTCATTTCATGAATCGCGACGTAATTGAATTTGAAAAGGAGAATGTGCAACTTTCAAAATTACGAAAAAATATTGTCCTAATATGGTCCCAGGACCTTGACGAAAGCAATCAGTTCGCAGAATACATTCAAGAGAATTTTGATTTGACAAATTTAAAGCCAGGAATCAATGAAGTCGCAAAGATAAAATCTAAAGATCAGACTATTTTCTTACTTTTTGCCAAGAATCTACATCATGACAAACTCGAATATAAAGATATTTTTAAGATTCTTATCGTTCTTAAAGATCTTGTCAAGACAAATAGCTTCATTTTTGTTACACCAGCAAAAGATACAAACATCAAACAAAGCCGACTCAATGAAATGATAAGGTTTATATTTCCAAAGAATGACATCAAATTACTGGAACAAGTTAGGATCATTCCCAAAACTCGTGAGGAAATTGAAACAATACTGAAGAAAAATCATGATAATAAACTAGCAGGACATTCAGGATTTAATAGGACTTATGCAAGGATAAAGGAGAGAGATTTTACTGGGCAACAATGAAAAGTGACATAAGAGAATACATCAAGACTTGTCACTCTTGTCAGATTAACAAGACGAATTTCAATCCTATTAGACAACCGATGGAAATCACTTCGACTGCTGAGCTGCCTTTCGAACGACTTGCAATTGACATTGTAGGACCGTTGACTCTTACTGAATCTGGGAAAAGATTTATCATGACGGCAAAAGATGACTTGACAAATTGTTCCTTTGCTTACCCTATCGAAAATCACGAGGCGATAACTGTTGCTAAGACGCTCACGCATGTTTTTACGACCTTTGGAATTCCTAAGACGTTTCTCACTGACCAGGGGACTGATTTTATGTCAAACTTGATAAAAGAATTGAGTAAATTATTCAAATGCAAGCATATTTCAACGACACCTTATCATCCCCAATCAAATGGTGCACTTGAACGGTCACACTTGACGTTGAAAGATTATCTCAAGCATTATATCAAGCCGAACCAGAGCGATTGGGATGAATATGTACCTTTCGCTATGTTTAGTTATAACACGTCGGTGCATAAGTCAACGGGATATACTCCGTATGAGTTGTTGTTTGGTAGAAAGGCTTATTTACCGTCATCGATAACCCAAGATCCAAAGATTCTTTACACCTATGACGATTACGTGAAATCCCTTCAATACAGACTTAATGTCACATTCAAAATCGCACGCGAGAACATTGCTATTTCGAAACGAAGGAGTAAAGAGAATTATGATAAGAAATCCAACCCTCTTAAATTTGAAATTGGCGATCGTGTATTGATTTTACAAAAGGGTAATTTACCGGGGAAATCGAAGAAATTGTGTTCTCAGTACATTGGACCATACTCTATTACCAAGGTTTTTGATAATCAGACTGTCGAGATTCAAATCGGAAAGAAGATGAAGAGATATCATACTAATTTTTTGAAACGTTCTTTTTCAGATGAGAATCACTGCAATTTTATCCTTAATTGTCCTTAGCTCTTTCCAGTCATGTTTATCTATTTCTCATTATCGAATTTCCCCTATCGATTCAGGAAGTGGGATTTTTTACCATAAATTGGGAACAGCATCTATTTCAAATTCTAAACTTACGCTTCTGAGTCATCTGAATGTTTCACATTTAAGCAAGGCTAATGAGATTTTGGGTTTGCATCTGAACTCGCTGCATACATTTTGTATCGATTTTCGTCGGGATTTTCATGGCGGAAATCACAGTTTCGCGCATTTTGGTTGTACACGTACTTTGCAATCTCTTATTGAAGATTATCAGAATATTGGAGAAAGGAGGAGAATTCTTCAGGAATTAATGTCAAAACGACATGTAGTTAGCAAACGCGGATTGTTCAATAGCGTTTCGTATTTATTGAACTGGGTTTTTGGTGTACCCGATGCTGACGACGCGGAGTTTTATTCGGACAGTATTAAGACTTTACTTAATGATAACGGGCAAATCAAAACATTGATGAAATCACAAGTGTAGATAATGACGAGCACCATCAAACAATTCAATGAATCAGCTATGTCTCTTAAAAATCAAGAGGAAATTCTTAATAATAATGCTAAGCAGATGAATATATTCATGGCAGAAACAAACAGGCATATCACTAGATTTGAGCAGGAATCAATTATTATGCAGGAAATGTTTATCTTGGAATCAATGAGTAATCGAGTTTTGAAAAGTTACGATGAGTATATCGAAGCAATAATATGAGCTCAAAAAGGAATTATTTCATCAACAATAATTAGTCCTCAAGTATTAATCGATGAATTGAAAGAATAAAAAGGAGAATATAACCTTTTGATCAATCCAGAAAAAACGAATATAATGGATATTTATTCTGTAATGAACTTGAACATTCTATTTACCGAAGACAATATTATTTTTTCTATAATGATTCCTTTAATTTCAAAAATGGATTACGATCTTTATCAGCTAATCCCACTGCCAATCGAGCACCAAAATACTAGCCTATATTCCTACATCCAACCGAAGTTTCCATTTTTATTATTTTCCTGGAACAAAACTCATTCCACATCCCTCTCAAAATTGGAAGAATGCTGCGAATTCCAACCGGAACAGTTCGTGTGCTTTCACGTTCAAACAAATAGGAGTACTGATGATGCCAGTTGCGAGATAAGACTACTGAATCCGCACATCCGCACACTTCCGAAGGACTGTGAAATTTCAACAATCAAGGCCGAGTTCGAGACATGGCATTACTTGGACAACAACCATTGGATTTATGTTTTGAAAAATCCTATCGTTCTTACGATATTTTGTGAATCAAAAGTAGCTACTGATGTTAATCTAAATGGAACGGGAATTTTAAGTTTAAGTAGCGTATGTAAAGGATATACTAGTTTATATACATTAGAACCCAGAAATTTCAACGATGAGAATATTTCATATTTTATTCCTACACCTAATATAGTGGATAATGATTTATGCATAAGAATTTCGAAGACAGAATCATACACGGCGAGAACTCTAAGTCCAGTTCAGTTGAAGAATATTGATTTGAATGAACTTAAATTTGCTTCAAAAAAACTCAATGATTTAGATCAAGTTTTGACGCATCAACTTGATCATCCTTTCATAATTAATCATATAAAGTGGTACACAATCGCACTCAGTATAATCAGTACTATTGTTATGTCTTTCATGTTGTACCACTGTCTATGTTATTTTTCCATTTTCCGAGTTCTGAATAGATTATTTTGTAGGCATACTAATGCATCAACGGGAGAAATCGTGCGTCCTATGATTTGTAATTACGTTAGTTGTAATTTTGACTCGACGACCGAATCTGATACATATATCTCTTAATCTGAATCACGGATTCCTAAAAGACGACGAAATTCTGTTTTGACTAATGTAGCGATTAAAGAGGAAGAAGAAGAGGAGGATACTCACATCAATGAAACAATAGGACTTAAACTTCGCCGAAGTACGACTCCAATTTGATGTAATAATTCTACACAAAATTTTACAATTTTGCGTTTTAAAGGGGGAGGTGTTGCATCACCACATATATTAACAGTCAATCTAGAGATATAGAATTAGGTCATCTCTTGGTTACCGTTAGGAATCAATTCTTATTATCTGTGCGACGTAATCTTTTATATTTTCTATTTCGATACTGATGTACATTTCGATTTCCACCTTTTTTTTTTTGTCAATACCGTTACGCACCGTTACGTGAACTAGATTATTAGGAGTATATAAATACTTCCCAAAATTTCCAAAAATTAGAAGAGACTCGAGCACGAAAGAGTGTAAGTGTACAAAATAAACAGTTGAAATAAGGAATTCCTGGTTCAATTTTCTTACCGCCGGGGAATCTAACAGAAACTTAGATATGAGTAATTTTTTAACTTCCTTGTTCTCAGATAAAAATTGTATGATTTAATATTATAAGATGGAGCAGAGTGATATATTAGTAATTTAAGTACGAATATTGACAAAGAGTATGATGTTTTTTACTTTTCATTAGAAATTTTAACAATTCTAGCAATAAATTCTTGAAATCTGCATATAAATACACGAAAATACTGAAAACCTTAGTTCTTAAAATTTATAGCAGGATCCCTTAAATCTGTAGATTATGCTAGAAAACCTTACGTAATTTAATGAATACAGAAAAAAAATGAAACATAAAAAATACTAGATATTATTTACTTTTTTTAAAAAAGCTATTAGATTCTCAAAAAATATTAAGGACACTCTAAATCTATAAAGAAACTGTTTTCTGCAACATCGATCAAAATGCTGCAAATGTTTCAAACTTTCAATTCTGGGAAGTTTAATTCTTGAAATTCAAACGGGTATCTTTGAAAAAACCTTAAAATTTTTCAACATTCTATAAATACTAGGCAATACAAAAAGAAAATACATCCATAGAAAATACAAGTATATCTATTGAATATTAAAAATCTATACAACTTTTAAAACTAGAGTATCGAATTCCTTAAATTGATACAGAAATATACAAGAAAACTGAACAAACCTTCGATTCGTAGAAAAACTGATGAAATACGGAGGATACTGAAAGAAAGAAAACCTGTTTTCTGAAAAATTCTTTTGGAATGTGAAAAATTTATCGAACTTGACATTTTAGAGCTCGAAATTCTCGAAATCAATGTATAAAAATTTATATCAAAATACTTAAAGTATAAAAAAAGACTAGAAAAACCTGCAATATTGTATGCATCCTAAAAAAAACGCATAGTTTCCGAAATACTGAAGAATCCTTCAAATCGTATGAAAGAGAAGAAATACGAAAATTACTGGAAGAAATAAATATCTATTGAGACACTGGTTTCTGAAAAATCCTTTGAATACGTCAAATCTCATAAACTCTAAATTTTACAGTTCGAAATTCTCGGAATCAATAACAATTTAATGAAAATGCTAGAAATACATAAAAATACTAAAAAATCCTGTAACATTTTATAGATCTTGAAAAATACGAATCGTTTCAGAAATACTAAACAATCCTTTAAATCGTAGATGATATATACGAAAAATACCAAAAGAAAATAAAAATCTCTTCAGACGATGTTTTCTGAAAAATATCATACAATGCAAGATATACAAATTTATATCAAAACGAAAAAACCAATAATAGAAGCATTTCATCGAAATCGTTTGAAAAGTCTCGTTGGGGGGGGGGGGGAGTTCTAACCCTCAACCCCCCCCCCCCTCGTCCGCACGGTCCTGTGGTTCAAAAAATGTACAAGATGTTAATCAAAAATCAAAGGTTGCAAATTATATCATTTAAATGAACTTCTTTGCAGAAATTTTTCAATCGTCCAACTATTCCAGACTTTACTCTTCCAAGAACACAAAGAAAAAGCTCGTAAAGAAATTCCAAATGCTCCGAAACTTCGTTCCCAGTACAATGAAAGGACCCCGATAATCATAATCATGTTACGCAATGAAAAAGGACAGTTACATAAACAATTAGGCGCGCGAGACGAGGACGGTAGAAAAAGATCTCGTAATACCCGCGGCAGACGACGATTGTTATGTAAACGAGGGCTCTGCACAATGTGATACACAAATTGGTCGAGAGCCCCGAAGATCATTATGCAATGTGCATTCAACGGCGATACTCTTAATCAACGAAATCAAGAAAGGTCGTCAAAAGAACGTGCCTCAATACTCCAAGACTAACAACTAATTCAATATACCAATCGCATGATAATTCCGTCGCTCCAAAAGACAATGAACATGATTGTTGCTTTATTGCACTTTTCTTCCATGATCTGGAATCGTATTGGTTATGTAGCAGCTGATAACGTGGATAAATGTGTTGTTGGGAAAAATAAATGAATTTTTCGTAGCAGAATCTATGTAAATCAGTTTCAGAATATATGAGGGAATAGTTGGTATGTATTTTTCTTTTCTTTATTGAGTACATATTTCGATCAACGATGTTAGTTTTCTTGTCCATAAAGATACCTCCTAGAAATGATCGAACGTTTTAACAAAAAAAGAAATCGCACATATTATCATTATCATCTCCGTCAGTTCGAATCAGTAAAATTTTTACTAATTCAATTAGTAGGTCATAGAAAGTCAGATATCTACTGATGAATTAGTAGAATTTGAATGCTATTAAGGTAATCAATAATTGCCGTGGTAAATATTTATTATTATGAACAGTAACTAATAACTAAAGTATTAGTAAAAATTTACTTTTTGATTAGTTGAACTATACTTATAATATACAATACATTATATATTATACATTATTATATATAATATCATTATGTAATATTATATAATAATATATAATATCATTATACATATATAATACCAAATAAGTGCTGTAACATTCTTTCTGTTTCATTCACGAAAAATTATGTTAATCATAATAGAAATGCTTATATATTCCGAATCAATATAATGGTTTGTTAATAATGATAGCACGTTCATTCAAAAAAGTTTCAAAACAATTGATTAAAATTAATAATATTTTCCAAAGTGTATGGGACTTCACTTTAGCAAATAAAAATATATCGAAGTTCATAAGAAGTATAAATTAATTATGTACAAATTATTTTATTAATCTAAATAATTATAGTTATATGTTAAATAATTATCTTACGTAAAATTGTGTTTGATTTCAGAATGGGATTCATAAAATAACATCAATCTTGTTTAATTAAGTATCCTGTAAGTAATATCATTATTTTGGGGGTTTCAAATTAATGAGTTTTTCAAACATGAATAAAATAAAAAATGTTATAAAATCAACAAGCAGCTTTTGGCTATTTATTATACAGAATGTAAAGAAAAATCTGATATTGTTGGCCTTTTCATGTTTATAAGTATGAAAATGACAAGTGCAAACTCAAGCCCGCATTTTAAAAGTTATTCCATGACTGACATGATGAGTAAACCTGAAACAGAGAAATTACAACTAGATTCACGAACAACAGTCTTGTTTCTACAGCAAATGAGAAAATATTGGATGCTCAAATTTCGAATTTCAATTCGATGACTTGTATACTTTCCATAAAAAATCAAAGTGCCGACATGAAAAGTATTCAAAACTATCGAGTTTGAATTTAATATTCGACCATCGAATATTACTATAAACGATAAGTAAATACAAATAAACTAAAAATTCGAAATTGATTGAAAAATAGTACGGAAAAATTATAAAAATTTTCATCCAAAATAAATACTTGTATAGATAATATCTTATGTTTTATTTATTATTATTGTTTATTTGAAAAAAATGTAGAAAAATTATGTATTTAAGATATATTTATGGGTAAAAAAGGTACGCAATAAAAAAATGTTGTATAAAAAGGTTTTTTATGAATAAAACATCTACTGCTCCGTGTTCATATTTTTCAAAAGTTCCCAATGATTGATCTCTCGGAGCCAATAAAGTGTAAATAATGAAAACTTCACCATTCTATTCCTTTCTCTATATTTCGGCTAAAAATTTCAGCCCTCTTCAGGAGATCTATCAACAAAAATTATAAATTCTTTTTTAACCCTTAACAATAATAAAAACCATACAACTCTCATTATAAAAAAACACTCACATAAAAATAAATAACAAAATCTATCCGAACCAACTTGGTTGTAGTGCGCCCCTCTCCATATTCCTTTTAATAAATTCAAACCTAAACATATAAATTTGACTATTCTATAACCAACATAATAAATAAATAAATATTTTCTAAATTTCTTCAAATTTCTTCTTTCTTGAAATTTTTAGCCGAAATATTGAGAAAGGAAAAGAATGGTGAAGTATTAATTATTTACACCTTATTGGCTCCGAGGGATCAATCATTGGGAACTTTTGTAATTTATGAATATATGTATAAGAACAAAGGGAAATATATGAACATAAAACTAAATTCATAAGGCACTGATAAAGTTGGAATTAACTGTTTCTTATCTTATTCAATATCTTAACTTAAGTCTGCAGAAGTATTTTCAGCTATTTTCAAAAGTTTTGGAAATTCTTCGATTGTCACTTTTAATTTTCCAGGTAATATCTCGATTTAATATACTTGAATTCCACAAAGTTTACTGAAGATTTCAGAAACAGTCTCTCAATATATTGATGTTTTTTGTTTTGTCAAAATGAAATCAACTAGAAGAGACTGAGGATTCATTAAAAAGCTCTAAGAATTTGTGAAGTTTGCGAAACGAAATCGTCTTACTAAAAAAATGTGTAACCTAGAAAATTTTTAACAAGTTTATTTAAATTTAAATCGCATTCATTAGTTTTTGTAATAATAATAAGGGATGTTTTCGAATATTACAAAATTTTTATCTACTATTGATTTTATTTATTTTTCACTTCTGTTTATTTGAAAAAAACCTCCCTCGAGAAAACTTACCATGATTTTTTGCCTTGTATAGTAACTTTGTAGTAATAAATAATATTCCCAAAGAATCTTCACAAAATTAACCCAAAATTTAGGGCACAAAGGAATTTATTTGTACGTTTATTATAGCAAAAAGTTTTCATTTTCTTATTTAAGTACTGGTGTATTTGGTGTTTAAGTATTGGTATTATTGTAATTTTTATTTCATTCTTATTGCTAAGATTAAATCCTCAGTTTATATTTTACCTGACAATTCCAAATCTGTTTACTTCTATTTGCATTATTTTACTGTCAACATCATCTTATTAAATACAGCTACCCCAAACTCAATCCAAACCTTCAAACCTCGAAAAAAAATAAAAATCGTCTTCCAACCCTTTTCAGACCGCCAAAAACACGGAATTCTCGAATGTCCGAAACAGGGTCGAAGCCGACGAAAGCCCGTTATAATAAATCTCCCTCGGGTCATTCAGCAGTCTCTAATTCTCCGTGCAATTCTCACGCAACGATAAGTGTTGCAGGCATGAATCGACTCCTTACGTAATTCAGCGCATAAAAGGATATTTATCATTTAATATCGGTTTTAGCGGTAAATATGAGCAATCACCAATTACTCAGAATCGAAATCGATTATCGAGTCGTCCACAAAGAGTTGCATTATCTGAAGAACGTGGCTGCAGGAGCCGAGAATTTTGAGTTATCATTCTATTGTCACTCGGTATCAATCTTCGTATTCATTAACCGGCGTTATTGCACAACCAAGTTAAACTATTGCCAAACAATGGAGTATATCGCGGGTCGCTGTAGTGGGAGCAGTCGCCTTATGCAAGCGTTACATACATTTGGTTACATTACTGCTATTATATAAGGATAGATCATGGGAAGAAAAGAAGTGCATTATTATATTGTTCTAAATCGGTGTAATTAAGAACGCTTTTCTTGCATCAAACGCCATTTTTGTTTATTTTGAGATCGAGGGGATATGCAGAGGAGAATTTATTTACTTAACGTTTCTTCGAATATGGTTACAGCACTTAGGTTGGAATTATGCGAATTGATGATTAATGGATATTGACGATGTATATATGTAGATGATCAGACTGGATGATGTAAAGTGACGATATCTGGATTTTGATAGTGTTCGCTGAATAAGTTTCGATTTTTTTATACGTAAGAATTTGCAGATGTAGTTTAGAATCGTATTATTTATATAAAAATGAATAATCATTATTTTGTCTACTATTTGTTTAATCACACGAGAAACTGAAAATTCAATCGATTCGTTTTAAATAAATGGACTCATGAACTATATTCTTGTAGAATCATTTTTTAATTGTACTATGTAAAACTAGGTCATCCTTTGATAATATTGCAAAACATTAAAAAAATTTTTCAGCTATGTCAATCAGCATGCAGATTTGCTGACGCCCTCCGCCCCCCATTGTGTGGCCAGCGAGGGCGTTTTTTACGCGCCTGTAGTCATTAAAAATACATTCGTTTATAAATATGTTTATATATCATTACAAAATTGTGATAAAATCGATATCGAATCAAAATTGAATATTTTACAAATAAATGTATGGTTTCTTGAAAAAATATAGATAAATTAGGAAAAAATATTTTGAAATTTTATGTAAGGAGATGAGCCATGTATCACGATTGTTATAGATTATTACGATTGATATATTATTATTATTATTATTATTATTATTATTATAAGATATACAATTTAGATGAAATATTGTATTAAAAAAATAGATGTTCGAAATCATAAATATAAATGATGGAAAATATATATACAATCTTTTATATAAATGAACATATCTACATAATCATAAAATAGAAAATAAATAACTGTTTTGTAAAAGCATTGAAGAATTTATTAGAGAATATGATTATAAAATCTGTATGTTTTCTAAAAAATCATGGGAATTACTAGTTTGTCTCATTTTTTATCAAATTTGATCAAAAATACAGAATATCGAACATTTTATTTTATATGTCATTCAAATAAAATTACTTTTATGATTAAAAAAATAGATGCTTCACGTTATTTTGTTCATTTAAACGATTCAATGCAGGTTCATTCTCAAAAAGCATAGAATTGGTAGTTTGTTTTATTTTTTGTGAAAATTGTTCAAAAATATACTGCTTTAAATAAAAAAACAAAAAAAAAAAAAAACAAAAAAAGACTGAAATACTCCCTCCTGGGTTAAAATAATTGCGAAATCATCAAAGAAGAAACCGATAATCACTAAAAATCAGAAATAACAAGAAATTATAGGAAAATTATGAGAAAATTCTAAATTTGTTACAATCAAATTTCTCTAAAAAATTACTCATGACTTTCAAATCGTCACAAATTACTCAACGACATTATCAATTATGAAATCATTGAAAATAATATACATGGAACATTAGAATATAATTTGAAATCTTAAATACGAATGATGGAAAATTTAACCATTTGAGTCACTATAAATGAATTTTTCATCTTTCATATGGATGGGCATATACATCGTTAAAAAATATAAAATAAATGACCGGTTTGTTAGTGATTTAGAGGAATAATTAGAGTATTCAGTATGTATAACTCCTGAAAAATCATAGGAATTTGAGGTTTGTCTCATTTTTTGATCAAATTTGATCATAAATACAGAGTACTAAATTATTTTATTTTCTATATTATTCAAATGAAATACCTTTCAAATTGAAAAGAATAGATGTTTCACATTATTTTGTTCAATGAGACGATTCAATCCAGGTTCATTTTCAAAAAGCATGGAAATTGTTAGTTTGTTTTATTTTTTGTATAAGTTGATCAAAAACAACTGCTATTGACATTTTGAAAAAAAAAATCGATAATCACTGAAAATCAGGAACAACAACGAATTATAGGAAAACCATGCAAAAATGGTCAATTCGTTGCAATCAAACCTCACTTAAAAATTGCTCTTGAATTAAAAATTGTCGCAAAATACTCAATGACATTATCAATTACAAAATCATTGATAATAATTTACATGTTACATTTGAGTACAATTCAAAATCATTTAACAATATGTATGACAATATTGAAATATTGCAAATAATCAAAAAATGTTAAAAATAATTTTAAAAACTTTTGAATAAACATAATAAAAATTCTACGCAATCATCATAGAAAATGCTTTTTTTTAAAATCGATGGTCATTGAAAAAAAGAAAAAACTACGTATCATACATTAAGAAAGTGAAACTTCTCATAGCGAACTACTGCAAGTTTAATTAATCGAAAAAGAAATTTCGTTCAATTTTATATTAAAAACAATTTTTAATTTCTTCTTAGCTTTTTCACATGCAAAAACTAAAGAACCGCAAATGCTTTTGAATAGGTAAACATTTACTCGAAGAAATCGATATTTCGTTTGCAATCTTTTTGCACCAATCCGAAGTCGTTATGAAACGGCATATTCTTCTTTCCTTACCTTGTAACAACGATCATGTAAGTGTACAGCGCTAAAGTGTCCGGTTACATGACCGTGTAAATATTTCGTTTACGACTCGAATTTACCATCAACGAGACGCCGGGTCTGATGAAGTTATGTAAGCACCAGCAGCGTCGACACATGCGGACTTTTACATAACGATTCGTTTGTTTTGCCGACTCGTCGAGTGTTATCTGCAGAGTTTGATAAGCCAACGCTGATTCTTGTTGTGTGTATTGCCACCTACAGCACAAGTAGAGAAGGTTTACTGTAGAGAAAATAAGTTCAGCAAAGGATTTGTTAGAAAACTTCTGTGTTATTTGTTGCTAATGAAATTCGTCGAAGGTAGGATTATTGATTTAATTTGTTATCAAACTGTAAAGAAAATTCATCAAAATTACTGTATGAAAATTAATTTACAGAACTTAACATAGGATTTCACTGTTTTCCTTGTATTGGAGTTTGATATCTTTTGAATGGTAAGTTGTTGAAAATAAATTCTAACACAAAAGAAATATTGGATGTTGATTTGCTCACGAATTGCCTTTTTTTACTATCACTTTGTGTAAGGTAGCATGCAAAATTAAGTGCCCTATATCTTCGATTAGAATAGTTTTTAAAGTGAACAGATTACCTTAAAAAATTTATTGTTTATTGTTGGAAGGCTAAAGAAGATATTTCTGGTCCGTGATTTCGAAAATTCTGTCTCAGTTTAGCAAAAAGAAATCGACACTGAAAAGAATTCGATTTTTTCGTTCTATGAATTTTGTGTTTTAATAACGTAGCCACCGTTACAATTATAAAAATTAGTTAATTTTTTTAAACTCATACAAATGATAAAAGAACTCAGATATCAAAAGTAATGTATTTCTTTGTTATTTAAATGAATGTCTTGAAAAATTAACATTTACTTCAGAAATGATATTTTTAAAATGTAAAACATCTCAAAGTTGTACTTTCGTGATGTTATTCAAGCCTTATGAAATGTTTTAATTAATAATATAATGAAAATATAAATAAAATATCATAATCGGAAATAAATTTATTTTCGTAAATTTCACCGTTCGTGAAATCATCAGTTCGAGAAATAGTCTATTCGTAAAAATAGCTCCGTGAAAATGGCGTTCGTAAAAAAGGCTTACGTAAAAAAGGATTTGCGCGAAAATGGCCATTCGCGAAACCAGATTCGTGAAAATGGTCGGATAATACATTCTTGATTATCGGATTTATAATTTAACCGAATTTCTAAAGCTTGAAACTGTACAATTCAGAATTGAAAAATTGAAGACTTCAAGATAAATAAATATACGATTTTTATATTTTTGAATTATTGATTTTGTAATTTTTGTTTATTCTCCGATGAAGGTCTTAGATTCTGTATACGAAAATCTGAGATCAAATAGTTATAAATTTTAGAATTGAAAATTCTCTAATTTTCTATCATATTGTTGAGGTTTTTGTAAATTTATGATTTTAGATTCAAAACCTGGAATTTCATGTAACACTACCGAGAATTATTAATTTTCTATAGTTATAGACATCCTGGAATACATGATTTTCCTTCTTAATTATTAGAAAATAAAAAATCGTAATCGTTCAAATTCTCGTGTCTTCAAATTGTTAGATTTATATGAAACTGTACAGAAATTCATAATTACGAATTCCAAAATCTATAAGATGTTGGTATTGGTGATTTGAAATTCAGGGTTTACACAATAATCATGATAAAGTGAGTTTTAACAATAATGAGAATAAAAATAGTTAGACAAGAATACAATTCTAAAATCATGAAATGTGAAAGTCAATATATTATGTTGGTAGGTAAATAGTTCAAAGTATGTTTAGTGGAAATAATTATATCTTTTTTTTCACGTTATCAAGACAAATCCAAAGTATATAAGATTATCAGTTTTGACGTTGAAGGACAATGATAAAAAAGATTCAAGAAAATTCATTATTACATATCATTCATGAATAAAACAACGTTTTTCATAGTAAAATTAGATTACCTAAATTATGTTACCACAGAACAATATTTGCATATGTGATATTCAAATGAAATGGAAATAAATAAAAACTTCCACAAAGATTGTCACATTATCTATCACCTTGCACAAAACATCTTCAAAAAGAATGATTTAAAAAAAAGCAATGGAAATAAATTTGTGTTTGCGAATAAAATTGAAAAAAAAAATGTAAAAGTTAATTTATTGAACAATTTACACATTTAATTTTATAAGAAAAACTTGATTGAGATACTTTTATGAGAATGACTCGTTTGGATAAAAGAAAAATGAATTTTTTCCAGATGTAACAAAAATTCGTTCTTTCATGCAAGTTGGTTTATGATAAATTTCCTTTTCATTACGAGTACCTAGAACTTTGAGATACGTCTGCACATTTGTAATGAAAATTTGAATTTATCTTGTCTGGCGTGTCAATTCAATCTGCAGAGTTTAGGTTCTGTATATAGTTCGATACTATAAGTAAACTCTGACAAACTTCAATTCAGGACTTGTTGATTCGTATTTACTTATAGTGTACACAGTACTGCATTGAGATGTAATTAGTTGAGCGTTATCCACCAATAAATCACATCTATGTTACAGAGAAAACCTTTTGAAATCTATTTATTTTCAACGTAGTTTGTAAACTCTGTTTATACATTTTTAAACCATCACAACGATCAATAAATAAATTGAAGAACTTCGTGTAACTTGATTTCAGAAAAAATTATACAATATTTTATAGAATTTGTGAAACTTCAAGTTAATTATAAATCTTTGGAACAATTTATGTGTAATAGGCAGATCATTTTTCCAGAAGAATAGTTGGTATTTTGTATTACATTAAATTTTTTTTTTTGCTGTGAACATTGAAATTAGATTTGTGCATTTTATTAGGAATAGAATTTACAACAACTTGGGTTTCAAAACGTATTTCAAATTTTTTAAACTTGCTGGTTGAAAGCTCTGTTCAGTACGAAACAAGCAAAGTTTAATGAATATTGACTTACTCGTGTCCTACAAAGTTCCTTTAGAATCTGTTGTTTTTGAGCTTAAGAATCATGTACAAAGCAGAACAGTCATAGCATGAATTGAGAAGCTTTCTTCGTAAATTTGAAAATTTTCAAAGAATCATTTGTTTATTGATACTATTATTTGTCTCCCTAATCGTTGAGCTATACTACTGTGACTCTTTTTATCTCTTTGTTAGCGAATAATATTATAAAGTAGAAATTGGATCTTTCTTGACAGTAGAGAATTCTTTCAACGAAGAATTTTTTTTTCAAATTCTTATCAATTGAATCAAGGTTATCGTATTACGTTGTAACCTAAGTAACGATAGTGCAAAGCGACACAATTTTCCAAGTTACCTTTGGAAACCTGGTTAACAAGAGGTTATATATTATTCATCGTGCTTTTAGTGTAAGTCAGTTACCATACATTCTCCATAAAGACGGGCAGATTTTGTTTACGAAGTACATCGAGGTAATCCACAAAGGAAGTAAAAGTAGACTGTCACGTCTATTAAGATAATGAAAAATGTTAATACTTTGAAACATTCAAATTTGTTAACTCTGAAACTGCAAAGTATGCGCAAAATTCTGAACATTTCGAGAAATGTTTATAAAAAGGTGATTGATGTAGAAAAATTCATCTTTTTAAGGATGATAAACATTAGTATCTATTAATCTTTTTAGTTTCATTTTATCCTCTCTGTAATATAGATAATTTGATTCTCTAGGAATTTCACTGGATGGGTAGTGTCCTTCAAAAAGTTCTCTCTCAAACGTAAAATATAATGGAATTTTTCAATTTATAAAAGTAAGCCTTCATTGACTATGGTATGAACTACACTTATTTTATGTTCAAAAGGACAGGCTGCGAAAAAAATCAAAATATCTAAATTATAATCAATATATGCTTAATTAATAACTTCGTTCTTGTAACATACAATTTTTTGTAGATTGCTTCATGATTTTTGAGAGTTCGATATTATAGATATAAAAAATTTTAGGATTTCCAGTATTTTAAAGAATTTTTCAGATTTACAAAGATGACTCGTAGGTATGTCATATTAGGTTTCTAGCACTTTTTGGATTTACCGTATTTTTTCAGTATTTATACAGTTTCAAAGAATTTCTCGAATTTTCATGGATTTCCATATAGATATTTATAATGTAAATAATAAAGATTCAAAATTTATAGTTAGAGCGTAATTTGGTAGTTATCTGTAGAAATAGTGATTACATAGATTTTCAGTATAATTTTCATTTGTATTATTTCTTTAGCATTTTAAATATTTTTCAGTCCTAGCTAAATAAAGTATAATTTTCTAATAATTATAAACAGATATTCACTATTTTCGAAAATTTCAATTAGGATTACAAAATATTACGAACTAGAATCTTAAATTTCGGAAATTTTCAGTATTTTAATGAATTTTTCAGTAGTCTGTACTTTCCTAGTTGTCAGCTACTCACTACAGATTTCTCAAACTTTTTTTTTGTGTTCTTCCGACTTTCGTAAATTAAATCAAATTTCCAATTATTTTGCTTGACTTCAACGTAGATTTTTAGAATTCAATGCTTTAGTAAAAAAAGGTTTGCGAATTTTTTTTATGAAGATTATTTTTCGAGAATCGTCGAGAATGTAATATCTGTATAGAATTTTAGCATTTTAAAGATTTCTACTGTTTTCACTCTTCTTTATGTTTTTCAGCATTTATGAAATTTTATAGTTTTTTCTAGTATTTTTCTATGTTTCAAATATCATAACTCGCTATTCGAATTTCTAGTATTTGATGCTCTAAATTTCAAAGTTCTACAGATTCTTAGTATTTAAAACGATTTTTTAATGCACAGTTTTTCGTGGATTTCTAGTCTCTTAAAACCCTACTATTTCAGTATTTATCATATTTTTTAGTCTCAAAAGAATTCAATAGCATTGTCTAGATATTGAAAAGAAAATTTTTTTTTTTCAATTCCAATATAGATGAGTAAAATACAGTTACCTAGAATCTTAGTTTTTAAAAATTAAAGGTAAATTAGATTATTCAGAAAATTGTATCTACATAGTTTTCAGGTACTCACTAATTTTTCAAACTCTTCTTTTACTTTGTGTTCTTTCAATTTGCATAAATTGTATTGAATATTTCTAGTATTTTGATGGATTCTAAAGTCAGTATTAATAGTCCTATGAAATTTTCCTTGATACATAATTTTTGAGAAAATAATAACTATTCACTGTCAAAAAAAATTTGAAATTTGAAATTTCAAACATCTTTTACAGACTTTCTCTTATAATCATGTTTTAAATTTCATGGTCACGTATATGAAAAGGATTTCAAAGAAATTTAAAGCAAATTTTTTTTTTTCATATTAGATGCATTATTATTAATATTTTTTATTGTCATTCATTTTATTTTAAGACACTACACGTTTCAATATTTTAAGATATGTTTTACATATTTTCAAATATATAATATAATTTTTGTTTTACAATTTATATTCTATACAATATAAGTTTTTTTGTTTAAATCGAATAGCTGTTGATAAACTAGGAAAATCTGCTCCAAAAATATTTATCATGTTTAAACCAACTTGCATTTAAAAAAGTTTGAATACGCATTTTTAATGAGAAATCATAAAATGATTTCAATTTCTGCTTTATATTTAATAAACACTTCGATTTCGTGAAAGGTTTATAATTTTCATAGACAGTGTCTTTTTTTTCATGGTTGTGTCCATAACTTTGATAGAAAATGTAATAGACAGTATGGAAAATCTGCTTTAGAGACAGTCTTTTTAATTTAATAGAGAAATTTCTGAGAGTGTACAGTGTATGTGATTTCAGTAATGCCGTGATTTTAATTATTTCTACTTTACAGTAATCCCTCTCTTATTGTCACATTTTTAAACCGGTTTAAACCGGTTTAACAATGGGACAATAAGAAAGGCGACAAATGCAGAGAGATGGGCAATAAAGGAGGGATTACTGTACTTCATTTTTTCAGCTTCTAATACAAAAATTCGTAGTATTCTTTAGTATTTTTTAAGATTTCCGATATTTTGATAAATTACTATTTTAGTTTCACGTATTCGTTGCTCTAATTTTCAAGTTGTACAGAATTTTAATATTTTCAACAATTTTTCAGTATAAAATTTTTCGTTGATTGACTGTATTTTGAAGAATTTTTCATTTAAGGTATTATTCATAATTTCTACAATTACATTGTGATTTGAATGATTTTCTCAGACAAGAATATAATTTTAGGTAGATTCCGAAATTGAGCTGCTCTAGGATTGCAAGTTTATTTAAAAATTATGAAAATTAATGTAGTATCGACGAAATTTTTTTTTCATATATCCATTTCTAGATTTATTGTACAGTTAAGCAGTAACTATTTTAGTGTAATCCCATATAGATATATAGAATTTGATAGTTGCGACTTCGATGAACTGGAAAGCGACTGAATTTATTTTACTACTCACTAAAATACTCAACGAAGAAGATTTACTGTCTCTAAATTATTCCAGTTTCATTGAAAAATAAAATAAATCCTTAAACACACCGGCTGAATCAAGATAAAAACCATCCAGGAAATTCGTGAATTAGTTCACTTTTTCCGTAAGGTACCTTCAACCCCACAGAGGGTGGGCGTCGTTAGCATCGCGACGCCGCTCGCGCGGGCTGTCATTAAATCGCGAAAAGCCGACGAGTTCGCCTCGCGGTCGATCCTCCGCGGATTGCCGAACACATGTGCGATCAAAAAACATATTTTGTGCCAAATTAACAATCATAACGTCAATTACCAACGCATCGACGTACGCGAAACGTATCAAAATCACGAAACCATCAATCTCATTTTCACCTATACAAACCACAAGTGGACTCTGACAAAAATTCCGGACTAACTGAATGATAACACACTGAAAGGCGGCTTGAAATATTTAAAAAAAAGTTTTTTAGTGACTGCGTGTTTGAAAGTTCATTCGGTTCGTGTAATCAATACGCCAATTTCGTTATCACCAATCGGTGGCAACGTTGGAATGGATTGACTTTCGAAATTCAGTGAATCTAAACCTGGAGCAGTGAGAATTTTTTTCACCTCACTAATTGATGGGATAATCTGACGAGCGTGATTCTTCATTTCAGTTCTATTTCTCTTTTTAATTGAAATTAAAAACCAGCAAAAGTTAGAGAGTTTGCAGTGATGGAGAGAATTCATTTTCTGAGTTTTGTTTATAAAATGAATAGGTTATTTGCAAATAAATAATTTATTGTTTGGGTTAATAATCTTGATTCAGTTGGGTTATTTTCTACGTCAATTTTCACTCTTAATTTAACGGTTTCAAAGATAGGTACAAATCATCGATTTTGCTCGAGCGTGAAAAGCTTGAGGGTATATAGAATTCTTCGCAAAAAAAGCGCTTGGGTAATCGGAAATATGATTATTTCTATCTCATCACATTCTGCCTATTCGCTTGGGGATAAAGGGGTCGGTTTTTGATGCGGAGTGAATTTTTTTAGTTCACTTTACTTGGGAGCGGAGGATAATTGGGTCCAATATAAAAGCTGAAGTCGAAGCGTCGAAGGTATAGGGGATGATAGTGACAATTTTCGTGGCGAAAAGTCATTTAAGTTCGGGAGATTACTTTTTGCTGAAAAAAATCCGATATGATTATTTTCACTGAATTGACACTAGTAGATCTATTTTTGTTATTTTGTTATGAGGAGTCATTTTTTTTCAAGTTGAAAACATACATTAACTTGTGATACAAAAATCAAATAACTTGTTTTTTGAAATAAAATATTCCAGAATACGTTCCAATAACTTATTTTTACAATTATGATTGTTCTCCGAAATTGTTAATTCACATTAAGATATCTTATAATGTCACAAATTGTTAGTATTTTTGAGATTTTCGATTATTATTTTAGATTATTGTGTCAACTGTATTAAACTCAAATTAACAGTAATAGTTTTTGACAGAAAAACTGTATTACATGAATTCGATGAAATTTAGTGGAATGGATAAATATCATTAAAATTGTAATTGATTGTATGATTTTTTCATTTCATCGAAAACACAACTGATATTGAAATTCTAGAAACTAACTTTCAAGTTTAATTATTAATCTTGTAATGATATGAAAATTTTCAACAGAATCAATACAATTTATTAATGATCCACATTCACTTTGTGGAATATTTTTTAGTAGTTACTTTCATAAATAAAAGCAGAAGCTAATAAAAAATTTTATCATAAATTGGGTGCTGTTCGAGCGATCACTCTTAGAAGTATGTCCAGTCAAGAAATTGGAATAGTTTTGAAACCTGCCTGAAAGTTAAAGCACATTTCAATAAAAATGAAAAAAATTTTTCCCAGTTCATTAAAAGTTCGTTACTTCTTCTGATGAAGCTTGGATTTATATTAGCTTTGAGAAACATTGGGGTAACTGAATACAAAATTAAAAACATCTGAAGTGATATCAGAATATTGAAAAAGTTCCTCTACGTTATTATACCAGTAAAATAATAAAAAATTGAAATTCTCACTGAATAATAAGCATGATTGTTTATTTTTTTTAAATTCATTAAGATGGTTTTTCCAAAATATAATATTCAGACATATAAATTGAATGAAAAAGTATAAGACTGATGAATTTTGTAAGTTTTAATATTTTGACATTGTTATTGTAGTTACAATATTCATGAATACAAATTTTGAAGAGTTTCTTTTTTCCAATAACAATTTTGAACTTTTTCCAATTAAAAACAAGAGTATTAAATTTGGTAGCACAGTTTTGGCAATCTACTATTTGATACGCAAAATCAATATCATATTTTTGTATGAAATTTTTACAATTATTGATCCTTAAATTTGTTTATACTGTATATTAATATTCAAATCATTATGAAAAAAAATATAAATAATATTTTATGTTTTTTTTTAAAATTCATTATTAATTTTTTTGTCCATACTATATATTTATTATTGTTTTACATGAATTAATGATCAAACAATCGACTTTAAAATATATAAATAAATGTTTCTTCAAATTCATCGATGTACACTGAGAAAAAAATTAAGTACTTACGCAACAAAAATCTTGACACGTGTATAATCAGTATAATCAATTGTAATTTTAAGTGGATAATGTATTTTTTTGTATCGTATCGTTAACATAATTAAATAGTATTGTAGTACAATATAAATGTTCTCTCAAATTTCTCTATACATATTTCATATTATATCATATTTCTGTTGTACTTTATGCAATATTACATTGTAATTCTTACTATATCACATTTAAAAAAAAAACATCATTTCCCAGTACACAAATCTGTAAATTTTATTATTCTTCGTTGTGTTAATAATATATTACATCATAATTTTTCATTCTTCATACTATAAAAAAATTTAAAAAATTTAAAATATTGCATAAACTTTTGCCAAATACTGATTGGTACAGTATTTTCTCATACAATTAGTATATTTATCATATTGTATGAATTTGAAACATGGATGATGAAGGATTTAATATTGGAATGGATATTTCACAATACACGAATATTTTCTCCAGTATGCTGGTACAGTGAAATATACGATTTATATTAGTGACATTTCCATTTTCAACATTTAAAATTTTTTGCATAATCTATTTAAAATTGGTATGCATGTATATAGCAGTTTTTACGATACATATAAAAATTTTAACAATACAATATCGTGATGAATAAGATCAAAATAAGAAAATCTAGATTAGTATTGTAAAATCTCTGATAAAATTATGTCAGTAACAATATTTTACTTCTTTTTACTACAAAAATGATGCAAAAAACAATAAATTTTCTCTCAGTGTGCATAAAATAATCAATCCATTCATGCATTACCTAACCTAAATATATATATTCATTTCCATGTATGCATCAAAGTCTCATGGATTATTTTCCTATCTCTCCCTTATTCATGCAACTCTCTTTAATCCAATGATAACAACATGAAATCACATTACCTACATTCAAGGAGTACAAGAAATGCACGTCGTCGAAAAAGCTCGTTCAAAGAATAAGAATCACAGGTCGACTCTTATCGATCAAAAAGTAACATTGACTGATCTTATTAATTCTTCATGAGTCCCAACGGAACAACCTGATGAATAACTCACATGTACGGAAATCCAATATTTCCTTGATTTTGGAGGAAATTTCAGGACGAAATCTGATCAGATTTTCTTGTCGAAAGGAAAAAGAAAGGAAGGGAATATCAGAGGAAGTTCAATTTATGTTGGATTGCACCCCAGTGTACTTTTGTGTGAATTGGGGATATGTGTTCGTGCTTTTAATGACTATTGTGCTCGTCATCAGTGGATGATTGTTGAGGGAGCAAAGAGATTATTGATAATCAGTGGTGCACGATGAATGAACCTGATCCGTGTTTGCAGCTAATTTTGCCACCGAGGTACAGGCTACGAGACCTCATTTTAGGGGATTACGCATTTAATGACGACGGAGAAAGGTGAGTTCGACGTTTTTTCTTTTCTAGCGAATAGATCTTGAAATTTTATGGTAATGGTGATCAGCGAGCGCGATAAGTTTCGTTTTTTTCAGATAGCTGAAGTTTAAGAAGTTGTACAATGGAGAGATAGTTTAACAAAAGAACTGATAAAATGCTTTGGACTTGTTTCTTTTTTCATGAACTATCCTGAAATGAAAAATAATCTACTTGATTTTTTGCAGAAATTTTCTCCAGGTGAAACTGTACTTGAAAATTAGATATACAAAAAAAAATTATTTATTATAGAACTCTGGAAACTGTTTTACCAGGTTGTAAATATTTTTTGAAAAAGTTTACAAGAATTAAGTACATTCTTTTTGCAAATTTTAGTAGCACATTGGTAATAAGTAAAAAATAAAAAAACTATTATTTTGCCTTACAGTGTTTGTAAAAGCAGCAATATCAGCTGAATTTTGAATAACAATTGAACTTATTGAAAGACATTTATTCGGTTCCAAAATAATCGATATTTGTTGGACGTTTAGAGTGTCAGGTTTGAAGAGTACGAGCAAATTTATTGAAAGGTGATTATAATCTCAAGAAGATGTGAGCCTAGGACGATAACATAATTTTTCACTTCGTAATGAGATTCTCAACACTTGTTCAAACGAAAATGCACAAGATTCAATTTACATAATGTGCACTTTCTTCACTATTTGGGAAATGGGAGATATTAGGCATACAATATAAGATGGTGTTGCAAGAGTGAAAGAGAATTGAATCTGTAATTTTGTAATATGTATAGTAGTCATTTACAATTTTGTTAAAAGTTCATCGATTTGTGGTTCGATTTTTTAAATTCAGAATAAAATTGCTAACATTTCTTTGGCAGCTAAAAGGTGTATAACTACAAAATTCAGTTTTTTTTCGAAAATACTGCAATTTTTGAATGCGGTTAATTATATCGTATTTTTTCATTTTCTTTCTAAAAATGAGAGAAAAAACTTGAAATTTGACTTTGAAGGAATAAAATAAATCTAATAATTTGAAAATTTTGTTTATAATTTCAGTTTTTTTGCTCATCTGAAAATTTTAAATTTACGTTACTTGAAATATCAGTAAAATAGTTAAAATCACGAAAATCAAAATGAAATGGTAACTTTTCTAGAATTCTCAATTTTTGTTGAACATGCAAAATCTAATTGAAAAAACTCCAGTTTAGAAGTTCAAAATTACTAGAAATTTTGAATCTCTTTACTAATTTTTCGATACTTTGCTCCTTTTTCGAAATAAAATATTTAAACACTAAAAGTTTTGGCTTTAAAGTACAGAGTAACTACAACTTCTCAATTTTTTAAAAATTAATTTTGAATTAAAGTTATGCTCTGCTATACTCCTATTTCTGCTAAGTTTTCTCAAAATATTTTTATTCATATTTCGCACCTATCTT
Organism: Platygaster robiniae; assembly: GCA_028476575.1. NCBI lineage: Eukaryota > Metazoa > Arthropoda > Insecta > Hymenoptera > Platygastridae > Platygaster > Platygaster robiniae. The sequence continues at coordinate 46,207,102 of CM052020.1, forward strand.
CTGGTAAAGAACAATGTTAAAACCTACCTGGTAACTTATTTTATTTTTCTCTATTTGAATCACACTTTTTTAATATAATATAAAAAAAGAAAAAAAAAAATATAATGAAAACCAGTCACCATGTAATTGACTTTTCAGATTACAAAAACAAACATTTATTACTTTAGTTCCTACAAATAGATATAATTTTTTTCACAAGTGATATTTTGATATCGAACGTCTTTTTCCTTATAGATTATATTTACTAATTTTGTCATCAGAATGTGAAGTATTTTCTAATAACTGTATATATTATTTTCGAGCTATTCTTAAATACATGGTAATTCACATGAATAAATCCTCAATACACGCGACCTCTCGCGATCTCGTGATCTTCAGCAAACGAGAAGCGAACATTGGCTAAAACTTGCTTGCTCACATTACACGAATTCGACACAATACCGATACGACAAAAGCTCATGCTCCATATATGTAGACATTTCTTCAACTTTATGCTCTACTTGTTGTTTTGTTTATTTACTACACGAGAGATGATGAAAAAGTTCCATTTGTTTCGTCAAAGTAGAAATATAATTAATATTTTCTATTCTGACTACTATAAATATTTTTTTATTCATTATATCTTTTTCTTCCACAGTGATGAGCTTTTTGAAAGAAAAATTGACTATGATCTTTTTTTATTCTTATAATTTTTAACTAGCAACTTTTGCATTACATTTTACAACTATTATATTTTTTAAATCAATGTGCATCCTTAAAATCTGAATCACCAATTTCCAATGTTTTTTTTTCCTGATTAATAAAAAAGCTGTCTACTACAATAGCAGTTCATCAACTGCAAACCGAGTTAAAGTGAGTATTCAATCTCAATAAATAAAGGTTCGTTATTCCAGAGCAATATTTCAAAAAAATGCAAGAGAATATAAATGTGAGAATTCTAGCTGAAACGAGTGAAATATCGATTAAAGGCGAGGCGAATGCCGGTATTCATATACTATGAATACACTATCAAAAACTCTTTTTTAATTAATTCTAGATAATTATAATCTAATTACTACTGTGATGAAAGTTCTTCTTGAATAAAAGTAAATATATTTATTTTATATTGCGGAAGTAGTGCAAATTTTAAATATTACAACAAGCAGATTTACAGCAATTTTGAAATGACATTTTCATATCAATGCATTTTGTGTGTGAAACAAAAGTTTTCAACAAATTTCTCAAAAAATGTGTTGATATTTCACTACCCTAAAAAAATTTCTTTTTTTAACAGTCGTCACCAATCTGAATAATTTTGCATTGCTTTTGTATGGAAATACAAATAATTAAAAAAAAACGAGACTGAATAATTCTAAAGTGTCGTTTTTTTTATGAATAGTCAGGTTTACAGTTTTATGAAAAACTTTTCAGTTTTGGAATATTTCAAAAAGAAGAAATGAAAAAATTATCCCAAATAATAGAGTTGAATCTTGATTTTTTCAATAAGGATCAATTCTACGTAATTTTTGAAATAATTATTTTACTGTCGAAGTGAAATACATTTAAGAAATAAAACCAGTTGATATTAACACTTAAAGTAAAATATGTTTGCATTTAAGTCTTACCAGAAATCCAATTCTCCCCGCAATAGCTTTGGGTAACATAAAATACCAGAAGTCAACCGTTGCCATTCCTTCTGAAATGTTCACCCAATTTCTCGACGTTACGTCAAAGGAACCTTTTTCTTATGAAAACGAACGACGCAAACTGTCCACTGTGAAATTTCCACCATTTTCTTCCCATTTTTACTGTTTTGTCCACATTTTATCCGATGATACGTATATTATTTTCTTTTGTGTTCTTGAAGCTTTATTTTTTAGACTGATTGCATTTCACTCATAGGGCAGAAATAGGTAATTGAGAATTTTCTCCGTGCTTCCTGAATTGTGCCAAATGGTTTTCGACGTGGATTCGCTCAGTTTCTAATCATGGAGAGTGAATTCGCTGAGGCATATGATAATGGAATAGTGAAGTCGTTTGAATCAGTGGAAAAATGGGATAATTAAGTTAAAGATAGTGAAAAAAATTTATGTTTCATTAATTACGATGTATTATTTTTATAACTATGACGAACTTATTTAATTCGAAATTTCGTTTTAGAGCTGCAATATTCATAGAGTTTGAAGATTTCCATAATTTTGTAAATTATTCGTTATTGTTTCAACTCAAAAAACAGTGTTAAGAACGTTTGTTTTTTAGTAAGTTATTTTATATTTGTTCAAATGATTTTTGAAAATTTGAATAGCTGCCTCTATAAGTTTTTTTTATTTGACGAAAATTTTCTTGCATAATAAATCTACCAATTATAATACTCTTGAGGTTCAAATTATTTTTGATCCTCACTTTTTTTTATTCTAATGTCAACTATTTATACTTATAGAGAAAATTTGTAAGTAATTTCAGGGATGAATAAAATTGAGAATAGATTATTCACTATTGTCAGTTAGCGTCAACATGCGATAAGGAGGTCATAGCCTAATGAAGTATTTGAGAAAATGGTCCCTCTGAAACGAAGCAAATTACGGATCGATGTTTAATTATCATGTCATGCAATGAAAATTGCGTCATTAACTTTTTTAAAAATGAAGAACTTGATCAGTAAAATATCAGTATTTTACAAAAACAGTCAATCTTTTCTAAAACTATGACGGATAGTTTCTTTTTTGCAGAAGAATGTATGAAATTTCTTTTGAAAAATGTTGCATCAGTTGGATACACTTATAAAATTATAAGTTACACTTTGGATTGTTTGTTGATAGATTAAAAATCACTGAAAGGAATTTCCGTCATAAATATTCATGTCAGTGCAATTTTTTTAGTGATTGGAGTATGATTGCGTTTTAAAAATGTCTGTTTTTGCTGTAAAGATATTCCAGATATTTGAATGTATTTGGTCATTGTTGTAATATTTTTTTTTAACAAAAAGAAGTGATAAAAAACTTGTTTTTGTAGAGAGCTAATATATTTTTATTCAAAATTAACAGTGCTAATATCAGTTGTTTAAAAAATAAGAGAGTTTGACAGTTTTTGAGTTCACGACATTTATATGTATAACTTAGACGAAAAAAAAAACAATAGATAAAAATACGGCATTTTTTGAAGTTTACATTTAATTTGAATGACTCGTCGTTTCAACAATTTTATAACAGTTTATTGTGTTGAAGAACTTTCCATAAGTTTCAGTTTCTACTTTCTTTTCAGTTTTTATTGTTTTATTGTTTTAAAATTTTTTCACGTTCATAAATAATTCGAGACAGTTTCATTCTAAAATTTCGGGAGTTTTAGTGAAATTTTTTTAACTTTAACACTTCTCTAAATTTGGGAAAATTTCAAAAGTTTCATCAACTGTTAAATTTTCGTAATTTTGAGACTTTTTTGGACTATTAGGACTGTAAAACAATCATAAAATTTTGAAGCATGTTTGAAACAGTAATTTCAAAGTTTTATAAAATGATAGGACTTGTTAAATTTTAAAAAAATGCGTTAATTGTCAAAATAAAAAAAAAAAATAAAATGCGCATATCAGTAAAACTGTTGTAAGCTGTTCACGTGTCAAACAGGCGAAATTTTTATTTACTGTAAAAAATGGTCTTGTAAAGTTTCCATAACCTTAAAAATTCCCAAAAAACTATTGAATGGCTGGAAAAACTCACGAAATTTTCAAATTTTTTGAAAGTAGTGGAAAATGTGAAAAAGGTGACAATGGCTACGTCTGTGAAAACTGTATAAACTGGTATTCATTATCCGCAAGTCACTGTATCATTATCTAATTATTAAAAATATAATTTGGCAAGAATTTGAAAATGCTTCTTTGATTTAATTCCAACTCATAAATTGAATTACTATGGTTATTATATTATTAAGGTAATTACTAAGGTAAATGAATTACTAAGGTAACCTACTAAGGTTTTTTTTTGTAGATTATTTCTTGTTCAGGCTCTTTTTAAGTCCAAAAATGAATGAGAAATAAAAATAACTATTCATTAAAAGCTTACATATGATTATAACCGTAAGAGTGAATTACTTTTGAATCACACATACAAAAAAATTGTTGATCAATGAATGTAAAATGTGTTTCATTATCATTCCTTTCCTAAATTACTTGATATTTTTTCTTTCCAATTTTAACTTCCATTTTCTACGTGAAAATCTTAGCCACCAATCACTTGCCTTAGTTTCTACTCCTAGTAATTTTGATCCTTAAAAAAACCTTATAAGAAAATAAAATTTCTTACAAGAATTCAATTTCTCATAAGGTGCCCTGAAAAATACCGTTTTAGGAACTGAAATTTCTTATGAAGAATTGATCAAGGAAATTTTATAGTTTTTTTCTTATAAGATTTTATCAAATACATTCATATAAGAAATGTCAGTTTCTCATAAGGTTTTTATAATGTCACCTCAGAAGAAATTAAATTTTTACATGGTTTTTCTAAAGTGCACCTCATGAAAAATTAAAGTTTTAGGAAAAACTTCATATTCTTATAGGATTTTCATAGGGATTAAAATTACTAGGCCTTCTATCAAAAATATGTAAATAATATATTATACACAATTGTCGTTCTCAAATTGATTGAGTAAAAATAGTGTTGATGAAAATGTGCACTTCATTATGAGGAACGAAAAAGAGTTAAAAAGAAGTGCAAAAGTTGATAGACCGGTAAAAATAGAAACAATGCTGCGTAATAATCGTGTCAAGTGCCGGCCTGCGGGTTCCGCGCCAGCTCAGACAATATTCGGACGAATTCAAGAAGTTGGAAAATTGCTCCTGACGGAAGTCACGCGACTGTTCGTCGCTGAAATGCGATTCTCTCTAATGATTTCTGAAATTCTCGTCGTCATAAAAGTGTGCATTCACCTTTATTGAATGAGAGCAGAGTACGTATGTTACCATACACCTGGTATTTAAGATGTGTATTCTAGTTAGTAAAATTTTCATCCATCAGATACATATTTATTGATGTTGCATTAAAAAATTTTTTGTATTGTTGGTAAACTCATGAAATAATAAGACTTGAAAGTCAAATTATAGTCTAATTTCTACAAACATAAGAAGAGAAGTGTGAAAAAAACATTAAAGTTGAAATGTTATTTTTTGAAATTTCTTTCTACAATCGTATAGTATGAATATTATTGTTAGCTATAACCTTGAAACTTACAAAACATCTTTAACTTTAGGAATTTTATAGTTTGTTCAGCTAGAAAATAATAATTTTTATTTCTAGTATGATCAAAGAAGTTCCTCAAAATACTATAGTTATATTTCTGCAAATACGTATAAATATTATGTAGCTGAATACGAAAATTTTGTATAGAAAATATTTATATTGTATTAAAATAAACTACAATTTTTGAATTATGTTTGTGAAATTGATATAATCTTAGGAGAAAAAAATTTTGTTTATATTTTTATTTAGACTTAACTTCGGATGATGATCAAATTTAAAATAGGGATATCACTTTTTTTTTAAGTTTTAAGAATAACAGAAAAAATAAAAGATTGAGAACCAATGTTAATATCAAAATTTCATTGCCTACAAATTGAATTTATATAAGTTATTTTGAAATTGGCAAAGCATTTTTCTCTTGCATTCATATTTATCTTGTATAATTAACGTTGAAAATTCTATGAATTATGACAATAAGTATCGATTCCTCATACTACAAAATAATATCTAATCAAAATCAGTGATTTCTCTCGCCTGCATCATATTTCTAAAAGCAAAACTCTCTCCTCTTTTATACGAATGTTTCATTACAATTTATTACTTTTTCAAACATCCCCTTTCAACAACAATATCGAATAACTGCCAGTCACACGACCCATCAAATCATTAATTTGAAAAAGGATACCTTTATGGTTAACAATATAAAAAATCGAAGCATTTTGAAATTGCTGCTCGACAGCGATCATATATCAGTTCTCGACAGTTCTGTGATAAAAAACTTGCACAAAAAACTCTTTTTATTTGGTGTGCAATCGATACAATGAACTGCAAAGTTCAATTAAGTTTATTGTCTGTTTTGTATGCAACATTTTGTTCAGTATTCAAATAGTTTATCTTGTGACGACTGTGATTATTCCACATCGATATCGTGAAAAGAAGAAGAAACTCAACGATGTCTCTTGTACAAAAAATTTGATGCAAATATTGTCCTGAATAATTATTGAGTTTTTTTTTTAAATCTTAGTATAACTGCACATTAAAAAATCTTGACAGATTTGAACATATTTTTTTTTGAATTTTAGATATTTTGACTGTCTTAACCATTTTTAAAATTCTGTAGTTGTGAAATAAAAAATAAATGCTTCAACATTAAATCACATTCATGAAAAATTTTGATGATTATAAATATTTTCAAGCAATTTAATACCAAAATACCAAATATCAAGGAAAACATGAAAAGGGTAATTGCCACATCGAAAGAAAATCTCCAGACGATGATGAAGTTTTCATCAACTTCAGTTGCTTGCACAGACCAGCAACGTTTTTCTAATTACGAAGATCAATATACCGACTAACTCACTCATGCATCAAATTTAATTATCTTTTCTAGTTATTCATAGCAACGACTAAAATCGCTATAGATTTTAATTTTATATCACATAAAGTGATGACTTGTTTGTCAAAATGAAGTATTCAATTTCAAAAATCTCGTGTTTGACAGATCAACGGTTAGATAAAAACAAATTCAAAGTGATATGCAAGGCAGAAATAAAAAAAATAAATTAAGAGCTTGCAAGCATACAATTATCAAGAATACCAAATTTTTTCACTTTCTTCTATAGTTTTTGTTTCATGACCTGGATTATTTTCTGGGAACTTGCAGGAAGAGATGATTTAATACTGCTTTATCGACGGAATTATCAATGCAGATGATAAGCTCGAGAGCTTTCAAGCTCTTGGCTTTCCAGTGTTTCCAACTCTGAGAGTTCCAAAAGTGGCTGCATAGAGTGCGCCCCTCTTTATATCTTCCTCTTCACTTATTTATAATATCACATGAAAGTCCTTACTGGTACAAAATACGAAAATGCTTTTAATTCTGTATGATAAGAGAAAAAGCTGGAAAAAATCCAAGATATTCGTGATACCACGTGACCTTGAAAACTTTGGAATCAACCGCGAGTACGCATGTTCGTGACTGAATCAATGTTGCATTCAAGGCTAGATACAGGAAGGCTGGTGTTTTGGGAAAACGATGAATTACAACATTTTTCGTTAAGAAAGTTTATGAAAATTCGTAATCTGGAAAATTTGATGGTGAATTTGTTATTATACACTTTTTTATTCATACAATTCTGAATATTTTTTTCGGAATTTGAATTCAAGCTGCCTTTACTTCGGTTCGTTTGAAGAAATTTGTCTGACTTCATGGAAGAAGTTTGACGAAGAATAGTTTCTATAAAATTATAAAAAATGGCAAAAAAAGGTAGGGATTTTATAATACTTTTCATGTTATCAATTTACAATTCCATGAAAGAAATAAAAAATTGAGGGACTATGAATTATTATAATATTGTTTACACATTACTGTTTTTGCAAATACTTTCCGAATGTACAATATACTTCTGTAGGTATATGATGACAAAATGAGAATGACAAGAACATTTGAAGCAATAAAAAAATACACGCAGAATTTAGTTGGACAGTAGTACCCATTGAAAAAAAGGAAAAAAAAGACATGTCCTGAAATATATATATATATATGTGCTCTGCGTTTGGGTTACATTTATAGTGAATACTAATGAGAAAATTAAATGTACTCCTCATTTCATAAAATGACTTTATAAAAGCAGTTCATACAAAGTCATCACACATTTTTCATAACTTTCATTAAAGCATTAAACGTTCGTTAAGTTAGTTAAGTAAAATGAAATGAACGTTTGAATGATTTCATGATCTATGAAAGAGAACTATTATTAGTCGAAGTGATGAAAAAAAAAGAATTTTTTTTAAATATTTCACTATTGCTACTTGATCTGGACAACACAAACAACTGGAATAATATGCCACAATTTTTGTCAAGTCGTTACATATTGTATGATCAACATTGAAAAATGAGACTTTGGACACCATAATATAAAATATCTTTGAAAAATATAACTGCAAATTGTACAAAACAACTTTACATAATCGAATATTATACAAAGTAAAATGAAGTAGAATAATGTATCCTTTGATTTTACAATAAAAAATGTTAAAGTTTGCAATGAAATTGGATTAACATCGAGTTTTTGTAAACTAGCTACAATTTTTCAATTTCGTGAGCTTTCCTTTCCTCATCTCAAGAATAATTTTTCTCAATCTGAATCAATTCTGAGGGATTCACTTTTTTTTTTAAAGATTGTATTTTTTTGTACGCTTTTCAACAATGAACATACGATTCCTCTCCGTTGGTATCATTGAAGATTCTCTCATACCTCTGAATTTTCTGCAAATCATAAAAACACAATTTTTGAAAAAAAAATTATTTCTATGAAAAAATGCATACATGAAGTGATGGTTCCATATTTTCTCTATAATTATACTTGTAATTTAGATCCTCATTAAACTTTATAAGAAGATAATATTTCTCATAAGAATTCATTTTCTTATAAGGTGCACCTCATAAAAACCTAGTAAGAATTCAACCTGCTATAAGGGGACCTTATAAAAACCTTATAACAAACTCAAAGTTTATGTGTAAATGTATTCGATAGCATCTGATAAGAAAAAAAAAACAAAATTTTATCGATCAATTACTTATAAAGTATTAGAGTTCTTTATAAGGTTTATAAATGGTCACCTTGAAAGATTTTCAATGTTCATAAGGTTCTTATAAGGTCTACCCAAGGATATCGGAAAAAAACTTGAAGATTTTTCTTCCCTCTATATGACCATTGGTCTTTGGCAAGGTTTGCAATAAAAATTATGAAAACTTCAGATATTGGACTATTATTCAAAGATGCAACACAAAATTATCATAAGCTAATAAACTTATCAAGTATTACTCAAAAAAAAATTTGTGGTAATTTTACGGTGGCGATACGAAAGTCAATGAACATTACCTTGTGGTGAAATTTTACTATAATTTGACTATAATCTTAATATACGCAGTTGGAATTTTTCAGTTTATGTATACTTATATTCCAATTTTAATTAAATTTTCCTACTCAATTATGTGAAACATGGAAGAATAGTAAATTTGTAGTACCATGGTATAGGAAATTTTCTCATTTGTTTACAGTGTGTTTCATTCGAAATGAATAATACATTTAAAGTTTGACATCAGAAAACGAAGAAAATTTTGACATTAAACATCAGAAAATGATTCTTTTTCTTTTCTAAACTTTTCGATTCAACATCAGAAATTTAGTACCTCATGACACTCCATATGACCATAACCTCAAATACCCTGCAAAAAAAAGGAATAAAAATACTTCCAACATGAAAAACTGCTATCATGTTGAGTTTTTATGAATCATCCCAAATCACCAGGCTTTTAGAGCCATTGTAAATAAATTCAGCTACTTTCATCAACGAACAATCTAGAATTTCCTACTGCTGGGAAATCACCTAACAAAATACAAACTTTATATATTTTTTTATTATAATTATATAATATCATGGGGTATTTGAGTCATTTACTTTCACAAACATCAGAAAATGATTATTACTCTTACCCGAACCTTTTATCAACATGAGACATTTAGTATCACATAATAAGCCATACTACAATAATCTCGAATACTATGAAACAAGAAAATAAATCAATAAATAAAAACACTTTCTACATAAAGGCCTCCGGAAAAACTGACATCATGAGTTTTCCTAAACTATCCCAAAGAATGAGACTTTGAAAGCAATCCTGAAAAAATTCAACTACTTCCAATAATATAAAATCCAGAATTTCTCCCTGTTGCAAAATCACCTGAAAAAATACAAACCACAAATATTTTTTTCATATAATTATCTATTATCAGTATGTATTTAACTCATTCACTGTCACATACCCTATAAAATAATTCCAACCTTTTTCCCAACTTTTCCATACCATGACACCCCGTACAACCATAACCTCACCCACCCTCCATCTTCAAATAAAAAAAAAAAATAAATAAAAAAACCCTACCGACTGGAAACCTCCGGAAAAACTGCTATCACATTGAGTTTCCCTGAATCGTCCCAAATCGACAGACTTTTAGCGCAATCGCCTTGGAAACGGCGCCACGTGCGCTCATTACTCCGTCACACACGCAAAGGACACCCTGCGCGCCTTTTTCCAGCCACCAGACGGAGATGCCAGACCACCCAGGGGAAAGAGGACAGAGGCGCATCTCTCATCCCCGGGCAAAAGAGGGACGGAGGGATGCTTGAAAGGAGGGTCTCGCAGGACACACAGCGAGAAACCACGACGTGCCGCAGTAGGGGTGAGAGCTCTGTACCACCCTCTCTCGCGGTACCCACATCCTCTCAATCCGGAAAAATGTCGCGCGTACGGGAAAATTGAGAGGGGGAAAGTTTTCCGGGAAAAACCATGGCCAGGAAATGCCTGGCGATCGATTTTACTCGGGGCTGACGACAGCTGTTCGGATGCAGGCATGTGGTCCCGTCCCTGACCTTCGAGATCGCGTTCTCTAGTGCTTCTAGGTTACTAGTACCGGGCATTCTTATGGGTTCGTTGGGGTAGGACAGGGAAAAGTGAGAACCCTTTGGAAGATGGGGAATTTGGGGGAGGTTGGGGTTCATTTGAGGGGTGGAAGTTGAAGGGCGAGGGGAGGGAATGATCGTCATTAGGTGGAGTTACAACGTGGGGGATGATTTTTGTTGGTTTTTGTGATGAGAGGGGTTTTGGAATTGGGATATTTTGATTTTGTGGGAGGTTTGGTGCACAGTGAGGTTACGTTGGGGTTTTTGGAGACAGTTCGTTAGGTTTTTTGTAGGAGTGGAGGTTGCAGTGTGGATTATTTTCTTTTGGGAAAGAAGTGAAAAAAGTTAAACTATGATATTGAATAGCTTTTTTTTGGCACAGGAAGTTGAGAGTCATTTATTCATGAATAGAAGATTGAGAAACGAAGTTATGAAATTCTGTTGAGGGGTGATTCAATATCTGAGGAAGTTTAGTTTTGAATGAATTCTTATCAGAATTTATTTCCTATCAGGGTTTGTACCAGTTGGTCAGCTTACAGTAATCAATATTTGTTCAAGTAATCTTTTTTTCGAAATTCATATACAAAATTACAGAAGATATTCACAGTTATGTTGATTTATTTAGTTTTCTATTGATTTTCCAGTTCATTTACGATGACAGAATTCATCAGCCAATGAATAAGAATAAATCACATTCAGTTCTAACAACTTGTAACAAAATTTATATTCAACTATACACTGAGAAAAAAATCTTGTACTTTCTGCCATATACATTGCAAAAAGTACAACAATATTGTTCTTTTCACAAAAGTGTATAGTAAAAACACTATATTGTACAAATTACAGTATGTATATCACTTTTTGCTACATATTTTTCGAATACTGTATCATATTACAATATGATGCACTTGAAACCTAGAAAGTACACAAAAATGTTGCAAAAAGAACCTACACAGATCTGTTTACTGAAAAAACTGTATGGAATTTTCAAAAATCTCGATTAATTGGAATTACAATATGATATTGCAAAAAGTTCAAGAAGTATAGTAGAAAACGGAAGATGTAGAGGAGTTTTTACAACAAAATATATCTATAATAACAATATCATTTGACAATAGTTACAATATGTTATTTCGAAAATTGATATATTATCTAGCAAGAAGTACGATATGTCAGAGTGATTCCCGTTTACTATACAGTATTGTAAAAATTACTATATTTTTTTTCAGTGTACTCTGAATTCTTATCATGTAGTTTTTCTCCAGTAAATATAAAAATTTTACAACAAAATATTTGTATGCTGTTTGTGGAAATATTCAGAATTGGTTAGAAAAGAAATTAAGTTGATTGAATCGATTCAATGAGGAAAAATTTTATAGAATTACTTTTTACCATTAGATTCGTCGGAAAATGGAACTCATAAAAATTTTTGGAAGTCTAAAAGAAATTTACCGAACTTCTATGCTCTATGTGAGTTTTTTCACACCCTTTGAACAAAAATTATTATTTCATTAATATGTTTAACGTCTCTCAAGTTTCAAGTATTCAAGGTTTTGAGTGTTTTTGACTTTTTTTTATTATTATTCGTGAAAAGATTACAAATTATCTGAATAACTCAATTCACATGTGATTTCTTCTTGCATTTCAAAAATGGAAACTTGTTTTTTTTTTTCATAAAAATTTACTTTCGGTCAAAAATGTAAAAAACATCTTGGAGTCCTGTTACACATAAAACTATAGTGAATTTGTTTTTAAAAAAATAACAATTACTAGAAAGTCATAGGTTTAAAAAACTCTATACAATGTTATATATATTAGATAAAATAAAACAACATTGAAAAAATCAAGGTAGAAAATTAAAAGCAAGTAATTATGTATATTCACATACAAGCTCAAGTTTTTCAATCATGATTTAAAAATTTTCAAGTTTAATAAACATTTTATGTTTTTTGTTTCATTTTCAACATCTAAGAATAAGCAACTGTGAAACGAAGAAGTTACTATGAATAGAAGGTACCATTAAACAAATGAAATATTTTGCAAAATACCTGAAAAAATGATTGAAGTTTATAAATATATTTGTTCCATCGAATGATTTTGATTGCGTAACTTTTGTTCCAAAATTTACATTATTTAAAAAACTTTTTATGCTTACAATTATATTGTGCGCTTAAATAAAGTTGTGAAAAATCGACTCAAGTATAAATGCAAAAAAAATGAATAACATAAATATATATCATGCTTGGTTTTCAAAAATTTGCAATGAAATTTTTTTTAACTTGCTAGAGAAGTTCTGAAAAAAATGGGAAGTAAAAATTACATAAGAACAAAAATTTATAGTGTAAAACTTTAAAGGAAAAAACATACTCTTTGAGAATTCACAGTTTTTTTTAAATTTGGAATCCAGTGCCTTTAAATCAAAAATTTAGAAATAAAGTAGAAAGAAGAAGTTACTATAAATATAAAATATTTTCCATCTTTTTTTTTATTATAAAGCATAGTCAATTCATAGAGAAAGAAATGTTTTACAGATTCTTCTGATAAAAAATTCCTTATTTAAAAATGATTGTATTCTAAGAAAATGTGTATACGAAAGGTATACATGTCTATATTATTTTGAAAACTCAAAAAGCTGGAAAACAAAGAAGAGAACAAATAAAAAATAAGCAAAGAAATTTCCAACATTTTATTTAAAAAATATTAATAATATAATTTAGCTTATGAAAATTATTCGTTTTCAATTGTATGTTAAGAAATTAGTAAGGAAAATAAAGTACGGACTACTAATCTAAGGAAAGTTAAAAAAAAACAATTTGTCGAATAAGATTTAAAAATAAATTATCACAGAGTCCGGAAGGACTTTGCCGTCGCATTTAAAAAAAATAAACAACAAATTCATTACCATAGTCATAAATACTTCAAAAAATATCACAATATATACATCGGATAAGATGACTATGAAAGGAATGAATTTGATCATATAAAAATCAAGCTACACTAAGAAAAAATGTTTTACTTTCAGACATAATGGAGTAAAAAGTATCAGAATATTGTAGGTTTTACAGAAGTATTGCAGATTTTACAAAATAATGTAAAATTGTGTAATTTTTTTATCCCTTTGAATATATTCTGTAAAATAGATTTTTATATCGTACATATTACAATTTGAATCCCAGTTTCTTATTTACAGAATACAAATTGCACTGTATAAATAGTAAATTTTCCTATACTTGTTCAAAGGATTTATTATACCTGTATAGCGAAACATAAAATCATTTTTTTTACATTTTATCATTAGTTTTTCAGTTTGTATAGTATGATATTTTATGTCCTAAGATTGACTACTGAACATTTAAGTAAAGCTTTAAAAAATTCATATCTTGTTGTAAAATCTATAAAATTTTTTCAACTTTTTCCACTATCGTGTTGATTATTTATAGTATATAATAAACTAGGAAGTACACAAAAAAATAGCAAAATAAATTATACACATCTGAATAATTTAAAATATGTATAGTATTTTCTGAGATCTGGATTAGTAGGAATCACAATTTAAAATACCAAAAAGTACAAAAAATACATAGTATTTAAAGAAATATATTCCGAAGTTTTTACAGTTAAGTATATCTTGTTTACCAATATCATTTCAAAATATTTAATATATCCCATAACAAAGACTGCCATAAGTATCTTGAAAAACGTACAACATTGATATCTTTTTTTACAGTACAATACAGTACTGGAATAATCATCATATTTTTTCCTCAAACTAATAAATTATTTTTTTTTTTAACTGTCTTTCAATAAGTAGCTTGTACCGTACGGTATTTCAAAATTCAATAAAATTCTTTCGTTTATCTTGATTTTTTTCTTGGTTATACACAGGGGCGTAGGCAGAAAAAATTTGCAGGAGGGGTTTTTCTGAAAAACATTCTTCCTTCGGGATTTCATGATTTTACATCTTTGACAATATGGCTACAAGAGAGCGATTTTGAAATATTTTACGTTCCCGAATATGAAAGTTATACAACTTTTGGAATCCGGAGTTGCATATTTTTCATGTTCGTAAATAATGGAATTAGATTTTTGTGATTTTCAATTAGTAACTGAGGTTTTAATTTTTTTTTTACTAATACTTTTTGTATTTACACCACATTCAGGACTATCGGATATTGAAAAAAATGAGTTTTTATAAAGCTTTCTAAAATTCGATGCTCTAGGAAACAAACTTCTGGAAAATTAATGTAACTCGATTGATTTTTAAGAAAATTTTAGCGACAGAGATGAAATGTACATTGTAAATTAATATTATTTTTGTGTGGTATCTTATTTATCAAATTTTGTAGTATTTTCTGGTAATTTCATATATTTTGAATATTTCTATAGATCGCTTAATAGATTTATAAAAATTGATGCTATAGTATTGAAACTTGCAACGAATTTGAAAATTTAAATTGAATCTGCATACGACAGTTTCTATTATTATGAATTTCAATACTTTCATTCTATATTTTTTTTGGTATACCTACAGTTGAAAGTATGTTTCATTGTGTGAATTCTATCAATTGAATCTGATGTATTTTTATTCTTTTCTATATGAATTTCAAGAATTATTTATAAAATTATACATATTTATAGTATTATTTTAATAATTATGCTCCAGGAGAGAAAGTTTTATAAATTTCTAAGAAGATTATTTCTACATGATTTTTATGTATTGAAAGATATCTAGTAAACTAGTAAACATGTCAAGTTAGTACCAGTAAACTAGTAAACTCTTCAACAAGTAAATTAGTAAACTAGTAAACTGGTAAACAAGTAAACTAGTAAACTTATTTTTCACATTTTTCTAGTAAAATACATGAAACCCTGAAGAATTTATAAGTATTTTTATAGATCACATTCACATACACAAAATCCCACAAAATCCCACAAAATCACATCCATATAGATTTTGCACGTTTTACATCGTGATTCTTTTTTCGTATTTTTGAAATATTCAAAAGATTTTGTTGCGTTTTCTAGAATTTTTGTAGATTTATAGTATTATTTAGGATTTGATGCTCTAGAATCCCAAAATTTATAGTCAAGATTTTTCCGAAAACAGTTTTTTCATAGAATTTGATTGATCTCATTATCCTCATACAGTTTTTATGAATCGGGATATTTTCAATACTTTTATATGGATTTTATAATGATTCATAGAATTTGAATATCTAAGATTCAAAGTTTTGTAAATATTTAGCATTTTCGTAGATTTTAATTTTTTTTCATTCTCTGGGTTGCAACAATTTTTTTGATTTACAATACATTTTCTACGTAATTCTACGTTTTGATAACTCTTACTTTTTCATTAAATATACACTGTTACCGTTTTCATGCGTTTTTCCGTAACATATTTTAATTGTTTTTCGATGTAACTTTTTTCATTTTTACATGAAATATTCATTGATTTTATCTGCCTACGCACCTGGTTACACATTTTATACCTGAAAAAAAAATTGGGAAAAATCTGCCCTTATTTCAAGGCATTACCTTTCACTTTCAAATGAGAAAATGAGGAAAATGTGTGCACCGAATGATTCGAGAAAGCCCCCGGTGACCTATTACAAAAAGGTCGCGGAGTTGAGCCGAAATGTGATATTTGTGCCAAAATCGTGAAAAACCTTCGCCCTGTCGGTGTTTCATGAGCCCCGGATCCCCGAGAGGGGCTCGAACGCTTCGTCCGAGCCCCTTCTGGAAATGAGCTCCCAGGCCTGGGAGTACGAGGCGCTTCCGGAACTGCACACTTCAGCGGCCGCCTCGCCGACCTCGACGCCGCCGAACAATAACAAGCACCACTCGGCGCCGAGGGTCTACTTTCAAGCGGAAAACCTCGCTTCCACCAGGAGGCGAAGCAGTTGTCGATTTTTGTCACCGCAACCGACGCGACGGCGGAGCCGGAGTATGAGTGCCTGGAGCGACTTGTCCAGATCGTCCTTCAGGTTGGACGAAAGGTAACGAGTTTTCTTTTGCCAACGTGCGAAGAATTTTTCAAGTGTCTTGTAGGAGATAGGTCATCGTTTTTCCTGTTTGGAGAGGAAATATTGTAGGAGGGAAATTGCGTTTGGAATATTTTAAGGAGAGAAATTATATTTTATAGTTAAGGGGTTATATACCTTTTTGTGCGGACGAATTGAGAATGGTTTGGAGTATTTTTTAAAGTATGTAGCAATAATGTAAAGACACACAAGTTATAGTTTTTTAATAGTGTATTGTCCATTTGAAAAAAACAAGTAGTTGTTCATAAAAAAATATCAACAATTGGCGGAGTTATGGCCCTTTCCCCGAAACAACTTTTTTTTTTAAGTGGCATGCGGTGACCACGATGTAAGTCGAACAAATCAAGTTAAATTATAAGATCAAACTAATTTCATTAGTCTTGAAATTTATCTAGTTCTTGAACGACTGAAAAAATAAATATTACGTTTTTTCTGTATGCAAGAACGTTTTCCCCGAGATTTCGATTTTTCGAGCTCTGAAAATTTCATTAAAAAATTCTTATCTCCAAAATAAAAACTTTTTTATAAAAAAGCGATCGTTCATGAATTAAATACATTACTAGACTAATGAAATTTTTTGGATTTTCTAAATTATCTTGACCTGTTCGACTTGCATCGTGGTCATTGGAAGCCTCTTCACAAAAAAAATTGTTTCGGGGAAAGGGCCGTAACTCCGCCAATTGTTGATATTTTTTTATGAACAAAAACTTGTTCTTTCAAGTAGACAATACACTATTAAATAACTATAACTTTTGTGTCATAACATTATTGCTACATACTTTAAAAAATACTCCAAATCATTCTCCATTCGTCCGCCCAAAAAAGGATATAACCCCTTAAATCTTACTTCCAGTCATTTTTTTTAATGACCACTGAAGGCTTCGAAATTATTTTGTTTTTCTTTTGTTTCCTTTGATTATACTAGGATGTATTAAGAGAAATTATTTCAAATGTTTGAGATTGTGAACACATTTTTTACATACTGAAGAAAGAAATTTTATCAATTATTTTATGTATAATTACACTTCAGGGCTGAAGGTTCCATCAGACTCGTAGGCAGAGGGGGATTTTGGGGGTTCAAACCCCTCATGAAGTTCTGATAAAATCAATCAATGTTTCATGTAAAAATGAAAAAAGTTACATCGATAAATAATAAAAATTTAAGTTTTAAAAAAATGCATGAAAACGGTAGCAGTGTATTGTTTTTAATAAAAAAGTAAAAATTATCAAAACGTCGGATTACGTAGAAAATATAAATCATGAAAATGAAATAAAGAATGAAAATCTACGAAAATCCTAAAAATTTACAAAACTTTGAATCTTAGATCATCAAATTCTAGAAATATATACAGAATCCATATAAAAGTATCAAAAATCTTTTGATTCATACAAACTCTAAAAGAACAATGAAAATAATTAAATTTTATAAAAAAACTGTTTCCTGGAAAATCTCGACGAGTCACTCTACGATTCACAAATTTTGGGATTCTAGAGCATCGAAGTCTAAATATAACTACAAATCTGAAAGAATTCAAGAAACCCAAGAAAATATTTTGAATGTTACAAAAATTGCGAAAAAATAATAACGATATGAAACATTGGAAATCTGTATGAATTTTATTTCACCATTAATTCTTGAAATTACTGACGATAGATCGAAATTCGCATTTAAAAGCATCGAGTTTTTTAGTAGCAATCTACAAAAATATAAGCAATCTATAAAAATACATACTTAGATATCTTCCAGTGTTTCGTATATTATACAAGAAAAATGTGAAAAAAAAGTTCACTCATTTACTATGTCAATAGTTTACTCGTTTACGAGTTTACTATCTTACATTGTTACTAGTTTATTATTTGACTAGCTTACCAGTTTACTAGTTTATTAGCTTACTAGTTATTACCAGTTTACTATTACAATTTTGACAAGTTTACCAGTTAACAAAATAACTGATTTACTTGTTAACGTGTTTGCTAGTTCACTATTTTACTTTTACACTTGTTCACTATTTTCCTATTTAACAATTTCAGTAGTTTACTAGATTACTAGATTACCAGTCTACTTGCTTACTAGTTTACTGAAAATCTTTCAGTGTATAAAAATAACGTAGAAATTGTTTTCTTAGAAAGTTATAAAACTTTCTGCCTTGGAACATAATTATTATTATAATTCTATAACTATACATGATTTCAGAAATTCTTTGATAAATTTATGTAGAAAACAATAAAAACACATCTAATTTAATTGATTTAATTTATACAATAAAACATACTTTTCATTGTAGAAATACTATAAAAATATGGAATAAAACTATTGAAAATCTTCATAAAAGAAATGGACTCCTTAAAAATCAATTTCAATTCTCAAAATCGCTGAAAGCTACAATACTATGGTATCAATTTCTAAAAATTTATCGAGCGATCCATAGAAATATTAGAAATATATAAAATACCATAAAATACTACAAAATTTGTAGGATAATATACCATACGAAAATAATATAAATTTATCATGTACCTTTTATCTGCGTGGTTCAAATTTGCTCAAAAATCAATTCAAATATATAAATGTTTTTGAAGTTTGATTCCTGGAACTTCAAATTTTAGAAAGTTTTATAGAAACCCATAATACTCAATATCATATAATCCTTAAAGTGGTATATATATATAAGAAATATTAGTAAAAAAATTAAAACCTCAGTTACTAATTGAAAATCACAAAAATCGAATTCCATTATTTACGAACATGAAAAATGTGCAACTCTGGATTCCAAAAGTTGTATAACTCTTGAATTCCGAAATGTAAAATATCACAAAATCGCTCTCTTGTAACCTTAATTGTCAAAGATTAAAAATTATGAAATCCCAAAGAAAAAATATTTTCCAGAAAAACCCCTCCCGAAATTTTTTTCCTGCCTACGCTCCTGGGTTCCATCATATAATTATGACACCTGACAGAAAGTCGACAAAAAACGTCATATTAATTTTTTTTATTGGTCAAACCAAGTTTCCACGATCCTGACAAATATGGTCAATATGCCACACTCAGGAAAAAGTAATGCTACCCAAAATGATACACATTTATGACTTTTGATAAATTCCACGAGAGCTCAAAACATTTTATCACAGGACTTTTAAATGTCAGCAATCGCAGCAGTAACGAGCCTGTTTGTCAAGCAATTTCGTCGTTGTTTATTTCGCAAACAGGGGTCATTCGTAATGTAAGCTGTGTGGAGGCTTTTTATTTGTTTATTTATTTTCCAGGGTTCGCTGAACTTTTGAACTTTCCACCACGAAAATGTTTGTTCTGGAAAAATTTTCAGCAGTGATGAATTCACAATTGTTCTCTGAAGATATAATTTCCAGAATAAATTGTTTCGAAATCTAGAATGAAGATATAGGTATTTCAAGTATCACAACATTGATTTTAATTTTTGTGAAGAAAGGAACACTGAGAAAAAAAATTTCGTACTTACTGCCGTATATATTGTAAAAAGAACAATAATATTGTACTTTTTACAATAATATAGCAGTTTTCATAGTATTATTTTAGTTTTTAGACTATTATTGTGAAAATTGCAATATTTTTTTCAATTATTACAATAGTGTATAATAAAACCGCTATATTGTAAAAATCACGATATGTATGCTATTTTTTGCTGCATAACTTCGGAAAAATCAAAATCTGGAAATAAAAATTTTACTATACACATTGTAGTCAGGGGGGCCCCTGTTGACTCAGTGGCGTGGCAAACAAAAAAAAATGCATTACTTTTTTCCAATTTTATAGAATACTGTATCATATTACAAAATGATGCACTTGCAACCTAGAAAGTACATAAAAATGTTGCAGAAAGAACCTATACAGATATGTTTACCGAAAAAACTGTACGGGATTTTCAAAAAACTGGATTAATAGGAATTACAATATGATATTGCAAAAAGTACAAAAAGTATAGTAGCAAATAGAAGATGTAGAGGAGTTTTTAGAACAAAATATATCTATAATAACAATATCACATGACAACATTTACAATATATTATTTCAAAAATTGATATATTATCTAGCAAAAAGTACAATATGTCAGAGTGATTCCCGTTTACTATACAGTTTTGTAATAATTACTATATTTTGTTTTCAGTGAAGATTACGATAAACATAGTAAACTGTTTTGTAACGTTTGATGCATACATTGTATATTTGCCTGATTTGAATAATTTACAGAGCATTTATTATTATTTTGATTTTAAAATATGTTATTCCATAAAATTCAATTTAAAAGTGTTTTTTTTTTCTGCAGATACAGATAAATTCAACATCTTGGGTAGCATATTTTTAAATGAAAAAGAACTCTTGATTCGACTTTTATTTATTTTATTCAATATTTTCACATTCATAGACAAGAGAATAAATGAAAAAAAGAAATTTTTCTTGAAATAGACTTGCGATTTTATATTTTTTGAAATATGGTATCATCTAATATCCAAGTGACGCTATATATTGTCAAATCATCGAACTTCAAAATTTTTAAATCCGAGAAAACAGGAAAAAATTATTTTAAGAAATAGTTATGGGCTACTAAAACTTTCATGTAGGAAATTTTATAATCCCCGACACTTCCGTCTCAAAATTCAATGATCCTATTTTGTGTTCTTTTTTAACATATTAGTTTCGGATGATTGAACCGAAAAATTTTTTCTTAAAAAATCGTTATAGTTCTTTTGAAAGTTATTCTGAAATTCATCACTTACATTCAAAGTGATTCGAAAAATGGCCAATAATCACTTCTCAAATACATGAATAGAACTTTTTTTCAGAATCATTATTTTGTTTAAACTCTGGATTATTCTATACTTTACGTCATATCTCAGAAAATATGACTCTGCGCTACATTTTCAAGTACATTGTGTCGTCGTGTTCTTGGCAACGAAAAAATCTTGTTTGGCGTTTTTTGCCTCCAACGCTCTTACATGTAACTCAATTGTTATTCTTTTTGGTATAAAATGTTATCACCAGAAAAATTTCCCTTCTCCTGCTGTAGAATACATTATCTAAACCTTCTGTAATTATGATATATTTTTGAGTATCGTTCATTTTCTTAGTTTATTTTTCACGAATTTGATTTGTATAACTTCTATACCATCAGAAAATAACATAAAATTCTAAAAAAGCTAAAAAAAAATTTGTTCTATTTTCTATATAATGCACGAGGTCGAAAATTTATTGCAAAAATGAAATATTCTGTGACTAGGTGAATGATTAGAACTAAGATTGTATAATAAGTATTCTTTTCCGAGAATATATACCGAATAGATTTCTTCACTCCAAAAAACAATCTTGATATTGATCAAAAAAAAATATTTTTTTATTCCCAAACTTACAAACATAATTCTAATAATAAAGGGAGGAGGTCTCTATTCAGAAATAAACCGAAAAAACTCAATTACCTCTACACTATACTGAATTTAAAAAAAAATTAGAGTTTCTTAATATTGTAAAGCGAAAAGTGAAGAAAATTATGAAAAATGAGGAATTCGATTTCTTAAACCTTAATTTGTTTAATGAACATTCTCAATTCTTGATGTTTTATCTGAGTGAAAAACTCCAACAGTAACCTTACACACGTTTTATACTTTAGAATCATTTCATGTAAAAGATGCAAAATCCATTTACATCCATGAAAACAAGTTACACAATTGTCCTCCCAGAACTTCAACGTTTTCTCGAAGTGAATTTAACTTTCTTTCTCTACTCCAGCAGGTACGAGAATTCCCTTGGCAGTTGCATCGTATCATAGTGATCAAATTCTTCCCTACAACACCTTTTTCAACTCACAAATTTGCAAACACCTCATTAAAAAGTGCACCATATCCATAAAATAAAGTAGAAATTCATGATTCAACCTTTTTCCCATCTTTCATTTAACATTCTGTATGTTCGAACCACGAGAGAAACCAAATTATTTTTATGATGGCTAATGAAGTTCATACAAAAAATGTTTGCTAACGGTGTACTCAAAAAAAGGGCAAAAGAAACACAGTAATTAACTGTGTTTTTCAGGATTAGGTAATAACAAGCACTTACAGTCTATAATCCCTTTTTAAGAATCACGTACTCCGTAAGAATTACATGCACGTACACGTGCAAAAAGTGCTCATTCATGTTTTCGAGTCTTATGGGTTTCATCCTCATAAAATTGCAAGTGTTGCTTCGTGATAAAAAAATAAAATTGAGTTTCATGCTCCATCCTCATTTACTCCAAGTGTTTTGACGGTTACTCAATTTTTTATTTCTATGGGCTTATTTCATCTCTACAACATGACTTTGAAGAATATGACTTGTTACTTAACTCGTAAGAGTATGTCATAAATTAAAGTAGTATCAAAGTAACGAATTTTTATAGAGGGTAGGAACAATGGTTTTTCTACATTACATTTTATAATTAGTTAATCAATAATTTACTGACCACAGAGTTTATGAAATTCTTCAATTCTTAAATTGTTCGAAATTCAAGTAGCTACATAATAATTTTCTATTCTAATAAATATATTCATATTATCGAAGTTCTTTGTACGTTAAAAACAGAAATGAAAATTCACGTTTACAAGCATACGTATCTTTTTCACTGCCCAATTACAAAAAAATCGATCCAACTTTCAATAGTCTTGCTATCATCATTATTTCAAGCAACTGAAACGGAAGTTGGGTCAAAAAGCTTTTCGTGATCTTTCACTCCATGTACGAGATAGAAGAGTCTGAAAAAAGCTCAGCTGTTTCACGGTCTATTTAAAGTATCGATCGTGGTCGAGAAATGGACTGTACAAGTATTTTTAGCTATGGAAGCAAAGTCAAAGAAGCTTGCATGTTGCATATTGATGTCAGTGACTAGATGAGGTATCAATCTAGAGTGAAGAAGTTAAGTCATCGAGCACCTGAATGATTGAAACCAATTGATCTTGTTGGCAAAGAAAATTAAGTGCCTGACAAGTCTGATGAATGAATTGAAAAAATGATTTAATCATTAGTTGAAATGAGAAAGAATTTTTTAATGATTTTGATGACCTTGAAAACAATTCAAATATTCATATCGTTTTCTGAACGAAAATGATTGCTTACCAATTTCCTTTATCATCTTTTTCCCTTCCACCACAAGAATGAAAATTCGATAAATGCCCCACATAGATCTCATCTATCACCACAATCTGGATATCGAATCATGTTCTTGTCGACCTAAGAACACGTGCTTTCATTACGAACCCTTTCGCATAGTCGGTAACAAAGCCTCCGAAGCTTTCCAGCACCACAGAAAACTTTTTCCGATAAGAGCTTTTCAATACCAACTGAGTTTCCACTGAAAACTGCGAATGTTCTCGAGCAAAGATACATCATTCTCAACGATACTTATCAGATAATGGGAAAACTTTGGGTCAGAAAAGATTCACAACTATTACAGGTTTGACTGCAATATTTTATACAGATAGAAATATTTATGTTTATTTTGTTTTAAATTATGCTTTGTTGAGCTTGAGGGTTGATGAACTGATATGAAATCTTTTTTTAAGGGAAAATAATGAAGAATTTGTCAGTATATGGTGCAATTTTGAGGAAAAGCTGAAGCTTTCATGATACTTCGATTTTTGTGACATCAGGGGATGTTCTAGAAAGAGGTCAAGTCGGCAATGAAGAGATTGGAAGAAAGGGGTTGAAATGCTTTTCCTTTTGCAGGAATTGTACCGACAGTGAAAAGCTTTTCTCAGATTCCTGGAGCTTTTCACAGAGAATGCTTGAAGGTTTCAAACCACAGTTATTTAATAATTCTAGAAAGCCAGAGCAGAACAATACAAATTTATTATTCAATTTCTCAAAA
This sequence comes from Platygaster robiniae, assembly GCA_028476575.1. NCBI lineage: Eukaryota > Metazoa > Arthropoda > Insecta > Hymenoptera > Platygastridae > Platygaster > Platygaster robiniae. Next base: position 46,231,681 of record CM052020.1, read on the forward strand.
AATTATCTGAGTAAATATCTGAATACCTGAATACACAATACTTAGATAGAAAAGAATCATTTTTTCTGATGACAAGTCCAGAAATGAACTTTAACTTCAACTTCAACTAAATGTAATTGTTCACAAAAGGATACAAATCTCTGGCCTGCATTCTAAATTAACGTAAACAAATATAAACTAGCCATCGAAATATCTTGACGTCATTTACATTCAATATTTCGAAGTCTGCCCAAATTATCGATTCATTCAACCACCACGTTACGTCGTAGCAAACTTGCCAAGAATCAGCATTACAGATTTCCAAAACTTAGCTAATTAGCTGTGAATTTTCAAATCAACCACAAAACTCCTAATTCCGAATCAGTCCTCCATGAAACTTGTGAGCTGATGTGCATTGGCTTGCTCGATTAGAACTTATCTCGCCCTCGACTTGATGGGTATCAAAGTTCACGAAACTCGTCGAATATGCTACCTTTACGACTATTTTTAACGACATTTTTTATTTATTTTTGTTTATTTGTTCTTATTTTCTTTGATTTTCATTTTAAATGATGTATCATTGATTTGGGAAGTTAGTTTTTCACATCGATAATAAAATGATATTAAAATATAGTCAATAGTAGATGAGCTTTAAATATTCTAACAGCTCTGAAATTTTTTGCAATTTTGGTAGTTCAACAGTAAAAATTTTTTGATTGTATAAGAAAGTTGAACGTTTAGAAATTCCTTAGAGTCTAAGTGTTGTTCTAAATAATTAAGTTTCGAAAACTGTAAAACTGTCAAAATTATACTCACGTCTTGTTTTCGATGATTTGATGGAAGACATGTAATACTGTTAAGAACGATGATGACTTCTACTCCTATTTTTTTTTTTTTTTCTCTAACTTCTCCAAATATGAATAGAAGCGATGAAATTCATTTGATATATTCAAACATTCAAGTATGTATAGATTTCGATTAATTTTGTCAGAAAACTATTTGTTTTTAATTTTAATATTTCTTTTTTTTTAGTGCTCATACAATTTGAAGAAATTTCTGGTGTTTTAATGAAATTCTACACGCATATCGTAAATTAATCCTATCGGATTCCTAGTTGAAAAATTTTTAGGAATTCATAGATCTATGAGAGAATCATTTAAACTCTTTCGGTAAATTTTGGTGAAAAAGAAAATTTCACTTGGTTTTCTATAGATATCTAGTATTTTTTTAAATTGCAGTATATATTTCTAGAATATTGTGCTACAGAATCTGAAATGTATTTTGTTTTTTGTCTTTGAATAAATTTTTCATACAGCAGTATTCTTATCAATTTATATTTTTGTTAGAATATTTCTTATTTCTTTAATGTAATCATGATTTAAAGGTTTCTTAGTATTTTTAATTATCGTTATTCATAACTCTGTAATTCGATGCTTCATTTATTGAAGTTTTTAAGACTTTTTCGTATTTCATATATTAAATATATTTTTCATACTTTATTTGTATTCATGAAATGTTTCGAGATTTAGCGATTCCTTTTTTTATTTTCGATGACTTTAGATTTCAAGATTTTCTAGATTCAAAATTAAAAACATTTTATAATTTCAATCAATTTTACGGAAAACCGTTTGTTCATATTTCTAATACGTTTTTTTTTTTTTTTTTTTTTTTAGAGCTTATAAAGTTTGAAGTATTTTTTCGTATTTAAATGAATTTGTACAAACATGTACGTCTTGAATAGATCATATGATTCAAAGTTAAAAAATTTTCAGGAATAATTCATAGATTTATGAGAGAATCATACCTGCCATAATTTTTGGCATTTTGAACACTTTTGATAACTTTTGGTAAAAAATTAAATTTCTTTCGGTTTTTTTTAGATACCTTGTATTTTTCAAAATTGCAATATAAATTTCTAGAATATTGTGCCACAGAATCCGAAATGTATTCTTTGAATGAATCTTCCATAAAACAGTATTCTTATTTATTTATTTTTTTGTATTTATGAAATGTTTCAAAATTTACTAGTTGCTTTTTTATTTTTGGTGACTTTATATTTCAAGAATGCGGTTTTCGAGATTCAAAATTTGAAATATTTTATTCGATAATTTTTTTCAGAAAACATGATAGATTAAAAGCGCTTTTTATATTTTACATTTGTTTTTTTTTTTAGGATTCATATGGATGAAAAAATTTTCTTGCATTTTTACTTCTTAAATTTATCATAGAGAATATTGTAGGTATATTTTTTCATAATAGAAATCTTTAATATTAGTAGTGATCAAAGTTCTATTCATTTTTAGAATTTCAATTGTTTTTTTATCTTCTTTATATTAAGTTACAATGTTTTGAATCATATTTTACATTATTGGTTTATATTTATTGAAGTCTGTAGAATTTTTCAACAAATTTAAAGATTTGCAGTATTTTTTGAGTTTCATAAGAAATTTCTGGAATTGAATGCTCTAGAACACTGGGAAGCAATGGATATTTTCCAAACATGTATGTGAAGTTTTTTACCATGATATCAGTATGGAATTTTTCTCATACAAAATCTAGAAGAATCATGGATTATCGATGTAAGTTCTTCGTGCAATTCTGTTGAAATTAATCTGAAGATTAATAATAATTTTTGAAATATTTATCAATCATTCAAAGAACACTCAATTTATACATTCACAGTGTTTCCTCGATTATTTAACATTTTTCTAAAATTGTTGAAATTCATATTATACCTAAGTTATGTTCATTTCATAAGAAGAAAATCATAAAAATGTTATGTCAAAAGAATTTTAACGTCTTGCAAAGATTTAAGCAAATATTTGACTATTTTATTTCAAAACTCAAAAATCAACACAAAAAGGTATGTATTGAATGTTTGATGAAATCACCAATCTGAATGCTGAATATTTAATATAGTAAAAAACTGCCAAAATGGAGATTTTTGTCATAATGTTTTGCACACAAAAATCTTGTAAAACCATTTATTATCAAAATGAAAATATCGATCGATCAATTATATGTACACTCAAAGTCCGATACATCAGAAATAAATATCCATATTCCGATATATTATTAAATATCGCCAACCCCTATTCAAAATCTTCGAACTTTTTTCTATTTTTATTAATCCGGTGTCCATGAATAATTAAAAAAATGCTTTGCTTTTCACGACTCTCGGGAAAACAACCCTCAATTACAGTAACTCTTAAAAAATAAAAATAAACAATTTTTCTCCAAATCACTTAAATCCAAAGACCCTCATTCAGACGAATCCTGTTATTTGTTTTCCTCCACATTCCGCTCGCCATCAAAGTGACTTTCAGCACTTTCCTAAAACTCCTGAAACTCGGCACAAAATGGGGCGCGTATCAATATCCATTTGTATAAAGGGACAAACTTCGGCTTTTCCCAAATCTTCATCAACAGAAAAGGATTAGAAAGATATCACACAAAAGGCTCCAGTTCGCTCGGGAAAATCCTCAAGTTTGGCGAAATTGAAGTAAAATGCACCTTTATTCCCGAGACCGGGACCAGGTTATCTTCAAAACTGTACACTTCCGGGGTTTATCCTGCCCCGAAAACGATCTCATCGTTTTAAAAGCCGCTATTTGCATTTTCATACACTCGAGTCTCTAAAACCTCTACTTTCCTCCACCGCCCCCCCCCCCCCACCCTTCATCAGGAAACGGGTTCTCACTTCTCCCTTAATTTTGGTACAGCTTTACCGTCAAATTTTAAAAAGCCTCGGCATGCGTTTCTGGGCTTCAACGTCACTTGCAGCTGTGGCATGAGAAATATCAACTTTTCCTTGAATTTTTCGTAAGGACGTATTGTTCGACCAAGCTGATTTTTGCGTCTGGAAAATGACAGGGAAAAGTAAGAAAAGTTGTGTAAAAAAATAGAGTAGTTGAGGTGAGTTGGAGTTTATTCTGAGAGTGGAAAGAGAAATTATAATGAAGGTGGATTGTGGAATTTTATGGCTTTTTTTTGAAATAGAGAATTTTGTGTGCCACTTTTTATGAAAGGTTCTCAGGGAAAAGAATTTTGCCAAAAGTTCTTTCTTTTCAATGCATTTTGTAATTTAAATCGGTGACTACATTTTTCTGGAAAAATTTTTTCCTAGTCATTTTTCATTTTTTTTTTGTTTCAATTCTTTTGATGCTTCTGATTTTTAAGGTATAATGTTCAGTTTTAAAAAATCGAATCAGATAATTACTCCCAATATCCTTCAAATATGATCATTTTTTGTTCATGCTGCAAGACGAAATCATAACTTATTAGAAAGATAATGCAACTCTATTACATAAAAATGCATTTCGAAATTCATATTGGTCAATACTTTTTTTTCTAGAAAAATTTTTTCGTGGGCATTTTTCATTCTTTTGAAGTTTTTATTCTTTATATGTTTTTTTTTTTTAATCTTTTCATTGTTTTTATGTTTCAATCCTTTTCATGTTTCTAATTTCCACATAATAGAGTTATTCCATTTCGAGTTAATTTAGATGTATTAGGGTATTCAGTTATTTAGTTATTTGAACTAGTTAAGTTATTTTTGTTATTTTAGTGATTTTATTTTCTTATTTTATAAAGTTAATTAGTTCGTTTAGTTACTTTAGTTATTAAGTTACTTACAGTTTTTTTATTTAGAGTTACTTAGAATGATATTAAAATTGTTTTTACGCTCCGCTATAACAATTCAAAATTGTCTTTTCACGATCATACTGGAGCCAACACCAAATGAATAAATCCCAACAAATATCTTTCTTCAAGCTTTCGGCATTTATTTTGCCCTCTTCAGGAAAACTGAATGTACAAAATCACAAACAATCAATAGATTTCAATTGAAACAATAATTTCTATCAAAAGATCACTTAATCGACTTACTCAGAATATAAATTTCAGTTTTAAATCATCTTACGTGTAAATACATTTCGTCAACTTTTTAAATATTACCATATGTGTAAAAAACATTTCGTCAACTTTTTATAAGTGGATAGGAAAGAAACAATACGCTATTACAAGCACTTATCAGTGATCTGTACACGACGAACAAAACTACTTCAGTTTTCACTTCCTTATATAGAAAACGAACCGATAAGAACTCATACCACGTCATCAATGCATGCATCGTAAATCGAACTCAAAAATCTCGTGTCTTCCTGTTTGTTCAAAGTTTTTTTTGTCCTCTTAATAAGAAACATCTCCGAAAACATTCTTTTTCTCTCATCTCTCTCTTTATCTAAAATCTTTATTTTATCCCAATTAAATTCATGATTCATATTTATTCTATGTTCTGTTATAACTGTATTATTATCTGTAAGTTTGCGAATATTTTCCTCGTGTTCCTTAATTCTAGTTTCTAAACATCTTTTTGTCTGTCCTACATACTTAAATTGGCAATCCCTGCAATCTATTCTGTAAACTACATTCTGCTGTCTTTTAATTCCCAATTTATCTTTTCCCCTTTTTATAATATCCATATTCAATTTATTATCACTTACATATTTTCTTTCTTAAATATTCTTCCAATTCTTCTTTGTCCTTTTTCCATGTATAGTAAAACCAAAATTCCCCCTCTCCCATCATTATTATTCAACAATTTATCATTTTTATCATGATTCGATTTAACATACTTCAAAAAATCAATTCAACTCTTAAAATTCATCTCTATAAATTCAATGGGATGGTTATTCTTGTAAAGTAAATTTTTTATGATATCTAAATTTTTTTTATGAAATCTATCATCAGATAATTTAATAGCTTTATCAACCAATCCATATACTATCCCTTTCTTCTGTACTAACGGATTTTTTAATGAAAATTAATTAATCTTTCCGATGAAGTCGGTCTTATGAACCAATCAAATATTAGCTTTTTATCTTCTCTAATAATTTCCAGTTCCAAAAAATACAATTTCCTATCGCTTTTTACGTAACTTGTAAACTGCATCCTTTGTCGTTGTCTTTGGGAGAAAAGTTTAAATTCCCATATTGAACTAATATAAAAATCCCATTACTGGAATATGTTAAAGAATTAGAAAAAAGCATATTTTTTATAGATGATAAAAAGAAGAATGAAATAAGGACTGATGTTTTGAATGTTTTATTGCGTAACGAAAGAAGGTAGGATCATTTAAAAATTTTTGCCAGATATATTTTGGATAATTCCAATGTTACAAAAGGATTTTTTGAAAATAACAATGATTTGATGGTTACTAGATCTGATAAAGGAGGTGTGAGTGTTATTTTATATAATGAAGAATATTTTAATAAAATGGAGGAATTATGGATTATATATAATCCGTACTAACGGATTTTTTAATGAAAATTAATTAATCTTTCCGATGAAGTCAGTTTTATGAACCAATCAAATATTAGCTTTTTATCTTCTCTAATAATTTCCAGTTCCGAAAAATTTAATTTCCTATCGCTTTTTATTTAACTTGTAAACTGCATCCTATCATTGTATGAATTAAATTCTTTAAAGGTCGCATCCAATTCATCTTTATTTGTTATCATAAAAATATCATCAACATATCTACAATAAAATATTGGTTCATAACTCAATTTACTCAAAACATCCAATACAATATCTTCCATTACAATATGAGCTAAAATGGGAGAAATCGGAGAACCCATTGGTGTTCCAAAAGTTTGTTCTTATATTTTTCCATTAAAAGTAAAATATGTTAATTCCATCAATTTGATAACATTATCTACAAATTCTTCGCAAGGTATGCCCATATAAGGCTCCAAAAATCGGTATCTTCTAATAAGTGAATCTTTCACGTCATCCTTCGAGATATTTGTAAACACTGATGTCACATCAAAAGATACAATTTCAAATTCCTTAGATAAATTCAATCCCTTTAACTTCTTTTTTAATTCTAAACTGTCTTTAACATGACTTTTCGGTTTTGGTAAATGTTTCGAAAGTAGATCCTGAATAAACTTTGCCAATTTATATGTAGGACTTCCTACTGAAGTCACTATCAAACGAAATGGGTTATCTTTTTATGAATTTTTGGTAATCCGTATGCTCTAAGTAAATTACCATCTGTTTCTAACAATTCCAAATATGTTTTTTTATCTATATAATTCTTATCTTTCCATATAATTAAAATATCTTTAACTTTATCTCTTACTTTGTTTAAAGCATGTTTTTCCTCCTTTTTTTTATTCAATTTCCTATATGTAGAATCATCATTCCATAATTCCTCCATTTTATTAAAATATTCTTCATTATATAAAATAACACTCACACCTCCTTTATCAGATCTAGTAACCATCAAATCATTGTTATTTTCAAAAAATCCTTTTGTAACATTGGAATTATCCAAAATATATCTGGCAAAAATTTTTAAATGATCCTACCTTCTTTCGTTACGCAATAAAACATTCAAAACATCAGTCCTTATTTCATTCTTCTTTTTATCATCTATAAAAAATATGCTTTTTTCTAATTCTTTAACATATTCCAGTAATGGGATTTTTATATTAGTTCAATATGGGAATTTAAACTTTTCTCCCAAAGACAACGACAAAGGATGCAGTTTACAAGTTACGTAAAAAGCGATAGGAAATTGTATTTTTTGGAACTGGAAATTATTAGAGAAGATAAAAAGCTAATATTTGATTGGTTCATAAGACCGACTTCATCGGAAAGATTAATTAATTTTCATTAAAAAATCCGTTAGTACAGAAGAAAGGGATAGTATATGGATTGGTTGATAAAGCTATTAAATTATCTGATGATAGATTTCATAAAAAAAATTTAGATATCATAAAAAATTTACTTTACAAGAATAACCATCCCATTGAATTTATAGAGATGAATTTTAAGAGTTGAATTGATTTTTTGAAGTATGTTAAATCGAATAATGATAAAAATGATAAATTGTTGAATAATAATGATGGGAGAGGGGGAATTTTGGTTTTACTATACATGGAAAAAGGACAAAGAAGAATTGGAAGAATATTTAAGAAAGAAAATATGTAAGTGATAATAAATTGAATATGGATATTATAAAAAGGGGAAAAGATAAATTGGGAATTAAAAGACAGCAGAATGTAGTTTACAGAATAGATTGCAGGGATTGCCAATTTAAGTATGTAGGACAGACAAAAAGATGTTTAGAAACTAGAATTAAGGAACACGAGGAAAATATTCGCAAACTTACAGATAATAATACAGCTATAACAGAACATTGAATAAATATGAATCATGAATTTAATTGGGATAAAATAAAGATTTTAGATAAAGAGAGAGATGAGAGAAAAAGAATGTTTTCGGAGATGTTTCTTATTAAGAGGACAAAAAAAACTTTGAACAAACAGGAAGACACGAGATTTTTGAGTTCGATTTACGATGCATGCATTGATGACGTGGTATGAGTTCTTATCGGTTCGTTTTCTATATAAGGAAGTGAAAACTGAAGTAGTTTTGTTCGTCGTGTACAGATCACTGATAAGTGCTTGTAATAGCGTATTGTTTCTTTCCTATCCACTTATAAAAAGTTGACGAAATGTTTTTTACACATATGGTAATATTTAAAAAGTTGACGAAATGTATTTACACGTAAGATGATTTAAAACTGAAATTTATATTCTGAGTAAGTCGATTAAGTGATCTTTTGATAGAAATTATTGTTTCAATTGAAATTTATTGATTGTTTGTGATTTTGTACATTCAGTTTTCCTGAAGAGGGCAAAATAAATGCCGAAAGCTTGAAGAAAGATATTTGTTGGGATTTATTCATTTGGTGTTGGCTCCAGTATAATCGTGAATGGAAAATTTAGACGATATTATTTCGTTATTTAGAGTTATTTTTAAAGTTGTTTTTGTTATTTCAGGTACTCTAGTTATTGAGTTATTTAGAGTTAATTTATTTAGTGTTATTTGAATAATTTCCGATTTTTATCATTTTATGTTTCAATGCTTTTTATGTTTCGTATTTATATATGATAAAGTTGCATTTTTTTTCTCAAAATTTTGGTGTCCTGGAGCGTTAATGAAAAATAATCAAATTTAAAGAAAATTGATAATTATCTAATTTAATATTTCAAAATTGTATGTTATACCTAATATTTATCATTTATGTTGTCAAGTTTTTCTTTGATACGTAATTTCCTCATATACTACAGTTTGAATTTTTTTTCTCCTTCTTTCTTTTTGATCAGATCCTTATTTTGCTTTACTTTCACCCTAATACAAATTTCTAGTCACTATTTCCTATGTTATTCACTTATTTTTATATTTTAATTACGGAAAATTTCCTCAACGTATTTATTTCACAGTTTTAAAGATAGAAAATTATAGAAAGAATTTTAGAACATACTGAAAAAATCCCGATATTTAAAAAAATGGTAGTTTGATTATATGCTAATAATGATATGAAAAATATTTTGAAGATACTTCTATTAGATTTTCTGCAATATTTTATTGTAATTATCAATAATGTACATAACAAAAAAGTTATATATTTTTGCAGTCTTTAAAGCTGTGTAGTTCTTTTTTGCATGCTATTGTGTAGTTTGAATTTAGTACAATATTCTCTAATTGCTAGTTATTGACATAGAAAACGTTGATTGTCAAATTTATAATATTCTAAGAATTTTCGCTCAATACTCATCGTTAGAGTAAAAATCTTTAGATATATAAAAATCAATGTTGTGCTAACTGGAAACGTAATGAAATTAATATTTTACTATACAGTGCTATTAAATTCTGCGTACAAGTATAGTAAAATATACGATTTATACAGTGCAATTATCATTCTCAATATTTTTATATTTTGTACACTATTTAACCAAAACTGGCATACTTGTGATAATCTGTACAAGATGAAATTTTTATGATTCATTATTGTAAAAGGTAGAATAAAGATGACAATATCTGCATTAATGAATGTAAAACCTGTAAAAAACTGTGAAAAATAAAATACTACTGTAGCTTTTACCATGAATCAGGAGAAAAGTACAAATTTTTGTCCCAATGCATAGAAAAAAAAAAGAAAACAGATCAGCGTGAATTATTTTTTAATCAAAAAGAATAAGTATATGTACCTTTGACAAATCTTGAATAAATACTGTATATCGTGAATAAATTAGTTTTTCAGACCTAAAACGCCAAAAGGATTTTGAAAATGATTTAATGGTTATAATATCTTTAATGTATACAAAATTCATAATAACGTCGAACTATCAATAAAGATAGTAAAAGATAGTAAAAAATAAAAAAATATTTCAGAGTTTTTATCGAAAATTCCTGCATTCGCATTCTTAAATTTACTGAAAAAAAAATCATCAAAAGGTTTTGACATTGCAGCTTTTCGAAAATTCTTTATATAATCATTAGGGGAAGTGAAAAAAGAAATTTTGTATGTATAAATAAGGATAAAATATACATGCATCTTTGAGTTTTGAATTATTATTGCAAATTATTTTCCGGATTCTACGTAAGACAACGATTTGAGATATATTTATCATTGCAATATTATTATAATATATTGATACTTCGATCTAAAGCAAAAGTAATCATTTCTAAATAAAATAACTCTGAAGGAATTTATTTTTCAAGTTTTGTTCATCGGCGATATTTTCATTAGAAATGATACTTCGAAAGTAAAAAACACAATTGTAAATAATTGTCGCGTCGGGTCGCTCGCGAAATTACATCATCATTTGGGCGATTGTGATAATTCTATGCACCGGAATCACGGGTGCGACAAGAAATGTATTTATTGCGAAATTTATGCATTTCGATAACCGGAATAGTGCCACCAAATAGTAAATTAAACCTCGTGCTATCGCGCATTACACGCGAACGTCGGCAAAACATATCTCGAATGTACTGCGAATATTTCAATGGCTAAATTATAGATGCAAATTTTACTGAGATTCGAGCGTTTCATGTGCTGTGCTTGTTACGCCTATTTTTACAGTAAACGAAATTATGAGATTCTGAAAAACACCTGCAAATAAACCATTGCAGTGTAAAATTTTTTTCTTTCAAAATTAAGTAACTAAAAATTTGCAAGTTCTTCAGATAGAAACTGTCAATTTCATTTTGTAATTAACATTTTCATTTCTTCTTCTTTTACAGAAGTTTCACACAGATTCTTCCATTTCCTTTTGATCTTTGCAATCCTGAAAACAACTTATACCTCGAGTGTATTACGTATCACAGTTCAATGGAGTCGTATTTATAATAAGTAATTTCTTCTTTCGTATATCTGAAACCTTCTAGGATCGGAAGTTGGAAAATAGACAAGAGTTTACGATCTCTCGGGGAAGGAAAGAAATTACTTTTTCGTTTGCTGCGTGCTATTTCCGGAGTTTTACGAAGACGAATCTCGGATCCAGACTTTTGTCAGGTTGTTAATTGACGTCAAAGTTATCATAATTGTTATGAATTTTTTTATTTAAATCCTTGGTTATTTTTCGAAGGAATAACATACTATACCGACAGTGAATCCCATCATTTTCAATCACTCGTAGCCGAAGGACGAGGGCAAGAAACCCTGAAAAGTCAGGAACGCTTTTCGTGGTGTTTGTTAGACACTCCTCGAGAGCTTTTTCAAAGAGATTCTCGGACAAAGTGCATATTCCGCGTCATTTGCCTCGACAAAAGTTCGCCTAGCGCCTTTGTGAATCGTTGAATATTAAACAGGTGAATTCTGATTGCGCAAGTGTGCGAACCTTTCGAGAGCATCAGAAGTTTCATTTTCGGATGGTGCCTTCACTCGGTAGTTTTCCGAGACTAGTGATCCGTGTCGCTGAGAATGAAGCTTTTCGTTCCGGATTCCGTTAATTTTACTCTTTCACGCAGGTTTTTTAGGTAACTCTTTGAATCCAACATTTTGTATGCGATACGTTTTCTTAGATTAGTGAATTTTGTGACCGCGATTTGATTTTTCGCAACACTGAGAAAAAAATCTTGTACTTTTAACAATAATATTGCGATTTTTACAATATCATCGTATTTTTCTACAATATTATTGTAAAAACTACAGTATTTATTTTACTTATTACAATATTGTACAATAAAGCCGCTATTAATGTACAAATTGCAATATGTATGCCATTTTTTACTATATCATTGCGGAAAATTTAAAATCTTACAATACAAATTTTACTATGTGAACTGTAATTTTTACCATGCACGAAGAAAAAAATAAATTACACTAGGTTTTTCTAACTTTTTCGAATACTGTATCATATTACAATATGATGCACTAGAAACCTAGAAAGTATACAAAAATATTGCAAAAAGAACCTACACAGATCTGCATACTGAAAATACTGTATGGAATTTTCAAAAATCTGGATTAATAGGAATTACAATATGATATTGCAAAAAGTACAATATGTCAGAGTGAATCCCATTTACTATACAATATTGTAATAATGACTATATTTTTTTCTCAGTGAAGAGTGTGTCCGTTAATCATTTTCGTTTTTTACAATGTTTTACAACTTTGTGTTATTTTAAATGATCTACTTGATTTATAGAGTGATCATTTACCTGAACCTATTATATTGTTTTATCTTTGGAAAATATTGTTACTATTTCTTTTTTTCAATTTCATGTGCACCAAACGTGATTATTTAACTGCATGAAATTTTCGATCGAACAATCATCTTAAGATACCTCAATTTTACCGTATCTATTGATTAATGTTTCCAGTTTGGAATGGAAAAATTTTATTACATTTCATCAGTGATTGCTTTAAATGATATTTAAAATAAAAACCTGAAGTTGCTCATGACTTTTTGGAAGTATTTTTATTTTATAACATTTCGTATCGTTCTCAGCAATATTTGATGAAATATGCTTGTGAAAAATTTTTGAACATAAGGATAGTTCTCGAAATTCAAGATGAAGTAACATATTCTAAATTGCATAACTCTAAGCTGTAGAAACTAGAAAAATTATTTAATTTTTTATCCAAAATTTAAAAATGTCAATTTTCCTAAATCTCTGACGTATTGTATAGATATTCAGAAACATATATAAACAATGTAAAATAAGGGGAGCAATCAAGGACAAGAATTACACAATATTGATATTTGCAACATCATGTAATATATCAATATCCCATGTATCAGAGATTTTATTTTTTTTCCATGATCTATTCATTGAGTTTAATGAAAAATTTTTCTTGTTCTAACATTATTCTAAAGTAGAGCTTTTCGTTTAAATGTTTGATTCAAAAAATGCTATATGATGTGAAAACGAGAAAAGTAAATACCATTATTAAAATTTCACAATTTTTTTTAGTCATCATGTAGAGCCTTGAAAAATGCAAAATATGTTTTCTTGAAAAAAATTACTACCTATATATATAAGGGGTTATATACTTTTTTGTGCGGAAAAATTGAGGATGGTTTGGAGTAGCAATAATGCTAAGTCACAAAAGTTATAGTTTTTTAATATTGTATTGCTCACTCGACAAAACGAGTAGTTGTTTATAAAAAAATATCAACAATTGGCTGTGTTATGGCCCTTTTCCCGAAACAACTCGAGACAAATTAAATCAGAAAATTCAATAAATTTCATGAGTCTAGGAATATATTTAGTTCTTGAACGATCACTTTGTTAGAACAGTTTTATTTTGTAGATAATAATTTTTTAATAAAATTTCCAGAGCTCAAAAAATCGAAATTTCGGGGAAAACGTTCTTGCATACAGAAAAAACGTAATATTTTTTTTTCCAATCGTTCAAGAAATAGATCAATTCCTAGACCAATTAATTTTTTTTGATTTTTTAATTTAACTTGACCTGTTCGACTTGCATCGTGGTCACCGCAAGCTTTTTCAAAAAACAAGTTTTTCAGCGGAAAGGGCAATAACTCCGCCAATTGTTGATATTTTTTTTTGAACTAATACTTGTTTTTTCACGTAGACAATACACTATTAAAAACAATAACTTTGGTGTCATAACATTATTGTTACATACCTTGAAAGTTACTCCAAACCATCTTGAATTTGTCTACACAAAAAGGTATATAATCCCTTAATTTTTTATGGATAACTATATTTTTGTCTCAAAAATGTATGTATATTTATCAACTATACTAACTATATTTGTTGTTTTTTAAAAATCGAAATCTTCTGTATGTTTCACCTAATTCTCAAGAAGTCAGCATTTTATGAAATTGTTGATTTGATTTTTCATAGAAATATTGTATAAAAATGTTTTATGTTTCATGAATATTTTGACTATTTGTGAAAGGTCTATCACTTTTTCATTTTATTCTACCCTCTTGCAGCTTCAGTGATATTTCACGTTTCTAGGTACGACCCAAATACAAAAATGTCGAACACAGAAAACCGCAAAGTTATTCCTACTGCTATGGAAGGAACAGAAATACATATCTGACAGAAAAAGGAAACATAGTATAATGTTCATGTGAGTGAGAGATAGAAATATAAACTTCTACGATTTCAATTCATGTTTCATTTACCTGAAGATTCAACACAAGATTCTGATCACCAGTCAGGGAATATCACGCAATTTTTTTATGAAAACATAGTCGTTTTAATTAAGAAAAGTGAAAAAAACAATAATTTATTACATGAAATTACTTTGAAATCATATCATGATCATGTGATAGTAACAATGACATTATAATTTTTTATGCGAATTTCATTCCTTAATCATTCAGTAATTTTCACTAGTCGACAGTTGAAAAAAAGTTACCACGTTTTGTAAAGTCAGAGATTTTGCTTTTTATGCAAAACGTTTTTTTCATTTTACGAAAAAACGAGAGTATTTTTCTTCAGATTAAAAACTTATCGCAGAATATGACCTGCGTATGATTATTCTATGGTAAAGATTTCAACAAGGCTTCAGCTACAACCATCACGAAAAAATTCAAGAATGATTAAATAAATTATTCACAACAATGTTACCACCTTTATTGAAGGTCACAAAAAAACAGCCACACTGAACACAATCAATACTCAATTAGGTGAGCAAAATTTTCCATTGATCTATACACGCAAAAGACACAATTTGATGACAACGCTGTGTCATTTAATTTTTGTTAAAAATAAATAATCCGTCCAAATTAAAGTTTCCTTTTCTAATATTTTACATGGCAATTGATGTAATCATTATTATAGTACATAAATGATAATTATTTGGAATTATTTATAGTTTAAAATTTTTGAAGGATAGGCAATGTTCCTTAAATTATGTTTTAATTTTTATGAAGAATTTTTTTTCAGTAAGTCGTTGATAGGACGTATAATTTATGTATTAGCACGATTTGAAATATTTGTTTGTGCATTTTTAAATAAAATAAATGACATTTCTTTTTTTCTGTAATGATTTTTAATACGTATTTACAACAGTGTTTTAAGAATGTTTTTAAAATAACTGTAAAAACAAATTGTACATTAATTATGTATTTTAATTGCATCAAGGAGAATATTAAATCACTTGGTTATGAGTCAAGATAATATCTTGAGGAAAACGATTTTTTCAGAAATTTCTAAAATGTTTGTTTTGTTTCCTGATGGGCACTTTATAGTAGGCTAAAACGTAAAATTACCTAATAAGATCATGGAGTTTTTTCATTATTAAAAAATTTTTTGGCTGTAATTCATCATTTTGTCATTCTGATGGATTATTTAAACGTAGCAAATTCAAAGATACATTAAAAATAATTTTTTTTTTTATCAAATTAATAAATTTTAATTTGTTTCCACTAAAAAATACAAGCAATACCTTTTTCTGCCCTTTTTTGCTCTATAAAAATTGGAACTAATTTTTTCATTTGCCCAAAAAATATTTCAATCAAACACCTTCCCCAAACTTCGACATTCGAGCGACGATAAATTTAATGACCTTATTATGGAGTTGCGTTACACGAGTAATAACATTCTGAAATCCGATTGACACTCGAAATTCAATCACTGAACTGGAGGGATTGTTTAATCGAGTTAACAGCAATATAGAAGTTCGAACATGGGGTAAATTGTTAAAACATAGTGGACCTCGTTCATCGTGCATTCGTCGGGTTTCCAATGATTTCGTGGCGCTGAGAAATTGAACACTCCAGTTTCTTGTGACTCGTGGTTAAATTCATCTCGTTTCAAAAGGTTGTGAGCTTGATTCTACCTCAGGTACCTGGTAGGTAATTCTACAGACCTTGAATTACCAATTTTGCAGACCCTCGTTTTTAAAAGATAAGTGTGTATTTAAGAAATGTATTTTTTGGTAATAAGGTTAATGCATGGGACTGAATATTTTCTTTCATTCTGTGAACAATTTTATGGAAATTTATGATTTTTTTTCTTCTGTTCATTTTGACCTGTTTATTCTAGCATCATAGTATAATTTTCTGAATGCATTTTCTTAGCTGTGAATTCTTATTCCTTTGGATAATGTATCATAAAATAATTTTTCTCGAACTGGAGGAAATTATTGTGAGTGTGCTTTTCTTCTAGCTGTAAAGCATTTTATTGAGATTTTCGCCATGAAAGCACACAGATCAGATACGATATCCTGATAGCGTTACGTTTATTAAGACGATATTGATTTTCGTTGGCTGAAGTTTACAAACTAATAATAATAAACTCGAGTAGTTCATGAGTTTTTCGACTTCACTGCGTTTGATATTGCAAGTTTCCAGGAATTTGTATCGAGATAAGTATTGTCTATATTTATCAGAGTAACGAGACGCTTCTGAATCGATGAAATTTCTTCAGCTAGAATAATTGATGAAATTTTTTCTTATGGAGAGAAATTTGATTGACTTCAGAAAAAAGTCGAGACATGCAGGGAGTTTTCGATTGTCTTGATTTCAAATAGTGTACACTTATTTCATTTTTATGGAAGGAATAAAGGGCGTAGGCAGAAAAAAATTTTCGCGAGGGGTTTTTCGAAAAAAATAATTTTCTTCGGGATTTTTTCATTGTTCGGATTTCAGGATTTAAAATTTACAACTTTTGAAGTTCAAAGTAGTGCATTTTTCATGTTCGTATGTAATTTAACAGAATTTGATTTTTGTGATTTCCATGCAAGTAACTGAGATTCAGATTTTTTTTTTTTTAGTACTTTTGGTATTTACAATAATTTTTTTCGTTTTGCTATAAATATATACTCGAATGATTTTCAGATATATATTGCATTTTATGTAGCTTTCTAGAATTTGATACATTAGAATTGAAAGTTCTAAAAATTTCTTAATTTCTAGGTTTTTTAAGAAAATTATACGCAAATGATTTTCAGTATTTTTTGGACCTCTTAAATTTTCGTAATAAATAAAATTTTGTAATATTTACTGGCATTTTAATATACTTATAGTATTTGATGCTTAAGTATTGCAAATTTTAACGAACTTGAGTACTTCAATAATTTTGAAGGAAACAGTATATTTCACTCAGATTTCTAATGCATTTTGGGTTTTTCTCTTATTTTTATAGTATTCGAACCATTAGGAAAATTTTCATGATGTTATGAATTTTTTGATCGGTTTCCACAATTATATGTACTAGGACTATTTTTCGAAAAATCATAATTTTGACATACTTTTTCAAGATTAAATAATTCCTAGTATTTTTCGCGTTTTGTTTATTATTTAGAGATCCTGAAGGATTTTTCAATATATTTCACGATTTTTAGTGTTTTTGTAAATATTCTTCCGAAATTCGATGTTCTAGAGTCAAAATATAAATTGATTGTTAATAATTTTATAAATTTTTGTAAAAACTACATTCATACAGATTGTTTGTGTTTTATAGATTTCTGGTAATTCCATATTTTTTTAGTATGCATTAGATTTTGGAGCTTTTTCTTGTATTTTTAGAGATCGTAGGTAATTTTTTACAAGGATGGTAATTTTTAGAATAGGATGGAGTAGAATTGAAAGTTCAGCCTATTTTCAGTAGTTGTATAGATTTTTGTGTAAACTACATGTATATCGATTTCTAGCGTTTTTAGATTTCTTGTACTTTTGTATTTTTTTAAAGTATTTATTAGATTTTGTACATGTTCTTTGTATTTTCATAGATATCGAGTGTTTTTCAAATTTTTCAGAAATACCTACATTCCTAAAATTCGATATTCTAGAATTTCAATTTAAATCGAGCTTCAATAGTTTCATAGATTTTTGGAAAAACACTCCTACATAGATTTTTTATGATTATTGAATTTCTTCTATTTTCGTTTTACTAGTATTTATCAGACGATGTAAATTTTTTTATATTTCCATAGATTTAATGTATTTATAAGTTTTTTATGAATACTTGTACATAAATGAGCGTAAGTATATAATAAGTATAATATATATAATAATATTATATATATTATTATAAGTATAATTTTTTTTTAATTTGATGACCTGGAATTTTTACATCTATGGTCTCGTCACCTGTTAATCAGAGCCGATTTCAATGGGTCAAATAATAAAACCTTGTCTTCACTTGAAGATTTCATTGTAAACAAGTTTTCGATTCTATTTCAGTATTCTCATCAGAAATCTTAATATCAATAATTTACCAAATCAATCAAATTAGGAATATATTAGATTTCAAAGTTAGTTTCTTTTAAATGTTTAAAAAATTTTTTTAACAGAATACCTACTTTCATTTCTAGTATTTTTTCAGAGTTTGTGGATTAAGAAAGATTTTCTTATGAATCCTCTGGATTTTTATTATGTATTTCAAGAATCCAATTATTCTGGGTTTGACTTTTCCAAGATTTTCAAGATTCTCGTAGATTATAGTTTTTCTACATTTTGATGAGTTTAACTCATGAAATCGGAACAATTTTTGAAATTTTCGTTTACTTATCTTTACCATAGATTATTCATGATTAGAATTTTGTTCATAAAAAATTCATCTTGAGACAAAATAATTGCAATTTTAATGTTATAGTGGAGAATCCTGAATTTCGTTAACATCGAGTACTTATATAAAACCATTTGTAATTCTATCAAGATTTCAGTAAGTATGTACATTTTTGATAATTTGTACTTATTTCATTTTTCTGCATTATTCTTTCTATTGTAAATTTTTTTCATTTACTGTTATGTTTTTTTATAATTAATGAGTTGACATGGAGTAATTGCAGATGATAATAAAACAGGTTTAATTGTTGGTAAGAAAAACAGTTATTATTCGAAAAAGATCAATACATTTTCAAGGTCACGCCATAAACGAACCTCTCCATCGGTCCTTGATTTCCCAAGTCTATCAAGAAAAAACCCAATCAATCACGAATAAGAAGGGTGAACCAAAGAAGGGCTTCAATTTATATTATTCCCAGAAATCCCAGAAAAAAAATTTATCCCTTCTTCACAAAATCCTTGCCCTCGGAAACAGGGGGAGAGCCAGGCGCTTCAAAAGACAGCGACAGCTAGTCGGGGTCACGCGGTCCGAAGACGCCATGGCGCCTAATCACGACACGCCCTGTGATAATGATATTTTTTCACTAGCAAAAAAATTTGTCAATGTCCCAAATAACGCATTATTTTTGGCGTCTGCGCCGCGTTTGCCCCAGAGGAACATTCCCCAGCGGGAGAGAGTGAGGACGCGCGCAATGTGACGGAGTCAGTCGCCTCCGCGCCGCTGAGCCGTCGACTAGCCATATTTCTCGGACCCAAGTTCGTCTAAAAGAATAAAAAACAAAAATATTAATTAGTATAATCAAAAAACAAAATGTCAGCCGGTCGCGCAGCTTTTTAATTCAAATTCGGCGCGCGCGGGAAAAAAATAGAATCGCCAGATGGCGCGCAGGGGCAGGACCATAGTTCTTGTGACACAAAGAAGACGCGTCCTGAAGAAACGATCTAAAGGTATTTCCGCGGGGACTTTGGAGTTATAGAGTAGATAAAAGTATTTTCAAGAAGTAGAAGAATTGAGAATATCGAGAAAGTGCGAGATAAGAAGAATTGGTGTCAAGATAGTAAGTGCTCATCTGAGGAGCTCGAATCGATTAGAGCGAACTTGTTGATTCCGGAAAGCAGGTCGTACGTGCTGGTGAATGTAAATTCACTGAGAATGGAAACTTTGAATGGAAGAAATGGTTGAAGTTGAAAATGTTGGGGAAGTCATCTGAAATGGTACATGACTGATAGTTTAATGAAATTATGTGACTGTACGATTGCTGTCATTGTGAATTGTGATGAAGGCAAGTTCTGCAGGCAAGAATGAATTTTCGACTCTACTTTTGCAACTTTTGTATACTCGGTACCATCGTCAATTACCCATACAACGTTGCACGTAGATACATACAAGACAGCTGAAGAATTGGCAGGAAGAACATGGTAATTTATAATGTTTGTTTTTTGTATTCATGGCGAAATAAGAAAAATTGTATTATGGGACTATGACGAAAATGTGGGCGAGTGATAACGCTTTAAATAATGTTTGAGGAGGTTCCTTGAGGAATGATAAATACGAAATACTCTGACTTGTGCATGTGCGTTAGCATGCATGTTCGTAAACAAGTTCGAAATGCCGAACGCTTCCCGAATTCAACAGGTGGGACCAAAGTTTCTCAGAGTCAATAAATCACCGGTAAATCCAGGTTTATGCAAAACTCGAGATTTGACTAATCTTTAAGCTTGCGAAAAACTGGATCTTGATGGTGTGTATCATGCGGAGGATTTTTTCTTGTAAATGTGTTCAATTTTTTTATACTTGGAGGAGACTTTATGGCAAACATAACTATTTAAAGAGTTAGATTTGTGAAAAATTTACTTATTCTTACAACTATATTATTATTTCTGAATATGAGTATGGGCAAAAAAATTTTTTGAGGGGGGGGGGGTTGTAAGAATATATTTTCTTCAAGATTTTATAATTTTTCATCTTTGACGATGTGGTTATAAGAGAACAATTTTTCGGTGTTGCAAATTTCGCTGTTTGAAAGTCTTACGAATTTTAGGATTCTAAGTTGCAAACTTTATCGGATACATATTTTATGAAATAGTATCCGAGTAACGTGATTTTTAAGTCAATGAAGTGAAGATTTTTTGAAATTCCTTCAGGCAGTATGTTACGTATTTTTCTATTATTAATAAAACTTATAATATTTTTTGATATCATCAATGGTTCCTCTACAGTTTTCTGGAATTTGATGCTCTAGAAAAGAAAGTTTAAAAAATTTTTATCACTTTGATTGATTTCTGAGAAAATACCATCTACAGTTATTACCCCCTTCATTTATTTCTAGAATATTCATATTTAATTTTGCTCAGATTCGTAGTTTCTGTACCCTCAAAGATATTAAGCATTTCTACATATTTCCAATTTTTCTTTATTACAAACTGGCCTATAGATTTCTAGAATTCGATGATGAAGTATTGAAAATTTCAACGATTTTCAATATTTGTACCGATTTCTCAAAATCGCGCAACACCTATTATCCGGTGTTTCGCATTTATTATTATTTATTTATTATTTCATTTTTTTTAATTTTTTTTCATTTGTTTTCTTATTTCTTTAAATTAGTCTATGTCTATAGATTTACAGAATTCGATGATATAGTATTGAAAATTTCAACGATTGTTAGTAATTACAATAATTTTTCAAAAATATTCAATTTTCTACTGTTTTTTAGTACTTTTTGTTTGATTTTTCTTACACATTTTAAAGTACATATACAGTTTCAAGAGTTTCATAGATTTCCATGGATTTATGTATATTATTTCACAATTATATGCTAGATGATTCAAATATGCATGATTTTTCAAAAAAATTGTAACTTCTTGGTTTTTAAGTTTGAATAGATTCATAAAGATTCTGACATTTTTCTAGTTTTTATGAAATTTTGAATAATTATCTAGTTTATTATTAGTTTTTTTTTTTTTGTGTTTTTGAAGATTGCTGTGATATACAGATTTTCAAAATCTTATGGTTTTGACTGAAAATTTAGATGAATTTCTAGAATATTTTTTGATTGTTTAGAGAATCATCTTCATAATTGGTAAGTGTTTCCTGAATTCCATACATTTCAGTATTTCTTTTTTGTAAAAAAAACCACAGATATCTAATTTTTCTTTATTATCAATTTGGTCTATAGATTTCTAGAATTTGACGATGTAGTTTCAAAAATTTCAACGATTTCCAATGTTAATATTGAACTCTAAAAAAATTCAATTCTACACTGCTTTCCAGTACTTTTGGTTTGTTTGTTTGTTTTTGTTTTATTTTTCAAGTACGATTATAATTGAAGAAATTCATGGAATTCCCACGGATTTTTATATAAATTTTCAGAATTATATGCTAAAGATCTCAAAAATATATGATTTCTCAAGAAAATTCTAACTAAAATAGTTTTTAAGTTTGAATGCATTTATTAAGATTCTGAAATTTTTTTAGTTTTGATGAAATTTTAGAGGATCGTCTGGTTTATTAATATTTTTTTATGGTTTTGAAGATCGCTATATAGATACTTAGAATCCTATGACATAGACTGGAAAATTACATAAATTTCTAGAATATTTTTCAATTTTTAAGTGAATCCTATTTTCATCATTTGTAAGTAGGTATTTCATAAATTTCATATATTTTAGTATTTTTTTCAGTACAAAAAAATTTTTCTAGTTTCCTGTACTCTTAAAGTCATAAAGCATTTCCACAGATTGCAACTGACTGCAATATACTTTTTTTAAAAATTTTTTATTCAATATATTGAAGTTAAATGCATGATCTTATATTTCTGGAGATTTTACAGGAAACTGAGCTTACATAGATTTCTTTTTTTTTGTGCGTTTTGCCATTATTTGTGTGATTTGACATGTTTTCCCGTATTTTTATAGGTTTCCTTGTGAATATCTAGAATTCGATCTTTCAGAATTTTCAGTTTTGAACCTTAAATAACATTTACCTTGATTCATTTATTTTGTTTATTCTAGATTGCAGTTATTACAATTTCGGCAATTTTCACTTATCCTCAATATTTATATGAATGATTTTAATCTTATTGAAAATATAAAATTATATTTTCAATATGATTCATCAATGACTCAATCAAAATGTCAATGAAGCAATGACAAAATACAATTTTGTTATTTTGTTGCATTTTTCCAGAATTTTTCTTCATTTCTTACTAATTGATATCACTTTTTATGTATCGACATGTCACAAAATCGTTGTGAGAGTTATATATTTTTCTTAATGTAACAATTTCACTTCATCGATTTACAATTACGAAAGTAAAAAAAAGTGTCATTTGTCGTTCCAGAAGTAGAAATTAGGTGTATCTCGACTTGTAACGAAATCGACCCTACAAATTTCGTTTTCGCGCCCTTCGTTTTCAATATCAGAGAGATTTCCAATTTTGTCAGTCATCTCTTTTTCAAAGCTCTCGAGCACTGGGGAAAAGTATTACAAATGTATTTTTCATCTGTCAAAACTGAAAAAACGCAGCGTTGTGCGCAATTATGGGGAAGAGTGAGAACTTGGGGCGTTGGAATTAGCCTTTGGATCTCGAACCTATTTACGTCCCTCACTTCAATGAGCATATCTTTGCCTCGATTGGTGTAATTAATAGGACTCGTGAGGAAAGCTCGACGGGGCAAGCAAGACGCCTTGACGTAGACTGAAAGTAATTCGAGTCATCCGATGGTTGAAGGCACTAATTAACTTAGTTTCAATTCCTTTCAGTGGCCTTGATTGAAAGGATGGCAGAAAAACGTGTTTTTTTTAGAGTTTGTAGTTGCTGGAAGGATGAAGGAAAAATTTTGAAATAGGATCCTGTGTCAAAGTAGTAGAGGTGGATCCATGAGAGAATTTTGAGGAAGAAAATAATTGAAAATCGAAGAAAGAGTTGTACTGGAGTTTGAAAAAATTTGGAACTTTGGAATCAAGTAGATATTAAGATATACTTTTGAGTTCAAGCAAGTTTTCTGAAGTAATGAAAATTGATGCTGATCGAAACAAGAAATAATGTTTAGAAAATTAAAAGTACATCATTCTTAACTTAGATGTATTTTCCTAAACAACAAAATTACAACATGTCTAAGAAACTGTTTATTGTAGTTTAATAATGATTTATTTGTTGCAGACTTATAGAATTATAAAAACTCCAATATGCTACGAACGAAAGCCTGAAATTGCAAGGCTGCCAGAGTAAATTAAAAAAAATTATTAATCAATTATAAATATTTTTCAAAAACCATAATAATTCTTGAAAACTCTAGAATGACTCGAATAAGTTAAAGCTAAGAATATTTCTGGAACTTGAAATGTAATTACAAAAAAAATTTTACCTTATATTAGGTGAGGTTAGGTCGGTTACAAATTGTCATTTTATGGTTTCACTTCTGAGGTAATGTAACCTAATAAAATTAATAGTAAAATGAAATTCATGACTTACATTCTTATCTAAATCATAGCAAAGCTTCAAAAGTGAGCATGTATAAAATTGCGAAATTTCGAAATTTCCACTTACCCAATTTCACTGTCTGTCGTTTAAGTTTTTGGGATTTTCATGTCAAAACACGAAAATTTTGAAGTATTTGAATGAATTCCTTTCCAGCCATCGAAAAAATTGTAAATCGTGTCAATAAATTTACAAACATTTGGAAATACATTATTTTTGGACGTTCTTTTTGTATTTATTATTATTATTATTCAGTTAAAAGTAGAAAAGATGTTCTCAATTTTCGTAAGATATCGAATCAATTAAAAAAAGTTACAATCATTTCAATTTTAAAGCTTTTGGGTTTTGATAGGCTCTCATGAAGTACAATAATTTTTCCAAATATGTATTATATTTAACATTTTTACATTTTATTGTATAATTGTGTTTCTGTGCTATTCATTAGAATTTGGAAAAAATATATAAAAAAGTTTTAAAAAGATACTTTCGTATATGTATGTATGCTTAAATTGAGAAAAAATTTTTTTTTTTAATTTCACATTGGAGTGTCAATATACAGAAATTTCTAAGTTTCAAAATTATTACATATTTTGGATTTGAATTCTGTCTCTTTCTAAATTTATTACTTCAATATGTATGTCTCTATTGCAGTCTCAATTTTTGGCTGAGTTTTCAATAAAAATTCGATCTCCTTGATTTTATTTGAACAATTAAGTAATCGAAGAATTTCTGAACCAAAAGTATAAAATGATTTGTTTTAATTCCACATAAAAATGTTTATTCTTATAATACGTCTTCTTATATTCTATGTAGAATTAAACTTAAAAGAAAGAATTTCAGACAGGAACAATTTCAGAATTATGAACTTTCAATCTTTCGAGCCGATGAAATGAACCACAGTTTCTGTTTCAATTCAAAAGTTTATGACATTTAGATTTGTCACATTTTTCAACGATGTGTACACTTTTTTCATTCTTTAGAATCAAAGTCAATATGTAGATTTTCGAGCAAAACATAAATGTTCAAAAAATTTTTCTCCATTTATCAACAAATTTTCTATTTCAATAAAAAAAAAAAAATACTCTGGACCTCCAATATTTAGATATTTGTACTTTTAATTGTACTTGTTACTTGTTTTTTTCAAGGTTCTTTATAAATTTCGTACCATCTGAACTCGAGGCCAAAAAACGAATCAATAAAATAAAAGTGTCAAGTTTAAAAGTTGTCAAATCCAAAATATCAAGAAAATAATGTTTTCAACCGAAAAAATTTTGTTTTTCGTATAAAATAAATAAAATTAATCAAAATATTTTGAAATAATCTCATTATAAGTTTCATCTTTATCAATAGAGATGTTTCTCCCTTAAAGAAGGTAATTAAAAAGACTAATTGAAACTGAAATTCATTAAATTCGTACCCTGATTCGGACAAATCGGCAAGTACATGTACGAGACGCTAGCTAATGTTATTTACACCTACTTGGTAGAGGAAACTGGCCATCCAATTCTCGCTTTACACGGTTCCCGATATCATCGTGAAGTACTTGGCCTAAATTACAGATGACATATTCAACTACAGGACGTTTATTTTATTTTTAAAAACTTTTTCTCTTGAAAAACACGCTAGAAAATCAATAAACTCTGTCAATATAAACATAAAAGAGTTTCCAAAATTTTGAAAAAAACATCAAAACTGCCGAATGTAGGAGTACATAAAGTAATATTAACGGATTTTTACTAATATTTCTTATATTATTAGAGCAATAAGGAATTCTTTACAAAGTTAGGAAAAAAATTTTTTTTCATGTTGGATGGATCAAATTTCAACCTAATTACTAACCTCAAGATTCTTTCGTTCTCTCCCAGCAGATAAATTTAGAACCTCAACTGTTTACAGAAATCACAATTTCAAGAATCCCTTGAGTTTTTTCAGTCCTCTACTCTCAACATGAAAAAAGAATGAACTGGTCGGAAGACAGTGAAATGTAAACCATTTTCTATACTCTGGAAATAAATCACTCTGCAGGCTAATTACCTCCCAAAGGAACGAATAGTCTGTTTTGTTGTAGAAGAAAAAATCTTCACTGTGGCGAGAATACCCAAGAGTGTACGAATTAGCAGTTTATGTGATAAATATTTTTCACTGAGTTGTTTGTTGACTTAATTTTCTAAGTGAAATGAGCACACACTGATAAAATAAATCTATTATTATGAAGAGAAAACAATAGAAATGAAAGTTTGAAAATAGAAAATACATGTTTTTTTGATTGACTTGAAATAACTGGACTGCACTATATTCATTTTTATTATATTGTTGAATAAAATATAGTCAATAAATTATATATTTCAATATTTTGAATACATTATAACAATATAACTGTTGAATCTATTTAGATAATATTATATATTAGCTATACATGGTATAAATTCAAACGTTAATTAAAATCATTTGGAATCTAGGACATGGTATAAACCAAGATGAATACAAAAATAGATTTCTGTACCCAATAATGTCTGTATAGCAGGGCTTGAGCGTTGGGTTATTGAAATTTGCATCTAATGTTGAGCTGAGAGGTTTCGAAAACGAGGTTTCGTTCAGAAGTAAGGTCAAGTGCGTTTTATAGACAGTGAGAGAACCGCATATTCACATTTTTCCATATTTCGTGACGTCGTAACATCGGAAATTCATTTACACTAAAGAGCTTTATAAAAGAAACAATTCCTTTATTTATCTTCTTTCGTTCGATAAATTTTTTCCTTTATACTTAGAAGACGTTTGAAGCAAGAGATAAAGTTTTCGTAATATATTTGTAATGATGATTGAGATAATTTGAATTTTTCCAATTTTAAAATAAACAGTGGCGAAACTAAAATAACCTATGTTCAACTTCTTTAGGAATATTTTTCATAATCAAAACCAAACATTCTTTATGTTTACTTTTTTCATACCTAATGATGATTTAGTTTTTCACCCGAAAATTATTTATTATTTTGCTTCTAATTATACTTATTGAGTATTAAAATATACTTCTACACTTAACAAGCAATTTCGTTACTGAACATAATATATTTCACGAAGGATTTTGAGTTTTTGGGAATTTTATAAACAGTTAAAATATGAACTTTATTGTAGCCAAGAGAACAAAAAGAGCAAAAATTCTTTCCATGAAAAAGGTCAAAACGACATTCATTAACGCCAAACAATTGAGTCTCTCGGACCGAAGTCAATCAAATCCTTTATTGGCCCGCGTAGCAGAAATCTCTATTCACAAGGACGGAACTGTTCAGCCAGATTAAATTTCAATTCTCGTCTATTGCCTCAGGAATTGCCTACATCTATCGCAAAAACGCAACCCATTCTCACCTACTCTGTTTCAATCAACTTCTGATTGAAAGTCTTTTTGAAATTTGTTCTTTTTTATTCAAGTTTGCAATATTAGGAGAATGTCGAATTCAGGATTTTTGATAAACAAAGAATTGTTTATGTGACAAAAGTAGATTTAGAAGTTTTTGTTTATTTCTAAAACAGAATTGTTTCGAATCAACTAATTGGACTGAAAAACTCAAATTAGTTTTCTTTTTTTATATTTTATTTAAAAATTCCTGACTTGAAACTTTTTTTTCCAATCTTCGGGAGGTTTATCATTTTTTCATGAATACATCTCAGTTTTGTTTGATTAAAAAATTTATGGACATTATTAGTGAAAGATTGAATGTAATCTGAATGATATCTATTAAAATCAAAGAAATATGAGAAAAAAAGAATCGTTTGAATGTGATACTTTAATCTGATTAAAATTCAAATACATGCTGTAAATCTATATTCAGATTTCAAATAAAAAGAAATGTACACACGTTCTGTACAATTATGAACTTTTGAGAAAACGAATTTTTGTTCACAAAATTGTACTGCTAATTCCGCAAAAATCGATCAATCGAGTTAACGTCGATAATTTTTTATTGTTTAGAAAAAGTCATTTTTTCTCATTCCCAGAAATGATTAAAGGTAAATACATCATTATTATAGTTTACTAAAGTTATTCTTCTCACTATCACAGGAATATTCGATCTCCTAATCCTATTAGAGCAGAAAAAGATGAAGCATTTTATTCAATCAAAATCTTTAACTAATTCCTTGATTGAGCTTTCCCAAGAAATTAATTTATTCTATTTCAAGTTTGAAGAACTTTATGAACAGATTGGTTAGAATCTTTATTAAAATTCTGATATGATTCATAAAAAAAATTGATATTACATTGCGTTTCAGCTATTTCCTTCTACGTTTTCTGTGTTTTCAAGAAGTATATATTTTTCAAGTTTTTTATCATAATGATTAGTACGAAAAGCTCAAATTCATTTTTGAGATATTTAATTCAAATACAATTAATTTGCTATCTTTAAATTATTTTCATGTTATCAAATCATATTGATTAGGAAAAACCATCAATTGTTTTTATTTATTTGTTAGGACATCTCAAAATATAACTATTTAATTTTGTTTTTATAATGAATCTCAATTACGTGCTAAAATGAACAAATATTTTTTTATATAATGAATTCCCTAGTAATTTGAGTTTTTATAAAGTTTTTAAAAACTCCTTATAAAATTTGGGTATTTTTTATAAAAAAAATCAGAGTTTTATAAAAAATAAAAATTTCATAAAAAGTTTTATAACAACTTTATAAAAACCCGAGTTACTTGAATTATAAATCAATAGACATAAAAGTGACATTATTCAAATACTCGATTTCAACATTAATATTTTATTCTTGTTACAAATGAAATTAAATATGCATTCACTAGCAATTTAAGAAATTAGATTCTCAGGAATTTCATCTTTAAGTAGAATGGTATTCGAAAAAAAAATCAAAAATTACAATTTTTAGAAAAATTGTGGTTCTAGTAGAGGGCATTAGAAAATACAGTTTTGGAAAATATTCGGAAATCATTCATAGTCATTCTATTATTCTATTCGAAAATTAATGAACTTTCGAAAAATTCTCTAGATTATAAAAGGTGTTTTAACAAATTGTCAAATTTTTAAGCTCTTCAAAATATTTCAACTGCTTGAGACTCGACAGACTTTTGCAAAAATTGTGTTTTCAAAAATTAAAAAGAAAATTTTAACTTATTTTAAGTTTCAAAATAGTTGCGAAATCTAATGTAGAAAGTAACAAAAAACTATCTCAAATCATTATCAGTTTAGAAACTGATTTTGAAAAGAAAGTTCACGAAAAATTTTTTTCTTATTATCGAATCTGTTTGCTAAATTTACCCCTAAGAAAGAAAACAAAAAACAAATTCTTGATATAAAGGTTTTTACCATATTAACGACAGTAAGTGACCTAACTATCTACTTTTTCAAAATATGAAAGACAATAAGAAGGGATCAATCTAAAAATTTAAAATATCGAAAATGTAATGAATTCTCAAACTTTTAGACATGAAAGGCAAAAATATGGTAAATCCAACGACGAAATATACTTGTTTAGAATGAAATCATGTGTATGATACATAATATCAGCATTATCAGTGCGAAATTTTCCAACTCGATAGATCATAATCAATTAATCAATTACAGCTTTTTTTGACAAACAGCTCATAGCTTTGATGCTGTTTGATTCATTGATTTTAAATCTACGTGTTCAGTAAGTGTGATAAGTTTCTTTGAGGGCTCATTAGATCTCGATTAATTAGTACCATGCGTTCTACACTCGCAGGTTGTGTATTGCTTCTAATTATAGCGGGTCTAGTTCACGTTGTTCATGACAAAGTGATATATATTTGGACGAGAATGTCTTATTGCGATTTCAAGTGCAAGTGTATTGATTTGCTCTAAATTTAATAACGTCAATACTTTTACTGATAAAAAAATTTATCTGGATAAGAGTAATAGATTTTGTATTTTTTATGCTTGAAAATGTTCAGAAAAGCTCCAAGAATAAATAATATGTCTTTGAATCACGATTTGTTTTGTTCAAATAGAAAAATTCATTAATTTTTTGAAGACAATTCAAATAATATCATTCAGCTTTAAACAATGGAAGTATCAAGATCGACAGGAATGATATAAATAATTCAAAAAACCTGCAAAAATAAAAATGCGAATTCGAATTCGAAATTCCTCGCCCACATTTTCGCATCAAAGGTCAACTGACAAATGCCGCATTTTACCACATGCCTTATGAACATGGACGATCCCTTTTAAACTCACCAAACCCTACATTTTGCTTTTCAGCGCCAAATTAGGTCACACCAAAATTGCGAGAACTAACGAAAATCATTAAAGAGGCATCAATCTAGACCAACCACTACAAACTGGACCAAAAATCTACCTGAATTATCTACAAAAAAATCACAAACATATACATTTTCGAGAAACCTTTATTTTTTGAGAAATCAGTTTTTTCGAAAAAAATATCCTCGCCAAAGACCACAGTTCCAAGGAAATTTTTATGATCGCAATCGCACAATCGAATCCTTTGGATTCCTGTTGGTCGGTTTTTTTTTATCTGGACTTTCGGAGTCGAGCAAAGTTTGACAGGTATTACGATTTTAAAAATTGGACGTAAGATGTTTTTTACATGCATGAAATGTGAACTTGCATGTTTCTGAGGTAGAAAGTTTACGTGATGTGGAGGAATGAAAAAAGTTTTTATTGGACAGTTGGTGGGATTTATTGTATTCAGAAGGTTTTTCAAGCAGTTCTAAGATTTAGGAATTTTATTGAATTGGGTTATATTTTAAAAATCTTTTGCAAAAATTTATTTCAACGTTCGAAGGACTGACATTTATTCACAGTTCTTTTTGCTTCTGAAAGAAAAATTTGAACATTTTCGAATTTTGATATCAAACGCGAAATTTTTATAAATTTTGATGATACAAACTATTCTTTAATTTGTTCTAAAATTACTGTGAATATTGAATTTATTTGTTGAATATTAAAAATTTTGAACTCTAACAACGATTTTCGTAGAGCTACTTAATCGATAGGCTTTCGTGTTATCGAAAACTCATCTCAACAAGCGTTCGAAACAAGCTGAAGTCAATAACAAAGGGAGAGATATTGTCGTGAGCAACAATTATTATCAAACAATGGCTGTCTATTAGGAATGCTAGTGCCTAGATTTCCGAATATGGGCAGCTAATAATTGTTGATTTGGTGATGAAACTGTAGTCAGAAATCGTAGAATTTGGGTCTCTGTGATGATACACATTATTATCGAAAAATATTTGTCTGCTTTGTTAATGAGTTTTTTGAAATCTGTTAGAGTTACAAACATATATTCCAAACATTAATTAGTAATTTTCAGAGGAAAAAGATTTTTCCATGGTCTACAAGGTACACTATTGAAAGAATTGAATAAAAAAACTTTTCGAACTTTAAAAAAAAGGTATCATTCAACTGCCTAAAAAAATTAGAGAATTTAAATTGTTCAATTTTATTGAATGTTACATTTTCATAATATAATATTGATACTCTTTTCGCCATTTTTCTGTTTTTTTTTTTTTTTTTTTTTTTTTCAAAAATGTTATATTTTTCAACATACTTTATTGTAAACAAATCTGTAGTATGTAATAAAAAGGATCATGTTTCATGTTAACTATAAAAGAAATTAAGCTAACCAGGAAGGAAAAAAATTTCTTGAAAACTTTTTTTACTAACGTTTACAGAAAAGTCATGCAGATTTAGAAATATACCAGCTTTTATGAGTTTCTTGACGCACGATGAGAACTCCATGTATTTTGAGAATCAAGATAATCAACAAAATTTTATTACACTCAACGTTACTGTTCGAAATTTATGATCGTACATTTTTTTTTAAATTACACTTTCAAAAAAAATTTGAAATTTCAAACCTCTTTCATAGACTTTCTCTTAAAATAGTGTTTGAGATATTATGGACACGTGTATGAAAAAAATTTCAAAGAAATTTTTATCAAATTCATTGTTTTTATAATAAATTCCTTCATTTCAATATTTTTTATTATTATTAATTTTATATTACGACACTACATGTTTGGATATTTTAAAACATCTTTTGCATTTTATGGAATATACAATATATTTTTGTTATACAATTTATATTCCATACAATATAAATTTTTTGTTTAATTTAAATAGCTGTTGATAAATGAGGGAAAATTTGCTCCAAAAAAATTCACTATATCGAAATTCACCTGAATTTAAAAAAGTTTAAATGCAAATTTTCACTGAGAAATCATTCAAATGTAAAATGATTTTATTGTCTGTTTTATATTAAATAAACAATTCGATTTCACAGAAGGCTAATGATTTTCATAGACAGTGTCTATTTTTTTTCATTGTTGCGTCCATAAATTTAATAGAGAAATGTCTGAGAGTGTAGTAAAGAATAAAATGTATGAAAAGATCTATTTTCTAGGGAATATTTTTTATTTCTAGAACTTCAACAGTATTCTATCTTTTCGTTAGAAAAAATTTATGATTTACCTTTAATCATCTTCAAATGCAATGGTTCACCACAAAAAAAAATAGTAACTTATTGTACATTGCCTTTGCATTGCAGAGCAAAAGTTTTTATAAACTTTATTTTTCTAAATCATGAGGATCGAACGTACTGCAAAAATGATTCCTTGAAACATTAAAATAATAAACAAAAGAAATATTCACAACTTTCTGTAAAAAGCTAGTATTTCGAAAAAACTATATTGTCCATTTCCAATGTTTCATATCATATTAAAAATTCAAAAATTTTACGTTACCGTTTTTTTTTTTTTTTTTTTTTAATTTTCTCTCAATTTCCGAATTTCTCTTTCATTGCAGAAAAAAACCTACCAATAAATAATGAATGACATTTTTTACACTCAAAAGAACATAAAAAAATTATAAATTAAATATGCTTCGCTAAAATTCATGTTAAGACTTTTTAAAATGTAATGATACTAGAACCGTTATAGCGAACAGTTATGTAAAAAGGGCAGTTTTGCCAAAGTTACCTAGATTTTTAGAGTATATAACGGGCACTCAAAAGTTTTCGTAAGTATCTGGGAAGTAACAACCTAATTATTAGGAAGCTGAATTATGCACGTGCTCTAAAATTAGCGATTTCATCAAGCTTGAAGATTTATTGATTCATCTTATGTCGAAGCTATAACTCTTTGAATATTTATGAACACCTTGTTCAATATTTTTGATTTAAAAAATTAGAAACAATATTGTTTGTCTCTTAAATAAAAAATTGAACGGTCATTTTACATACAAATATAGAATTACTAACAAATAATTAAGTCTACTTTTGTTATTCATTATATTTATTAATGTATCATAACAATTTTTTCAAATTAATGAATTTATGAATCTTATAAATACTAGTTAAAATTTTACATATAATTTAAAATCCCTGATAAAAGTTAATCCAACATTTAACAACCGTTCGAACATTATAGTTATTCGAAAAAAAAAATTAATTAATAACAATGTATTGATGGTAGTATTAGAAACATAATTAAAAAAAATATGAACAATTCTTGTCAATATTCTTTCCAACTAAATATCAAAGAAGAGAAACATTTTAATAGATGTTTTACAACAAGACTTTTTCAACGAACAAAATAAGAGTCTGCAGCTTGTAATTAAGTTTCAGTTGCTGTCGTAAAAAATGTCGATGAAAAATCGCGCACTTCTAATTTTAACGCAACACTTCAGAATAATACAAGATGACGTAAAAATCGTTAAACTGGAAGCTAATAAACAAATTTTGACGCTAAGAGGAAAAGTTTGATAACTTTTGTATATATCTTGAATAAAAGTTTTTTAGCATAAACAAACGAAACGAAAAAAAAAAGTTAATTGTCTGACAATTGATTTATTCATCATTTTTATTTATAAATGTAACTGTTATTTGTTTAATCATGAAAGTGTAAAAAAAAAAAATTCAAATACACAATCAATTGCAAACTTCTTGGAGAAAGAGATGACAAGATGAAAACGAAATTCAGTGATAAATTTGCAAGCTTCCCCCTTGGTAACACAGAATCGTACTTTTCCCTCAATGACGAAGAAGATTTTTTTATGATTAATGAAAAAATGACACAGGTACTCTACACCATCAATCACAAAAAAAAAAAAAAATCAATGGAATCATAGTACATGAAATACGAAGCTTCCTATCATCAATAAATTCATCTCATCTTGTGAAACTCCATAAAATGAAAAAAAAAAAAAATCGTGAAAAACGTCACTTGTCGAACAAGTGATAAATAATTGAAAAAAAGCATTGTAGAAATAAAAAAAAACCTCATCATTCATATAAAGGTTATGAAAGAACAATTCAAATGTTTTATAGATAAACAGGAAAAGTGATTAAAGTAATGAAGCACAAAAACAATTTTTACTGAAAAATTATTAGTAAAAAAAATATATTATTTCTGTACCATTTGACAATGTTAATTAAGAATAAAAATAATATAATAAATAACTAGTGATGAAAAAAAGTATTTGAGACTGATTCAACTGAACAACTTTTTACTGTAATAGTTATTAAATTTATTTCTTGCTAAATGAAAATGCATGGAAACCTTTACTAACAGTAAATCAAGAAAAAATTTCTTTTGTAATTTTGTCAACGAATCGCGTTCCCCATTTTCCATTCTCAAGCAATTTTTCCTCGACAGAAATGCAGGTTCTACCCCAGACAAAGTGAACAATAACAACGTGGCTTGTTCGAGAAAACACCTCGAGCGCAGGTACAATTATCCAAGACCACTTTTCTTACACTTCAAAAGTAAGAAATCCAATTACAATCATTCCAAAACTTACGATTCGCAGTGGAAAGGATAAAATCCTGTGATTCCGTGGGCAAATGCAATTAAATCGGGATTATACCAGGATTACAGCACGAGCGAGCATTGAAATATTTTTTCTTTGAAACGTAACGACTCGGTTTAAGAGCAACTTTGTGTAATTAAATGTGCAATCGTACAAACTTAACAGTAGCGACATAAATGGTTTAATGAAAAACCAAACTTTCTCTATTTCTTATTTCACATTCAATACTGTTTTATCTCGTAAAAAAATTCATGAACTTGATCAATTTTTTCAATTTGTCACCACCAGGGGCGTAGACAGAAAAAATTTTCGGGAGGGGATTTTCTGAAAAATATTTTTCCTTCGGGATCTAATAATTTTTCACTTTCAACAATATGGTTACGAGGGAGTGATTTTGACATTTCGCAAGTCGAAAGTTTTACAACTTTTTTCATGCTCTTCAATAATAGAATTCGATTTTTGTGATTATCAATTAGTAACTAAGGTATCAATTTTTTTACTCATACTTTTTATATTTATAACACTTTGAGGATTATCTGATATTAAGTTATATGGGTTTCTATAAAACTTTCTAAAAATTGATGCTCCAGGAATCAAACTTCTAAAAAATTTATAGATTTCAATCAATTTTTAAGCAAATTTGAACCACACAGATAAAAGGTCCATCATCAATTCATATTATTTTCGTATGGTATATTATTCATCAAATTTTGTAGTTTTTCTGCTATTTTTATATATTTCTAATATTTCTATTGATCGCCCAAAAGAATATTTTTTGAAATTGATGCTATAGTATTGAAACTTCCAACGATTTTGAGAATTTGAATTGATTTTTCAAACGACAATCTTTATGAAGATTTTTATTACTTTTATTCTATATTGTTTTTGTATTTCTACAGTTAAAAGCATGTTTATTTGTGTTGATCTTTTCAATTGGATTGGATGTATTTTTATTGTTTTCTACATGTATGAAATTCTAGAATAATTTCTAAAATTATTTATAATTATAGTACATTATTAATAATTATGCTCCAGGACAGAAACTTTTATTAATGTCTGAGGAAATGCTTTCTACATGATTTTTCTGTTTTTAAAAATATCTAACAAACTAGTAAGATATTCAACTACTAAACCAGTAAACAAGTAAGCTAGTAAACTAGTAAAGTACTAAAATTGTAAAATAGTAAAATAGTAAACAAGTGAAAAAGAATAGTAAACTGGCAAACTCGTTCAAAAGTGAATTAGTTATTGAGTAAACTAATAAACTTGTCAAACTTGTAATAGTAGGCTAGTAAACTAGTAATCAAATAAGAATTACTAGATAAAGAATAAAAAGAAAAAATAGTAAACTAGCAAACTCGTTGACAAGTAAATTAGTTATTTAGTAAACTAGTAATCTAGTAAGCTAGTAAACTAGTAATCTAGTAAGAACTGTTAGATTTGAAATAAAAATAAAAATAGTAAACAAGCAAACTCGTTCAAAAGTGAATTAGTTATTTAGTAAAATAGTAATCAAGTAAGCTATTAAACAAGTAAGCTAGTCAAATACTAAACTATTAAACAAGTGAGCTACTAAACTAGTAAAGTGCTAAAATTGTGAAAGAGTAAAACAGTAAACAAGCGGAAAAAAATAGTAAACTAGCAAACTCGTTCAAAAGTGAATTAGTTATTCAGTAAACTAATAAACTTGTCAATCTTGTAATAGTTAGCTAGTAAACTAGTAATCAAGTAAGAATCACTAGATTAAGAATAAAAAGAAAAATAGAAAACTAACAAACTTGTTAGCAAGTAAATTAGTTATTTAGTAAACTAGTAATCTAGTAAGCTAGTAAGCTAGTAAACTCGTTAACACGTAATTCATTAAGCTAGTAAATAAATAAGCAAGCTTACTCATAGTAAACTTTTTTTTTCACATTTTTTTAGTATTATAAATGATACCCTGGAGGATTTTCAAGTATTTTTATAGATTACTTATGTTTTTGTAGATTGCTACGGAGATTTGACAAACTCGAGGCTTTACAATGTGAATTTCGATCTATTATCAGTAATTTCAAGAAATAATGATGAAATCACATTCATCCACATTTTCAATTTTTTATATCGTTATTATTTTTTAGAAATTTTCGAAATATTGAAAATATTTTGTTGCGTTTCTTGAATTTTTTTAGATTCATAGTATATTTAGCATTTAGAAAAAAGTTTGTTTTCTGATTTCAGAAAACAGTTTTTTCATTGAATTTAAATTGTCTCATTATTCTTTTAGAGTTTGTATTAATCGCAATATTTTGAATAATACCGTATGGATTCTATATAGATTTCTAGAATTTGATGATCTAAGATTACAAGTTTTGTAAAAATCTAGCATTTTCGTAGATTTTTAGTTTTCTCGATTATTCACTTAGTTACAACAGTTTTTCTGATTCTTATTTTCTACGTTATCCTACGTTTTGACAGTTTTTACTTTTTTATCAAATATATACTGTTAACGTTTTGACACATTTTATTGTAACTTATATTTTCATTGTTCATCGATGTAACTTTTCATTTTTACATGAAATATTGATTGATTTTATCAGAATTTCGGGAGGGGCTTAAACCCCCAAAACCCCCCTCTGCATACGCACCTGGTCACCACTCTTTCCCTGATTTCGAATTAATACTATTCTCAATCCGACAAACTTGATGACTCTTTTTTCTATGACTTACGAAAAATTAGTTGCGGAGGATTTTCCGCTTTTTGCGCAAAAAGCTTTTACCGGATCCAGACAATTTCCCCAGGACTTTCCTTTTTCTTGAGGAGCCAATTGCTTTCCGGTTCAATGATATTGAACTTCCCGCTTCGCGTTTCTTGCCCCTAGTCACTTTATTGCGGTCAGATATCGGCGCTAAGTCGCCGGGACAATGAATGTAAGCTTTCAACGTAGCCATTGCTTTTCGTGCGCGACTGTCACTTCGCTTCCGCCTTGAAAAGCTCCGTCTATTCCGGTGAAATAACATGATTGCATTTTGTACATGCCACGATTTTTCACGTTTCAAGTGCCGGAAATTGACAGAAGGGTTTGATTTTTTGACAATCATTCGTTTTGAGATGAAAGAAATTTTTGTTATGGACAGGGAAGTAGATATTTTGGGAGTGCTGTAAATTTTTAAAGTATTGTTTTGGAACATTGAAAAATCTAAGCTTTATAAAGAAATGCTTGTATTTCCAAAATTCCAAAACAAAGTAACGTGATTCTTTATCTGGAGCTTGAATTATGATATTCCTTATGAGCTTATTAACGAAGCCTAAGTTAGATTACAGCAAGATTTACTCGTCTCTTGTGAGGGATAAATTTGTTCCACTGCAATTTATGTGAATGTTGGGATATCCTGATTCCTCGTTTGTCCAAACCTTCTGAAATGATACCCTATTTTTTCTCATTCGCCGGACATGTGAGTGTCTTTCAGTCTTTGCCGAAACATATTGATCATTCCATCCCCACAAAAAAAAATTCTCCAGGGACACCATAAGCTCACATGTGTTCTACATTGGCCTTTTTCTTGAAAAGGCATTGCTTGTCTTACATTTTTCTTACGTTTTTCTTACGGTTTTCTCTATATTGACAGGTTAATATATTTGGAATGAAATCAAAATAATACCTTGTAGAATTCGGTGTACAAGTTTTTTTTTATATGATTTTATTCTATTCTCCAAATTAATAAAACATATTTGTAAATTCATCCTGCTCTTTGTAAATGCTTCAAATAAAATCCACAAAAACACCATTCAGCTCATATTCTTCACTTCCAATTGTCATTTTGAAGTACATCAGTTCTTTGATCGAAAAATCTCGTATTCGTTAACAAAGTGATTCACGTAGAGGGTTTAACTTTTATGCTCGAATAGAGATTGATCAGCTAAAATGTTTGCGTCGCAACTTGTCGGGACGGTTTTATGAAGCTTTTCCGAACGCTAATAAAATTGCCACACCTTGATGTCCTAGTGGAAACCAAACTTGCTTGACCAACAAACTTTGTATGGATATTCGGTAAAACGACATTTTGATTGTTTACTAATACTATCACTTTTTATATGAGGAGGTTCTTGTATGTTACAGCAATGTTATTTTTTTTCTAGTGATTATAGTCGATGACTTCTGAAATTTTTTTTGAAATACATGAAGTAAAGAAAAAAACCTTTTTAAGAAATGTTAACTTTTTTGAATTAAAATGTTTTTTATTTTGTGAAAGACAGCTTTTAATTAAACAAATATTTTTAGCATCCTGCGAATATTTTTATTCATTTTCTTGGAATTTTTTTCTTTGTTATTTGTTAATAAATCGTTTATGATTTTGACTTACGACTTTTTAAGTTCCTTGGTATTCAAAACAATGTGATCTTGTTACCCAATTTTTTATGTCAATGTATAAAGAGTATTTAAATGTAAATTACAAAATATAGAACATTTTTTGTTTTCTTTTAACGATGTTAAGGATCAAAAATATAACCTAGCTCTGTAATACTGATGTACCTGAAGTTTCAAACGTTTAAAATTAAACGAGAGTAAAAAAAATATAAATTTTTTTCATTTTTCATTATGATAGGAAATGTGTCAAATTTTTTTTGGGGGAGCATCATGTTTGTTGTTACAATCAAAAAGTATTCAAAAGCAGCTAGAGGATTTTTTTCTCTCATAATAACTTATAAATTTGCTCGTTTAATTCTA
Organism: Platygaster robiniae; assembly: GCA_028476575.1. NCBI lineage: Eukaryota > Metazoa > Arthropoda > Insecta > Hymenoptera > Platygastridae > Platygaster > Platygaster robiniae. Next base: position 46,271,522 of record CM052020.1, read on the forward strand.
AACGTTCGGAACTTCAGGAACATTAATACTGTAAGACAGTTAAAAAGCAATACAGTTATACTGTAAGACAATAACACTGCGGTGGAGTAATCTTGTTAGGGGCCCAATCAGGCCCAATTTAGATACAGTGATTCCGTAATATAATCCATTTTGAATACAGTAATACTGCCAAATACTTATACTGTCAAATTTTAATACATTAAAACCATTATATTTAACCACTGTTATGCTGTAATATGGAGACACTTTATTGTAGTAATACTACTATAGAGTTAAACTGTATTGGTTCTATAACACTGATATACAATTATAATGTCAAACAATAGTTGTCATAAATTTATTTACCAAAAATTAACGACTAAATTTGAATAATACTTTAATACCAACAATCTTAAATTATTTCTGTACAACTGTTGCACTGCAATTTAGTAATACTATAAAGATATCAAATAATACAGCTTAAACTAGTTATACTATGAACATGAAATACAGCAATACAGTTGAACAGTAATACGGTTATACTGTAATACAGAAATAAAGAAATATAGCAATACTGTATGAACTTTTCAGTTATACTGTAAGAGAATAAAACTGTATTACAGTAATCTTGTAATAGGTTCATCTTTGTTACAATTCTACTCAAATACGAATAACTTTGAATACAGTAACTTTGCTATATACTTATGCTATGAAATTTCTATGCAGTATTACTATTAAAATTTATTACTGTTATACAGTGATACTGAGAAACTGTATAGTAGTAATACTAATATTCAGTTATTACTGTTATAAATTTATCCTACTCGACATAATTTACTGTTATATTATTATTATTATTATTATTATTATACTTTAGATTCGTTACAGTCATATAGTATCAATGTGATATGCTAACATTTCTGTGCTGCTATACCTGTGATTTATCATACTACTATATGGTTATAACAGTATTACTACAATTACACTGATATTATAATTTTACTGCTATACCATAAATCAATGATAAATTTTTTCCACCCAAATGTAAGAATTATATTAACGTGACACTGTAATTCTAAATATCGTACAATTATCCTGCAGAATAGAAATACTGCAACTCATTAATACTATCTTCATATTGATCAGTACAACTTCAACTTTTTATACTATGAACAAGAAATACGGCGATACAGTTGAACAGTAAAATAGTAATACTGTATGCAAGTTTGGTTATACTGTAAAACAATAAAACTGCATTACAGTAGTCTTATACTGGGCCAATCTGTTTTACAGTCATACTAAAATATAGATCATTCTGAATACATCAAGTCTGCGCTGTACTCGAATTAATAAATTTATTAAGACAGTAACTCTACCATAATTTAATAATATTTTACGGTAATACGGAGCCACTGTATTGTAGTGATATTATAATTCAGTTCTTACAGATATATCTCTATCCTACTCTATATAATTAACTGTAATATGATTATAATACTTTGAAGGCATTACTGTAATAAAGTAACACTGGGATATAGTATCATTTTCGTGTTGTAATTCCTGTTATAACTATACTCTGTATTACTACATTTCTATCATAACAATCAAACAATATATAATTTTACCGTTTGATAATAATTCTGTATACCAGTAATACTGTAATTCAGTAAAACTAGCAATACATGTAACATTACAATTTCAACAAATTATACTTTAAACACAAAATACAGCAACACAGCTAAACTGTAATACAGGAATACAGTTCTTCAGTAATGGATCAGTAATTCTGTAACATAGAAATTTATAAGTATTGTAATAGATTCTATACTTTTCAGTTATAAAGTATTAAAGGAGTACAGTAAAACTGGCATACATTTATATTGGTCAACGGTAATACTATCATGAGGTCATACCACTTTCTAGTAATAACTGGGATAAAGTAACCCTGTCATATATACATACTGCAATGAAGTAATAACGTAAACGTGTCATGTTGGAAACAGTAATGCTGAAATACAGCAATATTGTAGCAAGAAAATACATTTATACAGTGATACAGTAAAACTGCAGTGTATGGATAGAAAAAAACAGTAATGTAGTATGCACATTTTAGTAACAAATGTAATACAGTAATACTAACACACAATCATACTGTTCAACAGCAATACTGTCGAAAAGTAATACTTCTCCGAAGTAATAAACAGAATATAGTAAATTATACTGTTATACAGTTATACTGCAAGAAAGTATGAACATAATACAGTCATTTTAGAACAAAGTAATGATAACATAAAAGTCATGAGAAAAAAGGATGTACCATTATACAGGAATAATTGATTCGATGTGCCATTACTGTATTGTAATATAACTGTATTAATACCGATATATGCTTTAGTGCTAAATTACATCATACTGCATACTTTTCTCCAGTAACACAGTAATACTGTATCACTGCCAAAATACTTCAGTTATCTTTCAAGATCAAAATTGCAAACTTTTTCAGACTTTGTCAGAGTTTTGTCATACTTTTTGTAAGAACTGAAATAGTCCGAATAATGAGAATAGGAATGATGAGTTTTTAACCATGATGGGTTGAAAATAGAAGGATTAAGAGCTTCTAGCTTCAGTAAATAATTAAGAGCACTTCGAACCCGGAATCGCGTCCCCGTTGACAAAAGGAACAAGATGTCACGACCGCTTCGAATATCGTGCTAGAAACTCCTTAGCAGATTCCCAAATAAGCCATCTCAGTAATTGACTCCATCCAAATGAGGATGTTTGCGAGCCAGATTAATCCAATAGGGAGAATTCAATTTGGATTCGACATCTCTCCTGATAAAAAAAAACACTTTCTTTTTGACCCACCATGAAATTATCGTTACCTAACAATTTTTTTTCAATCCTCAAAAGAAAAGTAACGACAATAATAAGTTCGTAATAAATAGTTTTTGTTTTTTTGTGTGGAATTTCATATCTTTCTGTATGAGAGCTAAAAATGTGAAAACAAAATTGGACATTCCGATGCCCATATGGCCCATGCATCTTCGGCGTTCTTTATGACATTTCCATCCGAGATTAAAAAGAATCCCACGTGTATCCGGAAACTGTTCCAGATATTTTCCACTGTTACGAGACAGTTGCACTTGAAGGGAACGAGAGTGCTCATCGAATAAAAAAATATGTTCGAACGTATAAAATAATGCTCAAAGAATCAACCTGAGCAAATGATTTTTAGTCCCGATTATTTCAATTAAAATTTGTGACGAAATTTTGTTCATTCAAAATCTACTTCACTTTCCGCGGTTATTTCATAATAAATTTTTCCTGAATTAATCGGAAGTAAAGCTTTTGACAAACTGTCTGCGCTTTAATCCCAAATTGTCAACACTAAATCTTGAATGAAAAATACGTTTGATGTATCTGAAGCTCAGGAAATAACTCTGGAAATTGATTCTTACTCGTGATAGAGACGGGGGAATAGAATGATGGGAAGAATGCAAGATACGTGAGGCAAAAAAAACATGACTATTCGAGTTGAATGTTGTATTCAATGTGGTGGAATGAATGCAAGCTTTTTTTATGCTCTACATTCAATATTTGCATGTGGTGTGGTGTAATTTCTGCATGTACTGGAAGCTTTGTAAATTATTTGCACGTTGATTCGAGTTCTGTTTAGTGTATCTTATAAATATTCTTATAAAATAATGGAATAGTTTAAGAAAACGAGATAAACGAGATCGAAAAAAAATCAAGTCATGAAACTGAAACAATTTTAATAAGAATCAAGATAGATATTTTATAATATTGGTTCTGAATGCAATTTTTGTTTTTGGTGCTTTTTTTAATCTCTAGCTATTCATGGCATGTAAAATATTGAGCGTATGATAATTTTCCACCGAATAGCAATGTCGGTGTTCTTCTTTCGGCTGCACAATCTTCGCCGTCAGGCGGAGGAAACACAGAAAAAGCGACAAAGAAGGAGTGGAACGCAAACGAATCAGCAAAGATCGACGAGCTGCGATCAGACCCAGCCGATCGCAGGGTCCATGCAGAGTTGCAACAAGGTCCATCGAGGGCCGAGCAAACTTTTCGAGCGGGCGCCTTTGCAGCCCAGCGATTCTCTGGACGAAATAGCGTTCCAAATACCGAGGTAAATACGTTTTCCTGTGCATGAGTTTATCCTTCTTACAATGGTGCATCGCAGTGCTGAGATGTGATTGAAAATCAAGGGCGTAAACTGAAAAAATTTAGGATTTTGCTTTTTTGGAAAGGATCAGGATCAGAATTTTAAAGTTATGAAATTTGTGGAGTTCGGGGTCGTGATTTTTGATGTACGTATTTTGATTTTCGTGATTTATGAGTCACAGAGTTTGAGATTTTTTATTTTTCTATTTTTTCTATTTTCTAAGTATTCATACAACTTGAAGGATTTTTGATATCATAATAGATTTCTATACAGTTTCCTGGAATGTATTGCTCTGAGAATAAAGCTGTTCAAATTTTTTAATAATGTTATAAATTTTCATGACAATAATTTTTACCCAGATTTCAATGATTTCATGAAATTCTAGAATTTTTGTACTTTATGTTATTCATGGGAGGACGTAGAGTTTTTTGGCATTTTCATAATTTTGTAGTATATTTATGGATCACTTTTAATATTTTTAGAATTTGATGCTAGTATCAAAAGTAACAAGAATTATAAGTATTCATCGATTTTTAGAAAAGGGTATTTTTTTACAGATTTCAAGTACTTTTATCTGTATCATTTAGAACTTATATAATTTTGATTTTTTTCATAAAAAATGTAAAATTTGCTTTTACCACAGTAATAATTACACAATAATTAGTATCTGTGAAATTATTAGAAACAAATTAAATTAAGTACCTCTTCAGAAGGGTTTTTTAGTATTATTATGAATTTCTACAAATTTTGTTATTACAACACGCTCTAAGATAACAAGTTTTTTGTTTTTGGGGTAATTATACCAACATAGTTTTTCAGTATGTATGAATACATTTTTTGTGTTTCTCCAATTTTCGTAGTATTCATGAATTTATGGATGATTTTATAGTATTTTGATAGATTTTTGTTTTTTATAGATTTCATGTATTTTCGTAGATTTCTATAATAACTTATTGAATTTTATGCTTTCCAATTCAAATTTTGTTATATTTCTAATAATTTTCCAAATTTCTAGGATAACAACATCTTTATTGATTTTCGGTATCATCTACATTTTTACAGCATTACTCTATCGATTTCTGGTACTTTTTGTGATTACTATGTACATTTTTCAAAAATTAGTAGCTGTAGAATACAAAGTTTTCTAGATCTAAGCTTTTTCTTTTAGATTTTTTACAAAACAGTATTTTTAGATATTTCTATTATTTTCAGTATTTTTCGAAAGTATTTATAATAAAGTTTTCTGGTTTTTTTAATGGATTTCTTTGTAGATTGCCTTAAATTTATGCTTAAATTTATAGATTTTTGGAATTTTCCTCTTCATCATTCACTTGGTTGAAACAAACTTTCAGTACTTTTTTCTCCATTATTTTGAACTTATAGAATTTTTAGATTTTCATTAAAAAATTCGAAAGAAGGTATTGATTCAAAAGTATCAGTACAATAAATATGATTTATGAAATCCTCAGAAAGACAATGAATTGAGTGGCTTTACAGAAGAGTTCTTTGGTATTGTTATGTATTGCTGAAAATTTTTTTTAATAGAACACACTCTAGAATAACAAGATTTTTGCTTTCGAGGTAATTATACTTACATAGTCTTTCAGAATGTATGAACACATTTCTTGTATTTCTCCAATTTTCGTAATATTCATGAATTTTTTGAAGATTTTATAGTATTTTGATAATATTTCGTATTTCCATGGATTTTGTGTATTTTTGTAGATTGCTAAAAAGGTTTATTAAACTTTTTGCTCTAAATTCAATTCTGATAGATTTTTAATAATTTTTCAATTTCCAAGAAAGAACATTTTTATTGATTTTTGTTATCGTCTACATTTTTACAGTATTATTTTCGATTTCTAGTACTCTTCGTGATTACTATGTACATTTTTTATAAATTAGTATCTATGGAATTCAAAGTTTTCTGGATGTAAATTTTTTTTTTCAGGTTTTTTACAAAACAGTATTTTTATAGATTCCTATTATTTCTCGTATTGTGTCAGTGTTTGTATGATTTAAAAAATTTTCAGTTTTTTTACAAATTATTTCTTTGTAGATTGCCTTCATTTTATGCTGCAGGATTCAATGTTTTATGATTTTTGACATTTTTGTCTTTGGTATTTTTCTCATTATCCTGGTGAAAACTAAAATCCTGCCTGGGAAAAAATCGTTCTGAAACCAGGGTCTTTGTTGTTTCGTTATTTTATTTTAATGTAAATAAATTACAAAGTCTGGATGTTGTTGAAATTCGAGGACCTAAATTACACTAATTGCTATGCTACTGATTGTTTCTTTTTTATTTATTTGTGAATTTTTCTTTTTATTCACTATGTTTATTCAAATGAACATCTCTTGTTTGCAATACATTCTTTTGTATCTCCATGATTAATGATAGAGTATTATTTCAATTGTACACTTAACAATTATGTAACCCTATTTTTGGAGAGTGTCCTTTGATGATTTGAAAAGATGAAATAGGAATAGAAGTAAAGTTAGGGTTGTAACGGTTGTAAATACGATAAATTTATCGTGTTGAAAGGTAATTTTTGCAAACTCAGCACATTGTGAATATGTAAAAATTTTATGCATGTGGTAGTTTTGTTCGAAATAGAACTTAAATTATTTTCATTCAAGTATCTTCCAAATGAATAATAATATAAATCATTTGGAAAGTTGAATATAGAACTTTTTCTGAACATTGTGCGAATTGAGAAAGTAGGTGAAAATAATTGGCAATGTAGTTGAAAATTTTAAACGTAAAACAAGACTTCAAAAGAAAAAAAACTTAGTCCACTTGGTTTGACTAAGGGAATCCTCGAAATCTGGAGTTCGTTAAGTCAATAGAGAAAACGAATGTCAACTTGTGCTGACCCAACGAGTTGAATGAGCTGAAGTGTCTCATTTTCAAGTTTTGCGAACAATAGAGCGCGCCCTCGAAGGTCGCAAAAGTTTCTGCGGAGTATTGATCGCTGAATGGGAAAATTGAAAAAGTCTTTTAGAGTGTAACTAAATCATAATTTTTGCTGAGTAGCAACTCACTGTTTAATTCAAAGAAAAAATTATGAAATGGTTGAAATGTCTACCAGAATTTTATTTTATTTCTATGTTATTGTTGAGTTTGTCTTCTGACTCGTAAGATGTAATAAGTTACTATAAACTATGCAAGAGTAAAAAAAACTATTAAGAATTCTCGAACCAAAACCTGAAATAAGTTTGAGTATTATTTAGTTTCAATGAATGAAAAAAGAAATTAACTGAAGAAATCTCGTATTTGAATTTTTCCTAGTGCAATTATACATTATGTCTTGTAATTTCGTTCTTTAATTATTGTTACAATGAGGAGGCAAAAAGTCGTTTAACTCTTGGCTGGCGCGATGCCACGCGTATTTTTTTTCATTGCATCTGCGGCAAGGTGTTCAATGAGTTCTCGCGTGTTACGCTTTGTATGCGGTAGCGAATGCAGCAGTGCAACTGCAATATGCTGCAGCACATAATCAAAACTGAATACATTTCTCCTAAATAGTAATCACCCAAGAAATCTATTTCCCTTAAAATTAGGAGAATCTACTTTCAAGTGGGATTTATGGGAAAATAGTTGAATCCTATGGCATATTTACATTCATAAACGTGTAGTCTATGCAGTTTCTATAAAAAACTAATCGTTAGTTTTGACAGAACTTGAAAAAATCATTCAGATACTGAATATGGAAAAATTATTACTTGTTTAAGTGAGTATATTTTTTTAAAAGAATTTTTAGAAGAAACTATTGGTAGGTTTCAAGTAACTTTAACGAAGTATCGAAGGACGTGAGAAAATTTATTTTCAGGTATAAATATGAGAGAACTTTTACATGCCGTATTAAAATAAAGGATATAAAAATATGTAAGAAATGAATTTATCAATATGTTTGTTATTGTTAGTATGTTATATAGTAAATATACTGATTTCAATCAAAGTATGTAGTTTATATGTTGGAACGAGTTTCATTCTTTTTTTTAGGTCCTAAATCAATTTTATGTACAGTGTTTCGGAACCCGAGGAAAAAAAGATCAACTTCTATTCAGAAACTTGCAAAATTTTGAACATGTTTTAAAATTACTTTTTTTTCTGTTCATTTTGTAGACTAATCTACACTTAATGAATTTAAATAAGCTTCTTCAGTTTATTTTGAAACCTCAATTCACAGATGACCAGTTAAATACTTTCATGTAATTCATCAATCTTGTTTCCAGTGAATCACTATAGAAATGCTCTTTGAATAAATCACTTTATTATCAATGACTAAAAGCTTGCTATAAAAAGCTTGCAATTTGAAATAATGTTGTATATGCATATATAACTAGTACGTTGGTCGTTCTAGCTCCTGTATACTCCTTACTCTACGATGCTTAAATAATTTTTTTTTGGGAGTAAATAAATATATTTTGTTCTCTTTGTAATCAAAAAATATATTTAGATAGGAAATAATTTGTTTTTTTGGCATTCTATCTATTCAAATAATTTTTATTTCAAAATCATTTAAAATTTCATAAAGTAGACGAGATTATTGTTCATTTTCCTTCATTTTCGCAGTAAAATTTTGACAACAATTAGAATAGAATCGAAAGAAAATATAGACACAAAAACAAATTTAGCAATCTGTGATGCAAGTGAAAAAAAAAAATTATCAAAAAATATTAAAAAATAGTGTACTAGACAATCATTCAACTGGGAAGAAATCTATAAATACAAACGCTTTTGTTAATTACTAAATTTTTAAACTCACATAGAGGACAAAACATAGCTTTTTTTGATATATTTTTGGTAAAGATTAGTGAAATTTTTTAACTTTCCAAATAAATGCAGATTTTGTTATTCGTATCTTATGTTTTTATTACAAAATTTTGTATCCAAAATTGTTATACTGCAAAAATAATTTTATGTACACCATTTTTCGACAGGTAGTACAAGAAAAGCCTGAATATTTAAAGTGTCAATGTTACAACATAAATTTTACATTTTAGTATACTAGTCCACGAAATTTCAAACACATGAAAAGTAAAATAGAATTTGAACTTTTTCACCAATTAATATCCATGCTTATAGTGCATGCAATATAATTTTTTTAAACTCTAAGAAAATCTTGTACTTATGAGTATTTATTTAAAAATCATATAATAATAAAGAATCTACAATAGTGTTTCATAATGTAAGTTATTAAAAATCACTTTGTACTATACTTGAAAGTGTACAAAAATGTCACAAAAAAAACTTTATAGATTCAAATACTGAAAAACGTGTATGGCTTTTTGGAAAAATGAACATCTAGGAATTACAGTAAAATATTACTATAATATTGCAGAAAGCAAACAGAAGTATGATATACATACAATGCAATACCTATTGGAGTTATGACATCAACATATACATGATACTGGATTATGATTGAAAAATGTTACTCATATATTACTCGGCAATTTTTTCGTGACAGCGAAATATTCGCACAAAATTAATAGAAGTTCAACTCCTGAACATACTTGTAGAATATTTTTGCAATATTTTGGCTCATTTTCGACGAATCCACAATGACATTTTTCTTAAACGTAATCCTTCATAAAGTGCAATTTTCATCGTTTTTCTACAAAAGAAGTAAAATTGTATCTTTTAGTACCAAGAAATCAATTTCAACTGTTATAATTATACAAAAGGTAATTAATTAAATCGATTTTTTAGTCTCAAAAGATACAATTTCATCTTCGATTTTAAACATTCGTTAAAAATTGCCTATTGAATAAATAATGAAACATGAAAATGTTATTTTAAGTGCCTCGAAAATGAACCAAAAGATAACAAAAATATTTTATAAATGTGTTATGGGGATGTAATACAATCTATTTTTGACAAACATTTTTTTGTCACAAAACATTTTTCAAATATTGTTGCCCAATGAAATATAGAAAAAAAAGCTAGTCATTATTATAAACAAGCACAATATTTCATATTGATTACAAAATACGATACTTCATCGTAAAAATAACTTAATTTCTCACTAAATTACTTTATTTATAACATTATTTTCATAAAATTCTTGAAATTGTATCTTCTGTATCCTTATAATAGATTTCAATGTTTGAAAATTTGAAAAAAAATTTTTACCAGGGCTCATACAAAGATACACTTCATTAGGTAAGCTGCTAAACGTACATATCTATTCAGCGTGATAAATTATTATTTTTAAACAAATATAAATGTAGGAATTGGATTTGAAATTTCATAACATACAATTTCATTTTTTTTTGAGGTTGACAGTATCTAAAAGTGTTAACATAAATATCTCAAAAATAAACCGAAAGATTGAAAAAATATTTCTTAAATGTGTTAAAAAAGTGTAATAGAATCCATTTTTGACGAAAATTTCTTCGTCTCAGAAAATTTTCCAAATTTCGTTGCAGAGTGTAATATTACAAAAAATTAGAAATAACTAGCAAAAATCTGAATAGTCAGATCAAATTCACATTACAATATTTTACTCTACTAAATAATTACAATATTTTTTTCTCAGCGAGATTATCTCGAATCTTTTCTTCCACTCCTTGAAACATCGAAAGGACAATTATTTCCTCTTGATTGTGAAAGATCTGGCGTGTCTTCCAGGGTGACGTGAGTGACGATAGTGTTTCTCGTAACTAACGCGTTCGGTCCCTGCGGTTGTTGCGATCCTTGCAAGAGGAGACTCGTCATGAAACGTAGGCAATAACTTGGCTCCTTGTTTCCCCGCTGGAACATTCGCACAAACTTGGAAAGAGAAGCGAATATAAACTGCTCTGTGGTGACGTTTTTTCCGAGGGGAAACGATGAGCATGAAAATAACGCGAATTATGGAATCGTCGAGTTGGATTGTGAAAATGGCCAACTTTTTCCGAGTCGTCGTAGTTATGACTTTGGGGGGACAACTGGAAATTGAATTCGTGTTTTTTTATGCATACAGAGTAGTGCTTTTTTCTGAGATTTCTTTTTTTTTGTATAGTTGAAGAGTAAAAAATATGTGTGTTTGAATTGTTTGTTAAATAATGAAGAGTAATATGTCTTGTTCCAATTTTAGTCTAATGAATTTTTCAAAAATTGAGGTGCCAACTTTTATTGCAAAATTGAAAGATTTATTTCATTTACGTCAGTTTTTATTTTTCGAATTCTGTCAAAAAACAGTCAGAAGTTTGAAGTTTTAAAAACACTACAAGATTTATGAGGATTTTGCATACATAAATGGAAAATTAATTACTGAACAAGGATAACCTCTTCCCTAGTTTTCCCGATTTTCCACCTGTCCATTTCCACACCTACAAAAGTGATGAATATCGATTCTCAGTAACGAGTGTATTTTAGGTAATTGTAAAAAGGTCAGATGTCCGACTTTGTAGTTAATAATTGAGAATTGACCTATGTAAAAAATTTACGAACCTGTTTAGTTATACATACAAAAGTGACGAAACTTTCTGAACAGTGATTTTTTTTTTACTTTTTTACACAAAATGAAGTTACTTTTCAAAAGCATTTTCAATGCTGAAAAAATTATGTGTTTAATTATTGTTAGCATCCAGAAATTGATTTGATAATTTTTTTCTATTTATTACATGTATTTTGATGTCATAATAAGTATAGTAAGATTATTGGAAAATTTTACTTACTCAGACAAAATTTGTTTTCAGTCTAAAACTTGTGTTTGAATTATCTGAAAAATGATCTTATTTCCTAATTCTATGAATAAGAAGTATAATAAATTTTAAATTTTCATGTCTTGTCAGGTAGGATAAGTTAGTTAGTAAAATCTTTTAAGAAACACGAAATGATGTTATAAATAATGATTACTGTCTAAATTCCTGTCAAAATCGTGTGTCAATGAAATAGCAGCTTAAAAACTATAATCTTCTCTAAAATCCCTCTTTTTATCATTCGTCCATCTTTTTTGTCCCTTTGTCCGTTTCCGACATACTTTTGATTACCTATTCGTAAAAGAATCTCATATCGCTCCGGCTGGTGAGTTGCGCAACCATGCTAGTGTATGCCTTATCTTCTTGACTCGATTCACTCGCAACGGAAAATCGCGCTCACTCCAGCGAGCTCGTAAAATCTGGATTTCGTGCTCCCGACAACCTGGCACAAATGTTCCAATGAAGCGCGTTCAGTTCCTCGTGATTCCGATAAAATCATGTAGAATGATGATGATTATGGCTGATAAACTCTATATACTCGATGATTTTTTGGACGTGTGCACTTTAAGGGTTATTTTAACTATTTCAAATGGACTCAATGAAATCACCACTATAAATCGATACTTAAAAGATTGTATGAAATTTGTGGAAGATACGCGTGTTAAGGGTTATGTTGAAAAATTGTTTGAAACATTTTTTTTTGAAAAATTTATTATTTTTATTCCACAATAATAATGTACATGTAGAATTTAATGTTGAATCAATTGTGAGAAATTTCGCAAATTAACTATAACTTATCTTTTTCAATTTTTTTATGAATAATATAATTTATTTCAATTTTAAGCATCTGTGGTAAAATTTGATATTCAAAACATCATTTATAAACAAGTAAACTAGTAGCTAGTAAGCTAGTTAACTATTATTCTTGTATACTAGTAAGATAGTAAACTAATAACTTAGTAAACATGTAGAAAAGTAAAAAATTAAACTCGTTTACGAGTCAATAAGTTACTTGATAAACTGGTAAACTTGTCAAATTTAAACAAGTAAACTGGTAAACTAATAAACTATGTTGTACGTCAAAAAGGAGGGGACGTCAACAATGAGGCGTTATCCAGTAAAAGTCTATGGATTAACAATTTAAGCTCCCGAGGAGTCGTTTATTAGCCACTATTTCTACATGATTCACTTATACTTTTATTCAGTTTATATCTGATATAACTATTAGAGACTTTTAAAGTAGGCCCTCGGTGGCGCAGTAGCGCTGGCCAGTTGGCCGAGACGAGCCCCTGAAGAATTCCCTCGGTGGCGCAGTTGCGCTGGCCAGTTGGCCGAGACGAGCCCCTGAGTAATTCCCTCGGTGGCGTAGTTGCGTTGGCCAGTTGGCCGAGATGAGTTTCTAAAAAGTAACTTGGGAGCCGGAGCCGAGAAAGGCTACACGGTTAGGAATGTGGTGGGAATTCCGGAGCCGAGACAAGGCTACACGGAGAGGAACTGGGGGGCCGGATCCAAGAAAGGCTACACGGTGCGAGGATATTCGGCGGAAAATCCGGAGCCGAGAAAGGCTACACGGGATGAAGATATTCGGCGGAAAACCCGGAGCCGAGAAAGGCTACACGGGATGAGGATATTCGGCGGAAAACCCGGAGCCGAGAAAGGCTACACGGGGTGAGGATATTCGGCGGAAAACCCGGAGCCGAGAAAGGCTACACGGTGTGGAGTTTATTGGATGGGCTCGGAGCCGAGAGAGGCTGCACGAGGTTAGGAGCTTGGTGGATTGGGAGGAGTTCCAGAGCCGAGAAAGGCTCGATGGAATCTGCCGCTTCTGTCGCGCGCGATGCTTGAAGTCCCTTCTTGGTCGCGATCCGCGCGCCAATCAGGAAACTTCGATAATTTTCCCCACTCGCCGCTCTTATCTCCCGGTAAGGCAGCGGGGAAAGTTCGAGTGTTCTAAACATTCTCGAAAACGCTCGAATCTCCCGTTCCGAAAAACTTATCTATGTTGACGGTTTTCTCGGTTTTCCGACCAACGTACAACAACTAGTCACCTGAAAAGCTAGTAAAGTATATAGTAAGATAGTAAACTAGTACTTTGGGAAACTAGTGAACTCAATAACTACTGACAATTTAAAATAGTGGAGAAGTAAACTAGTAAACGAATAAAAAAGTAAAATACTAAACGAGTAAGCTCGTTAACAAGTGAATTTGTTAATTAGTAAACTCGTTAACTTGTCGAATTTGAACAAGTAAACTGGTAGACCAGTAAACTAGTAAGTTAGTAAACTACTAACTAGTAAACTAGTGATCCACTGGAATCGTAAAATAGTAAAGTAGTCAATTCGTAAACTCGTAAACTTGTCGAATTTTGAACTAGTAAACTGGTAAAATAGTAAGCTGTTAAGCTGATGAGCTAGTAAACTAGTAAAAAGTAAAATAGTTAACTGGTTAATGAGTAAATTAGTTAATTAAAAAACTGGTAAACTCGTCAATTCGAAACTATTATACTAGTAAGCTCGAAAACCAGTAAACTAGTTATCTAGTAAACTGGTGAGATAGTGAACTAGTAAGCTAGTAAACTGATGAGCTAGTAAACTAGTAAAAAAGTTAGATAGTGAACTGGTGAAGAAGTAAATTAGTTAATTAGTAAACTGGTAAACTCGTCAATTTGAAACTATTATACTAGTAAGCTCGAAAACTGGTAAACTAGGAAACGAGACAGCTAGTGAGCTAGCAAACTAGTAAACTAGCAAGCTTGTTAATTAGTAAACTTCTGCAATCGGAGAAGAGTTAAGTAGGAAACCAGTAAACAAGTAAAGAAGTAAAATAGTAAACTGATGAACTACTAAACAAGTGAGCTAGTAAACTGGTAAGCTAGTCAACTAATAAGCTAGTTAACCAGTAAGCTAGCAAACTAGTGATCTACTGAAATTGTAAAATAATAGAATAGTAAAAAAGTAAAATAGTAAACTGGTTAACAAGTGAAAAATTAAAATAGTAAACTGGTAAACATGTCAAATTCAAACTATTATACTAGTTAGCTTGAAAACTAGTAAACTTGGAAACTAGAAGACTAATAAGCTAGTAAAATGTGAACTAGTAAGCTAGTTAACTAGTACACTACTAAAATCGTAAAAATGTAAAGTAGTCAATCAGTAAACTTGTAAACTAGTCGAATTGAAACTAATAAACTGGTAAACTAGTAATCTAGTGAACTAGTAAACTGGTGAGCTAGTAAATTAGTAAGCTAGTAAACTAGTGATCTACTCAAATAGTAAGATAGTAAACTAGTGAAAAAGTAAAATGGTAAACTGTTTAACAAGTAAATATGTTAATAAGTAAACTAGTAAACTGAAAAATTTTAAAACTAGTGAGCTTGTAAACTAGCTCACCAGTAAGCTAGTAAACTATTAGGCTAGTAAAATAGAAAGCTAGTAAACTAGTGATCTACTGAAATCGTAAAATAGTTTTTACTAGTTGAAACTAGTAAAAAAAGTTAAATGCTCAACTGGCTGACAAGTAGATAAGTGAATTAGTAAACTGGTAAAACTGTCAAATTGAAAGTATTATATCAGTAAGCTTGAAAACTAGTGATCTGGGAAACTAGAAAACTAGTGAGCTAGTAAACTAATGAACTAGTAAGCTAGTTAACTAGTAAAATACTGAAATCGTAGAATAGTAAAGTTGTAAACTATTAAACAAGTGAAGAAGTAAAATAATAAACTAGGAAACTTGTTCGAGAGTAAATTAGTTAATTAATAAACTGGTTAACTTGTCGAATTTGAACTAGTTAACTTGTAAACTAGTAAGCTAGTCAATTAGTAAGCTAGTAAACTAGTAAGAACTTAAGTTTTTGCTAACGTTTTGTTGATTTATAAAAATTTGCTAAGGAATGTACGTCCTTAAGGTGAACAATTTTTAACGAAAAGGAAAAAGACGATGGAAAGTTATTAGCTAAGCTGTTATTCATGCTATCAAGATCATTTTGTTAGTATGGCCGTTTTTTAGTTGCATAGCCCTGTTCTTCAGAGACAGGTTTTCCTGTAAAAATTGCTCGCAACATTATATTTACGAAAATTCTCAATCAATTTTTCAGTTAATAAATGGTGAACTAAAGATACATTTACAGTGCATTACTCCTGATTGTGGTTGAAATTCATTTGTTTATTTGTTATTTTGTTTTATCGACATTGTTTTTGATACTTCCTCAGTATGACAATCAGATTTTTTATTGAAAATTTCAAGAATTAGGTATGTCACCGTTTGAAATGCTAAGGGAAAAAATTGATCATGTAAAATTCAACTTCAGTTGCACTAGAAAAAATAATAGATAACCGCAACAGCCAAGAAAAATTCAATAAAATATATAAAGAACAAAAAACACTGAAATATTTAGAAAATCGCAAAAGAAATCAATAAAAGATAAGATAGAGAATAATCAAAAAAAGGACTACCTAACAAATTTAAACATTTCAAAAAATATATTATACTGAAAAAGTTGTATTAAATTATCACAAACTTTACCAAATTCAGTCGTTCTCAATACTAGTAGTAAAAAGTAAAAAAATATAAAGTTCAAGATAAAAAAATTCCTCCATTCTTCCATCATTTTTTTTTAACCCAAAACTTTTCTAACGCCCCTTCGTTTGAAACGGAATGACCTAAATCGTGGAGTACGTAAATTTGATTGATCTTAGCAACCCCTGTACACAAGCTAGCTGTAGGTAAAACAAAACTGTACAAGCAAGCACACCTAGTTTTTCCACCCCCACACGCAGGGGGCGCACCAAAGGCTGATTTCACCCCTTTAGGAAGTGCTGCCACGCTTTTCCCGATGAAGAACTCCCTTGCTATTTTCACCCTTCGAACCACCCAACGAACCTCGCCTCCTCTCCACATCTACTATCGAAAAAACTCGATAGAACGCGCAAAATCTTGGAAAATTACCCGACTTCCCTCAGAAGCTAGGTCGAGCAAAAATTGCTTCTGGTCGCCTCTACTATTAGTGGTACGAGTCGACCGCTAATGCAACGGAAGTAGATCCTTAACGATGTTACACTTAATCCCATCGAGCCTCCGACGTTTCCAGATGTAATTTTTCCGCGTCCGGTTTGTCGTCCTAAGAGTTATATTTAGTCCTGGAAAAGACGGTGAATTGCTTGCTAGATTGATCAGCAGAAAGGAAAATGAACCAGTAATAAGACATTTCTTAAAGATATCTCTTCTAATTTTTTATGATATTGGACTCTACAGTTTCCTGAATAGGAATATTATCTTCAGTGCACTTGTTTTCAAGAATTTTTTTTTTCTTTTCGAAGTCTTCCTATATATTCCCGAATATATTGTGATAAATGTTTTAAAATTTGATGGAATATTATTGTTGAAGTCTTCTTACTTGTCAGGAAGTCTCTGAAAGTTAGAAATTAGTGGAAGCTCTGAGAAGTCTGGATCGCGTTTTTGAAAGAAAAACATTCAACAGACGGTGAAAACAGCTGTGCGAATGTTCGCGATGCCGCGGCGTCGGTGTTAATCGCGCGTTACACAGGCACTTCGGAAACACTTTGACGAGAGTTCTTAAACTCAGCATTGTTTCCCCAGATTTTCTCTGCCTGTGCTTGGCACAACTATTATATTCTTTTTCTGATGGAAAGGTACCTGAAAAACTTACCTGAGTTCATTTTGATTAACGTTTATAACATTTTTTATCTTTCATATTTTTTATTTATATTCTTTTTTCGTTATGCTATTACTGTAAGAGGTGCAATACACTTGAATTTTGAACAATGGTAATCCTGTTATTGAATTAAAAACAAAATTGTGCAACGTTTTTGAAGCATGATTTAATGGTACTGAAAAAAGCTCAACACAGAATATTGATGAAAAAATTTGTGTAGAGCGTTTTCCCTGGAGGATTTGCTTGAAAATGATTTTATATTTCATGAATAGTTTTAGTTATGACAATTTGTACAGTTTTATTGCTGGTTTTGATAGAATTTAAATGCGTGTTCTGTTCTTGAGTTATTTAAGTAGTTTTTTTTATGTTTTTCTTTAACACTTTAGCTGATTAAGAAAATATCAAAAGTTTTCTCATCGTTTTTAATTCATCGCAGTTTTGGCAGTTTTACCAGTTTGAACGGTTTTTCCAGTCAAAAAGTTGTCAAGGACTTTGTGGAAGTCGAACTTTTAAAAAGATTCATATTTCTGAGCATTACTTGTAAAATTTTTAGAAACCAAACAGTTTACAATCTTATGAAAATTAAGACAAGTTGATCATGAAATTCTTACTCACAGTTTTGAAATTTTGATATTTTGGGATATTATAGGCATTGTAAAAACAGTTTCGAATTTGCTAAATTTTTTAAACTTTGGATTGAAGTTTCTATTGTTCCACTTAAAAAAAAAAAAATTTTGTAGTTTTTTTGTGGTAAATAAATCATAGAAGTTATAGTATATTTAGAGTTTTAAACAGATTTACAGTTCAGAAGTTTACAATCATTATGGACTGTAATAGTCAATTTTGTATTAGAGTGTGATATTTCTGACTATTTTTTAAAAATATTGTCACGAATGAGACATTTATTTATTTTATGA
Source organism: Platygaster robiniae (assembly GCA_028476575.1). Classification (NCBI taxonomy): domain Eukaryota; kingdom Metazoa; phylum Arthropoda; class Insecta; order Hymenoptera; family Platygastridae; genus Platygaster; species Platygaster robiniae. The sequence goes on from CM052020.1 coordinate 46,289,967, forward strand.
TTATTTTGAAAAGTTGATCCCATAATTATTACTCACAGTTTTGAAATTTCAATATTTTTGCCATTATTAATAGTGTAATGTCAGTTTGCAATTTGCTGTCTTTCTTAAACTTTTGATATATGATTTCATAATCAGCCAATTTGGAAGGACAAAACAATTTTCTTATCTTAAATGAATCATAGAAATTTCAGCAATTTTACAGTTACTAATAGTTTTACAGTTGAGAAGTTTTCTATAATTTTGAAGTGTAAAGTTTAACTTATATCAAAGTTTTATATTACTTATTATTTTTCAAAAAATTGTTACGAATTTTACACATAATACTCTTATGGCGATTTCGACGAGTTAACTTTAAAATTATTACTCACAGTTTTACATTTTTATTATTTTATGATATTACAAGTAGTGTTATAAGTTTGAACAACTTTGAATTTTCTAAATTTCTCTAACTATTGATTGTTTTTACAGTTTGGCTGATTTTAAATAAACTTTACAATTTTGTCATCGTCAATAAAAAATAAAAATTGTGGTACTTTTACAATTTGAAACAGTTTTTACATTTGAGATATACACAATAATTTTGGACTTTAATAGTCAAACTTGTATGAAAATTTGATATTTCTGGCTATTTTTTTTGTCCTACGAATTAGAAAGTTTATAATTTATTGACGGTTTCGAAGAATTAATTATAGTATTATTACTCAGTTTTCAAATTTCAATATTTTGTGACATTAGAAGCAGTGTATTCAGTTTTGAATTTCCTGAATTTCTTAAAAGAGATTTAAATTTCAATGAAAATTTCACGATATTTTCTACTTACAAAATAGATGTTCAAAATTTTAAATTAATGTATAAGATATCCACAATTTTTTAAAAGTTACTATATTATCAACATTCTGATTTTTCACAGAAGGTTTAACAATTTGTACAGATATTTTATCAGTTTTGAAGAATTTTGTTATTTCTAACAATTTTTCGACATTCAAGCAGTTTTGAACAGTTTTCAAAATGAGTAAAATTTCAAAGATTATTCGAATTAAAATGAATATCTTTGAACTTCTCGAGCTTCAAGTAGATAATCCTATTTTAAAAAATGCTTTCACATGTATTTCCTGAAATATTTATGAAATGCGAAAAAAAATTTTTTAGATTTTTTACAGTAGTTTTCTTATACATATTCAATGACCATGAAAAATCAAGTAAATTGAATAATCTCGATTGATTTTTCAAAATTCTTAAATTATCTCTATCATAATTTTTATCATGATATAATATAAATTTTTCACTTTACAACCATTTTTTTAACTGCTATTCTTGAATATATCTCTGCTATTATTCATGAAAACATAATTATTGCTAGAAATTTTTTTTAGCTACTGTAAGAATGTATAAAAAATATTTTCCCTTATTATTGAATAATCTCCAATATTTCATCGTATTTTTTAATTCATTGATAGTTCCAAAAAAATCCAACAAAAAATATGAGTTCTCTCGTAAATTATCACGAATAGGTCAAATATTAACGCGAAACCCTCAAGTGGTTCAACCATTATTCGAGAGGAAGTTTCTGATCCCGTGGCAATTTTCAGGCATTATAATTGAATCGCAGAGTCATGAACAGATGTATTACACCACCGCTTGAATTTTAATCAAAGTTCGCGCGAGATACTTTCGAAATTAGCTATTATTCTGCTTTCTGAAACTGGGACACGCGATTCACGGACAATGTGTATTGCTGCGCAACGGAAAAACGCTTTACCTAAAACTTTTACATCAATCACATCTTCAATCATTTTCATTTCCATGAATCTCTGGAAAAATCCATGAAAATCAGAAGAAATTAATCAGAAAATTTGCAAAAAAAAAGAAGAAATACAGAAATCAAAATTTTTGACAACGAATAGAGAAAAAGTACTAAGATACTGAATTACTAAATAAGTGTTTTTTGTCATTCACACCTTCCAACTATTTTGCAACATACATTTTGAAATTCATTATCAGAAAATGAAAGACTTGTCAATTATTTTACAGGAGAAAATTTCATTAAAAATTGACTTTTCTAACTTTAATTTTTGAGCGCTCTAATGTCGAATGGCAGAAAATTATCAAATTCTTTGAACTTGTTAATACCATAATTTTGATTACACTTTTCAAATCAAGAAACATATTCTTCAGTGATCTGAAACTGCAACAGTGATTGAAACTTCCAAAAAGAAAAATCTAGTCAATTTGTAGATCAATAAAAGGTAAAGAATTTACTATTAAAACGATTGCTTTCCCAAGCACTCGAAACTTCACTCAATTTCACACTTTTTTTTAGAAAAAACTATTGTTCACTTTTAAACTACGTCACCCAAAGCAGATTGAACTAGTTTTCAGATCCGAGCTAGAATTGGAGCAATTAAACTTCATGCCTGGCGAGACGAAAGTATAGTAACTATTGAATGAAACACGCCTGGCTATTTTTTTCGTGATTCACGAGTCAGGTTTTGGAAATTCAAACGTTTTCTGATACTCTGTTAAATAGTTTCCGTACCGTAATTGGAGAAAGAAATTAAATCTGTCAATTCCCTTTTTTTCATGAACGTTTTTTGAAATAATTTTTAAAGAATAGAATTGAATCGATGTTATATTTGCTATTTATTCATTATATAAAGAAGAGAAACTGAGGCTCTGTTCGAAAAACAGAGAAATATTTTTAACTTGAAAAGTTCAAGTTAAAAATATTTCCGGGGGGGGGGGGGGGGTTCTGAAAAGTATATTCCCTTCAGGATTTCCGAATTTTAATCTTTGACAATATAGTAAAAGAAAGCAATTTTGAAATATTTTACATACCGGAATTAAAAAATTATACAATTTTTGGAATCCAGACTTGTACACTTTTCATGTTCGTGAATTATGGAAATCGATTTTTGTAATTTTCAATTAGTAACTTAGGTTTCAATTTTTTTTTCAAATTAATACTTTTTGTATTTATGCTACTTTAAGGATTATCTGACATTAAGTAATATGGGTTTATATAGAGCTTTCTATAGTTCGATGCTCTAGGAATCAAGCTTCTAAAAAATTCATGTACTTGAGTTATTGATTTTTCTGCAAATTTTAACCACACAGATAAAAAGTACATCATAAATGTATATCGTTTTCGTATGATATATTATTCATCAAATTTTGTAGTGTTTTCTGGTATTTTAATATATTTTTAATATTTTTATGGATCGCTCAATAGATTTTTAGAACTTGATGCTATAGTATTCAAACTTCCAACAATTTTAAGAATTTGATTTCATCTTTCAGACGACAGTTTCTTTGATGAAGATTCTGAGTATTTTCATTCTATATTTTTTTAGTATTTCTACAATTAAAAGTATGCTTAATTCTGTTAATTATATCAATTGGATTAGATGTATTTTCTTTGTTTTCTAATTGTACGAATATCTATAATGATTTCCAAAATGATATATAATTATAGTATTGTATTTATAATTCTGCGGCTTCTTGCCATAATCGAGAAAATCACTTGTGCCATAAGGCTCAGCTTACATGATATTCTGATAAAATTTTGAACGTTATGGCATGTGTGACTTTCTTAGTTATGGCTGGAAGCCACTGAATTATGCTTCAGGACAGAAAGTTTTATGAATTTCTAAGAAAATTATATCTACATAGTTTTTATGTATTAAACGATTTCTAGTAAACTAGGAAGCTAGTAAAATACTAAATTAGTAAATGAGTAACCTAGTAAACTAGCAAACTACTGAAATAGTAAAATTGCAAACAAGTGAGAAAGTAAAATAGTAAACTAGGGAACTCGTTAACAATTAAATTAGTTAAATAATAAACTAGTAAACTTGTTAAATTTGTATTAGTAAACTGCATTGTAAACTAGTAAGCTAAGAAGCTAGTAAAAGAAAAAACTAGTTAGCTAGAAAGCTAGTAAACTAGTAAGCTAGTGAATAGTATACTCGTTAACAAGTAAATAAGTAAGCTACTTGACTATTTAACTAATAATCTAGTAAGCTAGTAAATTTATAAACAAGTTAGCTAGTAAACTAGTTAGCTAGTTAACTGATAAACGAATAAATTATTAGGCTAGTAAACAAGTAAGCTGGTGAACAAGTAAACTTATTTTTCACATTTTTATAAATTACTTTTACTCTTGTAGATTGCTACAGAAATTTGAAAAACTCGATGCTTTCAAATGCAAATTTCGAAGTATTCTCAGTAATTTCAAGAATTAATAATAAAATCAAGTTTATATGGATTTTTTCTGTTTTACATCGTTATTTTATTTTTTGTATTTTTGAAACATTTGAAAGATTTTGTCACGTTTTCCAGATTTTTCATAGATTTATAGTATTCTTAGAATTGGATGCTCTAGAATCATAAAGTTTAAAAATCGTAGAGGCATTTGTCGAGATTTATCAGAAAACAGTTTTTTCATAGAATTAACCTAATTTTATTATTCTTTTAGAGTTGATATGAAAAGAAAGATTTTTAATACTTTCATATGGATTTTATACAAATTTGTAGAATTTGATGATCTAAAATTCGAAGTTTTGTAAATTTTTAGCATTTTTGTAGTTTTTTATTTTTCTTGATTATTAACTGCGTTGCAATAATTTTTCTTTACTTTTTATTAAATGCATACTGCTACCATTTTCATGAATTTTTGTAACCTATATTTTTATTATTTATCGATATAACTTTTTTCAATTTTACATGAAATATTGATTGATTTTATCAGAATTTCGGTAGGGGTTTGAATTTTTTAAACCCATTTGTACCTACTTACCTGATCGTATGTAATGGTGGGGAGAATAATTCTCAATGAAGCATCAGTTTTTTGTCTTTTTCTGTCAATAAATCGAAGTCTCGTAAAAAGACACGTCTGCCATTCGAATCGTATCGCAGAATCGATGTTATTTTTGTGCTCCTCGAGCAAACGTAGCTTTTGTGAAAAGAGTTAACGTCTTCCGGACAGTGGCCCTCAAGGGCCACGCTGTATATTTCGCGACCCCTCAACTCGCTATTGCACACCAAAGTAAACTTTTTCACCCGTTACCATGAACTTTTCCACGCTTTTTCCTATTTTATTGGTATCAATCTTTTCCTGCACTTTACTGCCAGCAGGTATCTCTGCGACAAAGTGTAATGACATATGCTTCAATGGCAGTGAATTCAACACATAATAATCTTACAGATCTTGAAGTTAAGGAGATGTGATATTCATATGCAAAACTGTATCTAAATTTAATTTAGAAATTGCAGAAAAATTGTTGGGCAGAAATATCTTCATTTTTTTTTACTAATTGTAGAGTTAACAATCAATTCATAGTCAATAAAGCCTTCTTCAGTTTGAACTCCATTTTGAGACGTCAATTAAGAACAAACTGGAAACCTGCTGAAACTTTTTGGCATGCTTGCGCAATCGACTTTCCTCTGTAAGGCATTTTCCTACCCTTTTTTTATACACTCGAGGGAGTACCTGATTAATATTCATTCTCGGCGTGGCTTCGATAACGTTCGAGGGCCCTCGCGCGTCAATGTATTCCGTCTTCTTTGAATATTATCGGTTATCGATTGTTCCACCTGTCTCGTCACGACAACCAACGAAAAAAATTGCCCACTGCACTCGAAGAATAATTAGTCATATTCGTGTTAATTACTTTGTTTGCAATATGTAAATTTTGGAGGCTTTGGATGTGAGGATTTTACGTATTCCCTGTTTTACATACATTTTTGATCATTTTTAGAAAATTGATGTGTTGAAGAAAAACTAACAACTGTAGTTTTCTTCACGAATTAAGATTACAACAAAAATCGGAAATTTTGAAGAATTTCATTAATTTTTTGGAAAAGCTTCAGCTTACGTGATGATTAATTTACCAGAGAGTAGAATAAGTAAATTGATTTTTCAATTCTGCCCACATTTTGTCTCACTTAAAAACTGGCGGAAATGAAAACTTGCTTTACGTTCACGTGTTACTTGATGGAAAACCCCGAGGGAAAACACGAGCTCCAGGATTGATGAAAGATTATCACTTACAAAGCTTGCCATGAAAAAAAGTTTTTTATTGTGAGATGATTGAAAGTCGATAATGATGGTGTGAAAGATTCTTATCGTCATTTTTTATGCCAACAAAAATAAAAGTAGAGTTGTTCATGCCAATAATTATTTTTAATTTCAAGTAAAATTTTTTCAATGTGATGTACATAAAATTTCGAAAATGAAACTTTCAAAATGAGCTCATTATTTTTCCTGATTATATTTATGATGTATATTTATTACTTTCATAATAAAATGATTCATTTCTGTGTTTGCAAAAGAGAATGACCACTATTGAAAAAAAATCAATAAATGCACTGCTTAGTTATTATAATTCCGCAAAATTTTTATTTTTGTATATTATGAATATTATTTCTATCAGAGTTTTTTGAAAAAAAAAAAAAAAATCATAGGCTTGAAGATTATAATAGTTCATTAGAATGATTCCAAGTTTATTTTTAAATTTCTAAATTCGAATTGTTGAATCAGTTAATTCAAATGTATTTCAAAAAAAAGCAGTGATGCAGGTAGTTTGTCACTACCAAATGAATATTTGACACTGGAAAATACAATACTTTTCTACAATTCATACACCCCACGTGTCAGTGCCAAATTTTTATTATTAAAGATTCTGCCGCTAAAGAATTTTCACTTCTTCACTGATTTTATTGAAAGACCTGTTTATTACAATTGCAATTTTAAATTTTCAATTCATTTTTTTACTAGTGAAATAATCATGAAAATCAATAATTAAAATTTCTGTCAGATATGTATATATAAGAGTAAATCAGGAACAAGAAAACAACAAGTAGGTAAATAGAATTCATTATAATGAGTCCATAAATAATACATATTACTAATTTGTATAAATCAGTATATTGATAATTATAATTTGTTCAGCAGTATTTGTCAATGAATAGTCAAACAATTGAGTACTTCATCGACAAGTAAATCAGTAGTATTCATCAATAAATAATTAGAGTATTGAATATTTCAATAATCATTAAATCAGTAGTAAATCAATAGTCTATCAGTAATGCATGATTATGGTCTGTAGTAATTCAGTAGAATATTATTTACAAGTATGTAAGTGAAATATACCAATGAATAGTCAGACAATGAAAAACTTTGAAAATTAGTCGATCAGTAGAATAGATCAATGTTAAGTCTGTCAGTAATGTGTATCAATAATATTCGATACTTTGGTATAGAATATAACAGACGAGTGAATGAGTAGAATATATCAATAACTAGTCAACCAATAATACATATTATAAAAATTTCGAGAAACTAGTAGCTTTAGTCAATAATCAGTCAGCCAGTGAGGTATTTTATTTTGAAATATGTTCAAGTTATTTTCTTCGGAAAAATTCGGAGTATTCGTTTCATTATTTTCCAATGGTTTATGATGTGTCATCATCAATAAATTTTACATATTTTTTTACAATTTAAAGTAAAGTTTTAATCTGTTTTTGCAATCTTCTCTACGAATTGACAGCTTTCTGGGATAGTTAATAATTTAAATTTGAAAAAATTTGAAAACTTCCATAGAATCAAAGTAGAATATTCTGTCAAATTCAATCAAGAGATCAAGTAGAATATACCAATGAGTAGTCAGGCAATGGAGAAATTCAAATATTTAGTCAATCAGTAGAATGGATCAATGTAAAGTCTGTCAGTAATGCGTATCAATAGTTTTTAATAATTTGGTAGATATAACAGACGAGTAAATGAGTAAAATATATTAATAATTAGTCAGTTAGTGATGAATGTAAAAATTTCGAGCAACTAGTAGTATTCGTCGATAATTAGTCAGCCAGTAAGGTATTTCATTCCACAATGAGCTAAGGTTATTTTCTTTGGAAAATTTTGGAGTGTTTATTCAATTCCTTCGAATTTTCTGCAAAATATGACTTAGTCAAGAAATTTAGAATATTTTGTTTACATTTTCAATGTATGTTTCCTCTTTTTGCATTTTTCTCTACGACCTGACAGCTGGTTGTAATAATAAATAACTTTAATTTTAGAGGATTTGATTATTTTCAGGAAATCAAGCTTAGAAGTTCAGTCAAATCCAATCGAAAAATTATGTGAAATATACAAGTGAACAGTCAGGCAATGGAGAACTACAAAAACAAATCAATCAGTAGAATGGATCAATGTTAGGTCTGTCAGTAACGTGTATTGATAATTTCAAGTAATTGGCTAGCATGTAACAGACGGGTAAATAAGTAGAATATATCTATCGCCTAAATATTTTAAGCGACCAGTAGCATGAGACAATAATTAGTCAGCCATTAAGGTATGGCGTTTCAAAATTAGTTTGGGTTATTTTCTCTGGAAAAATGCAAAGTACTTCTACAATTTTTTCTATATGCTTTGAAATATGTCTTCATCAATGAATTTCACATATTTTGTTATATTTTAAAATATAAGTTTTAATCTGTTTTTGCAATCTTCTCTACGCTTCAAATTTTTAGTCAATCAGTAGAACGGATCAATGTTAAGTCGGTCAGTTTTGTGTATCAATAATTTTTAGTAATTTGGTAGAATATAACAGACAAGTGAATGAGTAGAATAAATCAATAGTTGGTCAGCCAGTGGTAGATGTAAAAATTTCGAGCAACCAGTAGCATTAGTCAATGATTAGTCAGTCAGTAAGGAATTTTCATTTCAAAATTAGTTAAGGTTATGTTCTTGGGTTTTCAGTGGCTTTTTTTGGTTTTTTGTGTTTCAAAATATGTCATTATCAATGAATTTCACATATCTTGTTGAAATTCGGAATATAAGTTTGAAAGAAATTCTTAGTATGAGATCTGAAAATTGCCATCGAATTTCTTTCATTTGAGTAGTCTCTGCTCCATAAAAAAACAAAATTTCGTCATAAAAATCTAATAAGCCGTCTTTTTTGTTTTTCCCATGATTCGATTTTATGAGAAAAGTCATTTGGAAAAGTTAGTGCTCGGGGGTCGTAAACTGTTGCCGCTCGATGAATCCCGTTACGCACGATCAGGCGATGTTTAGTCATCGGAGAACACGTTGTACATGGCCTAGAGGCGAATTATCATACATCTTGACGTCCCATTGCTCATATATTTTATTTTGGATACACTAAATGTGGCGTCACAGTTCGACTAGAAACTCGAAACCTAATTTGCCAATGAAGAACCGCCTCGAACATATATGAAACTCCCAAATCTCGTGGATGCATCTAACAGACACTTGGTTTATTCCACACGACAGAACACGTTAATTCGATGATTATCCGGTTCTATCAGAATTCGTGGTTTGACCTGGAATATTTTCTAAAGACGTTTGAAATGTTTATAAATTGTTATCCAGGTAGAGGTCTTAAATTCAACACATGGAATACATTTTGAACATAGTTCAGATTGGAAACATTTCGAATGAATTACATGACATTATTTTGTAGCATGAGTGGTTTATTAATATTTCATATTATTGTTACAATTATGATTTTCTTTACATTATGTCGTATGGTTTGATATTATTTTTTATTAATAATTAGATAAATCATCTTTCATTTACCAATTTCGTAAAAGATAAATAAAGTGTCCCAAAAACAAAAATTTGTTTAGAAGTATTGTGTATTAAATTGTTATTCTGTGTTATGTCAGGAATGTAAAATAGTGTTACATAAAGGGCATGTGTTTCCGTAAGAATGATCGATACGTGAGATTGCAGCGCCCGCAGAAAGCCCTAATAATTCAAAAGGTGCGAGCGGTGGTATTTGAAGCAAACAAGTACAGCATCGCTAACAAGAACGCCTACAGAATCTTTAGTGTTTGCAACTAAATACCGTCGTAATGACTGCCTAAGCCAGCTGTCTTACGGCTTTATAAAGACAAATATTTATGTTCCAGCGTCTTGTTTGTACTCAACACGTAGCAGCCACTTATACCCTTTTTGTTTATAAAGAACTGTGGCTCTCAAGAGGGGGAAGGAAGTACTGTTTTTGAAAGTTTCAGCAGTTTCTGCAATTTTTTGTTCTGTTTGATCAAATAGAGATTTTCAGCTTAGAAAAAATCACAAAGTTTTATGTTTATTGCATATTATTATTACAAAAAAAAACTTTATATACATTGTCTGAAAAATTGAATCTAAATATGGAAAATAATCATATTTTTTTCCATATGATATATAAAAACAGTGAAGCGGAAAAAACTGACCTTTTATCAAGATATTTCCGATTTCCTGCAGTTTTATAACTTTTACGATTTATTCAGGTCATTTGAATAAACTATCTACTCAGTAGGTCAAATGAAGTGTTACATATTTCGATTTTGAAAAATGTTTCACGACAAAATCAAAGCGTTGATGGTCTAGAATGTAATATTTTACTTTTTCCTCGAGTCTCTGAATATTTTATGTAACAATAACAACGTAGAAATCAATATTGTCGCTGTAGATGCATATCTGGAGGTGCAAAAATTTTCGATTACGACGTTATTGCACTGTTGCAATAATTGTGGAAGGCTAGCTTATTATGAATGTTTGAAATTCATTTGCATGATAAGCGGGATTTTTTGTATAATATGAATGTGTTTTTGAGTTTTCAAACATAATTATTTTGATTAGATTTTTTAGAGGCTTACATATCCACTTAAATTATATAGTTAAGGAACAGATCAGCTATACAAACTTGACTTTTTTTCTATCTTCAATACTTTATCTTAAAAAAAAGTTGTTACTAATTTTTAATTAGTTCAGTTTCAACGTGCGACACTTCATCTTTGAAGTATAAGGATTTATTCGTTTTCAGTTGTATAAATGATTTTTATCATTTATTACGATGTTTGTTGACTGAAGTGAAGAAATAATACTGTGAAATCATTATAATTTGATACGGATCAGAAAAAACAGGTTGAGATGGAATCGTCCTTTGAAAAAGAAAATTAATCAATATTCTGACTGGCATTATTACTGTCTATTATGGTGGACACCAAGTTGGACAAAAATAAAAAAAAATAATAAAAAAGTTTAGGATATCAGTAACACGTTTATGTTACAATCTTACGAGAAATTAAATTATAACTTATATTATAAATCATATGGTATTTTTAAATCTGTACTTTTTGACACTGAGAAACAAATTGGTCTACTTGTTGGAATTACCAAAATTATTTTTTCAAGTTCGAAAAATTTTTGAACATGACATTTCATTAGATGTCTGTAGCGGAAAAAAGTTACCAATTGCAAAGATATTAGAAAGAATCTTATTCACCTGTGTTTTTTGTATTTCCGAAACCTCGTACTATCGGTATGTATAAAATTGGAATTTTTATGAATCACTACATAGATTTCCGAAATTTGTTCTTTGAAATTCAAAATTCATTATGTTTATTGTATTTCAAAGGATTTTTTCGAAAACGTCATCCCGATGAATTTTTATTTCCTTATGTTTTTTTCGTATTGAACCAGTTTTCTTTCTGAATAACGTACCCAATTTCGTTATCGTTACAGAAAAACATGTAACGTTAAACAGTAACCCAGCACTTCCAAACCCTGCTTTAAATTCAATCTTTCTCGTGTTCATCGGACCGCCAAAACTGGTCAAAACTTCCGCGTGCGAGGCCGACAAAGCCCGCCTCGAGTCTCGCGTCAGTGGTCCTTCCGAAGGCTTGCGCTCTTGGTGCAAAACTCGCGGCTTCGGCGCCAAGTTCGTGGCTGTTGCCGCCAGTCGGCGCTGGGCCGAGGCCGCGGAAAAGCCTTTTTCCCGAGAGCGCGCGCCGCGGAAAACAGCGCTGAGCGGCGCGCCAATGAAACCGCCTCGAAAACGCGCCGCAAAAATCGAGGAACGCGAGGAGAAAATGCGCTTTTTGAAACGAAAGTGCCGGTGCCTCGGAAAATTTTGAGCAATCTTTTGTTTTTTCCCTTTTTTTCCTTCCGTTACTGTCGACATAAAAATTGTTTCTTTGGATGATTCAGTGGACCCTTAAGATTTTTCCGTTTTCCTATCGCTGGTTTCGGAGACATGTGCGTCGTTAAGTTTGATGGTTGTGATCGCGTGCAGTGTTGTAGAAGGTATGGGGTGTTTTCTGGAAATTCGGGGAGTTGAGAATGTAGCGGATGTAGCTGTTAATTTATGGGAAACTGTGGAAAATTTTTTCATGAGTTTGAAGAGAGTTTTTCCTTTTTTTATGAATATTTTTACAATGGGTTTCGATTTAAATGACAATTTAGCTTTGTGACTTCTTCAGGAAAAGAATTTTTTGAAGTACTGTGTTTGGGTAAAGTCATGTTTCTGATGAAATTTTCCCTAAACAATGTAAAATCGTTTTGTGATGAAAAAAAAAGTATGTGGAATAATCAAAATCATCCAAACTATTTTCGAAATATTTATGTACTTTACTGCAGCGATAAAAGGATCGAAGATGAGAAATGTAGAGAATATCAAACATTTTTTTTTTAATTCAACGTATATTATTGAAAATCATAAGTATTGTTCAATAGTCTGGACAAAACTTATATTTTGTTAATGATTTTGGGAAGAATTGAATAATATTTTTAATAAAATTAAAAACGAATCCTCTTAAAATAATGAATTTGTTCATTCAGTTATTATGATATTGACAAAATCTACAATAACAATCAAATTCATTCAAGAAAAAACAATGTTAAGGAAAAATAAAGATAGACATTAAAATATCTTCCAAGTATAAAATAATTTATCTTTTAATTCTAGAATCGTTGTTTTAAGTGTGAATTGTAACTTCCTATAAAATTCTTGAGAACAATCAAAATCTTGATCGATAAAGCTCTACTTCTCAATACGTCCCAAATCTTAGCATTTTAAAATAACCTCGATCAGAACGCAACAGCGATGTTTATGCATGAACGGCTAATATAAGATCAGAATGGAATCAATACATCATAAACTCAAAGATTTTCATCCTATTTAGGAAAAAAATCTCATTATTCTTGTCGAAAGAATATTTAGTTAAATTTATTCTTGGTCTTTTACTTCAGATGACAAAATATATTTGGAAGAAAAAATCATTTTATCGAGTAGTTGTATTATTTTGAGAGATGACTTTGTGAATTTGATTCAATTCAGTTAGATACTTCAATCAGAAAAAATTCAAATACACGTTATGTAACAAAAACTTTTAGAACGATACATTTTTATTACGAAATATTAAGTGCATTTTTTTCATGAATTTGTACTTACGTATTTTAGGTTTTATAGTACGTCATAATCTACGTTATCTACATACTACTAAGTTTGAGTTTTGTTGTTGAAATTGACGCAGTTATCATAAATTAAGTTTGACTATGAATTATGATATTATAGAGTTATCTACTTTGCAAATTTACGTAAATTTTTGAGGAGTCGATCATTAATTTAGAAAACCTGAAATTATACACATAATGACAAGGTAATATTATTCATTATTTTGAAGCTTTGTTCACTCTCGTGTAAACTACTTTATAAATTCTTTCAAAAATGCAAAAATTCAAAACACTGTAGTAAATTTTGATAAATTTTCAAATGAAATTCATGATCTCGTTGTTTAATTTCATCGAATAGTGTTTTGGGTCTCAAAAAATTGGGCTCAAGCATGATAAAGTTTTGCTTTTTTTTCAGCTCGTAAGAAGAACCAGAAATAATAGTATTAACATAAATTTTAAAGATTGAGTCTGTATCGTATGTTGAAAAATATATAGAGTTTTTCTGTACTTTGAATTTTTCTAAATTAGATGAAAAAAAGGGAGATAAGTTTCGAATTCAGAATTCTCTTTATTAAAAAAGGGAATTTTTTGATTTTGGAAAAGTTTTCCTAGTTTTTAGTAGCACAGATCAAACACACGAAAAATTCAAAAAACTGGTTTTTGAAAAAATGAAAAGAGAAAATATCATTAATTCGGGAAATTTTGTGATTTTCACATTCTTCTTTAAACCTCACGAGATTCATACTTCGAAAAAATTGTCTGAAAATTTCAATACTAACAATAAATTATGAACAAAATTTTTTTGGCTCATTTTTCTTCGAATTGATTATTGATAGAGAATAACTTTTTGGAATATAAAATTACAGATTTTTAGAAGGAACGATTCAGTTTTAATTATTTGTTACACAGTTTGTTAATTGAGAAAGAATCATGTGTCTGAGGTTCCAAATATTGAAGAAGTAGATTAAAAAGTTAAGAATAAGTTATTCCTTTCTATAATATTATGATCGACTTGACACTGCAAATTCCATAATAAATTATAAAGTAAACTAACTTTCTTCTCCAATTTCCCTGTTAATTTTTTATTTGTCAACACATATTGAAAATATTGCCTTCATACTTCAGATGAAAGTATAAAACATTAGTAACTATTGATATTTGTTTTTACATTTATTATAGGTATCAGAAATAATTGTTTACGTTTTAATTTATTTTCAAACCATTGAATCTTTGAAAAACCGAAAAAATTCAGATATTTAAAAAACATAATTTTGTAGAAAACCAAGCTAAATAACATAAAAGTTTTGCAAAATCGAAGAACAAAATCTACTACTTCCAAGTAATTTCGAATTTATTCTCCAGTACACGATAATTCATACAAAATATTATTTTCTCGTATTTTCGCAGAAAAATTTTTTTATCGAAATTCTGAAGTATTCACTCAGTAAAATAAAAAGCATCAAGAATCTGATTCAACTATAATTCTCAAAATTGTAGTTGATTTTCATTGCACTTGAAGGAATCCAAGAAATTTCTTTATATTTAAATAAAGTCTAGAAAAAAAAGTAAGCTACTATGCCTTTCATATTTTTAGTTCAAAATAGTCTTGTAACTATATTTTTCAAGGATGCTGAAAGATATTAATTACAGATTTTAATTTTTCATCGATTGTGTTTCTACTTTCATACGAGTTATTTGTCAATCAACATTGAGAATATTACAACTTTTTTACGTACGTTGCTATTTGTCTGACGAGCAGCTCATTAATTTTTTTTGTCACTTCTGAAGAATTAGCTTAAAACTTTTACAAAATTAAGCAACTGATAAATATTAACCGAAAAGAATGAAAAAAATCAAGAACCATGGAGAATAAATTTCAACTATACGTAAAATTTCAAATACACAGACAGAAGCTATAAATTGCTTAATTTATTCGCTTTTTTCAGACTATTGTACATAAACAATATAAATCAAAACAAAATCAACAAATTCTTTTCGTTCGACTTTAGAAAAAAACCCTCAATTGCAGGAAAACCATAAACCCTATCTTGTGCAACACTGCCCCCGCCCTAGGAGTTGCAGAAAACCACCTAGGATGACAAGAGTTCCACAAGGACGAAAAAATCGTCCTCCCTTCGCAATCTAAATGGGGACGAACTCATCTTCAAACCCCTATGTAGACTTTACCCTAAATTTCCCAGATTTCCCTAGAACGTGAATTCTAAGATAAACGCGAAATCGAAGAAAAATAGTCAGAAACAGGAGAACAACGTCGCGTGCTGGTTGGCGGGTCCAAAAACGTAGAATATTTTTATCATGAGGATTATCTAAGAATATATACATTAAAATATATAAATATATACATAGATACGACGAAAATGACTAGCGTACGTGGTCCAAGATAATTGAATTAGCAATTTCGCGCAAGTATCTGTAACCATCATTAATTACGAGTTACGTGTACGTGAAGTACTGAAAGTGCAACAGTGTATTTTTCTAAGTGTCGGGAAAAATGGGGGGTCGAGGAAAATTTGTGTTTGGGCGTGGGAGAGAAGTTTGAGGGGCCTAAATTTTTTTTTCGGGGCCCGGATGACCGGAGAGCAGAAGGGCCCGAATTTTCGGAAAATCGGCATCGTGGAATGCTGCAGTGAAATGGCGTCCTCGAGCAGGTACAGCAGTTACAATTGCCTCACTAGCTGGGATAGCTACGATCGTATACCGAGGTAACATCAGTGAATATAAAGTCGAAAATAATATCGAAGGTTTAGAATACTTAAATGATGAATAATTATTTATTTTTGTTGCAAACAGTGTAACAAACAGACTATTAAATGTATTATAACTATAAAGAAAGACAATTTAATATAACGAGTATAATACATATGATAAAATATGTAATAAATATTATGTTATAAATAATATAAAACAGCTATAAATAGAAGTATATAATATTTGGATAAATAATTATAGAAAGCAATAAAATTGATGCAATGAAAACGGTAATGAATAATCAAGAATAGGTACAAATACACACGTAATATAATGAAATGCTTCAAAATCAAAATAATGATAATGTAAAACAAATCGTCGATGAAAAAAAAAACATTTTTCTTCTTAATAATTCTAATTTCTATAAAAGTACTCAACGAAATAATTTTTATGTGAGATGCCAAAGCTAAACGAATTGTAGTATTCTAACTTAAAAGCAACAGAAATCCTAGTTTCAGAAAAGATTTATTTTCCAACAGAATTCTAATTTTTCATGTTCTGCTGAACTTTAATGACTTTCAAAATAAATATTCGAAAAAATATTTTGACCTCATGAATCATGAAGTGTAAATAATATCACATGAGAAACGTTTAATTATTCTATCAATTATTCAACTTCTTATAAATGAAAGGTATAGTTTAAATATTTATTGTTCACGTAAAATTTTAAAATTTAAAAACTTACAATCTTTTAGAATATAATACAAAAGATCTAAGTGAAAATTCATTTGAATACCAAAAAATTTTAGGAATAATACACAAATTGGCAAAATACTAAAAGTAATAGAAATCTATAAGGTTGCTGTATTAGTCTAAAAAATCAAAATCAATACAATGGATTTACGAGACTTCACATTCCAAAGCATCGAATTAAATTTATGATCTTTCGAAAAACTGTGAAATGTAGTACATATATACGAGCTGTATTTATGTAGTTGTTTAAATTTACACTGAAATCGTAATAAGGAAATTTAATTTTTAAAAACTTCCACTTCTGCTGTAAAAATAAATAAAATACATATGTATTAAAATACATATACATTTTAAAAGAATTAAATTTCAAATTTCACTGTGTCAGGGTATAATATGATAAGTTAGCGTATAGTATATTGATGGATTTTGATAATTTTAAATATAGAGATTTTTTTAACGTTTCATTTTTTATTTCTGAAAATTTTCAGGTCTTTGAAGTAAAACAATAAAACGAAATGGAACAGCAAATATTTTCAAATACAATTTTTCCTAAAACTTTCAGCAATCTTTCTAAATTCCGTGATTTGATAAGAAAAAAATTTTGATTGATTCAGAATTTCTCATATCCAAACGAACTTCATGATTTGCATAATTTTGATACGAATGAAAATTCACTTCGAAAAAATTCTAGTACTTTCTGGTAGTACTAGAATATTGTGAATTTTACAATATTATCGCAGGTTTCACAATGCTATTGCAATTTTCGTTATTTTTATTTTACTTATCACAATATTTTATAACAAAAAAATTGTATAATGTATTATTTATACAATTTGTATGCCAGTTTTCAGTGGATAAGTTTAAAGAATAAATATCTACAAAATTTAAATTTTACTACATGAATTATAATTATTCATTTGCTGGTACACGAAGTATTTTCTGTACACATTGGGTATATGAAAACATATGATAAAATATTTCACCTTTTACCATTTGTTTTTTCAGTTAATATAAAAAAATGCTCTAAGATCGAATATTGTACGAGTAGTATATGCATTGCAAAATTCATGTCATATCGTATAATTTACAGTCAATTTATGACTTTTTCCAACATTGTATAAATTACAATTCGATACACTGGAAAGTACAAGAAATAGATCTCGAAAATTTTACATACACTATGGAAATTTTTCCATAGATATGGAGATTACTCCATGATTCATGGTAAAGTTCTTATAACTTATGGAAATTTTTTTAGATATATTTATTATGAGAAAAATATCATAAGATTATGAATTATGAAACTTCATAATTTTATAGAGAATTAATTCATTAATATTGCACTTTAATTTCTTCAAAACGACTAAGAATCGTTACAAAACTATTTTATCAATACCTCTAACAATGCATCAAAAAAAGACAGCATGAAAATACAAACATATTCGTGTAAACTATGGCGAAATGAAAAAAATTTCAATTTTCTATACAGAATTAGATTCTGTATTTTTGATACTTAAAAGTGCTATAATTTGAATCTCATAGTAATTGCAAAAAGAAGAATTTTCGTCTTTACTAAAAATCATCCTTTGCAAATAAAAAAACTCCTGGGTTGGAATTTTCAATTTCATACTCAATGCTCGAATCGCATTTCTTTTCAATTTTTAACAGCAAAGAATCAGTGCATTGTTTTCCAGCAATACTGAATGCATAATAGAAACAATGGTTTTTTTTCATACACAGTATTCTGTAAACTGAGTGACTTTCTTCGTATAAATTCAGACTTTTCATGAATTGCAAAACTGTATGAAAATGTTCCTTGATAAGTGATGAAAGCAAGGATTGGGTCAGCCTTTTTTATCTAGTTTTTTTTATTTATTACTTTCCCTGATTTTATATTTTTTATATTCCTCGAAATTTGTTGAGGTTATCTAGTTTTTTTATACTTTTGAGCAGTTTCTGTAAACTTTGGATGCTGTGAGTTTTCATGACGTCTGACTGATGAATTTAGAACAGAAATTTTTTTATTCTCTTACAAAATTTGAGTATTTGAATGAAATCAAATTTGAACCAAGCGTTCCGAAAAACGTAGACATTATTTTTTGAAAGAACTTTTCTGATGATTTTTCATTAACGAGTCGAACAGTGACATTTACATTTAAAATAATTTACTTACTTCAAGTTTTCAGATTTATTTTTGACATTAGAATCATGATTTTCTATTTTTTTTTATTGTTTTTTAAGTAAAAAAAAATATTGGTTTTCAGAACATGCAAAAATATAAGATCAGTAAAAAATTTTTGTACATACATATAAAAATGAATGAGGATTACTGGAAACTACATATGTTATTAAATATAGCTACTTTCATAAAAATGTTTCACAATAGATCCTGAAACATCTTCATATATAGTTAAATTCTTTTTTATTCTTACCCTACGCTACTTCTTTTGCTTCCCTAAACTCCCATAAATGACGCATAATTGAACCCTTAAATTATGAATAGAACATCTTCTCCCATCGCTTTAATGTTTTTCTTTCACGCAAAGATGAAAAATGGCTGACATTGAACAGTTTATCGTGCTACTATCGTCGTTGAGAATCTCTTTTGTCCCCTGTTTAACCGAAGCTAAAAAAAACATTGTATCTAGATGTTATTAATAATGTAAAATGATTTTACCCGGAGCATCATTTGCCAATGCCGAGTTGTACATGTTACAATCATGGCGTAGCCTTGAGAAAAGCTCTGTCGTGTATAACACAACTTACGTAAATCAAGGTAAAACAAATTCGTGACGACTTCATGATTGTCTATTAGATGATTGTTTTTTGTTCCCGGTAGAAACGTCACGCGATTTGTAACATAGCTCTGTTGTTTGATAGTTTTTTTTTTACAAAATCGTTAGAAGTGTTTTTAAATCGCCAAGTTTCGAAATTTTTACTATATTGTTTTAGGGAACTTCGTTTTTTTGTACTTGGCCAAGCATAAATTTAGATTTTTCATTCAGATTGGAATGAAATAATTTAATGTTTTTTGTTACCGATGTATGTAAAAGTGTTTCATTCGATTTATAATAATGATTATATGACTTGATGATTAATGACTTTTTCCATAAAAAAAAAAAAAAAAAAAATATCAGATAGTATGCATCCACGATTTTTCAATATTCCAATTCCATTCTTATAATTGATAAATTATTCGATTTTTAATTACTTCAACACATCTTTCATCGTAAACTTTTGTTTTGATAAAAACTCAACACTTCTTATATTGTTTAAAGAGAGTTATCTAATGTATCATTATTTAAATAAAAATGATGAAATTCATTGCACCATGTTTCTTGATTCCCAGACGAGAAAAATAGTTTATCAAGCTTCTGATAGAACTTCTTCTGTCTTTTATTTAAATGTTTTGCAGAAATCAGAGCTTCTTTTTCATGGCAAAGAAGAACGCAATTTGAGCAAAAACTGCATTCAACTTATGTGACGTAAAAAAGCATTCCTTAGACGTTTTATGACGCGTGTAATCCCGTACGTCACGTGCAATGTTGCCGGGAATCTCACTCGGGATACATTTTTGGATTAGAAAGTGTTTCTTTCGGGTGATTTAGAGGGGGATGCCAGAGAAAGGAAATATGTGCTCTGCGTTTTGTGTAGTTATAATCAATACATCTTTTTTTTTTGTAACTATTGGTAATGAGATATTTTTATTTTTACTTTATCGATGTAGTAAATAATATTCTGATGAGTAATATTAAATTATGTCCTAAGAATTTCGATAGCCATAGTTATTTTTACTCTTGTAAAATCGTCGGTTGAAACATACCGAGAAAAAAATAGTAATCATTTACTATTTCAATTATTCACTATTATTATATTTACTATTATTAACTTTATTGTACTGTATAACCAGACAAAAATATGGGACGTTTTCCTGGGTATTTACATCATTTTTTGTTGAAATATACAGTGGATCCTGCCAAATTATATTTTTGTAGTAGATATATTTTTTTGTGAATATTCCAATACATATTTCGTTATAAAGAATACCTTTTTCAAATTTATTATTGTTATTTCTAACAATTAAGATTTTAGAAAATGCTATACAGTTTTGCCAGTATTTAGATCTGTAGATCTTCTCGCTATATTTTGTGTGCTTTCCCGTGTATCAAATTGTAATTTACTCAATATTAGAGAAAGTCAGAAATCGACTGTAACTTTCACGATATCACATGAATTTCCCGATGCATATACTACAAGTACAGTATTTTATTTTCAAATTATTATATTAGCTGAAAAAACAAATAATAAACGGTTAAATATTTTATCTTATATTTCCATATATTCAATGTGTATAGAAATATTATATTTTGTGTACCAGCAAAGTAAAAATTACAATTTATATGGTAAAATTTGAATTCTGGAGATTTTTAATTCTTCGAAGATATCTAGTCAAAACTTGCATACATATTGCAAATCGTACAATACAAAAATTGATTGTTATAAAATATTGTAAGAAGTAAAATGAAAATAACGAAATTTGCAATATTATTATAAAATCTGCAATATTAATGTAAAATTAATAATTTTCCCGTACTTTTACCATATGTACGCTACAAACTAGAATTTTTTTGAAGAACATTCTCATTCGTATCAAAATTATGCAAATCATGAAGTTCGTTTGGAAATGTAGGACCCTGAATCATTTTTCATTTTTTTTTTTTTTTCATCAAATCACGGAATTTGAAAAGACTTCTGAAAGTTTTAGAGAAAATTGTCTCACTTAAAAATATTTCTATTTTATTTCGATTTATATCCTTTCTCTTATTTTATTTTCATATATTTTAATTGATTATTATTTATATTTGTTTATTAACATTTATTATTTGTTTTGTTACTTAGATTTTATTTATTTTTCATTATTTATTATTTTTATATTGATTTTTTTCGTTTTATTTTACTGAAAATCGTCAAAAACAAAAAATGAAACAATAAAAAATTCTTTATGTTTAAAATTTTCAAAATTTTATCAGTACACAACAAGCTTACTTATAATATTATGTATATATGTAGGTCCTACAATTCACGGTTTTTCGAAAGATCATACATTTAGTTCGTTGCTTTGGAATGTGCAGTTTTGTAAATCTAAAGTAACAATTTTCATTTTTCAGCCTACAGTACACTTATAGATTTCCATTACTTGTAGTATTCTGTCAACTTTTGTACTATTTAAAATATTTTTTTATATTCGAATGGATTTTTATTTAGATATTTTGTACTCTATACTAAAATATGAGAAGTTATTTGAAATTGTCAATTTTTATACGTAAACTGTAATTTTTTGATTAAACACCTTTTATTTATAATAATAGAGATGAATGATATGATATTTATGTAATTTTTTTGTAATATTATTATTTATTCATCATTATTCACCAAGTCAAAATAGTTTTTAGCATATTTATTATACATGAGCAAATAGAATTCTGTTCAAAAACAAATTTTTTCTGAAACTAGAATTGTTGTCGCTTTTAAAATATTGAAATAAAAATACTGCCATTTGTTTAGCTTTGAAAACTTACACAAAAATCATTTCACTGAGTACTTTTTCAAAAAACATTTATTATCTTTGTTACTTATAATTTTTTACATTGACGAATCGTAATCCATTATCACTATTTTGATTTTGAAGCATTCGATTCTTAACAATCTCAACTGAACTGAAATACAAAATCAAAATCTATCGCGACGCAAATGATATTTTACATACACCTTCTACCTTCACATTCTTATTTCTCACCAAACCATAAAATTACTACTGACACCAAAAAACCTCAAATATCAGGTATCAACTCGCCATTATAAATGTACATATTTAAGAAGAAAAAAGCATGTTCATCTTCCTGAATTTTTTTTCACAAAAAGATGTTCTTTAACGAAATTCCATTTCTGACTATGTCGCCTTTTCCCATTTTTCAACCAAAGTTCTACTTTTTTTAACACACTGTCAAAAAAGGGTTGGTCAATTTCCTACAAAAGTACTGGGATTTCATAAACTATATTCTCATGAGATTTTTCTCATAATAGATCTGAGAAATTATCCATACATTTTATAATGATCTCCATATTTATGGAAAAATTCCCGTAGTGTTTGTAAAATTTCACAGATCTCTCGATGAAAAAATTCAATACTTTTATGCCCTGAGAAAAAAATCTTCTACTTTTTGCCGTACATATATTGTAAAAAGTATAATATTATTGTACTTTTTCGAATAATATGACGAATTTATAATATCATTGTAGTTTTTACAATAATATTGTACAACCTGCAATATTTTTTTTACTTATTAGAATATTATACAGTAAAACCGTTATTAATGTACAAATTACAATATGTATGCCAGTTTTTACTGTTTAATTTCGGAAAATTCCAAATTTTAAAATGAAAATTTCACTATACAAACTGTAATTTTTACCATATATGGCAACAAAAATTAGCTAAATTACTTTTATCCAGCTTTTTCGAAAACTGTATCATATTACAATATGATGCACTGGAAAACTAGAAAGTATACAAAAATATTGCGAAAAAAACTTATACAGGTCTGCATACTGAAAAAGCTGTATGGAATTTTCAATAATCTGGATTAGTAGAAATTACAATATGATACTACAAAAAGTACAAGAAGTATAGTAGAAAAAGAATTATGTAAAGGAGTTTTTACAACAAAATGTATTTATAACTACAATATAATTTGACAATATTTACAATATGTTACTTCGAAAATTGATATATTATCTTGGAAAAAGTACAATATCATTGTAGTTTTTACAATAATATTGTCAAATCTGCAACATTAATTTTACTTGTTACACTATTGTACAGTAAAACTGCTATGAATGTACAAATTACAATATGTATGCCAGTTTTTAATGTAAAAGTTCGTAAAATGTAAAATTTTCAATTGTAAGTTTCATAATACAAACTGTAATTTTTACCATACATGGTGAAAAAAAATGAGCTACATTACTTTTATCCAGCTTTTGCGAAAACTGTATCATATTACAATATGATGCACTAGAAACCTAGAAAGTATAAAAAAATATTGCGAAAAGAACTTATACAGGTCTGCATACTGAAAAAGCTGTATAGAATTTTCAATAATCTGGATTAATAGGAATTGCAACATGATTTCGCAAAAACACAAGAAGTATATTAGAAAATGTGAGATGTATATGAGTTTTTACAATTAAATATATCTATATCTAGAATATCATTTGACAATATTGACGATATTTTTTTTTTTTAAATTAATATATTATTTAGGAAAAAGTACAATGTTATTGTACTTTTTACAATACTATTGTAATTTTTACAATATCATTGTAGATTTTACAGTAATATTGTCAAATCTGCAATATTTATTTTACATGATGCAATATTATACAGTAAAACCGCTATTAATGTACAAAGTACAATATGTATGCCAGTTTTTACTGTATAATTTCGTAAAATTGAAAATCTTAAAATGCAAGTTTCACTATACAAACTGTAATCTTTACCATACATGGCGAAAAAAATGAGCTACATCACTTTTATCCAGCTTTTTCGAAAACTGTATCATATTACAATATGATGCTCTAGAAACCTAAAAAGTATACAAATATATTGCAAAAAGAAGTTATACAGGTCTGCATGCTGAAAAAGCTGTATGGAATTCTCAATAATCTGGATTAGTAGAAATTACAATATGATACTACAAAAAGTACAAGAAGTATAGTAGAAAAAGAATTATGTAAAGGAGTTTTTACAACAAAATATATTTATGACTACAATATAATTTGACAATATTTACAATATGTTGTTTCAAAAATTGATATATTATCTAGCAAAAATAACAATATGTCAGAGTGATTCCCGTTTACTTCACAATATTGTGATAATTACTTTATTTTTTTCTTAGTATCGAAAATTTACCAGTTTTTTTTAACATTGCACAAATAACTGTTTAGCATTGTCACAGCCGTTCTTCATAACCGCGATTATGATGTCCGAACGAGTTTTCAATCGTCAAATCACGTGGCGTCCGAGCAATCGCGGCAGGATTACAGTTGGAGTAATTGAATCCGCTGTAGATCAGCAAATCTGCAATCGAAACACGTTGACGTGTAATCGCAACACACCGACAGGCCCTGTCCATGTGCGCGTCCCCGGATTGACGATTATGGTCAACTCTATGACGACAAGCCTTGATACAGACCGCTATTTCGCCCCGATCTATATTTTACCCTGGCAATAATTCATTATCGAGCCGTGTCTTGACAAATGTCACACGCGATGATCAATCATTAGAGCGCTTGGCGTATCTCGCGCGAGCGCTATCGCTTCTTTGTACGAGGAAAAATGAATTTTCGAGTTTCAGCGGTTTCTACGTTCAATAGATTCAGGAAATTGAGTGATCCGTCGTTTGTTTTGATGGGCGATTATCGGATGTAAGGGAAAATTTAGTCGGGAACGTTTGAAAAGTTTGCGGTAATCGAGGGTTGAAATCGATAGTAACTTGGTTCCAATTAACTTTATAAAGGAGATTATTTTCAGATAATATTATTAAAAATTATTTATGACTGACTCTTTGAAATATAACAATATCGCATATGTATACTAGTTGTATTACATGACTATCTACTTTTATTTTTTCATACTTCTACAGCTCTCAATACTTTCACTTCTACTATCAGTAAATTCGGTCGAAGTACTTTGGTTTTTACTATTCCGAATTTTTCAAATTGAACTTTCTATAATTCGACTTATATTACTTTTGCTTATTCTTTCTTCTTATACTTTAACTACTTATACTATTTTTACTAGTTTTGCCTTCACATTTCGACTTCCTTTACGACTTTAACCTATAACTACTTTTTACTTATTGTGTTTTCATTACTTTTATAAGCAGGCGCGTAGGCAGAGGGGGGTTTTGCTGGTTCAAACCTCTCCCGAAATTCTAAAAAATTTAATCAATATTTCATGTAGAATTGAAAAAAGTTCCATTGATAGACAATAAAAATATAGATTACAGAAAAATACATGAAAATGTAGGATTACGTAGAAAATATGAATCAGAAAAATTCTTCCAACCCAGTAAATAATAAAAAATAAAAATCTACGGAAATGCCGAAAATTTACAAAACTCTGATTCTCAAATCATCAAATTTTAGAAATCTTTACAAAATCCATCCAAAAGTATTAAAAATCTTTCGATTCATACAAACTCTAAAAGAATAATGAAATTGATTGAGTTCTATAATGAAACTGTTTTCTGAAAAATCTCGACAAATGCTTCTACGATCTATAAATTTTGGGATTGTAGAGCATCAAATTCTTAATATACTATAAATCTACAAAATTTCCAGGAAACGCAACAAAATCTTTTAAAATTTTCAAAAATACGTAAACGGGATAATAATATAAAGCATAAAAAAACTAGAATAACGTGATTTTATCCATAATTTTTTGTAAAACTTCAGAATAGATTGAAATTCGGATTTGAAAGCATCGAATTATTAAAATCTCTGTAGCTGTCTACATAAATATGAGTAATCTATAAACATATTTATAAATCCTCCAGTGTTTCGTTGATTATACTAGAAAAATGTAAAAAAAAAGTTTACTAGTTTACTAGCTTACTTGTTTACTAGTTGAGTAGCTTACTAGTTTAGTAGCTTACTTGTTTACTTGTTTACTAGCTCATTAGCTTACTTGATTCCTAGCTTACAAGCTTACTATTTTACTAGCTTAATTACAAGTTGACTGGTTAACTTGCTTACCAGTTCACTAATTTACTAGTTAACTTGTTAACGAGTTTATTAGTTTACTAGTTCACTAGCTTACAAGTTTACTAGCTTTCTAGTTTCAATTGAACTATCTTACTAGTTAACCAGTTTACTATTCAAAATTTAATAAGTTTACTAGTTTACTAAATGACTGATTTACTTGTTAAAGAGTTAGCTTGTTTGTTTAACTTTTTTACTTATTTACTATTTGACTATTTTAAAATCTCAGTCGTTCACTAGTTTACTTTCATAGTAAAATAGTAAACTAGTAAACTTGTCAAAAGTGTATTAGTAAACTGGTAAAAACTAGTGGGCTAGTATACTAGTGAGCTTGTTAAAAAAAACTAGTAAACTAGTAAATTATCGAGATAGTAAACTAGTAAACCTATTTTTCACATTTTTCTAGTATAATATACGAAGCACTGGAAGATTTCTAAGTATGTATTTTTCTAGATTACTTATATTTTTGTAGATTGCTACATAGATTTAAGAAACTCGATGCTTTAAAATGCGAATTTTGATGTATTATCAGTAATTTCAAGAATTAATGATGAAATCACATTCATACAGATTTTCAATGTTGTATATCGTTATCATTTTCTCGCGATTTTCGAAATATTCAAAATATTTTGTTGCGTTTCTTGAATTCTTTGAGATTTATTGTATATTTGATGCTCTAGAATCCCAAAATTTGTAGATCGTAAAGGGATTCATCGAGATTTTTCAGAAAATAGTTTTTTCATAGAATTTAATTATTTTCATTTTTTTTTTAGAGTTTGTATGAATCGAAAGGTTTTTGATACTTTTATATGGATTTTATACATATTTCTAGAATGTGATGATCTAGGAATCAAAGTTTTGTAAATTTTTAGCATTTTAATAGATTTTAATTTCTCTTGATTATTTATTCACTGGGTTGCAACAATTTTTCTGACTTATATTTTCCACGTAATACTACGTTTTGATTACTTTTAATTTTTTATCAAACATATACTGCCAACGTTTTCATGCATTTCTTTGTAACTTATATTTTTATTATTTATCAATGTAACTTTTTTCATTTTCACAATAAATAATGATTGATTTTATCAGAATTTCAAGAGGAGTTATCACCCTCAAAACCCCCCTCTGCCTACGCGTCTAGCTAATACCAACTTTTCATAAAATCATATATTGTTAAAAAGTTGTTTTGAGTTATCTGAGGTTCGGATATGAATCTGTACACGCGAGATCGTGAATGGAATATGGTTTTTTAGAGTTCAATTCTTTTCTTCTTCGATGAATTATTAACTTATGTACACTATCTGATGTTTTAAATTTCTATACATCAACGATGACCAAATTTGATTTAATTCCTAAAAGAAAAAACCGTAAATTTGAAATTTCTTGACATGACTCGTTAAATCAGAGAAATCATTTAACACTTTTAATGCCAAAGGATGACTTCATCTTTTTTTTATTATAAAAAGTTAGGTATTGAAATCACTTGATCGGTGGTTAGAGTAAATGTGCGGAATATTTCAGTACTCTCTCGCAAATCCCATATACGAATGAAAACCATTCTAGTATTTATTACTTTCATGCATTCGAAGCCATAAAACTCCAAAGAGAATACCAAATTGCAATCACGGTGTGAATCAATCAATCATTGAATCGCTGATTATTATATTTCGCTTTAACAAAGTGATCCATCAAATAAACTGTTCGGAAAATGCTGAACTTCGGGCTAGCCATGATTGACGAGCGGTCGATTTCTGTATTTCCGACGTTTCGTTATTTTTTCTTCACGGGTTTTCGGGTTTGACAGGTACGAAATGATTGGCTTTCACAACGTTAGATCAAAGGCACTTTTGCGGTTGCACTCGGGTTTGATGGTTCTGACGGGTTTTGTTTTCAAAGTAAAAATGTGAAAGGAATATTCATCTATTTTCGTTCTGAATACAAATCAATTTCACTCGGCATACTTCTGATCATTATTGATTTTTTTTCTTTCATTTACTTCTCTGAGTTTTTAACTAAAATTCCGAATTTAGAACCTTTTTCGTCGATTTTCTTTCGAAGTATATGTTGCAAAATAATCATCTGTTCTTGTGATGATTATTTAATTTAAAGATTTCACTCGAAAATCGGGAATTTCTTGATTTTGTGGTGCCAAGATTTTTGTGCCTTCCATGAACGTTGCTTAAGACAAGTGGTTGGTAAATATTTGACTTCCCGTCTCTTCTTTCTCTGGCGTGATTGCGACTTGACGAAAAAGTTGGGACTCTAAGTAGTTCCGGTCGGAAAGACGCCGAGTTGATAAAAGTTTATGTAACCTCTTGGAAGACTGCGTTACTTTTTTGATAAAAATTCTTGGAATCGTTAGGAATTCTGTGAAGACTAATGTGATTTCCGAAGTTAAGCCAGGTGGAAAAAATACTTGAATTTATGGTTTTTATGGAAGCTTTCTTTACTTTTGATACTTTTAGAATAAAAAGGAAAGAATAAAAAATTATCTATAACACACAGATAGGGCTTTGAAAAAACTTCCGTAAAATTTATGCATTTTTAAGAACTTCCAGGTGGGAGAAAAAATTTAACAAAAATCAAAATTAGTAAGTTTTGAATTTAAAAACAAGTTGCCGAAGATTAAAAATTGAAGCTCGTCAATTCTAATAATTAGATATTTTCCCCGAATTTATTATGTCTAAGTCTTTGAATTCATTTTTCCGAAAAAATTCCGCAGTAATGTTGATACTTGTAAAAAAACCAAATTCCCTATGAATAATCTCAGTTGATATTATAGAAAAAATAAAAAAAAACGTCAAAGTCGACTGATTGAGTTAATACTTATTATTAATTGACCATTGTTACTTATCAAAGTGTAGATCACATTAAAAAAAAAATTTTTTTTCAAATATCAATGTTTTTGTCAGTTTTTTGGTTTTGAAGGTGAATTCTTTTCAATATTAGAATGCAGATTTTGAAAGATAAATCAATAATTATATAAATATCCAAAATTGTTAAATTGAAATGGATTCTTTTCCTTAATTTGTACCTGAACATAGATTTTTTACAGATAATTTTACGCTGAGGTATATGCAGCCTGCAAAAAAATTCGACCTCTCGATCCGACATATGTAATTTTTTTGTAGCGGTAGGTACTCAAAAAATTAATTTTCGACAGCTTTTTTACTTCAACCATTCAAACATTGATTGAAGTCCTTATCGGAAATCATGAAGTAAGTGTAAAACTTCTGCATCGTTAAAAATCTCATTAAATTCATAAGAAAAGTCTCAGTTTTATTTCCAGACTCATTTTTTTCGACTCACTGAGAGAATATATATAAATTATTACAATACTATATTGAATTGTGGAATCAGTCCAAAATGTTGTATTCTTTGATAATATTTACAGCAGTTTTTGTCATAATGAATATAAAATATTATCAAATGATATAGTAATAGTGGATAGAGTTTGTTCAAGAAACTTCTATAATATATATTAAGTTTTCGACTATACTTTTTCTTTCTCCTTTTTGCGATACCATATCAAAAAAAGGTAGACAGAACGACTTGCCAAAAATCGAAGTAGAAGTTGATGTTAAAAAGCAACACAACTTAATTAGACAGGACATGGAGCAGTGTAAATATTTTTCATTCGCAATAATGCAACAGGGAAAGAAACCAATGTCCACAACATAACATAACAAAATTACAATGTACTACTCACTGCGTTTGGTTGAGACTCCTTTCCATTGGATCAGTACCGGTGTACAATGGTAACTGTCTCAGGAAAAGAGACAAATTTTTCAGCGCTTTCGCACTCTTGAAGTATACTCTGTACTTCTCTGTAAGTTCGAGAAGTGCTCTGTCAAGAAACCTCCTAGCGACGAGGCACAAACTATTTTATCAGCTCTTGGATTTCGAGACTCGCAGCTGCGAAAAGTAGTGTGTACGCATTCGTCAATAATAATACAGAAAAAACGTTTGTAAAGAAGTGTTTCGAAAAATTTCTATCATAAATGTATTTTATAATTAGATAAGAATCAATACATTATATTAAATATTCGAGAATAACATTTGTTTATAATTTTATATTTAAAATATACAATATACATTGGAATTTTTATAAAATTTTGTTATATATTCAATAAATAATTGCAGGCGTCATAAAAACCTTTTCAACAACATATATAATTTTTTATGGTTTAAAGGTATTTAAAAAGGTTTTTGAATCGAATTAATTGTTGTTTGATAAGGAAAAATAATTTTCATCCAATTTTTTAATGCATATAGATTTCACTCGATTTTAAGAATATTATCATAAATTATTTTGCACTCAAAATAATCATTTTTTGTTATCAACCAAAATTAAACAGCAATTTAGTAAATGTTTGATAATTTTTGCGGGAGATGTTCTTGGAAATCGTAATTCACTGGGTAACAAGCTCTTACTGAATTTTTTCGAAAAAATCACAATAATTTACTGTCATCCTGGAAAATTGAAAAAATTAGAGAATCATCCATAATTCTATCAAGAAAAACCTTTCAAGATACCATCCTTAGTAGAATTAAATAGATGTTCATATGATATGACCAATTTTTTCAATAAATTCATTTTTTTCTTGTTCATAAACTTGACGATTCCAAGTAAAAACGTAATAATTATAAGGTATTTCAACAATTTTTGATGATCAATAGAATCATCAAATTCGCTAACAAAGTCGTTATATTTATCGTTATTTTTGGAAAATCACGAGTTTTGAAAAAAAAAAATCAAATTTTCAAAGAAGAATATGTAATTTATTATCGACTAGATTAAATATGAGAATTTCAAAGCTGAAAAAAAGTTATGGCCTTAAGAAAAATATAAGAATTTTTTTCAAAAATTTGTTTCAATATGTAAAGTGATCAAGAGCAATCTATATCCCATATCGTTATTAATCCTGAATAAAGTGAAGATAGTCATAAAATAATCACCATAACGATAAAATAATAGTAACGAAATGATATTCTCAAAAATGAAAGAATAGTAAAAAAATAATCGTTACGCTCATTATATGATGGTAATAAAATGATCGAAATGGTGATAAAAAAATTATCGAAAATCATTCTGACTATATTAGTTTATGAACGCTTTATCATAAGAATAAAGAACACAATTTTTAATTCCCTGAATAGCACTTTTTTCACAATTTCCTCTGAATCGAGATTTCCATGGACTATAACGTAAGCTTTTCCAAAAAAAAGGCTTTCTCTTTTTTGAACAAACAATTCTATTTAATTTATTTTTAATGGAACAATATGAAGTATTAGTAATTTGCGTAAAAATATTGACTGAGAAAATGCTTTTTACTTTCTGTCAGAATCTTTCACAATTAAAAGCGTTACATTTTTTTTCAAACTTGCAATAAAATATATAAAAATACTTAAAATCTATGGATCTCAAAATTTATAGTAGGATCTGTAAGATCTAGAGATCGTGCTAGAAAATCTTATTAAATATTATGAAACAAAAAAAAAAAAAATAAAAAATACGGAAAAAATACGAAAAATACGCGAAATACTATATTTAAATGAGTTTCATGTTTTTTTGATTTTTTAAAAATTTATGTTCTTCCAGGAATTGAAAGACTTCCATTTCTGAATGATTTCTTAATGAATGTTCCTTGAAATCATAGGGAAACTGTAGAAATACGAAAAGTACTAGAATAAATAAAAATCGATCGAGATACTGTTTTCTGGAAAATCCTGGAAAACATGTAAAATTTCATTATGCTCAAACTCTAGTGTTCGAAATTCTTTCAATAAATATATCAATGGATATTATAAAAATACTAAAATTATTTTGAAATACTAGGAAATTCTGTAACATTCTATCATCCTGAAAAATACGAATTTTTTCGGAACTACTGAAAAATCCTTCAAATCTTAGAAAAATTGAAAAAGTATAAGAAAACTCAAAGGAAATATTTTATACACACTATTTGCTGAAAAAACCTCTAAAATACAAAAAATATAATGAACTCTGAATTCTAGAGAATTAAATTCTTGAAATCTGTATATCAATATACACAAGAAAAGTACAAATTTATAAAAATTCTAGAAAATCCTGCAACATTTTATACATACTAAAAAATACAGAAAATTTTAAAAATTCTGAAAATCTGGGTAGGTATCACGATCCTCTAAAAAATCTAATAAATTTGCGAATGTTTCCTTGAGGCTCACATTAGTTCAAATGTCATATTCAGAAATTTCGTGAACATGCAAAGAATATAAAAATTTGAAACAAGCTGATTGATTTTTTTAGGGTGAAAAAGTAGATTAAGATTTTTCACAATATCTAAAATAAACAATTTTCATAGAACAAAACCACGAGTACGTTAATATTGTTTTATTCAACCTTTTTTCGATGTTTTGTTGTTTACATTCAATTTAATACAAAAAGTTACGTAAAAGTAATGGAAGGTTAATTTTACTGAGTGGTAACGGCAACGAGTTACTATTTCTTTTCAAGTAACGGTAACGTAACGAATTAATTTTTTCATCTTTGTAACAGTAACGAAATGCGTTACGTTTTGTTAAATTACTTTTCAAACTCTGGACATGTGAAACAATTTCACAATTCTGACCAATCTGATCATCGCAAGAAATCTGATGAGTTCTGAAGTTTCAAATAATTTTCATGTTTTCGAACTGTAGTAGGATATTTATTTTCTCAAATTTCGCAAATTTACTAGATCTAAATAAATCTTTTATGCATGTAATATTTAACCTAAATAAGAAATTAACTAATGAAACTATTCTTCATCTAATTTCTTTATTGCTTCGAAAATCTAATCACAATCTCACAATCCACCCACTTTTTTCCTATTGTCAACAAGTAACTGCAGGTTCTTACCCCCCAAAATATTTCCCACATCAGCTCGAATGATTAACAAGCCTAATAACTCCCCCGAAAAACGCCGTAAATATAAACGATTCAAGCGAAGCGTGCATGAAGGGGAGATTTTTCAGCGCGGACGGCTGCGAAAACGGGAGAAACATAAGTCTTCGTATGAAGCAAATGCATCGCGTTAACATGTACCAACGGTGCAATTTCGACGACGTAAATTAGGAAGGCCAACGCGAAGATTAAAACGTGTACAAATACACTCCTCAAGGCGTGATATATTCGCGTTTCCCGACCGTACGGGAAAGTTGGCGCACGAGCTTCGGGAAAATTATTTGCGGCGGCCCCAGCGCAAAGTCAATTTTCGCGGAACAATACCCCTCGGGGGTGGTCCCAGAAGCGCTTTTCAGATACTTCTTTCCACGCGAATCTATTCCATTTAGGCAGCGGAAAATGCAGATTTTGTGGGATACGAAGTTGGGTTTGTAGCAGGAAAAAATTTGAATTCTTTCTGAATATTATAATTTTTTATCTTTGACGTCACATATTTTTCTTATTTCTTGTATATTTATACAGCCTGGAGAGTTTAAGATATCATTCGACAATCTAACGAAAACACGAAAAGCATTTTAAGGAATTTTTTCACCTTTCTTTTACTTTTTTGTCGAGAACCATACGCTCAATTTCATTTGGCACCTTGGACGGTGACAAGCGGTCGTGGCAAATGAGTCTCGTCGCAATCTTTGGGGCTCGTCGAAACGACGATGACGCTATTGATTATCGAGCTCTTGAACAATTGCGTCGACCAACGCCCTGGCGAATTACTTCTCAGTGCGTAGGTCTCGTCTACAGAAGTCCATCAATCCGACGATAAGCTTAATTGAAAAATTTTCCAGCCAAACGTTTAAAACCTTGATAAAGAAGATATAACCTTTTTTATCAATTTCTTATCAATTCATTCAATAGATTGTCTTGCAATGGATGATTGTCAATTCATATAATTGTTTGATAAGTAAGACAAAGTCTGAAATTTATCATATTAAAAGTGACCATTCAAGACTTTGAAAGAAAGCTCAGGGTAATTTGCTATTTCATAGTCAGAAGTAGGATAAATCGGGTTTTTTTATGTAATGATATTGAATGGACAAGTACGATTTACAGGAGAAAGGAAAAAAAATTTTTTTGCAGGATTTATTGTCTTTGGCGGTATGGTAGTAGTAGTACGATTTTTCTTGTTTCTTTTTTGGATTTAGGATTGCTGTTTTCTAAAACTTTTGAAATCCAAAGTAGCACATTTTTCATATAAACAAGGGATACATTTCAATTTACGAGATTTTCAAATCGTTGAAGTTTAGATTTTTATAAATGCTTTTATTGTTTCCTAAATTTTTCCAGTATTATAATAACTTCAAGGATTTTTTGATATTTTAATGGATTTTCGTACTGCTTTGTGAAATTCGATGCCCTAGGAAACAGAGTTCAAGATACTTGTAATATTTTTATAAATGTTTGAGAAAAAGATATCTCAATGGATTTTTATTATTGCAAATATTCTTCAAATAATAATATTTTATGCTTTTTTTTAATTCTAGACTCATGCTAGATTTTTTTATTATCTAGTATTTCGATGGTTTACTCAATAAAAAGCAAATATTTGATGTCATAGTATTGAAAATAATAATAATTTTAGGTTCAAAAATTTTATTTTCCTGAAAACAGTTATCATTTTTATTGCAGCTTCCCAGAGTTTCTTGTTTATTTCTTCGTTTTTTACAGTATTTATAGTTTCAATGATTTTCTGAACTTTCTATATTCACTCCCTGCTTTTTTTTTATTCTTCTATTGATTTCAAGAATTTTATAATAATCTGGGGAAAATTCTAACAATTTTGAATATATTTACTGCTTTTTTGATATACAGTATCTTTCTCAGTATCATTTTCTTGTATGTATAAAATTGAAAAAAATTATAATATTTTTATTTATGTCTATGAAGATTTTTCGGACTTGATGCTATAGAATTCGAAGTTTCAAAAATTAAAAAAAAAATTGTATTTTCATAGATTTTTGGCTTCGTTGCAGTTTTTTTTTAATCATTCAGATTACGCGGATTCTTTATCGTTTTTTTTTTTTACTTAAGAGTATTTTTGTAGATATTTTTTAATTTCCAGAATTTTGTGCTTGTTAAGTGTGATTTTCATTGTTTTTGACTATTTGCATTGATTGCTGGGAAAATAGCATCAAGATAAATTTTAAGTATTTTATGTTTCTTGTAGTTTCGTATTTTTTCTTTAACAATAAAGATTGTAAAAAGTTATCTAGGTTTATAATGAAATTCTGATACAACTTCATATATTTATATATTTGTTGAATGAAAAGCATTTGTGATTTTACATAAAACAGCACTTTTATAGATTTCTAATTATTTCAAGTTTTTCTTCAATGCTAGAGATATTTTTTTTTCTTATATTTCAAACGACTTTGATGCAGAATTCTTGAATTAGATGGTCATGGCTTTTAAGTTTTTGAAATTTTTAGCATTTTCGTGGATTTCAATTTTTCTTTGCCATTTACTGGGTTGAATGATTTTTAAAAACTTTTTTTTTAAAGTTATCTTATAGCTGAAAATCAACAGTGTAAATTCTTTAAAAGATCTGGAACTAAAAAATTTTACTCATCATAATCTTCGTCATTATTTGGTTAATTTAATAAAAATAATTCTGAATTGTGTTTCAATTCGAGAACTTCAACGACACCATTTTGCATGTCCTCTTGATTCAATATTATATATTTTTTCAATTCCTTTTTTTCAGTAATTTGTTCCAGTAAATAGTTTAATTTTTTACTATCATTATCATAACTATATTCATTAGTTTTCATTGACTTTTACTCCAACTTCTTAAACTAAATTCTCCTTACTTTCTTTAATTTCCACATATAAAACGATTTTTGATTGAACCCGAATTTCGAGAGTTTACTGAACCCCTAAAAATGTAGTCAGTTGTATGTAAAATAATTCAGAATGAAAAGCTCTCTCATTTCCTCTGAAACAATAAGAATTTTTAATCACCTTTGCTCTCTTGAGAACTTAATTGCCAGTGTTATTCGAACGCACTTCATCGGCATTCGTCGACGTAGATGTAACGGACTAGCCACCAGTAACCGAATGGATTACGAGGTGCCGTTTTTATATAAAGACAAGCTTTCGCGCTTTCAAGAGAAAGCTTTGTTCTTCTCACGCGTCAGATTTCCTACCTCGTTAATTGCTGGTACTCGAATATTTACTCTTCAGACTTTTTTACTCAGGGAAGTAAACCTGACTTGATTTTCCGCTTACATTGTTATCCTTTTTACGTTAACAGCCAAGGAATTCCAAGGTAAAAAGAATGTTTGAAAAGTCCCTGGGAAATTAGAGCAACGATGGAATTCAAATTTTTTTTTTTTTTTTTTTTTTCATTTAACTTCAATTTTCTTTGATACAGACGTAAATGTCTTAGAGATTGTATAGTAATATATTGAAAACTTTCAGAATGTCATAAATCACCATCAATTTCCTAACTTGACCCAACCGAAAATTTATAAAAAAATTATGACTGATCGTCGAGATGTCAAAGTTCAGTCCATCTATCTCTCGCGCCTCTTTAGCGGCGAACCCTCGAAAATCGCTGGGCTTTTTCTCCGCGAGAATTTTATCACGTCGGTTCCAGAGGTAAAGTACAAAAACCTAACAGGGGCTACAATCGATTTTGCTGATGTACGTATGTGAGTTTCATGAATGTTACAGCATTTATGGAATCAACAGCTTTGAGGATGGAATTTAACTAAAATGAGGATAAGTAATTTGTTTTAATTATTTACATTTAATTACAACAGGCATGTAAGCAGAAGGGTTTTTTGGAAGTTCTGATCCCCCGCCAAAAAAAATCTTATATAATTATTTATTATTTCATTGAAAGTTGAAAAAGCTATATCAGTAAAGGATAAAAATGAAAGTTACAAAAAAATACGTTAGATAGTAAGTAATATATATTCAATAAAAAGTAAAAATCAAGAAAACGTAGGTTTACGTAGATTTTATAGGATTGAAAAATGGTTTCAAACTTGTAAATAATAAAGAAGACTGAAATAATAAGAAAATGCCGAAAATATAGTGAATTTTCTGTCGTATAACAAACTCTGAAGAAATACTAAAAGTAACTGAATCCTCTAAAAAACTGTTTTTTGAAAAATCTTAATGAATCGCTATGGTTTAGAAAATTTTGAATTTTAAATCATCTAATTCTAAACAGTTTCAATATCAATACATAGTTATACTCTAAATCTATAGAAATTCTTTAAATCACTACCAATTTTTTCTATACTTTGAAAATACAAATGAACAGAAACCTAATACAACATAAAAAATCTATATGAATGTGATTTTTGAAAAATCTATGTTTTTACTGAGATGTGATCGAAATTCGCATTTTAGAGCATCGAAATTTTTAAACCTGTATAGCAATGTACGAAAATATTAATAAACTATAAAAATACTGAGAAATTCTCCAAAGTTTCGTACATACAAGAAAAAAATTAACAACAAAATCAATCTTCAATTACATATAAACTGTGTGGATATAGTTTTTTCTTAATTTATAAAACTTTGAATTCCAGAGAATAAATAGTAACATAGTGATATAATTTTATGTATAATCAAATAATTGGATTTAATTCTAGTAAAAATTCTAGAAATTCAAATAATAAATAATGAAACAACATCCAACCGAATTCATACAAATTACACAATCGAAAATTTTTTCGATCGAAAATATACTAAAAATATATGATAGAAAAGTATGAAACATTTTCATACATCTTTGAAATCACCAACATTTGATCGAAATTCACATTCCTAAGAATTGAAATTTTTTATTCTCTATAGCAATCTACAAAAATATCAGAAAACTATACAAATATTGAGGAATCATCCAAGGTTTTGCAGAAACTAGAAAAAAAATGAAGAAAACAAGATAACTATTTTTTATAAATTCATAAACTCTGAGTTTCAGAGAAAAAATGAATATGCTCCTATGTATAGTTGAATAATTAGATAGCCATGTATCTATTCTAGAAATTCATGTATCAAACAATGAATTAACATGCAATTCAATTCATAGAATTTACGCATTTAAAACTTTTTTGATTTCATAAATTGTATAAAAAATATGTAAACAAAAGTTTTAAAAATATATACAAAAGAAAGTGTTCTCTTAAAAATCAATTCTATTGCTTAAAATTGTTGAAAGTTTCAATACTATTGCATCAATTCTTGAACTTTTTGGGAATTCCATAGAAAAACTAGAAATTCACGGAAATACAAGAAATACCACATAATTGTACGAATTACATACTATACGAAAATTCAAAAAATCTATAATATACTCGAAATCTGTATGGTTATAATATTCCCTAAAATCTATTGAAATATAAACGTTTTTATGAATTTTGATCTTTTCAGCACGGAATTCTAAAATTAAGAAATCCATAATAAAATCAGAAAATCTTTCAAGTTGTAGAAATACTGAAAATATCAGTAAAAAAATTGAAACCGTAGTGACTTCTTTACAATCACATAAATCAAATTCTATTATCGAAAAGCTGTATAATTGTTCAATTCCAGATTGTAAAAAATTGAAAAATAGTTTTCTTCTAACCATGTTTTCAAAAATTACGAATTATGAAATTTCTAAGGATACACATTTTTCAGAAAACCTATCCTATTCTCCAGCATTAAAATAATTAATCCCTTTCGAGAAGCAATAAATTTCAGATTTTTATAATAAAATCCAAAAAAAAAAAGGGAACAAAAAGCTTAACAAACGGCCTTTTTTTTTAAAATTGAGTTCATAATTAGAAAAACTATTCAAAATTAAAATACTTGACATCTCACTGAGGGTATATCATCTAGATTATATCAAGTTTTGATTGAATGCACGAAAGTTCTTTCAGCTTTCAAAATGTTCACTTAAATTCTACAAAAATCTTACTTTAGTCCTAAATTCATCGCAGGTTATTGAAAATATTTAAGTTATCGAAAAAAAGAGTGACGAATCAAGTCAACTAAAAAAATTTGCATGTTTGGTAAAAAAAAGCAAAAAATATTTTAAAAAATACTTTACAAAATATTTAAAAGCACTGAAAATGTACAGTAAATTCTTGTTACACCATCGCTGCTAATCATGAACTACAAAAACAGCAAAATAAAACAATCTAATCAATACTTGGAAAATCATCTGGAAAAGGACAAGGACTGATAGTTTTCGGAAATAATTGAGAGTATCCCTCTCGTTAGACCCGATGAAATTAGGAACATTCGGGCATGTTTCATTAACGTTACGAAAGCCTTTGACGGGATCGGACTTCCGATCTTGACGATCAGTGCTGGGCACTACACTGCTATATCGGAGCGTCCGAGTGAACAAGGCATTTCGATTAGCGAGTACCCCTCTCCCCCCCAGGCCCTCTTCCAAACGAGCCTTCTGCCCGTGGCACAATATCGTCGGATTTCACATGCGAAACTTGCGCAAAATCAATTGCAATTACTTCTCGGTAATGTCTGTTTTTTACGTCCTTTTTCAGGGAATTGATTTTCTTCAGTGGCTTTTCTGGATTAAGGGCTATTTGATGACTTGACAAAAATTCAGATTTAAGGGATCGTTGATGCCGTAATATAGCATATAAACAAGATTTGGGGTTTTCAAAAGCAATAATTTAACTATATATTACTTAGATTTTCTTCTACTCGAATGAATCAATTCAATTTATGTAAAATGTACAATGTGTTGACCATAAAATACTTATGTAAAAATAGTAATGTAAAATTTCATTACTTTGTTAAATATTATGTAACATTTTTTTTCACTTTCATTTTGGTTTATTTGTTGCAATTCGCAGAGTTATGACAATTACACTTTTAATCTCCTTTTTTTTTACTTTTGAGATTATCGATTTAAATAAATTCTCCTTTAATTGAATGACTTTTTATCATAGCCAATTTTAACGAACAAAAATAAATGAGAAACATTATAAACCAATATTAAACATTTTCAACCAAATCATAAACATTGTCGACCCAATCATGAAAATTATCAACCAATCACAAAAATTGCCGATCAATCATGAACATTATTTCTTTTTCTCTTCATTGATAATTTCAAAATAAATGAAATCCTTATCTTATCAAGGTTTATGAAGAGTATCCTTTGCCCGGAATTATCCCAAAAGCACGACTCCCTCTCGACCAACCCAAGAAAAGACTTAAATCCTCCCAGGAACATATCCAAAACAGCGTCGAAAATGGAAATGGCGACCACTCACAAAACAGCAACAAGCGAAATCCGAGCACAACCCCCCGAAATCTCGCACTCCTGGACTCGTCTTTATCCCTTATTACAAATCGCGAAAATTCTTTTCTGGATGAAACGACACAAATTTACTACCCAAAAATTCACTAACTCACGACAAAAAACGAATTACAATAAAATTCTCACCTTTTTCAATAATGTTTCCGCACTCAATATCGATAATATAAAGACTTTTTACTGTAACACTTCTGTAACATACAATAAGGCCAAAGTGATCAAATGCAGTAATGGCGGTGGGAGACGCCTAATTTTCGGAGATGAAGAAGAAGACGAAGAAGAAGGGGAACAAGAATCGATACCCATGGATCGGGCCCATATCGATCCAACATTCTTCACTCGATATCAAAATTCCCTATTATATCGACTGTACATAATTCCATGGAAAGCTACCATCAAGACATATATACACAGATCCGTTACAGCTATAGTAGTTTCAGTTTGAATAATTTATCATTAATTAACAAACGTCACAGGTCTACTTGAAAGCTATTGATTATTTTCCGTTCAACAAATATCGATCGCGAACACCGATTCTTAGCCAGCAACATTAACTCAGAAACAGCCTTTTAATCTACCTATCAAGCCCGAGAATCCATTAACTCCGTCTAACGTGGAATAACGAAATTGTTTGCGTGCGACTGCAATTCTCGAAGGACCTTTGAGTTTATTTGCAACAGGTGCCAGGAGCACTCTTGCCTTGATAATTACTTTTCCGCGGCGTCTCCGCGACTGCCAAGGAAAAAAAAGAAGCATTAGTCGGTCATCAAGAATATTTCTCGACAACCCCAGACTCGCTGACGCGATACAACTGGATTAATGAAAGCTCGTCGGACGTCCCCAGTGAATAAGCGATGGTATCAATAATTTTCCGCTTTTTCATGAGTTTCTGGTATACACAATTGAATTATTCCCTAGGAGGTTTTTTATTTGAAATCGTGAATTATGTGATGAATATGGAATTTTAAATGTTGAAGCAGTTTTTAACGAGTTTTATGATTTGTTACTGGAGTCACTTAATTTAAAGTTTCCAACAGATATTTTTTCGATTTTCTTATGAATTTGGATGCTTGTACAGTTGTTATATTCTATATCAAATTCAAATTTCAGATTGGTCATGGACAATAAATAATACACAATGAAGATGTCGGGCAAATTTTTTGAATAGATTGAAAATGAGGATGGTTTTGAGTAACTTTTAAGGTATGTAGCAATAATGCTATGACACTAAAGTTATAGTTTTTTAACAGTGTATTGTTCACTTGAAAGAACAAGTATTTTTTCTTAAAAAAAATATCAACGATTGGCGGAGTTATGGCCCTTTAGCGGCAACAATATTTTTTTTTTAAAAGGCTTGCGGTGACCTCGATGCAAGTCGAACAAGTCAAGTTAAATTAGAAAATCCAAAAAATTTCATTAGTCTAGGAACGTATCTAGTTCTAGAACGATTGCTTTTTTATAGTAAAGTTTTTATTTCGCAGAGAAGAATTTTTCAATAGAATTTTCAGAGCATGAAAAATCGAAATCTCGGGGAAAACGTTCCTGCATACAGAAAAAACGTAAGATTTATTATTCGAAAACTAGATACGTTCCAAGACAAATGAAACTTTTTGGATTTGCTGATTTTACTTGACTTGTTCGACTTGCATCGTGGTCACCGCAAGCCTCTTCAGAAAAAAAAAAAAAAAAAAATGATCCGGGAAAAGGGCCAAAACTCCGCTAATTGTTGTTTTTTTTTTTAAATAGACAAATACTTGTTTTTTCAAGTGCACAGTACACTATGAAAAAACTTTGACTTGGGTGTCGTAACATTATTGCTACGTTTTTTGAAAGATATTCCAAACCATCCTCAATTTTTCTTCACAAAAAGGTATATAACCCCTTAAAAAACAAGTTTTCTTTTTGAATTTTCGTTTCTCACAAATGTAGTCTTAAATTGCGGTCTTCGAATGTAGTTTCCAATTATAAAAATAATTTTCAAATTTCATTTACTGAAATGGCTGAAAAACTTATGATTTTTTCCAATGGGTGAAGACAAGTTGGAGTTTCAATTTGGATATCTGCAACAGGAACATTTTTCTGAAAATTTCGAAGTTTTATTTATTATCGACCAGAATAAACCATTTGGCATATTTTTTACTGTTGCCTAATTTTTACAAATTGAACGACAGTAACTCGACATTTTTGGAACATATGTCATTAGTTAAATAGTTTTGAGCAGATTGAAAAATGA
This sequence comes from Platygaster robiniae, assembly GCA_028476575.1. Taxonomy (NCBI): domain Eukaryota; kingdom Metazoa; phylum Arthropoda; class Insecta; order Hymenoptera; family Platygastridae; genus Platygaster; species Platygaster robiniae. The sequence goes on from CM052020.1 coordinate 46,333,009, forward strand.
TGTCATTTTCTTCATATTTTTTACTGGTAGTTACATCTTCCTGCATTTCTTCTTCGAAAATTCAATTGTAAAAGTTCTGACAAAAGTTATCTTTCAAAATTTTTCAAAGTGATACTCAAAGATATTTTAGAGTGTTGAAAATTTTTATAAACGTATTATTCAAAAATGTGAGACTGATTTATGAAGCCTATTCCTATTAAAAGGCATGTTATACTATTTTGTATTAGCACATTAACTTGAAAAAAACAACGCATTTTTTCGAAATATTTAAAAAACTGTGATTTATGTGAGACGCATGAAACTTCGTCAATCGAATGGAAGTTTTTCTATTCTTCAAAATTGTATATTCTAGTGTTTTTATGCACAAGTCCTTTTAAAAATTTATTGATTTCTCATACTAGTTTCCCAAATCACCAAATGGATTTTTGTAGCCTTCGTTGAATTATTGTATCTGAAAGTATTTTTCATGAAAAATATGTCAAAATTTGGCCTCTTAACAGGCATATTCAATCATTTTTGGATTGTCTTTACTACATTTTCGATAAACTAATGTCACTTTTCAATGTATTGAAGAGAATTTAAGTAATTAAGAGTAACTTTCGATGTTTGTCATGTAAATTCAAATTATTAGCTATCGAAACGACTGAAAAAGTGCTTATTCCTGAATATTCTCGAAAATTTTCTAAATCTCAGACGATTTGAGGAATATTCTTCAATTTCCCGACTTTTAATAGCATTCACTTCACATTATTCATTAATATTAAAAACTTGATTTTTTTTTTATATCAATACTCGAATAAATTATAAGGTTTGATTAAGATGGTTTTTTATTATGATAACCAGTTTCTTTCCATTTTTTACTGTTAGAAGGAATTCAAGAAATATAAATTAGTCTCATAGGTACTGACATTTACATTACGGTAATGAAAATTTTAGAAATAAAAAGTAGAGATTGCGTCGATAATGTTTTGTAAATTTTCAAGTGTTGTGCACTTTTCACTCCTGCCTCCCATAACAAATGAAAATTTAAAAAAAAATTTGTAATTTTCATTAGAACTTCGTCTAGTTGTAAGATATTTTTGCCATGTAGTGCTTTCAAACACTAGTAAACAATCTCTCTAATTTTGTCACCATTTTTAAGTATAAGGTTCTATTTTTTTTAGGATTTATCCATTTGCATTACTAATTATGGTACCACATTTTCTTGAAATGGTAGTGAATATTTGTAGCCTTCTTAATTTATTTCATAATTTATACCTTGCGAAGATTCGAAGAATGAGAAATTATAAACAATATTTTCAAACGACATCTACTAACCAAAATTAAATCTCTAGTTTTTGAGAATACATATCAATTGATAGAGATAAAAGTTCAAATAAAGATTCAATTTGTATCAACATACTTTATCAAAACTATGAATTTATACAATGTAATTAGATTTCACTAAATTTTTGTAAAAACTGACTGAGACAAAAAAATGACGCCCTAGCTCCAGCAAAATCCATAATTTGAATATTAATTACCTTAAGCCAAAGTAATTCGATCCAGTTTGAAAAATGTATCCACAATTTACAATATCATTATCATGAAATAATTATATATCAGAACAAAGATACAATCATTGCCATCATCATTTACAAAGGGCCTCTGAAAACCCACAGGAACATTTCATTTACATTCGAAAAAAAATCGTTTTCATCGATTACACATGACAGATTCTTAACTTGCGCTAAAATTTCAAACCAAATTCGAGCCACACAACCCATCACAGGGGGCCATCAATTCCCGGATGATAACGAAACAAGATTATCTCGCGATACTCCACATGACTGTTATATTGCCATGATTTAACGAACAGCTCGTTGAATTTCATTTTAGCCTGTCTTCGGATTGAATTTCATACCGTAACGACCAATAAATGGGGGATATAATGAAACCGAGAACTCGTAAAGATGGGTCCTCCAACCCATAAAATCCATTCTGCAATCAAAAAGGCTAAATCCTTGTTGCTATTTTGAACATACGATCATATGAAATTGCACAAAATTCCCAACGTGACGTACACCAAAATCGTTAATTATTATTTGCTGTGTTATGAATCTGCTTTTGATTGCTGAGGCATCAATAATTAGTATTTGTAGAATCATAGCAAACAGTGGTTCATGCGTATGTGAAATTTTACAACCGACGAAAATGTCAGTAAATGAGGTTACACGTAGAATGATGATATCTCTGTAAAATTATTATACAGAAACTTTTGGACATTGGCTAATTCAAATGTGTTTTGTTTTTGTTGCAGGTGAGAGAGTTGAATTTTATGGATTGTGAATAACGTCAAAAGAGAAAAACGAGTAAGGTAAATAAAAAGTAAAAAAAAATTCAATTATGAAGAAAAGTTTTTTTATGATGAGTAGGACAATAGAAAAACGATGATAAAAAAAAAACTATTTTTATTGTAGTTTCTGTTGTTACACATTTTTCTCGATCACGAATATCCTTTCCTCACTCTCCGGTCAGGAATTTTTTTATTGCCACCGAAACACGCTATACAGGGAACGTAAATACGGAATTTTATTCCAGCTACAAAAAATATCATCCATGATCGAACATGAAACGTAACTGCCCGTAAAGCTTCGCGAGCCGGCTTTAAATTCAAAAGATGGAAACAATTCAATACTGTTTCTATATTTCTCGAAGGAATGAAAGGAATAAAATGGCGTTTTTGATTCGTGGACGAGAACCCATCTTTGGCGAAAAAACTGATGTTTTTTATGATGATAATGGAATTGATTATGAATTATTTATTCTAAAGTTGTTGCTCTTCAGGAAATGGTGAAAATTATTTGGTTGTTATCATAATGAGTCTAAAATCTAAAAAAACAACGAAATAATAAATGAAGAAATAGGGATGATTGGAACATGTAAAGAGACAATCATTGTTGAAAATGATTCTGAATAAAAAAAAAACTTTATTTATTCATTGCGAAAATACTTCCATATTTACGAATAGTAAATACTTCTTTTACAGTATATATTTGTTTTCTGTATAATGAAACTGTTAGTTTTTCAATGAAACTTGTGATCCAAGAAAACCACTTTTCTAGAGTATTAGTATCTGCGTAATTTAAATTTTAAAAACTATAAGCTATAAATTTTCGATAAAAATAATGCAAACATTATCATTGAATTATTACTGTCTTTGAAATGGTTAAATGTTAGTGTTTTATTTTCTTAATAGAGAATTATTTAGATTTTTGAATTGCTGAATGCTAAAAACAAGATATTCATTTAATATTCTTTAAAATAACGAAATTCTGATTCAAAAAACTGGTGAGTCGTATAATTTTAGATCAAATGTTGCAAACTTTGTAATTGAACCATCGGTATTTTTGGAAATAAAAAAATATGATTTTGTATATCCTCAATGGAAACTTATCAAGATTTTTTGATTACAAAATCCTGAAATCTAGATGAACACTTAAAAATTTTTATATTTAGATTTTTAATTAATTAAACGAACAGTTTAAAGGTTAGAAAATTCTATATTCTTTAATTTCTACTTTTTAAATTTTGGAATATTTAATTCTCTGGAAAAAAAGTATGATTCTTGAAGAAAATAATTAGTAACTTCAATTTTTAGATCGATGTAAAAATTTATGATTTTATATTACAACAATTAATGATTCTGGACCTTCAAATCTGGCGTAAAGACTTTAAAGTTCTTTCAAGCACTGAAATTTGAAATTTGATACACCATAACAGACAGTAAACGAACTTTTTAATTTCAAAACACATGAATCATATTTCAATATCACGTATTAGAAAAATATAAAAATAAAACAGATTTTCAAATTTCGAAAAATCCTTTGTATAAATTTTAATCGAAAACCCAAAGTTTGTGAATTTTTTTAGTTTAGAGTTTTAAAATTAGTAAGTCATTTTAGATGTTACAAAATTGAAATCTGTTAAACTATGATTCAATTTAGTATTTTCAAAAGCAGGTATTATAATCAAATTGAAGTCAAACATGATATGTGAAAATTTAACCATGAAAATGTGTTATTCGAACAATCATACAAACAAGAACTTTAAAATCACAAAATTTTATTTGAAAACGATAAATCTAAATTATTGAGGTTTCACAATTTTCCTAATACTAAATTGAGAAATTAATTTCCAATTAAATCCAAAAGACAATTTATTTCGAAACTTCAAATTTTTGTGTTATAAATCTTTGCGTATGAGACAATTAATGAAATGTGATCAAAATTGATAAAATTTGAAAATTGTATAAGCGTCAATATAAAGATCGATTTTTCGAACGCGGAAATCAAGTATTGTTATGTCCTGAAATTCATAAAAAATAATTTCAATACGTTAAAATGTAGTGTACTTCGATTGCAAATTTTTCAAAACCTAAAATATGGAGTTGTAGAATCTCAAAAACGTAAAATTTGAATATCGCTGTTTTAAACATCAATATATATCTATTTCACATCTTGTACCTTTTGAAAAATTGAATTCTTTGAATTATGTAGTATAAATTAATTACCTATTTTCGAATAAACGTGCAGCAATCTTCATACTTCTAGATCCATACAATTTGAAACACTTTTCATTATAAATAAATAATAAATCACTAAAGAATTTGTATTTTCTGATAATTTTAGAAAATAGAAGAATGATTTAATTTTGATAACCAAAGCATATTCAAAAATGACAAATACCTGTCGATTTTTCAGTAATAAAATACAATATCTTCATACTTTAAAACGATCCAGAAAACTGTAACTAATTTCCTATCAACTTTTTTCAAATCCTTTCACTACTAAGGAACATTTTATTCCAAGCATCGCCTGAATCAAATGCATTCTTAATAAGTTTTCAACACTTACATTACACTAAAAACAGCATTTTTATAATGAAAATGTAGAAATAATACTCTCTCCAAAAACTATTTGATTCTCGAACAAAAAAATCCTCTCAAAGGGCCAATAAAACCACCCATCCCCAAAAAACCTTTATCACCCACGACCGAAAGCCATGATTAGCGAGCACTTCAGCCCGGGGAAAAATTGAAAAACCCAGAAAATGAAACCCTGACAAAACGCCAAAATTATTCAAACGACGCCCTGGGAGGTAAAAAATCCGGGAAATTCTCCTAATCTCGGTTTTCCTGGTAATGAAAACGAAACGAGTTCATTTACATGAAAGCGCGCCCGCAGAGTACGCTTAGCCTTCGAAAATCCCACTTACCAGCGAAACATATTGCGCACTTTTCCGGCTTTTCCGGGAGTAGAAGGCGATTTGGGCGAAATGAAAGCGTCATCTGACATGGACGAGTATGTTTGTATTCCGAGCGTCGGACCATCTCCCACGTGGGCACTCACGTAACAAGTTCCAACCGCGAGAGGCGCGGGGTTAACGGTGCGCCGAAGTGCCGGGGACCCTCGAGGAACGACGTTTCCTTCAAAAGATTACGAAAATCCCAAGGGGTGAAAAGCTTTAGAGAAAAACTCATGTGGAATTTGTTACCCTGAAGTTTTTTACTGGAGATTTTTCGGAATTTGTTATGCTTATTAGAACTTTATGTAAATCAGGGAGAAGGAGAAGGTTATAATCAAAGAAAGGTAGTCAGAAAATGGTAAAAAGAGAACTCGAGGGATTAAGGTTTTTCTTTATTTTCATTTTTTAGAGGAATGGGTAGTTACCAAATATTGAGAATTTCAAGATTCATAGTTCATCGACAAGTAGTTAATTTCTACATTTGATGTTGAATTAGAACATTGTATTCATTGTAAATAGCAAGTAACTAAAAAATGGGTATTAAAAAAATTCACATTTTTGATCCTTATAGAAACCTTATAAAAAAACGAGATTTCTTGTAACAATTCAATTTTATAACTAACTGAAATTTTCATGAAAAAGATATGAACAAAATTTTGGAAGGTTTTTTTTTCCTACATAATTCTATCAATATATTGTCTCTAGTAATTCGAGTTTTTCGAAGGTTTTTATGAGGTCACTTGAAAACAAATTGAATTTCTAAGAAGAAATTTTGTTTTCTTATTACATTTTTGAAGAACTCAATTCCCTAGGCTATAATTTGAATTGAAATACATGGAAATAGAAATAAAATTACGAAGTATAAGAAAAAAATGAATAACGAAAATGGACAAAAATGATCTAAAATGCATTCATGCATGTTTACTTAAGAATAATAAACGTACTTATAATAGTTATAATTGCATGTAAGTTCTACTAATTATAATCCACTAAGAATTATTCATTTTACTTACATAAAAATAACATTTATTCTGGAACGGAACTGCAATAACAACTGTTTAGCTTTGATAACGGAGAAGAACAAAATATGGAATTTGAAAAAAACGAGAGAGAATTTACCATAAAAATATTTACAATTTGTAGCCCATAATCTGTATAGGATTTTTCCCATTAATAGATCTGGAAAGTTGTACATGAGCTATAGTGTACCATAAATATGGAAATTTTTTTTAAATTTATGGGAGAATTCACATAGTCTATCAAAAATCTCTAGATCTGCATATAGTATAAATCCCATATAAAATACGAGTTCAAAACTATTCATTCTTTTATTGAATATTCACCTTCCTTTTTTAACTGCGTAGTCAATAATGAATGAAAATAAAAATTAACGAAAGATCTAGAAATACTTATAGCTTGGAATTCTGAAACATCTAGTTCTAGAAATCTACAGATAGATCTCTTTAGAGATACGAGAAAATCATACGAATTATATGTAAAAACACTAAAAAAGTACTACAAGTATTGACATTTATGTCAGGACTTTTTGTTTTAATTCGGATGGAGAGTTAGGATCTATAAAACTTTGAATTATAAAACATCAAATACCAAAAACTTATGAAGCAATTTCTCAAAATATGAGGGGCCTTTAGAGATCCTAAAAAACATGGCCAGATTATATAATTACTTAAAAAATACAAGAAGAATGGAATTTCAAAAAGAATAAATATATTTGTAAACGTGTAATTTTATTACAATACAATATGAAATCAAAATACTGAAATTCCATTGAACTATGAACTACATAGCATTGAATTCCAGAGATCGATAATTCAATGAAAAAAAAAAAAAAATACGAAAATTTATAGGAGTTTTAAGAAATACTTCGAAATTTCATAAATACTCAAAAGATGAGAAAAATCTTTGTCTACACTTAAAATATGTAAATGTATTATTCACACGATTCGATAAAATTTGAAATCCTTGTTATAATTTTCAAAATTAATGTTAAAATTACTAACAAATGTTCTTTTCATAGTACACTAGGTTATTTTCATACAGTAAAAATGTAATTTCCTAATCAATTTTTTTCTTGCTTTTTTTGAGCTCTTTCCACAACTTTAATTACACCGCAATAGATTAAAATAATAAATAATTCTAAACAATTCTAATTTCCCATGTCAATGTTACATCCATGTCTTGATGTTCAAGTAGGAAAATCTTCAACAAATTGAGTAATGGAATCGATCATTTTTTGTATAATTATGAGATTTTAGAACTTTTCTCAACTATTGACAATATGTCTGATTTGAAAACCAAGCCAAACTTTAAACTGTGAAAATTATGCTAATACATGTATGATAGTAGTTCCGAATTTCCAACAATAATTGCCCTGTTTGAAAATCAAGACGTAAGTGTAACATTATTCAGGAAAATTCAAATTGTAAAATATATACTTGTTTTTGATGAAAATTATTGTAGTGTAATGCAGACCTTGAAAAGGGGTCAAAAAGAGACAAAAAGTTGACGATTTCAAAATAGAGACTAAAATTAATAAATCGACTGATTTTATCCTGCATTTATAAACATACTAAGAAATCCTTCAAATTATGTAGATAAATACAAAAATAAATTCATGGATAAAGAAATGAGTCAAAATATAAATGAAGTTGATAGTTACTTTCAAAAATCTGCTTCAATCATTTTATTCTGTAAGATTTTATTTCTTTAATTTTTAAATTCTCGTTAGGCTCTATTTATCAAGGTAACACATATTATTTCTTTGAATATTACATCTCATTATTGGTGAAATAATGACAATAATTACATGTGTTGATATTCATTGAAAATTTAAGTTTTCTTCCTCTTTTACAAATTAAATAGCTTCTGGGTCACATCGCTCATTAAAATTTAAATTACAGTTAGAAAAAACATTTCAATTTATTTTCTTAGCGAAGAAAACTCTGTCAAGTATTCTCATGATTCAATAGCTCTTCAGAAATTGATCGTCATTTATTACAAAGTTAATAATGTCTTCAAAAGTAGAGCTTTAGGTTTCAGAAATTTATAGAACGATCTAAAAAATTACTTTAGATTAATGAAAATACTATAAAATACCACAAAAAAACATTAGAAAGAGAAAAAACTTATATTCTAGATATCTATGAAATATTCGAAACCTGTGTTAATAATATTTTCTTATTAATCTACAAAAATATTTCAAATTCTTATGAATTTAATTAGAGCATTGCATTCTATAAAGCTATTATAGAAATCCATAATTATTATATGAAAATCTACATCAAAAGCAGAAAAAAAACATCATGACGTTAAAATAAAATAATCGAATTCCATTACATCAAATATGTATATGCCTGAAAAATGTAAAAAAAAACATCAAATCTTGAAGGGAATATATTTTTCTAAATGAACCTTCCTGATAATTATTTCAGACTACTTTTCTTTATTCAGAATATAATGAACCTTATTTCTTTTTATTTTTCCCTGATCCAAATATAATTTAAACTTTTTCGATGCAAGATTTCTCAGACAATATACCAACAAAAAGGACACAAAAGCAAGCTCTATTTTTTGTACTCTTTCCGTCCTTCGCGCAATCGAATCATCGCACTCTTGGGAAATAAGTTTCGGCCGATCATAGCTGCGCTCGTACCACTTTTGCCCGATGAATCGCTTGCCCTTACTACTGGGGCTGACGTTTTCTCGTGTCTCGCTAGAACGACGGCCGCGGGGTGTCTATCTTAAGAGTTATTTTCCAGTAACTCATGACGCCAACTATTTTTCCTGGCACAGTTTTGCTGTTTGCGCAGATTTTTCCCAACTTGGATATTTTATTAACCTCCATTAGGAAAAGGAATTTCTTGAATCAAAGCAATTAAAAAACATCCAAAAATGAAGAAGTAATTTTCAAATAAATAAAATAATTGAAAATATAATTATAATTCGGTTATTTCTTATTTTTAGTAATGCTTAATGATGTATAAATTTTTCTCTTCCACGAAATAAGGAGATTCCATAAAACAGTGTCGTTAAATTTAATTCCAAAACTCTTTCTTTCATTAAAGAAAATAAGACATTTCCAAACGAAAAAAATCTAATGGAATGGATTTTCCCTGGAGATAGAACAGCATTTCACTTTGGAATGCAATTCTGACCGAAAAATTTTCGCGCCTTTGTCGCTGAAATAGTAGAGCAGCACTTCGAATAATACACTCTACGAGTGGCCCATTATCGTACAAGCTTTTACTAAATTTCGCAGTATTATTAAGAGCCTATTACCACCCCTCTCATTTTATATCCGCTCCACGTCAGGGAACCGTAAGAAAACGAAGTCTCGACATTTTCAGAAGGTGCTGCAATGTACTATGAGACTGATAATGAGGCAAAAATTTCGTTTCCTGAGTCGAATGATACAACGAATTCCGTTGTCGGAAGAGTATGCTGATATTGAAATTTCAGATTAAAATAGATACAAAATTATATTCCTGTCTTAGGTTCAAAGAGTCAATTTTTTTCAATTTGGTTAAAATATCCTTCATTTAACTACAGAATGGGAAAAAATTACATGACATGTCAACAATTTTGTAATAGTAGGCAATTCATGCAAAGAAAAACTATGCATACTTTTTTACACTCCTAATATAATCTCTGATTTTGTCTACAACTTTAGGCAAACCCGAAAAAAGATGGCTGAATTTAAAAATTTGAAAAATATAATATTTTTTTTTTAGTACCAGATTTATTGGGCAGTGATTTTATTGAATTTTTTGTACTGTGTTGTTATTTTATTCACATTTAGAATAGCATTTTATTCGTGATTGATTAATATCATTTACAATACATCGCTTTGTTGTATTGAATTTCTTCTAATCCAATTAGACTTGAACGATCAGTGATTGTTAAAAAAAAAAAAAAAAAAAAAAAACAATGAAAGTGAATATCAACAATAAGTTGATATTGTTTTAAAAAAGGTCCAATTATAAAAAAAAAGTGAAGAAAGTAGCCTTTCAAACAATTTTGAAGTTGTTATAAAAGTTACGTAGTAGAGTATAGGAATGTTAAAATCTTTGTGAAATTGCATTGAACATGTAGTTTCACTCATTCCACATGAATGAAAAAAAAAACATTAATGTTGAAGAAAAAGTACATAAACCTTAGAAATCAGGTTCATGATCATATTTCTTTGGTGTATAGGTAATACAGTTTTTTTATCTCTTCATGACAATCTATTAAATTCGAAAAATCTTTGAAAACGACGACAATCGTTATAACTCTGACGAATTCTAAGAAAATTGGTACATTTTCATATTCTTTGTATAATATAAAAAATTCATCAAATTTCTAGAAATTGAAAAACGTTTGAATAAGAATACGAGAATTAGTTACTTATTTGGAGAAAAAAACATAAACTTTGTAAATTTAAAGAAAATTATCTTAGCTTTATCAATTGTATCCTAATCATATTTCTTTTCAATATTAATTATACAGATTTTTCATCAATTTATAATAATTGATGAAAGTTGAAAAAACTTTAATAATTATGGGAATCTGATGAAAAGGAGACTTTTTTTGAAAAAATTGTAGTTTTTCACACACATAATATGATCTTTGAAATTCTGTAAATTGCAAAAAAATAAAAAACGTTAAAAATTTCTAAGAAAGTTATATTCTATGAAAAATTCGATAAATCTTTGTAAATGGCAAAAATCGTTATAACTTTGACGTATTTTAAGAAAAATTGTATATTCTCGTATACTTCGTTTAATCTATCGAATTCATGAAATTTCTGGATATTGAAAAAAACCTTAACATCAAAATTTGAGAGTTAGTTAATAATTTGTAGGAAAAAGCAAAAACCTTGTCAATTTGAAAAAAATTAGTAATAGCTCAATCAATCGTATTATCCCAACGAATTTCTTTTAAATATTAATTATGTAGATTTTTCATCAATACACACTTAATAATTGATAAACCTTAAAAAATCTTTCGAAATTACAGGAATCTTATGAATGGGATAAATTTTTGGAAAAAAATGTAATTATTCACATATTTCGTATGATGTTTGGAATTCTTTAAATTTCAAAAAATTAAAAAAATTAAAAATTCCAAAGAAAGTAAAATTTAAAAAAATAGAATTTCTTCAATTTCAGAAATTCATTTTTTTTCTGTGCAGACTGTCAATTTGACTTCTTCTACATTATCTAATAAGAAAAGTTGTAAAAATTTGTAAGAACCATTATAAAATAAGATGAATTTTCAGTAAATTCAAAATGTTTAGAGTGTTTGTATTGTAATCGATGTTTTAAAAATTTCGAAAAATGAAAATACATGGAAAATTTTATACATTGTTTATTATTTCAAAAAATTTTTAAATTTGCACAGTTGCAAAAACGCAAATGAATCATTTAGATTGTATTTTTACAAAATGTGCATCATGAAAGTTTTGAGCTTTTCCCATTAATCCGAGAAACCTGAAAAGTATGAAATAACTACAAAAATCCGAATAATTTTGATAATTTTCTGAAAACTTGTATTGTTTTGAACAGGTTGTATTTATTTTTAATTTGTCAAATTGATTTGACAAATTGATTTTTAGACAATTTTGAATAGTTTCTGTCCTGTCTGAAACTTTGAAAATGTGAAAAAATCGAGAATCATTTTAAGTTAAAAAGATAATCAATTATTCTGAAAAATTCGATAATTTCTGTAATTTTGTAAATAATCTGTAAATATTTTGTGAAACTATGTTCACCTCATCACATTCTTAAAACTTGTGAAAGTCTAGTAATCTTATTCCTCAGAGAATAAATCGAAATCTCGAAAATTTCAATAAATACTAATATTATATAACAATCCATAACTTCTGGAAAAAAAAGAAAAAAAAAATTGATACGATTTCTGAAAAATAAACTCTCGTTTTGCTATTAAAAAAATTATAAATTCGTCTCGTCGATAGTTTAACAAAATGACGACAGTTTGCAGATTGATACGTTTTGGCTTAAATATTTTCAAGTATTTTTTGTACAGATAATTCTCAAAATATGCAGTTTTTTCCACAATCTCCAAAATCTCAACTACCCTGTCCATGAATTCATAATTTCAAGTTTTCAATAAATGCAAAATATGTAAAAAAAGCACCACATGGAATCAATTAGTTTCAAAAACGTCATCTGCCATAAATGTATCTTTTTTGGATCCTAGCAATCATTTTTTCCGCCCCCAAAAAATAACATCCCACCAATACAACTTTTATCAGCGAATAATAATCGACTCGAGCTTTTATCGAGTACCCGATAACGAGTTGTTAACAGCCTGAATGGTTGGCCGCTGGAAAAATGCCAGTGGATAAATGCCAAACTTCAGAAAAGTTTTGTGTACCGTATCATCATCCCCTCGGAGACTTATCATAAACACGTGATGATAGCAACAGTTTGTCAGCAGCATCTTACGGTCGAAATAAAAATGAGAAGAAAAAAACTAGAAACAATAGTAATCCTTCTCGAGTCTCGCGTCATTTACTTTTGCAGAAGAAAAGAGGCAGTGAACGTCGGGAATTTTTCTTGCTCGCGGAACATGGCTTCATTCCCAGGGGTCTTTCAAAGTTGGTATAACAGATAGGCGGATGTTTTTTGTCGTCAGTCATCTTAATGAGCATGGAATTCATACGCGGTTTCTTCACGTCGTGCGAAAGCCCGGGGTACGACCGCGATAAAGTACCCACTGACAATTACGAGACGTAGCTGAGGACAATGAGCTGACGAGGGTTTTGTGGAATGCTCGCTTTTCTCGTTATTCTGGCCTCACGAAATCGCGAACGTATAGCAATGCGACATTAAGCTTTGTATAAAAAGGGGTTTTATCTTTTGTTAAGCATAGTTTTAGGGAATCAATATTTGATGGCTTTGTAGTGGACTGAGAAAAATTAATGTAGTAAATATAAGAATAAAAATTTGATGTGTGGAATGTATATAAAATATTGTACTTATTGCTGGGTATTTATTGCATTTTTAGTTGTTTTTTTGGTAACAATATCGAATGATATCAGAGTACGAGAAAAATATTGTATAAACTCCAAGATTTATTGCATTTTATACAATTATACACTTGTACTTTCTGCAATATCATATTGTAATACTCCTTTATACAAATTGAAGAAAATTTTGGTTTTAGCACTGTTCAAATATGTATCATTACATTTGATATAATTTATTTATACTTTTCGCACACAAAATTAAAAAAAAAACACATCAAGGACGATAAACATTTACAAAATATGGAATACTATATGCGATTTGTACAGAGTACTATATTTGCTTAGAGAATATTTAAATTTTCATTCATTATGTAATCAAAATCGGCTCTCAAATAGTGATCAGTAAAATATAAAAATTTTTCTATACAATGTTTTATTCAGTCATATGAAAATGACGAAATGAGGGACAATATTGTAAAGATTATAATATTTTAATACTTTTTACAATGAATTTGTTTAAAAGTGTCAGACTTTTGTGTACTTTCTACAACATAAGATTATCATTTTTCCTTAGTAAGAAATTTCCTCAATATAAACATACAGAATAAATCAAATGAAATAGTACTTTACGTTAGCTTGAAATTTTATGTAATATTCAAGCAGATAATATTACTAACATCGTACGATTTGAATTCTGAACATGTTCACTTTTTTTATATTATCTATTTAAAACTGGCATACGTATATTAATTTGGACAACAATCAAATTCCTACACTACTGTATTCTAAAAAATTAGAAGATAACAATCAAAAAATCTGAAAGTATATTGTATGCAAAAACATGTATAAGTTGGAATGTTCCAAAAATTTTACATGGAACATGTCAAAAAGTTCTAGATTTTTTCTCAGTGTGGGTAAACTTGGAATACAAATTTTCATGCAGTTATGATATTATAACAGGGGCGTAGGCAGAAAAAATTTTCGGGAGGGGTTTTTCTTGAAAATATTTCTCCTTCGGGATTTCATAATTTTTCATCTTTGACAATATGGTTACAAGAGAGCGATTTTGAATTATTTTGCATTTTAGAATTTGAAAGTTGTATGACTTTTAATATCCGGAGTTGCAATTTTTTATGTTTGTTAATAGTGGAATTCAATTTTCGTGATTTTCTATTATTAACTAAGGTTCATATAACTATAATAATTAATTATTAAAATATTTTACGAAAAAAAATATTCGTGAAAATATTTTTTAATGCCCTGAGAAGCTTGATGTCGTATTAATGTTGTACATCACTCGAAATTTATATATTTTATTAATCAGAGTTTTAGGGAAACACAGATTTCTCACTGCAAGAATGAGTTAATTATATAATCCAAATATTATTGACAGTCCAAAAAATACCTCGAAATTTCAGAAACTAGCAGAGACAGTAATAAAATGGATTGATATTTGTTCCAAGTTTTCACTATGTCTCACATTCATATCGAATAAATGTCAATTGTGATGAGAAGTAAATGAATTCAATATCATACATCAATTAGGGTTATAAAGTCATATCCAAACATATTTGCTTTGATTAAATTTTTTTTCAATCCAATTACACCTCTCGAAGATGATTGTTTTCAACGAGCCAATGACTTAGCAATTGTCATGCAATATAGAGACTTCGTTTCAATCGCAAACATTTGGTTTAAAAAACTATTTTGATTACGATTTCATGTTCAAAAATTCTTTCTACACATTTTGTTTTTGCATCACTACTGTTCCTTATGCTTGATTCTTCCAATTATTCAAGGTAATTACAGTAAAATAAATCTTCCAATTGTTTACAAACTTTTTTAAATCCAAAGAATGCATTTTCTGTCAATTTTCAATACGGAAATTCAATTACAAAGATCATTTCTATTACTTCACATCATCAACGCTAAAAAACTCACTTCTCAGTTCAAAATCAACCATCGCTTTCATCAACAAAGTCATCCCAACTACTTTTGATGCCCCAGCACCAAAATTTTGAGCAGGAGGCTTCAAAGTCGAATTTAGTACATTTGTCACATGTCGAAATGGTTTTAACACCTTGATCATAAGTGCTTCTCTTGTAAATGCGGCGTCATCTGATGATCCCATAAAGACTTTCGTAACTTTTACTCTACCTCCTGTTTCCCAAATGTCGATGATCGCGCGGAGCCGTTCGGGAATTTTTTTTCTCGATATTTTTCCTTCTTTTAGTCTATTTGACACTCTTTTAGCTTCTTTCAAATGGGCGATCGGTCGATTACCCGTTCCTTTTCCAACATATCTTATTGAGAAACAAAAATTCTCCCATTTTTCCTTGTAATTGCAAGCTCTGCAGCTTACTTCCCTTGACAAAATATAACAAAAGGCCCCTCCTCCAGAATCTGACAATTCAATGACAGATCTTTCTTTCAAAAAAAATTTTTTTTTACGTAGCCACAAAGCGAGCAGTCGTCGGCTTCTCTTTCTATCTTGGATTTTGTAGATTTGATCTCTGAAAAAAAGGGCTGCAAATTACTCTGGTAGTTCATAACGAGAATATGGAGTTTTTTTCTGGTAATAAATGTAGAAGATTCAGTTCGAAACTTTTACGTTTATTCGTTTTTTTTATCATCGTACGAATAAGGCTTCAATGTATTTCTCATTTCTAAAAACAATTTGAAATGAATAAGAGTTAATGAAAGTACTTGTAAATTAAATGAGAGTATTGCTTTTAAAAGTAAATTTTGAGGAAATTATTATTTCACTTTGGCTTTCTCACCGTTGAGTCTTGTTTTTCAAAATCGCCATTGCAAATGAATGCTCTATCCATAGGCAACAAAACTTCTTTTACGTTCATTCCACAATTCTATTTGAATTTGTTGGCAGCAGTCAAATATTATTAGGAATTGAAAAAAATCGACGTCTCTCCGAGCAACGACTCACAATAACGAAATTCATGAAAGCATTTAACAGCAATTTTTAACTCGTACATTTTTATTACCGTCATAAAAAAATACTTTGAGAATTTGTAAGAAATTTGTGCTAGAAATAAAAAAATATTTTGTACGTTTTTTAATGATACTCAATTACACTCAAAATCGATATTTTGGGTAACACTTTTCAGATAAAATTCAAATAGAATAGTATACACCACGAATATATATTTCTTTCCAATCCACTATAAAAATGATGATTCGTTGTGCACTTCTGCTGATAAAAGTCGTCAATTTTCAAACACTGATGGTGAATTGTACGAAAAAATAGTTCTGGTCTTATTCAAGACTTCGAGCTTACTAATGAATCAATTGAAGTATGTGTAACTTTTAAACGAGCACTTGCTATTACGACAAATTCACTAGGAAACGTCACTTTCCTCCTCCCTGAAATACATAGATATTTCGTGACACTCTACCTCCCCCCACCAACTTTACTCCCCTCGAGACTACCTGTGTTTTATTACACTATACATCCCTCCCTAATTGACATGTTTTTGGTGACACATTGCATTGATACCAAATTCATCCCCTCCCCCTTTCCAATAGGATTTTTAGTAGCTGATTAAAACGTAATTCTACAAAAAAAAATAGTAATTGATGATTCAGATTGAGATAAAAGCAGGAGTAATTATACAATTCAATTATATTTACAACTTGAAATACTTGGACTTATTATACCAAGTAAGCTATTAAATAATGATGAAGCAATTCATATAATTTACAGTATTGAATCAGGTTTACAAAAAAAACTTATTTTGGAGTTATGATCGTTACTTGATACCAAAAATTCGCTTATCAATCTAAAATACATTTTTTTAACAGCAGATATACTTACATAAAGAATATGTTTATATTTTTACTTTTAAAATCATTTACCGCCATACTTATATACGCATTGTGACTAAAAATTGTAGAATAAAATATTCAAAGTGAAAAAAAAAAGTTATACAAATATAACACTTGATTTTTATTAATAAGTCGAATGTTTTTGGGGGTAATTTGACGGTAGAGTAGTTCTCCATTATCATATATAACTTTTTTGTCAGCTATTTTAATAAAGACACAAGTTTTAGAATCACATTAGCTCTTTTACTACACAAGATGATCAATTAATTTACCAAAATTTTAATCGAACTTGTGAAGTATCGAATGATTATATTTTTGTGCATATCATTGACAAACAAACATATTTTTATATATTGAACTATTGAAAAATTACAAAACTTGGCACTGTCTAAGTATATTATTCTAAAGAGAAGAATATTATATACTATCAAATTTGTAATAATTACCGTGAAACATTTATTCTGCAATTTATATTCAGAGCAGCTTATACTTAGGAAAGGTAGTGCATTGTTTTTTTTGCTGTTACACAGTAACAATAATTTTAAAAAAGTGTCGAAAATTCCTGTTTTTTATTGAACCATGTTTCCTAACCGCGCCAAATTTCAGAATTTTCTGTTCTTTTTGACAAAAGTTATAAATTTTAAAGTTACATAGGCGAAGAAATGTATCTTCAACTTGAAATTTCATGAAGCACATGAGCATACTTTTGGCAAAAAACATTCTTTCTTTTTTCAACTTTCAATTCTTAAATGGAAAAAATTCCAGCAACAACAAAATAACAGACGTTATTTTATATTTACTGGTAAATTATAAAACTTTTATGTTCTCTTTTAGAAAAAAAAATTTTCGGATTTTTTAGCAAATTGTCTATATTTTCAAAATGAAGTAAGACTCGGCGTTTTTGGCAAATACACAAGTATTATGCAAATCTGACTGCATGAAATATTATACGTTCAACACATTATATAAAATTTAGAACTTAGAGATTATTCAATATTTTCCAACTCCGAGCTAGAGTAATGACACTACGAATTTAAAAAAAAAAAAAATATCCATCTAAGAGAATCTTGCGGTAGTTTTGAACACAATTTTTTTTTTATATCGAATGATAATTCAAGAAATAGAACGAAAAATCTAAAAATGATCAATTTTAAAAAGAAAATGAAAAAAGACTAATCCTAAGTGTGAAGTAATTATACTCTGAATTATTTAAGTTTGACAAAAGCATTCCGAAAAGTTACAAAAAATTGAGAAAAAATTATAACTTTCGACTCGTGAACCCTAATTTAAAGAAATTTTATTCTTAAATGCAAAAACTGAACACAAAATGCAAAATAATGAACGAAATTAGGAATTCGTAGTTATTTTATGCCTTTAAACACAAAAATTTCACCATGTTCTAAATTCGAAAAATAGAACACAACATTCGAAAATAACCAGCAAAATGTAGAATCTTTTCAAATTTCTATCTTTTAACTGGAACTTTTTGTATGTACATAGTTTAATTTTGAATCTAGGAACAGAAGTCAAAAATTTGAAGTGATTAAGAAAATTAATAACTTGACGTAATTTCGTAATATTGAGCAAAAACTGAAAGTTACTTGATATCCAAAAGTCAGAATTATTATATACCTAAGTAAAAAAAATTAAAAAAAGTTGAGAAAGTGACAGTTTTATAGAATTTTTCTCTTCTGGTACACTTCTTTTAATGATATTTGATAGGGAGTTGCAAAAAATAGAAATCTTATCATTAGCAGCAAAATAAAAGGAATTAATTATTTTCCACATTTTTTCCATAACTTTGAGTGATTCTATTCAAGATTCGAAATTTTTTTTACTTTCTAAATATTTTTTCGAAATTTTTGTAACTTTAAAAAAATATGAATAAGTTACCTATGCAATAATTAATTAGTCACCTAAAACTTCATTTCCTAGTAATCATGTATTTGAAATATTCGAAGTGTATAAAAAAATTGCAAAACTTTTTATAAACTGGATAATTTTTAATTTCAAACAATAACAAACTATCATCTTTGGACCTTTGATATATTTTTATCAGAAGTTTCAGGTATTTTAAAATATTGAAAATTCTTTTTTGGCGTGCAACAGAGCATTTGTTGAAGCGTCGATAAAATTTAATAAAGTCCAAAAGCTTTTCAAAAGAATTATTTTCAGTAATATAAAAATTTTCTTATGTTTTGTATCTTTCGTGCTATTTTAAAATACAAAAAATTGCCTGAAATTTTCATACTGTTATTTAAAAGACTGCATTAAGTTACACTTTTGTGACACAGGGCAGAAGTAGGTCAAAGAATCTCTAAAATTGCATTACGTAATTTAATGACAGCTGTCTATGTTTCTAAATTATCAGGGACAAAATGTCAGTAACATTAAAAAAATTCTAATCAATCATAAGACTATATTTTTGTACGTCTCCATGACCGATTTCTCATCTATTTCTACATTGCTCTTCATTAAGAGCATCTTATTCAGACGTATAGATGCACATCAAAACATTCAGGAATGCTAATTAGGATTGGTACGTTAACGAGTGACGGTATTATCAATCACGGTGACATGATCCAGCCGAATTTCGTGTTCGAGGCAGTAAAGACGTCGCCATGTCACTTGAGCGACCCAAACTCCGCCATCCAGAATGACTGGATAGACCACGAGTCGTAGTTGCACAACATTATGCTGAACGCCCATAGAGTTTACCGCTGTTATCTCCATTACATCAATTTAACACGTGAGCTTAAAACGCTCTCTCCATTCGACTAGTTGGAATGCTAATACCTTGCATAGTTAGTGAGCATATTTTCCACATTTTCATGGAACAAGAGGAAAATGGTTTGAATTTCTATTGTTCAACGTGATTGTGCGAGCTTTATTGTACCACGTAAAATCTTGATGTCGTCACATTGTGCTTCATGATGTATGGTGGACTATCAGAGATTTTAAAGTGAAAAGAATGTGATGCATTGAGGAAGATATTAAGTAATCTTCGACAAAGTTAAGTTGTTAAATATTGAACAATTGTTGTGAATTTCATCTTACTCTTTATTAATGTTTCACTATTGTACAGTAACAATTGTAAAAACTGTACTGATTACTATCTATATACCTGTTTTCAATATATATTGTAAGAAAAACAAAAAATTTTAGAATGCAAATTATACAGTATAGACTGAATTTATTATGAAAAATGAATCTGATTACATTACCTTTTGTTTCCTATAATTTTATTTTGTAAGATGTAAATTTATATTTTCTATAGAACGTGCCGTATCGATTATAATTTAGCAAAAATTTATACACTTTTCATAATTTTGATATTTTTTATGACAATTTGTTATACAAAAAAGTGTACAAAAACAATATACACAGTACTCAAAAATAAAAAATTTGAAATCTGAAGATCCGAGTGGACGACGAAGCATCTTTTTCAAAACTCCCAACTGTTTCTGCCATACTCAAAAACTATTTAAATATTGACAGTATTTTTTGTTTACTATTCGTACGAAAATTCTAGAAGATATTTCAACTATGTACTCTATTTCAAAAATTGATTATTTATTTACCAGTCAATAATTGTATTTTTTATGAGTAATTGCTATAAATAGCGAGAGATACTCAAAAGGGAAAGCAAGATGGATTTTCCAAATTGAAACCTCTAGTAAATTGGGTTTTGAAAAGTTTTTATAAAACTCCTTATAAAATTTCTGTATTATTTTTTATAAAATTTCCCTTTTAGAAATATAAAGTAACTTTATAAAAAGAGCAAAATTTTATTAGGTTTTTATTTGTTTCTATAAAGTCACATAATAATAACTTTAGAAAATCTTTATAAAATGACGGCGTTTTTATAAAGTGGATTTTACAATCTATTCTGTGAAGATTCTGTCTTTTCAAGATTTCATAAAGTTTTTATAAAGTGACGTTATACAAACTAATGCGAACTTGATAAAACATTGCTTTTTTGAACAAATTGACTTGATAAAAAAGCAGAATTCAACAAAAAATACCGAAAGGTTATAAGGATTTTTATAAAAACTTTATAAAAACTTAAATTATTGAGAAAAGTCTTCTTTGATTTGAAAAATTTCACAAATTTCTGTGGTATACCCAACGAAGAGAAATGAATATTATTAGAATGTATTAGAGTTCCCTTTTTTCAATGAATAAGATAGTTATTCTTACTTGAATTTAAACGTCTATTTTATTCTCTCTTAGATTGAATCACTGAAAAATTACATATCTTTAAAGGCACCCTGCTTTTTTTTACATAGGTAAATTTTTCTCTAAATGATAGTCATTTTCCAGTCATAGTAAGTGATTTTTAGGTAATTTTTCAATCATCATCTGACAAAAATAATTAGGTAAACAATAAATTTTCACAATATTTAAAAAATTACTAATTTATAGTACAAAATCACTAATTTATTTGTTTTATATTACTAATCTATGAGTGTACAATTGCTTATAGATATAAAGGGAAGGATGCAACCAATTGATAATTTTTTGATTGTTATTAGTCATTTTCTCCTAATTTAATCTCAAAGAGCAAAATAAATTGAACACCAAGTATTATATTTTCCTCTTGAAATTCATACAAAAATCTTATTATAAACAAATTGACTCTTATGAAGATCTAGTTATAATGAATTGTCGTCAATATTCATATAAATATTTTTCTTTTTTAAGAAACTGAAAAAGAACCAATATTGTCTAGAATCCAACAAGTTAATGAGATCTCTTTCGAACTCAAAAATTTGAACTTGAAATACTCAAAACAGTTAGGAATTTGTAACATTTTTTTTAATAGTTGGTATTATAAGTCTATTAAAAATAGCAAAAATATGATTTTCCTTCTTATTATACCTAGAAAATATTTCTTGAAAAAGTTAAACAGAATGACGTTATTCCAACGAAATGACGTAATTTTCATGCTCAGTATATCTAGAAAAACGAAATAAAAAATGCACGGAAATTTGAAAATAATCAATTTTCAAAGCAATGAAAAAATAAGTATTTGTTTTTTTTCTTTTTCGAAAATGATCGATACAAGTGTCACCAAATTCGATATTATTTGTTCGTAAAAATTCGTAAAAGATTGTATTTTTGAGTAAAACGATAAAAATATGTTCTATTCCATGATGTATTATTATTTGATATATATTATAATAGAAAGTATGAAAAATATCACTTCAATTCGATTTTTCCAGTCAATTTATTTTAATTTTCATTTTAATTGACAATTATGGTTATTTTAATTATTCATGTAACTGTCAATTATTACCTAAATTGACTGGGAAAATCAAATAAAAGTGACATTTTTCGTAAAATTCAACGTCAATTTCATCGTTCAAATTCAACAATAATGTTCAATATTTTGGTATGATTATTTAAAATATCATTTAATCACTATTTATAATGATGTAATCAATCAATATCATATTATCATATAAAAGAATTTTTTCATTTTAGATTGTTACTATGCTACAATATATATGTTTAATTTTCACCTTTAAATAAATAACTCTCCATCTAACTTGAAAACCATATTCTCTCTCATACTAAAAACAGCATCATGATATTTTAAGTACGTCAAAAAGTTTTTCATCAATGTCACACTCCGTTGACACTGTTTTTCGCAGTGATTTTCATAAGCAGCACCATCTTTCAACACCCGAGATTTCCGCTTTCAAGTAGAAGCATTCAAGTCTCGTTCCGTACTTTGTATGATCGCTGGCATTACGTGAATATCACTACCTCCCCCCTTCTCTTTCCACCCCCTCGAAATGTACCTTTCGATGCAAGGACTTTCCGCCTGCTCCACAACTACTTTGGCCCCTGTATTGGCACTGAATAACTTTCCTCTATCATTTCTGCGGGCTGACTTCCACCACGAAAAATTCGATACTTGTTGTGGAAATACGGACGCATACAAATAGTTGACTTGGGACGGGGATTTAATATTTACACAATAGGTTACATGATGCAGTATGAAAAGAAAGATTTTTTTTATTTATCTGTAAAAAAACTAAACGAATTGATTGCAGCGTCTGAAATTTGAAATGACAATTACATATTTACAGTATGAATCGTTATGTAAATGTCTTAATTTTTAGACTGTTCAAAAAACTCGAAAAATTGAACAAAATTAGATTATTTAGCCACCCATCAGAAAATAATCAACTGGCTTCTCAGCGAATTTCTCCCTCATTGGAAATTCTTCCAATAATTTATCCAACAATTGAATTTAATTCACATTGGGCCCCGTCGCGGTCAATAGATAAATTCCGTGATGAGCTCCATTGTGTGAACTATCACGTAACAGAAGGTGACACAATTTTGCGCTGTCGACGTGTCAAGCAAAAACAACCCTCACATCGATAGAGAGTGGCCACTCATGACATCGTTATAACTTTGTTATTTTCAAGGGTGCATTCGTGACATTGTGTGTATGTGCTGTATATAGGTCTTCCCTTCTTCTCGCAAAAGGAGATACGAAGAAAGTTGGCGATACTTCTTTCTGACAAATTGCACGATGCAGCTGCGTTACTCGAGTCTCTTGTTGAAATTTATCGAATTTCGCAAACTCACGAGTTGACGCATGTGAGCTTGGATTTCATTGACGATTGTGTACTATTTTACTTTGTGTTGGGAGTCAGATCCGTTTTCATGGAATGTTCCTTTATTGAGTGTTTAATATTTTATTACGGCTGAGATGGAAAGAGAAAAGGGAATTTAAAGGAATTCGTTTGATATCGAAATTGACTGAGTTTATTGAAAAAGAGAGACAGTGATGAATAATAATATATTTAAAATGTTATGAAATTGTTTACATATAATCATATTTTATGACCTGGATCTGCAATTGTATAATTCATACAATTCTTTTTTTCTGGATGAAAAGTACAGTAATGTGATACAATAATGGAATACACAAATCGAATAAAAGTATATGTTTCTACAGATTTAACAATGTCAATTGTTGACATTTTAAGCATGGTACAAACTGGATCAAATGATACACTTGAACATTTAGTACAATTTTTATAACTAAAGCAATTTTGATTTATTAAGGCAGTGAACAAAACGTCAACTTTTATACTTTCCTGAACCCAAAATTCTTTTTTTTCATTAATTACTTTAAACTATTGACTATTATATATAGTGGTCAATGATATATGCCCTACACTGAAAAAAGAAATGAAATATGTCCATACATTTCTATAAATATTTTTTCATACCGTATGGAAATTTTCAATGTAAGTAAAAAATCTCAGATTTTTATGAAATTTCTTCATGATCTTGCCATTTTTTCTATAAGTTTCCCATAAGTTTTTAAATCAACATTTTTTTGATGAAAATTTATAAAAAGGATTTCGAATATTTTAAAAATCCATTTTTTTCTTTTATTTCTTGAACACGTAATATTTAAATTGAATCCATGTTTTTTAAAGTTGAAAAGTTTGAATACTGTCTGTTATGACTGAAATCAAATTTAAAATTTGTGTGCTTGAAGATCTTTAAAGTCTTTTTTGCAGATTTGCAGATCCTGAATCATAAATTGTTGTGACATCAAAATTCTTAATTTACACGTTAATCTACAAATAAGATTTTTTGATAATCTTCTCCAAGAATTACAAATGAAGAAAGTAGGAATTTAAGAAGGTAGAATTTTCAAACCTTTGAAATGTCAGTTTATAAATTAAAAATTAGGATTTCAAAATTTTTGATTGTTTCTCTAGATTTTAGGATATTGTGATTTAAAAACCTATATGAATATCCATTGAGGAAATACAAAATCATAATTTTGCAATTTTGAAAAAAGCGATGGTTCTATCATAAAGTTTGCAACATTTGAAGTAAAACTTTATGACTCACAGTTTTTCAAATTCAAATTTTGTTAAATTTGATTTATATGTGTTTGGGCTTTAGAACATTTTGAAGTTTGAATACTGCAAATTATGAGTTATCAAATTCTTCTTTTGTTTTTGAGATCTTAAAAGTCAATTTTTGCAGATCTCAAGATTCTGAAATTTCATATCTATTGGGAGATAAAGAATCAAAATTTTTGCTTTGAGAATCATTTTTTTATTTCAATGATTAAAAAATTCTAAGACAGAGAAAGTATAAATTCAGGATTAGAAAAATTTTCGAATCTTCAAGTATAATTTGAAGAACATCAAATTTACGTATTTCTTGTTTTTAGGATTCAGTAATTCGAAAATCTGGATAAGTCTTCATTGAGGAAATACAAAACCAAAACTTTTGCATTTCAAAGAGCAAGATATTTCTCTGATAATGCTTGTAACATTATGATAAATAATTTATAGCCTCTCATTTTTCGAATTCGAATCTCGTTGACAGTAAAAAACTAGAAAATTGGTTCAATGCAAGTAAAAAAATCACAGATTTTTATGACATTTCTTCAGGATTTTGCCATTTTTACCATAAGATTGCGAGTATTTTCATGTATTGATGAAAAAATTTGTATACCATAGTAATACTTATTAACTTCACATACATGAATGTAAAGTTTTCATTTCTTTTTGTACATAGTTTCAAGAGTTCGGCACAGTTTTCAATTTTAATCAATACTATCTCATAATTTTTCATAGTGTTCTTATAGTTACTACAAGTGCTTGCATTTTTTACTATTAAAAGAAAATAAAATGCATCATAAATATTTTCTTCGAAATATTCAAGACGATTGCAATTCATATTTTAGAGAATCAAATACAGCATTCTACAAACAATTGATAACGTGAATTGCATGCTTTGAATGTTACTTGTTTTCTTTCAATTATTAGGAAAATTATGTAGTGCGAAAAAAAAAATTTTTCTCTGATAAGTACTAAAAGTGATAAAATAGATTCAACCAATTCAAGACATTTTTTTAACTTTTTCAAACATTTATTGACTTTAAAGAAGGTTCAACCTCAAGTGACCTAATATCTTAAGATTAAATTTTTTGTCGTCTATGATTTGAACATAAAACTCGACCAAACGCAATACTTTTGTAAGTTTTTAAAGTATTAAACTCAAAGTGGCTTGCGACGAGAACGTTTTCATTACAGAGAAGAGCGAAAGATTTTACTTGTCTTTTTTCATCATTCTAAACCTTTCAGGAATTTTATTCTCAGGGTTTTTCTTATTCCAACTTCTAAGTCGTACTCTCAACGTTCCAATTGCAAATAATGTGAATGTTTAGAAAGTACTTTCGGTGTAAAATCAGAAAAAGTTACAACGATCATTTTCTATTCAAAATTTGTTCAATTTTCATTAAATTAGGAAAAAAAACATTCAGTAAAATAGATTTTCTGCAGTAATCAATTGGATTGTTCTTTTTTGAAGCGAACACAACAAAAACTGATGAAATGAAAATAAAAGTATAAGAAAGATGTAGCACTGTAAAATATTATAAAAACAAGAGAGAAAAAAACGAGTAGAAAAAATACGTGAAAAATATTGGACAATACATAAATTTGTAAAACAGCACTTCAGAAATTCATCTCAATTCTTCTAAAAACATATATATATTCTATACATTCAAGAAAAACTTTTACAAAAAAATTAGTTCTGTGGCTCATTCTAAAAATTTAATACACTGTAAAAAAAATTTCATTCAAGGAAAAAAAATTACAAAAAAAATATATATAGCTGAACAAAAGGTTTAAGAAAAAATGAAGAAAATTCCCACAAAACTGTAAAATGGTAGAAAAATGTTTTTCCAGAATAATTTAAAAACATTTTAACTTCATTCTTGAAAAGTTTTCGATTGCATAGTAATAATTCCAAGTTGGAAAAGCTGAGGTGCATAATAGCTTCGTCTTATGAAAAAAAAAGTAAATAAATCATGTCGTATTGCAATGTCAAGGATCGTAGCACTGTGGCAGTTATCCCGTCTCGCGCCGAAACCCACATCTGACAAGTTCTGCCGCATAATGCCAAGCAGACGTACTTCCAAATATAAATTCCCTGCGCGGGCGTTTCACGTCGCGTTACGAGCGAATCTCGTGAAATGTGGACCGACACAAATGTAACAACGCTTACGGCTCGATTTGTGCCGCATATGCACGATCACTGCATAATTGATATGACACCGACCCCGCGTTTTTCAAATAAAAATCACCTGATTTCGACCAAGTTTTCGTGAGCTACCTGACTTGGCAAAGTTATAGCTATGAGAAGGCTGCAAAAAAATTTCTAAAATACATAGAAGTGGAATTGAAGTTTCCGAAGACTCATTGTGAACATTCCAAGTTAACCCCCCCCCCCCTTCCAACCTTACATGCAATAAAATTAATTCACGTTTATTGGATAAAATTAAACCTTTATCTTACGTTCCTAGTAACTTTTTTAGAAAGAGAACAAATGTATTTATTACAGTGATATGGAATATTGGAAAGACAGGTTTTTTTATTTTCAAAAAGGTTCTAATGAGCGAGGAAAATGAAATAATACTTAATGATATTGAAACCTATAGAATCCTTATAGGGAGACCTAACCTTATATAAAGTGAGCTTATAAAATTGTGGAAGGTTTCAGAATCCCTATCAGTTGACCTTATAAAATCTTGACAAAAATCTTAGTAGGATTTCACAAGACAAATCTTTATAAATAGTAACCTTTACTAAAGACGATACATAATATTGTAATAAATCAGCTGTAGCTACATTCAATTTCAGATGGATAAATTGAAATAAAAGAAACTTGTTTTTTCAATGAGAAAATTGCGATGCCTTATAAGTGAACGTAAAATACTCATAAGGAAATTGAGAATTTTCCAAGGATATGCTTTTTTATAAATAATTCACAATGCTTTTTAATTGAAGCGCAATTTCTTGGAAGAAAATATGAAATTCTTGTGAAGAATCATCAGAGCTTCATAGAAAAATAAAAATCTTATAAAAAAAATTATTTCTTTTTAAGCTAGGATTTTATTAGATCGGGTAATATAAATCTTCAAGGACTTAAAAGATTTCGATTAGGTTGCCTTAAAAGTAATTGAAAATCTACAAAATACTGAGATTCTAATTAGGAAATTTGTTTAAGGTTTTTTTGAAGGTTTGTAGTAACTAATAATGAGAAGAAACTCCACATCACTGAAGAAACTCAAAAAGTCAAACAGTTACAGTTATATGAAATGATTACAAATGAAAAGTCAATTATTACAATGTTCACATTTGAAAAGTCAATTTTCACAATTATGTTAATTATTACATTCAAGAAGTCAATTATTATAATTCTTACAATTATTACAATTGAACATTCAATTTTTCTCCAATTTAATTTTGTCAATATTCCATTTTTTGTAAAATATTGTTGACACTTTTGCCCTCGAATATTAATTATGAATGAATCTCGTGATTTTACAGACGAAAAGTAACAAATGAATGTTATTTGGTGCTGCTTCTAGTTTTTTATTTAATTTTGAGAGAATTTGTAGAAATTAGAATCTTCTATTAACACAGGATTCCGAAAAATAAAGAAAGTTCTTGAAATTTCATGAAACATATTGTGGCTAAATATCCTTCATAAATGATACTTGATCAACGAAGATAATTTATATTCGAGAATCTTTTTCAGTATGTAATATTATATTGTTATCAATAAAAAAAACCTAAGTGTACAATGTTTCATTGAATCAAAGTATCTATGGCATTTTTAAATGATAAATTAATATTTAACATGTTCCAATATAATTAAGCTTTTTTTTATAAAGAATGAATGAATATTTTGCTTTTTTTCGTAAAACATTTTTTTTCCGATTATCTTCATTATTACAATAAGAAGTCAAGTCTTTTAATAATTACTATGCTATTAAAATTATAACGATGAAACAGTCAATTACAACAATCATCACATTTATGAATACAAAAAAGTCAATCATTACAATTATTTTAACTATAACAAAATTAAGTTGATATACACTCAGAAAAATTCAAAAGTCATACAATTTTTACTATTGTAAAGTTATAAAGTTATCACGAGTGAAAACAATTATACAGTTAAGATACTTGGAAAGTCGAACAATTTACATTCACTGAATTGACAGGATTCAGTTATATATATTTTTTCAGGTTAAGCCGTTCTTTGGAACATCATTTTTTCAATTGAAAAATTTTTCACCCTCTACCATTTTTATATCATTTCATTAAAATCATGCTTAGTTTCATCACCTTAATCTTTTTGACATTCAAATAAACAATTTTTACAATTTGATTCAATTTTGCTAAATAGTGATAAGAATATTTAATCAACAATAAATTTTAAGGATTCATACTTGAATGAGACTTCTGCAGAATATAGAGTAATGAAAACGGTCACCATTTTGATTTATTTTCGAGTTATTCGAATTCTCATGTAACTCGCCATTGCCATCTCAAAACTAAAATCATGCAATGAAAAGTTATATAAATAAGATTTTCTGAATTGACCAACGTAATTGCCATACAACCTATCATCATATTATAAGTATTCGTTTTGTCGAAATTTTTCAAATTCACCTTTAATTCCAAAATGACACTTTTTCAGAATTTATTGTATAATCGATAGACATTGCTGAAAAAAAGGCATGAATTTTTTCCCATAAAAAATAACCTTCACAAAATGTATTGTCAATTTGTGTAAATAGACAAATTAATTTTTAAGCAAGTTCTACGTCTTTAATTTTCACTAGGCAAAGGTACTAAGATTTTGCATTATATTGTGCAGATATTTTGTTTGAAAAAAATTACAACATTCAAAAACATTTGGACTCGAATAATTCTTTATAAATTCGTTACGTTGGGCCCTTGAGAGAATATTGTTGAAAAGTCTCGTAAACTTCTCTTTTTCGATTGTTTTCCAGAATTTTTCAGCGTTTTCATACAATTTACAAGAAAGAAACATAATATTTCTTTCAAATTCATGCATAATTGAAGTTCAGAAAAAAAAAATATATTTATCTTGTATTAAACAGCAAAATAAAATTCAAAATTTATTTCAACCCAAGATGAATAAATTTATCAGAATTGTGTGCAATCTTACGATATCTTATTTTATGACTCTAGGAATTCAACCATTTCTCTTCAATTTACTCTACAAATTCATAATCTGAAATTTCGTACAAGTTTCTTTTCTCAATGTTATTCTTTCATCAGTTTCAAAATTTCTACTTTTTCAATTCATGACATACAAATTACAGATTGAAAAACTTTGAACTAAAATGAAGTCTCACCGTCCGAAAAATTTCCAACCACCCTAAAAGTCTCAAAGGAAACGATATCCTACTCTAATTGGACTTCTTGAACATTCCTGTGTAATTTTCTTATACCTACAAACTCCAATGCGATTGTGTCTTAATAACATTGCGGGAGAAAAGTTTGCTTAACTCGATGGGTACGAATGACCATAATTCCGCAGCGTGGTTCGCGTGTCAAAGAACATTGGGTGGTTTTCATGCGAAGAATAAATCACTACTACTAAAGTAGCGAAAAGCATGAGTCGCTTATAAGGGTTAGTTTCGAGTAATGAAATCTGCCCTCGAATGACTAATGTCGCAGATGCACATAAATACGTTGGAATGTGAGCTATCTGTTTTTGAAATGTAATGAAAATGATAAGTTACATAACTGTTAGAGCTTAAATAATTGAAAAAGTATTATGCACCCTATAAACTGCAAAAATATGTATAATTTCGAAAAATTTTACTCTTAAAACCCATGGACTATGAATAAAATTAATTCTAAAGTAGGGAATTTAGAATTTCAGGATATAAAGCCGAAAAAAAATTCATAATCATCTCAAATAAATTTTTTTTAAACGATTGCATGATACACCTTGAATATCATGAACCCATTGAATTATTAAAACTCATAAAAAGTACTGCACTGTTTCCTGTACAACACCCAATCTAAAAAAGAAAATACCCCAACTCGTATCAATAACAGTCATAAAATGTGATGCAATTTTACGAGACGTTTGAGAATCGCATCAGCCAGGAAGTTGGATACGAAAGATCTTGGAATAACAGCAAATGAGAAAAGTTTAGTGATAAATTGTATTGGTGAACTATAGAACATTTATAAACCTTTGATGCTCGATGAACTTTGCTGGAATCTCCGAGTTTCCGGTAATGCTCGAATTATTTAGGTATTTAGTTTCGCTCCCGAGAGCAGAAAATCGCTCAATTATAAAATATCAAACTTCAGTTAGCTCTCATTATAAATGATATTTCTTGGATACTTTTAGTCGTGACGTTTTTGGAAAATCGATCCCGTGATGGAGCAATTCGTATTTGATGCTGTGTACCAAATTTTTTTTTTCATTTCTATTACTCGATATGTTGGATAATTATTAAACTCAATAATGAGAGGTGAAATTCAAAACTCACATATTTCTCATTTTTATTGAAGGACAAGGATTTTGATTTTATTTGCATATCTTAACGATTTCATTTTTTTATTTTTCTAAATGATTTAACAAACGAAAAAACCTCACACTAACTTTGCCATTTGTCACATGAATCCCAACTTTCAGTGACGATCTGACATAAAAAAATAAATCGTTTTAAATCGCATGTTGTCACGCATGAAAAGTTAAAGTCGGATGATTTCGAAACAGTTGGTAACAGAACGTTAAAATATCGACCATTCGTTCTATTTGCGGCAGAAAACGATACCACAGTACAATATGATTGTGTTATCATCGGTCAGATTATTTGTACGCATCTCTGCAATCAACGTAGTGGCCGGCGATCTCATTCACACGAAGTTATACCAATGGCCAATATGCAAAAGTAATTGATATCGATAACAGTCACTCGTAAAATATTTTATGCTCATAGTATCGGATGAACATTGAAATTGAAGCAACGATATTAACAGTAATTTGTAAGGAGCATGGAATTTTATTGCGATATTTGTGAATTCTGGATTGATGAGGAATATTTTCACAGTTCTTAGATTTACGTTATGAAGAAGACAATCTTTTTGTTTATGTTGTTTAATGTAATTATCAAATATAAGCAGACCGTAGAAGACCAGCAACAAAAATTTCTATTTAGTTGTTTTTGTAAATATGTGATAACTTATTGCAATGATTTCGTAAATTCAATATAGATTAAAAGTTTACGAATGTATGCAGTTGTATCAAAAGCATCTCTATCTGTATATTTCGTTCATTTTATTTAAATACAGAATAATAATAATTTTCATTGCTAATGATGTTTAATGATTCAGTAGAAATCGTCATTCCAAGAGGAATTTATTTCTCAGCAAGGATCAAACCCCTCCCGAAATTCGTCTAAAATAAATAAATATTTTATATAAAAATAAAAAACAAAGGTTTTATTCGTCGATAAAAAATACGAACGTTGAAAAAAGGCATGAAGTAAACAGATTCAATAATAAAACAAGTAAATTTATTGGAAATATACTTATTGATATCTAGAAGACGTAACAAATGATTTTATGTGAGTTCTACAAGCTCAACAATATTCAGAATACTTAACTTTAGTCTCAGAAAAAAAAGATACTCGCTGAAATTTTTTTTGGCTCAATTATAACAATGAGTGCTAGGCTAGAATAACATAGAAAATAAAAATACGAAAAGTTTTTATAATCTAGTGCATTGAAAAAAAAATTATAATTTACAAAAACGTTGAAAATCTAAAAAACTTGGAAACCTGGATCATGAAATTTTTCGAATCCGTATAAATCCATATGAATACATTAAAAATCTTTCGAATCATACAGACCCTGGAAAAAAAATACTGAAAGTAATATAATTTTATGATAGATCTGTTTTATGCAAAGTATAAAGAAATGCTTAAAACATGAAACACTTAAATTGTAGAGCATTGAATTTAAAAAAGATCATATAGCAATCCGTAAAACGTTTATAAGTCTATAAATATATCAAAAAATGCAACAAGTTTTATGCAGCTAAAAAAAATGAAAATACATAGACTATGCAAAACATGAAAATATGTATATTTATGGATAGATATAATTTTCCCTCAAGTTTTTGAATTAATCATTGAAAATCAATTAAAATAAGAATTTCAGTGTACCAAATTCTAAAAATCTTATACATAGCAATTTTCTAAAATACTCAAAATTGATGAATATACTAATAATAATTATTCAAGAATTTCATAAATCTTGGAAAAAAAAATACGAAAATTACTAAGAATTTATAAAAACTATGTGGATCAAACTTTCCTCAAAAATGCATCGGACTTTTAATCCTAAAGGATAGAAATATAATATAGCATAATATTTCCTACAGCAATACTTAAAATATACAGAAATACGAGAAATCTAAGATACCTAAAAAATGCATATAGATGCAGTTTTTTCGGAAATCTGTAAAATCACTGAAAAAAGATCGATATTTCAAATTTAAGAGCATAAAATGATAAAAATGCAAGAAGTTTTGTGAAGCAAAAAAAACGAAAATACATGAAGTATGAAAAACATGAAAATTTGTATATTTATGTATATATGTAATTTTCTCTATAGTTAGAGAAATCATTGAAATGCAAATAAAATTAGAATATCAGTGTATAAAATTCTGAAAATCTTATGTATGGCAATTTTTAAAAATATCCGAAATCTATGGAAATACTAAAAGTCCTCAAGAATTTCATACATCTTGGAAAAAAATACAAAGATTACCAAAAATTTAAACAAATCTAAAAACTATGTAGACAAAACTTTTTTTAAAAGTTAAAAAAACTTTCAATCCTAGAGCATACATTCAATTTCACAAATCTAACTAGAAAATCATTAAAATTCCATCGAATTCCTTTAATTGTAGAAATAATTGAAGTATAAAAAAACACGAGAAATTTATGGAACGAGAAAAAATTTATAGGTATAGATGCAGTTTTTCCTGAAATATGTAAAATCACTGAAAATCCATCGACTCTTCAAATTATAGTGCATCGAATTATAAAAATCATTGTTGTAATGTTTGAAAACATTAAAATCTGTAGATATTCAGAATAATCATTAAAAAATTTTGAAAACTACGATGCCAAAAAAACTAAAGTCAATAAAATTATTACTCGAAAACTATGTATATGTGATTTTCTTAAAAATTTGAAAAACTTTAAATCCTGGATCATATAAAAAACTCTAGAAATCTTTATAACAACCATTCTACTACAAAATTTTTTTTTAATCGTATAAATAATATAAAAATACAAAAAAGATCAGGAAACCTATAAAAAAGAAAATGTTTTCCAAAACAAAAATATAGAGTACTGAATTTGTTGAACGATTTAATACTATACTATCAAATTCTAGAGATACTAGTATTTAATTCATAAAAATACTACCAAATTTTTGAAGTAACAAACAATATAAAAATTCGAGAAATCTATAAAAAACTAAAAATGTCTGTCGTTGTGATTTGTTTTTTTTTGTTGAATTTATTTATTTATTTTTTTTTTTTTTGATAAAAATATTTTAATTTCGAGGCACTTTAACTTCTACAGCATCAAATTCTATAAAGCTGAATGAAAATTCATAATAATTCCTGAAAATCTTTAAAATCGTATAAGTACCAAAAAATTCTAAAAAACTGAAAGAATAAGAAATAAATCCAGTCTCTGTGACTTGAAAAATCACGACAATCGAATTCTATTATATTAACTACAAGAATAAAAAATGTGCTACCCTAGACAATAAAAATTAAAAATGCCCTACCAAATATTAAAAATGAATAGAATCCAAAAAAAATGAGTATATTTTTTTATGAAAACCTCTCCCGAATTTTTTCATTACTCCGTTCCTACAAATAAGTATATATTGGTCAATAAGATCCATCGCAAGAAGTCTAAAAGAAAATTCAGCTTTGTGATTTTTACCTATCATTTTAAACCAGACAAAATAGCCATTCTCGAATCCCGTATAATTTTCGTATCTGGCTTACGTCCAAAGACGATTCGACGCGATCGGAAAATTCTATATATCTCGAAACGCATTGATGAGACGATTGTTCAGTTTGTTGAGCATGTACGGGATAACAACAGCCGGCTCGATCGAATCGGATGGCGTACTTTTCCAGTGTTTGCACTCGACGTCACGACTTTTGCGCATAAAACTCCGTCACGTCCGCGTCCGCATTACACTAGAGTTTCGCATCGTCGCACTTTTTGTTGTTAAAGATCTCGCCAACTTGCAAATCCCCTGGGATCTACGAGTTACGATTTTTTTTACGTACGTTTTGGAGAAAGTCAAATAATCGTTTGAATAATTTTTCCGAATAAGGTTTCTTTTTTTAACTATAAAAATGAAAAAATAGCAATGATAATCTTGGAAATTTATTTCCCCCTAAGTATGCAAAAGACAAATTATCCAACGTCAAAAAATTTACTTTCTATAGCTAACTTAAATTTTTTTTTTATCAATTTTGAATGATTTCTAGTGATAATATTTGTGTGAGAAGGTTGATTAACTTTGTGGATTAAATCAACTTTGGAGCCGGAGATTTACAGAATGGACGAGGAAATCCCTAACCGAGGGTTTTTTAAAAATTAAGTCTGACGCTGAATAGACGAAAGCGTCGAAATTATGCGTTATGGAAACTGAATTCTGAGTCAGCGCGGCTGGATTCAGGATTTATGGTACCAAGCGCTGCGGAACTCGCTGCGGAGATAATTTTATGATCAGAGAGCAAATAGAATATTACGAGTTCTATTACGCAAAAGTATTTAGAAGTTCGAAACTTGGAATCAGCTGGTGTGTAAAATAAGTTATTTCCAGAGTAGGCTTTTCATTAACTTGGAAACTTGTGTTAAATTATAAGCTATTATTTCGTATTTTGGAACAGTTCAGTATTCCTTGGGCTCAAATTCACACGATTTATTTTTATCAGTGTTGAGCAAAGAACAAAAATTCAAGAGGGATTTTCCTAAAATATCTATTTTTCGTGTTGGAATATTTTAATTTTTCGAATAGTTAAATTTTGTTCAACGCAGTTTTGATTTTTTTCTTCTTGATTCTTGAATATTTCAAATTTGAAGCGTTTGAATTCAAAATTTTAAGACTCCACATGTTAACTTACGAGATTTTTTGTACGTAATTATATATTTCAAGAAAAGTGTGATGTTTGTTAGATTTTGAAGTTTTTTTTTGTAATTGATATCATCAATTGAATCTTTATCAAAACTTTGGAATCTGAAAATATCGTGTAGTTCATTCTTTTTGCATTCTGAACCTTACGTTGTTACTTCTCTAGGAATTGAATTTTTAAATAAATTTGAAGTTACTTTTTTTATTGATATTGTAAGTTTTGAAATATACGATTATTTATTAAAATGAAAAAATTGACAATATGAGTCTTTTATATTTCTAGATATAATTCTACAATTTTTATTCTAGCTTGATTAGAAATCTTTTCATTATCAATGCATTTAATGAGCAAAGAGTTATTTTCTACTGAATTAAAATTTTCAGGATACGACTTTAAAATAAAAAATGACGTATCACGTAGATTATATTGAAACACTTAGATATTCCCGAATCTTTTTCTTCGTGTAATTTCGTAATTCTCATTTCCTTTGTATTTTCCAATGGGTACTATAATTTAAAAAAAAATATTTATTCGTTTGAAATAACATTTCAAGTTTCTCATTTCTAGAACTCACTTATTTAATTAATTCAAATTGTCAAGTATATATAATGAATTCTTCAACTTCGAAAACATATTTTCATCAATTCTATGTAAATAATACTTTTTAATTTCAACTAACAATAAACTATTAACTACAAAGTTAATTCTTTAAAATCAGCACTGTTATATTTCATGTGCAAAAATATTATTACATAACAAACGTTCTGATGAAATTTGTTATTCATAAATATAATTTTAAGGTGTTATATACGTTTTTGTGCGCAAAAATTGAGGATTGTTTAGAGTAACTTTTAAGGTATGTATGTCACAAAAGTTATAATTTTTTATTATTGTATTATTCACCTGGAAAAACAAGTATTTTTTCATAAAAAAATATCAACAATTGACAAAGCTATAGCTCTTTCCCCGAAACAACTTTATTTTTGAAAAGGCTTGCGGTGACCACAGTGCAAGTCGAGCAAGTCAAGTTAAATCAGCAAATAAAAAAAATTTCACAAGTCTAGAAATATATCTACTTCTCGAAAGATGGCTTTTTTATTGAAAAGTTTTTATTTTGCAGATAAGAATTTTTTAATAAAGTTTCCAGAACTCAAAAAACGGAAATCTCGGGGAAAACGTTCTTGCATACAGAAAAAACGTAATACTCATTTTTTCAATCGTTCAAGAACTAGATACATTCTTAGACTAATGAAATTTTTTGGATTTTCTAATTTAACTTGACCTGTTCAACTTGCATCGTGGTCACCGCAAGCCTCTTCAAAAAAAAAGTTGTTTTGGGGAAAAGGCCATAACTCTGCCAATTGTTGATATTTTTTTATGAACAAACACTTGTTTTTTCATATGAAAAATACATTTTAAAAAAACTATAATCTAATTGACATAACACTATTGCTACATACTTTAAAAGATACTCCAGACCATCATCAATTCGTCTGCACAAAAAGGTATTAACCCCTTGAAGTCTGTGTAATAGTTTAATTTATATCAATATACATGTAGAAATTAAACTTAACTACAATAATCAATGATATAAATTTGTGTTATAATTATGAAATGATGAGATGATGAATTTAATGATGACATATAATATTGAAATATACAAAATTATTAAAATACAGTAAAATAAAAATTAATGGAAGTGTCATTTATCAATAACTTAAGAATGTAGGAAATTGAATATTTTGGTATTAGTCGTGTTTCTAATTCAATTTTTCTGTGTTCTAAATGATAATTCAAAATCAATATTTTCTCTTTACTTAAAATTCGAGCTATGAAAACAGATTTTTGAGTATTCAAATTTTCTACTTAACTGTTATTATTTTGAATTCCATAATATGTCACATTGAACGTCATTTTTGAATAGAAATTTCTATAGTACCTAATTTGTTTGAAGTTCCTTAATTTCTCAAATTATTCTAAGACGAGATAATTTTGAAACTCCCAAAGTAAGAAGTTCAGATTCAGATGTCAGGTTTTCATCTAAATTTCTGTTATTATTCACAGAAAAATAATAATTTATCTTACAATTAAGAAGGGGTTCCACCCCCAAACCCCTCTTCTTTGTATGTTCAAATTTCAATATTTTGAAAATAAACGATTCCATTACATTTTTTGAATGTGAATTCGGTCTGGATATGAGTGATAAAAACAAGTACAGCGAATGGGAAACCATCCCTTATAAAAAATTCTATTAAATATACATAATAATGCTTATAATTTCTCATTCTAAAGTAGAAATATTGACCAAATTCTCGTAAAATCCGCTGTTCTTTGGCTGATATTTTCGTAACAGCTCGCGAGTGACTCGCGAAAAAATGCTCGGTCCGTCTGGGAAAATGCAAATCGTCTGAGGAACTTTGACGTATTGGGTTGGGGAGGGTGGAGGAAAAGGGAGGAATCGCAGAGTCAATGCGGCGTATTGTTGCATACTG
This sequence comes from Platygaster robiniae, assembly GCA_028476575.1. Classification (NCBI taxonomy): domain Eukaryota; kingdom Metazoa; phylum Arthropoda; class Insecta; order Hymenoptera; family Platygastridae; genus Platygaster; species Platygaster robiniae. Next base: position 46,371,703 of record CM052020.1, read on the forward strand.
GGTCACACCTGGTGGATCGATGTTACTGCAGGTGAAGCTATTGACGGTTAAACAAGGCTGCGAGGGACCGCGTCTGCATAATTCATCCTGGCCGAGTCGAGGAGTCGTTTCCCCTATTAACCGGACGATTTCTGCGTCCCGATGTTTCCTCTCGATGACCCATTTGTGATCAGCAAGTGGCTCGTAAAAGTAACAAGTCACGGAAAAATAGGGCTCCAAAGCTCCAAGAAAAGACCAAATATGAATTGATAATCGTTGAACCAACCAAAAAAAATCCATTTTCTTGATGATGCATTGCACTATCATTTGCTTCATTATTTTTGCAAAAATAATTAAAATTGCATGAGACTACCATATGAAAAAATTCATCGAAAACATCAACGAATGGATACGATTTTCTGTTAAACATAATTTATTTAATAATTCATTGATTATCTAGAAACTACAATTTTGTTAGAATAAATCTTTTGCATCATCCAAATGAATCACAAAGTCAATTATTTGTCATGATTTGCAAAAACCTCGAGTGATGTATCCCTGCTTGAGATCGTCGACACCTCGCTGCAACCTTATTAATTGCCCTGCTCATCAGTACCTGTCACTAGTGCATGAATATTTGATTGAGGAGCTCGTAAAGTATAAATAAACTCGGCAAGGACACTTTTTGGCGCGACTCGCGACTGAATAAGTAAAACAGTCGCGCATACTTCCCCGGTCGATTAAATTATTCATTCGTGCCGCGCGATAAAAAGTGACGCGGAAGGCTCTGTACCCTTGGCTTATTAAAATCAATGCCATTGATGTCGAGCAGATCGATGGCTGAATTTTCATGAAGTTGATGATAGGTGTCTATTAGTAGCCTTTTTGTTCCAGAAAAAAATGTATCTTCAGGTAATACAGAAATTTTAGAAGTATTCGGAAAGTGAATGTCTATTTCAAAGGATGCAAAATATACTTTAATAATATTTTGAATATAATGTAGTATTTTTCTCTTCCGAAATTGAGGTGGAATCAATTATTGTTGATCAGTAATAATAATTAGAATATAAATATCAAAATATTGCAAAAGATGATAATTATGACACTATACATGAGATGATACATTATGAATCGAAAATTTCATAATCAAAGATTACGTATCATAAAAATACGTGAAAAGCATGGAAAATGTATTCCATTAAATCTACAAGACATAAAAAACAATTTCATGTAAGTTCTCGAAGTTTTATCAAAAATTCACTGACCTATAATAACAATCATCCTTGCTTCAGAAGAATATTTTTTTGCATTGAGAAAAAAATCTTGTACTTTCTGCCGTATATATTGTAAAAAGTAAAATATTATTGTACTTTTTTGAATAATATTGCAATTTTCACAATATCATTGTAGTTTTTACAATACTATAGTATAATGTGCAATATTTATTTTACTTATTACAATGTTATACTGTAAAACTGCTATCAATGTACAAATTACAATATGTATGTCAGTTTTTACTGTATAATTTCCGAAAATTTTAAATTTTTGAATGCAAGTTTCACTATAGAAACTGTAATTTTTACCATACATGGCGAAAAAAATGAGCTACATTACTTTTATCCAGTTTTTTCGAAAACTGTATCATATTACAACATGATGCATTAAAAACCTAGAAAGTATACAAAAATAATGCAAAAAGAACCTATACAGATCTGCATACAGAAAAAGCTGAATGGAATTTTCAATAATCTGGATTAATAGGGATAACAATATGATATTGCAAAAAGTATAAAAAGTATAGTAGAAAATGGAAGATGTATAGGAGTTTTTACAACAAAATATATCTATAAATACAATATCATTTGACAATATTCAAAATATGTTACTTCAAAAATTGATATATTATTTAGCAAAAAGTACAATATGTCAGCGTGTTTCCCGTTTACTATATAGTATTGTATTAATTACTATATTTTTTTCTCAGTGTGAAAAGAATTCTAATTATGAATGTTTGATTAGGATATCATAGAAAAAAGACACATCGAAAGTTGCTGAAACAAAGTGAATAATGTAGAAAAATTATAATCTACAAAAATAGTGGAAATCTAAAAAATGTTTTAATCTGAAGCATTACATTCAATAAATTTACGTAGAAGTCCATCAAAATAACGGGGAGTCTGTTTTTGTTTCTGCTGTGAAAAAATACAAGAAATAATAAAAAACTATAATGTATAGAAGATCTTAAATATTACCTGAGATCTAATTATAGAGTATCATATTTTTATACTACTTGTACAGCAATCTTTGAAAACAAAAGAAATCGTTGAAAATACTAGAAATTTCTGCAAAATACTACACATTCTAAAGAAATACACAAATACAATATATCTAAACAATACTTAAAATCTTTGTACATTCTATTTTCGCTGAAATCTATTGAATTATTTAAAATCTATTGAAATTGAAATCCTAAAGCATCAAAAACTGGAAATTCTCACAGCAATCTAAAAAAATGGAAAGAATATGGGAAAATAATTGCAAATTCTTCATAGTGTTTGAATAACTAAAAAAATGTTGAAAGTACACAAAATTTATACCTTTAAACTTTGTGAACATAATTTTATCAAAAATTAATAAGACTTTGGATTCTAAAGAATTCGCTTCTCAATAGCTACAGAAAAATATTGAGAAAATCTTTTACATTCGAATCAAAACGAAATCTGACACATTTTGAAGAAATACAAAAATACAATAAATCTTTGAAATACCTACTTAAAATCTTTGTAGATCGTATTTTTCCTAAAATCTATAAAATTACTCGAAAGAAATTGAAATTGAAATCTTAGAGCATTGAAGTCTAGGAACCTTTACAGCAATTTAAAAAAATACTATAAATCTATAGAAATAATTAAAATTTGTTCAAAATGTGTTAAAACTAAAAAAATGTTAAGATTTCGAGAAGTTTATACCCTTAAACTTTATGAGTATAATTTTCTAAAAAAATTATGAAACTTTTGATTTTCAAGCATTTGCTTCACAAAATCTGTATAGGACTTCATGAAAAAACTAAAACAATCTGTAAAATGTATGAATACAAAAAACAATTCAAGAAAAATGCATAGAAAATGTGTAGAAAATATGGTGTTCTCAGAAAATTTAATTTTAATACTCAAAATCATTTTATTTTTAGTACAATAGCATGATATTTAGGAAATTCTTGTACAATTTTAAAATTTATGCATTGAAAAATAAAAATGTTTGTAATTCGAGAAAACACGAAGCAATATGCTACCGTTTGAAGAATTATTTAAAACATTACTGGAAATTCATGAATCACTAAAAATCCGTAATATTTTTTTCTGAAAAATCTAGAATATAAGGAAAAATTTTTATACTTTTGATCTCTAGAAAATGAAAATCTGCAAAACATTATGAAAATCTTAAATTATATAACAACATCTTCCACGTTGTACAAGTATTAAAGAAAAAAGAAAAAATTCTGAAAGTATGAGAAAAGATTATTTTCATCTCAAAGATGTCAAATTACAAAAATCAAGTATCTTATTCACAAAGATGAATAATGTGCGTTTTTGGACTTAAGAATTCGTATAACTAGAACAATTCAAAATTCAAATTTTTCAAAAATCATATTCACTTTTATAACCAGATTCTCAACGTTTAAAAATTACTTACTTTGAGATAAAGGTCCTTTTTTAACCTCCTAAAAATAACCCATGTCTGACTACACCCCTGATAACAATATAAAACACTTGAAAACGTTTAAACCGACAAATTCTCTTTGGGAGAAGAAATAAAAACAAACAACTTCGATCAAAATTCTTCTTACTCTCATCAGGATAATTTTTTATCGTTCTCCCATTTCTCTATAATTTCACACATTTTACATAAAAATAAAAATTTTAATACGTCAAAATGCATAGACATAATTAAAATAAACAAGAAATTTAAAACATACATATGAATTTTAATGCACTAAAATACATGAAAATGATAATTTTTTATCGTTCTCCAATTCCTTCACTATTTTACACATTTTCATAATATTCTGTGAGTCCCCTACATTTCTTGACCTAAGCTAATTTATTTTAACTTGACCTTATTCTACCTCGTTTCAAGCCAGACGATGTTCCAATCATCGCAAGTAGGCTTTGATCAATTTCGATAAATTCTGGCGGAAATTCCGCCTGAGAGATGAATCTTTGCTTATTTCGCTAATCAATGTAGTAAAAGGAAGGAAGTAGTGCCATTCACGTTCTCGAGGGTAAGAAACGCCGGGTCAAGCGTTAAGTCGAGATCGCATCAGCCCGATAAACGGCGTTCCGACGCAAGCATACCCAAGAAAGATTATATACATACATGTACCCATATGTAAGATATCATCGACCTCAAGTTTTATAGCCTCCGGTTTCAGTTGAACGATTACGAATTCTGAAATCCTCGTCATTTTTCAACTTTCAAGTAAAAAAAGCAGGGTTTGGAAAGTTACTTGAAAAAATGTAACTCGTTACGTTACCGTTACAAAGGTGAAAAAAGTTATTCGTTACGTTATCGTTACTTAAAAAGAAATAGTAACCGGTTACCGTTGCCACTCAAAAAAAGTAACGTTTCGTTACTTTCACGTTACTTTTTGAAAGAAATTGAATGTAAATAACAAAAATCGAAAAACTAAGGCTGAAAAATACAATTTCAAGGTACTTATGATTTTTTTCTGTAGAACTTGTTTATTTCAAATATCATATAAAATGTTGATGTGAACTTTTTCACCTTGAGTAAAAAATAAATGAGTTTGTTCAAATTTTGATATTTTTTCAAGTTTAGGAAATTTCTGAATCTGACGTTTGATTCAATGTTAGCCACAAGAAAACATTCGCAAATTTCATAGATTTTTGAAAGAATCTCCGTACCTACCCAGATTTTCAGAATTTTCATAAATTTCTACAATTTTTCTGTACATTGATATATGGATTTCCAGAATTTCAAGCTCAAGAATTATAAGTTTATTGAGTTATTGGTATTTGAGAGGATTTCTCAGCAAAACATTTCTTAGAAGATGTTTATTTCATTCGATTTTTTTTTAAACTTTTTTAATTTTTCTACGATTTGAAGAATTGTTCAGTATTTTTGAAACCATTCGTATTTTTCAGTATGATAGAATATTGCAAAATTTTCAAGTATTTTAACATAATTTTAGTATTTTTATGATAACAATTGTTCCATACAATTCCAGAATTTCTAACTCTAGAATTTGAATATAATGAAACATTACGTGTTTTACAGGGTTTTACACAAAACAGTGTCTCGATAGATTTTTACTTATTCATGTACTTTTTGTATTTCTTTAGTTTTTCTATGATTTCAAGGATCATTCGTTATTTTTATATATTGCTGTATGAATTTCTGGAATTCGAAAAATTTTCAATATTTTATATATTTGCACGTATTTTCCGAATGTATTTTCTTTCTGCATTTTTAAGTATTTGAAGAATGTTGTGGAATTTTTATTTTTTTGAAGACATCTCTTTAAATTTCCAGAATGAAATAAAATTGGAGTTTCTAAATTTCTGGAGTATATTTCGGTCGACTTTGCAGAAAACAGTTTCTTTTTATATTCAAAGGGCCCTCAATATTTTTCGTATTTTCACAGAGTTATTACAATATAAAAATTTTCTCATCTTCTTTTAGACTTCTATTAACATACATTTTTTATAATTTAAAGCTCAAGAAATTGTAGTTTCTCGTTTTCTTGAATTACATAAATTTTTTCAAAATCAAGTAACTTATAACTTAATAAAATCTAGTATTTTTCGTATTCGATTTTATTTTTTTTTTTTTTTGTATTCATTATTATTCTATAAAATTTTTTAGCAGGATCTCAAATCTTACAAATCCTGCTATAGATTTTGTGATCTATAGATTTTAAGTATTTTTAAATTTTTTTATTCGATTTTCTAAAATTTAACGCTTTGAGTCGTGAAAGTTTTGAAAAAAAAAAAAAGAATTAAAAAGCCTATTTTTACTCAAGATTTTTGCACAACTTACGATTATTCCACATAGTTTCATTAAAAATTAATAATATAGAATTTTATATCTCAAAATGAGAAAGTTAAAAATTACTAAGATCTCAGCTTCAGAACATTTTTTAAAAATTTCTAAATTGTGATAAAAACTTGGTAGGACAGAGAAAAGTAACGTTAAATAATGGGATTTTCGTTACTCGTTGCCGAAAAAAAGTGACTCGTTCTCGTTATCGTTACAGTAAAAAATGGAACGTGTTAGAGTTACGCGTTACTTCCAAATCCTGAAAAAAAGTATGAAACTTTAGTTTTTTTTCTTTTGATTTTCTTTCTGGAGGTTGATTTATCATTAATAATTGCCAAAAAAGACCAAAATCATTTATCATTATTTATTTTTAATCATCAGGAGATTTTTTTTTACAGCAAACCCTCCAAAATCAAACAGTAAAATCAACCTACTTGACCTAGAAACAATCACCTTAGCACATAAAAAAACTATATCCCAAGTCACTAAACACAACCAAAGAGCAACTTTGGCAATCCATATTAATAAGTGATAAAACTCGAACGAGTTCAAGGTATAGACCACATTTCTACCCCTTCAATCAATACTACGTGCCTTGGAATTGACATTTATTACTTTTTGTAGCACTATTTAAATACGAAATTTATGCACGTCCTGCTATTTGATTTTTCTTGTACAAGGGGGAGGAAGTAAGAGGGTTGATGCCTCATAAATCCGGCAAATATTGGGAAATGAAGCTCGTTTTCCGGCGCGACATCTCAGATTTTTTCGTTCGGCTTCGACATGGACGGGCTTAACCTCGACTTGAGACACGTCGACCCCAATTTACGTCGTATCGCGCGTCTGTGGTGGAAATAACGAGAAGGAGACGAATAACTCAGCCACTTCATTCTCACTTCCGCAAAATACGAGCTTCCTGTGAATGAAGAGCAGTCTCTGGTACCGGTGTAAATAAATTGACACCGAAATTCTAATGATTATTGGACCTCAAGAGAGGTCTTTGAATCACACTTATAAGAGTTGTTTTTGAAATTTTTTGTAAAGAAGGTACAATCAATATTTTGCTGAGTAAGAATTTCTTAAATAACCTTTTATATCAATGAACTTAAATTTTTCTGAAATAACTTTGACTTATTCAATCGATGATGAATTTTCAAGTGAAAGTTTGAAAATGGTGTAGAGAAAAATGTTATCCCAATTAAAAACAAGTAATTTTAGTCTTGAATTTTAAAGATTTCATTTTTATTTAACGAAGAGAAAAAATTCGGATAAAAACTATAGAATTCGAAATATGCGATATAAATAATTACATTATTTATAGCAGCTTTGCAAACTTGAATTATTTTTTCAACTTCATTGAGAATATAAATTTTTTACCCTGGTTCGGAGTGATATGACAACGAAATTTGAGGATGACATGAAAAATCTATATTACGTCAATTATTATGTGTCATGTTTTACGAAAATCTAAGAATATTTTTAGTAATTTTTTATACTTTTAAACCTGAATCATTTTGAATTCATGTGATGCAAATGAAACTTTAAACATATCCAAATTTGAAATTTTATAATAATTTTCAATATTCAACCACGACTTTGTGTAATTACACTACGAATAAAAAAAAAAAGGAGTGAAAATTATCAGTTATGTTGCAAAACTCGTGGTGTTTCTAAAGAAAATTTGAGTAGTCCGATTGAAAATCGAAATAATAGAACGAAAAATCTAAAAATTGATAACAAAAGTGAAAATTTACAATTATATCGAACTTTTCAGTGATCATACATCCAAAGTAATTGATTTCCGAATTATATAGATAAAAAAAAGTTACAAAAGATTTAAATAGATTCCAACTGTTTACTTAAGAACTAAACTTTGAAGAGTTATACTCTAAATTGCAAAAACAGAACACGAAATGCAAAAATATATACAAAATTTTAAATCTCCTATAATTTTATACCTATCAACACAATTTAGTCATTGATTTGTAAATTCGAGAAATAGAACACAAAATTGATAAATAATTACCAAAATAAAGAATCGCATTGAAATTTCTACCTTTCGACTTGTTTTTGTATATAGTAATTCGATTCTTTATCCAGATACAGACGCAAAGAATAAAAAAAAAAAAAAATTAATTCAAAACTTGCAGTGATTTTTTAATATTGAGTCAAAACTTTTAGCTAATAAATTGCGTATACGACATTATTTAGGTGTAAAAATGCAAAAATATATAAGAAAATTCAAAATTTGTAGAATCTGTTACTTGTAGTGCTAAACTTCTAGCAATAGTTCATTCTAATTTTCAAACAGTAACCAAAAAATCCTGAATTGAGAAATTTAACCCATATCGAACTTTTCATTAGAAATCTTGGTAATTAAATTCTAGATGTGAAAAATGAGACGAATAATAACAAAATAATCACCTTTATTCAAAATTTATATACATTTTGAACTTAAAGATCAAAACTTTTATAATTCTTTAAATCTTAATTTCTAGAATATAACAAATTTATACATGCAATAGGTAACTAGGTAAATTATTTTCTAGAATTTTGTATTTGTGGCACTAAACTTTGAGCAATAGTTAATTCTGAGTTTTGAACAAAAAACAAAAAATCTCATATCAAAAAGCAATATTAAAAAATTGAAGGGTTTTCAACCTTTATTTGAAAAATTAGACAGACAATAACAAAATTATCACCTTAATCCAAAATTTATACACATTTTGAACTTTAAGATCAAAATTTTTATTATTCTTCAAACTTAAATATCTAAAATGTAACAAATTTATCTATGCAATAGGTAATTAGGTAAATTATAATTAATGTCTTGGTAACAACATACATGAGAAATTCGAATTGTATTAAAATGAAGAAACTACAACTTATCACATACTGGTTCCTTCCAAAATTAAAAAAATATAATAAATCAATTATTTTTACAACCGATTAATATTTCTCTCACCATTTGTGATACCTCTGGAGATTTCCAGATATTTAAGAAAATTCAAAGAATATTATGAATCATTCGAAGAATTATGACTATGAAGTTTTTTAAAAAACGCTATTCTACATTTTATTTCCAAACAAAACTAAGAAAATCCTTCTAAAGTTGGCAATGAATACATCCAACCTACTTCCATTGTGATAATACAATTCCGACCCTTTGTTTTTTATCACTGAACAAAAATTAGCCGAGCATACACATCCGATTCCCTGAAGGATCTGGAGCTTCCTGCCGCCTTTTATTAAAGATTCCCGAGGCAAGACAGGTGCAATTAATCTCTCGGCCGGGATCAATCGACCGAAAGAAGTTGGACTTCTCGAAGACCACCCGAGATTAATCGGTTCTTCTGTCCGAAGAGACGTGGATTCCCAATGGGTTCGTGCCCCGTCCAACCAGCTCGTTACTTTTTTTTATCAGTTGCCAAACGCGATCGTTACACTTGTCGTTAAATTATCCACGGCAAAATTAGAATTTGATACCTTAAAAACTAACCTTTTTTCTATCATTAGATCAGAAAACCTGAAGAATTCAATTTTCGAAGCAAGTTGTACTGAAAATATGAAAAAATAAGTCATTTTCTTTTCCTTGTTCATTTTTCAAGTGAACTAATATTGATGTTCTAATAAAAAAGCTTTTATTGCCATCCGCGGTTTTTATACATGTCCAGATGAATCTTTATCATTTTCAGAGTTACGAACTTCCATGAAACTCCATTATTGTCCCTGAAGATAAAATGCAATTATCTCGCTAATGAATAAGACGAGATTAAAAGTTTCTTCTACTTAGTTTGGTAATTGCATAGGACATGAAAGGAAATATAACTTAAGTGCATTATAAATCGATACCAAAAGCTGTAAAATGTACTTATTTTTATTTGGAACATCGACATTGACAAAAATGAGGGACTACTGAATTAGAATTTTTTACCTTGAAAGTGAAGTTCGATTCAGGAAATTAGGAAGAATTTGTAAAATTTTAGACGAAAATTACAGATTTTTGAGCTTTTTCAATGATATTCCTTAAAAATAAGCTTAATGTTCTCCTACTTAGTTTAGTGATTTTATAGGACATTAAAGGAAATTTAACTTGAGTGCATAATAAATCGATACCTGTAAAATGCACTTGTTTTTATTTGGAACATCAACATTAAAAAAAATGAGGGACTACTGAATTAGAATTTTTTCACCTTGAAGGTAAAGTTTGACAAAATAGAGTATTTAAAATCACAAATAAATTAGAATAATTGTACAAATGTTCACGAATTCCGAAGTTTTGAGTATTTTGAATGACTTTTGAAACTCAAGGAATTTTGAAAAATCATTAAACATATTGAAATTGTTAAAGAGTATGAATAGTTCAGGAAATTAGGAAGGGTTTGTAAAATTTCAGAAGACACTTACAGACTTTCAAGCTTTTTCAATGATATTCCTTCAAAATAAGCATAATATTCTTCTATTTAGTTTGGTGATTGCATAAAGGAAAGGAAGGAAATGAAATTTAACTTGTGTGCATAATAAATCGATATCAAAAGCTGTAAAAAATATGTAAAATATGTTGTATAAAATATGCTTGATTTCATTCAGAACATCAACATTGAAAAAAATGAGGGACTACTGAATTAGAATTTTTTCACCTTGAAGGTAAAGTTTGAAAAAATAGAGTATTTAAAATCAAAAATAAATTGAATCATTGTACAAATTTTCACAATATCTGAAGTTTTGGATATTTTGAATTACTTTTGAAACTCTAGAAATTTTGAAAAATCATTGAATATACTGCAAATGTTAGATAATATAAACTTTTCGGGAAATCAGGAGGAATTCGTAAAATTTAAGAAGATAATTACAGATTTTTAAGCTTTTTCAACTATATTCCTTCAAAATAAGCATAATGTTTGTTTTTTGTTTTGTCAAAAATCCGGGAAAATTGGAGGATATTGTAAAATTACAAAAAATCTTTATTACAAGAGAAATATTTGTGGAATTCAGAAAGTTTTCAAAAGTTTGTATTATGCTTGAAATATCGAAAGTTTTGAAAAATTGAAAAATTTATTTCTAAGATTGTCCAAAATATTACCTAATTCGCAAAATTTTTGAAGTTTAGAAAATTGATTATAAATTTTGGAAATCGTATACATTTCATTATTTATTGAGAATGTGAATGATGTTCATTTAATTTTTTTTTTTTTTGTTTGTTTCATAAAACTTGACAAATATTGAAAAATCATGAAAAATCATCATAAGTGGGATAAATTTCTAATATATAAATCCGACATTGTTTCAATAGAAGATATTGAAACAAAAAAAAAAAATACTACTGATTATCATAAATTTTCAAAAATTTAAAGTATTAAGTTTCATTCTAGGTATTTTTGTAGATGTCACAAGATTTTCAAAATTCAAAAAAGTACAAAAACCGTATTATATACCCAAAATTTTTTTTACTCAAAAATTATTCCTCGTAGAAAGATAATATTTTATTTAGAAAATTCAATCGAAATCTGGAATTCCAGAAAGTTCGAAAGATCGTGAAAAATTCCTTTGATTTCGTAAATTGATTCCTTTTCACGAGAGTATTTTTTAGTATTTCTACTTTTCAAATTTTCTTTGTGAACGGTACAAACTACATTTTTATTCACACCCTCAGGAACACAGGCAAATATAAGTTCAAAGAATAGTACATCTACTACAACTCGGGTAAAATGAATTATTTTATCAAATTAAGAAGAATTAATTATAATTGAATAAATGAAACGTAGGATAAATGGAAGGATAATGGACGAAAAACTGAAACAGCAATAAAATAATGAAAGTTTACAATGAAAATATTTCAATATTATTTCGATTAAAAAGAAAAAATTCAAAAATGCTTTATCAAAATGAACCTCACATGCCAATTCCTCTACTTTTCGATCATAAATTCAACAGTTACTTAATTTCAGTCATCTAAAATGCTCTGAAAATCGACATTCCAGTTACCGCAAGAGAAACTTAGAGCTTATTTGGAGATTGAAGTAGCGGTCTTTAATTAGGCAGGCATGAGCGATATCAGGGCCAGGTACACGGGATTTATGTGTAATTTCCGGGACTGCGTATGTATCTTAGGCGGTCGCGGTGTGTTTTTCATGTGGGTCAAAGAACCAGTATGAAAGCTGCATAGAAACTATCGTGAACCGCAGACGGCTCGTCGACGCTCGTGACGTCACGTCATGCTATTACCAAGAACGCTAAAGCTAGAGATAGAAAATGAAAAAAAAAAAGAATACTATTTCTCTTTATAGTATAATCGATAGTACTAACGACTATGTACTTCTGAAAAGAAGAAATTTTGCATCAATGAATGGTTGAAAAAAGTTATAAAGATAATAAATTTCTTCAGACAGAACTAACTACTGAGGTTTTAATTGAATTCATGAATCGACGAAGAATAAGAATTCACTTTTTATACAATATATAAAATTTTTATCTGTCAATTATACTTTTGAGTCTATTAAAGTTCAACAAGAATCAAAGTAAATTGAACAACTTTTTTTAAAATTCTCAAAGATTAACAAACAACAGAAATGATCTGACTTTGTACTTTTTTGTAACTTCTCTTTTCTCACCATTGGTGGAAATTCGAGGGTAGGTCTGACATGAAAAACAAATTTCGGGCATTCGGATGGAAATTCGGGAGCTCCGGCATAATATACTGACTGCGGCTCTCGTTTCGCGCCGGCTTATCGAAACTGCTTTGTATTTTTCTGAACAAGTGGAAGAAGAACTCGTATACACGCGCTGCTCTCGTAAAAGCTCCCTAGCTAGAGGAGCGTCTTCTTTTATCTCTTAAAGAAAAGCCGTTCACAACGACGCCGCGTTTATAGGCTCGAACGTGTGTTATTTATCCTTTGTTACATGTTGTATGGATTCAATACCGAAGCCTATGAAATTCACCAATAAATTCTGATCCATACGTGAAAATCACATGAATTGAGTTTGTAAAATAATAATAAAATCTATAACTTCTGCTAATCTGACAAGGTTTTTATCACCACTCAGAAAATGCTAAACAAAATTGAACCTTATGATGTGAGCGAGCGTAAAACGCTTTGGTTTTATTAATGGGCTACCAGGATCTGGCGTTGTAGCGAGGAGAATTATTGGATTAATTGCTTGACAGATTTCAAAGGTGCTTTGAATGACGTTGCGCGTTTTTTCTCTGTTGCAGAGTTCGCGTCGAGTATTATGTGAACGAGAACACATTCAAGGAAAGACTTCAACTCTACTTCATCAAGAACCAACGCTCAAGTATGTTAATTACTTGGCAACATCTTTAGTACGAGTAAACTAGCAGAGAAAAGTAGCTTCTAATTCTCGTCCTACAAAGAGTTTATTGGACTTCGGGTTGAAAAGAATGGGCTATAACAAATATTTATCTAATATTTGATGGAATATTTGGACAAGTATTTGTTGAGTTTTGGAAGCGACTTATTGATACACAATTTCGTGTAATCATTTTTAGTATGTACAAAAATTATCTTCGAATAAAATGATCGTAGAAGTTTCTATTTTTTTCAAAGATAAATAAGTTTGCTTCTAAGTAACGTTTTAAATGATTCAGTGTACTTCCATTCATTATGAGAATTGCGAAAATATCTCGAAAAATCATACATTTTTTTCGACATTACGAATTTAATAGCGTCCTATAGTAGCAAAAAAACTTTCTCCAGTTTTTTGCTCATTCCTAGTGAATCTTATATCAAAGCCTTAGAAAACTTGTATCCATAGTTATTAACAACAATGTTCAGAACAGAATAAAAAGAATGAATAATATCTGAGTACTGAGGAAAAATTAACTACTTTCATTTTGAACATGCTTATAGTGAAAAATACTATATCAATGTAACGTTTATTATATTTTTACACGTTTTGCAATATTACAGCTGATTGAGGTCAATTTTCCATTTTTTATTACATTATTGAAAAGTATGAATAATTTTATTCTACAAATTCAAATATACATGATAAGTTTGAAAAGATAACGTAGAAGAAGTTCAAGATACAAATTCTAATATATCAATCGTAAGATCTGCTATGCTGCTACACTAAATGAAATATTCTTATACAGTGAAATATCAATTAATTACTGCATATTTGTTGTTATAAATGTGTCTAGTTCTTACGAGATGATTTTGTATACACTCAGAGAAAAAATTATGCAATGAAATTGTATTAAATACATAATAAAAATAACCATTATAAACTGTAGAAAATTCTAAATTATATAGTACACAACAAAATATTGTCAAATAAGAAATATTGTTTGTATGAAATGATATTCACTATTTAATGTAAATATTAGAAATAACTCTGGAAAATTTCTTAAATTCACACGATACTTTTGAAATGACAATAATCCTAATTACAGTATATATAAGAGCATAAACAACTGTACAGCTTTTGAAACTTGGAAAATACATGGCTTATCTTCAACCGTGGATTCGTAGGTATTAGAGTAAGATATTGGAATAAGTACAAGAAGAGTATAGGTTTTGGAGTATTTACAACGTATATATCTACAAGAACAATATCATCTCGCAATGCTAACAATGTTATATAGCAAGAAAAAGAATGAATAATCAGAAAGAAAAATAATATTTTTAACTTTTTTTACAGTTAAAATCTTTCTCGTCATGAATACAAGATTAATTCTTGAGTGAAAAAATAGATTTCGGATCTAAGAGTTATATATTTATGAGAAAGTGAACAAACTCATCCATACTTTGAAGAATTATGATGACCATGAACAACAAAAGTATGAAAATTTATTAAATCAGACAATCTCTTGAATTTTCGGAATTTTCAAATTCATTCAACATTTTTTAATAAATAAAATAATAAACATTATTTTAGAAGAATTATCATGCATATCTTCATTTGGAAAAAATTGTTTAATACGAAATATCATAAATAAAGTTTCTTTTTTTTATTAATAAAACTTAGGAATTCGTTAGTTATTACATTTATGAGTATATAAATTTTTATTTCAGTATAATATTTTTAAAGATTTCAAAAATGAAATTCGTAAAATTTATGAAAATTTTGCTTATTGATATTTACTGTTAAAATTATAAAACTCATTTTGTTTACTAGAAAAGTTAAATTTTTGATTTATGTAGGAAAATTTGCTTTCTAGCAAGTGTATCTTTTCTTAAAATATTATCTACGAAAAACTAGGAAACAATATATTAATGTCGATTCATACAATACAACTATCCATACCCTGAAAAATTGCAATAAGTAAAAATTAAATGACAAAATTTGCAGTAATATTGTTAAAAGTGGAATAAAGGAATTTAACTTTTTACCATATATACGTTGAAAATTACTAAAAGTTTTTTCCAGTGCAATGTCAATATTCAAAATAATAATATAACATATTTAAAAGTACATGAACAAAATTGTAAAAAAAATTATACATTTTTGAAACACATAAAAAACTTTATGGTGTTTTCCTAAATCTGGATTAAAATAAATTACAATATCGTATTGCATAATGTACATTTAAAGTATAGTATAAAATACAATACATTTTGGAATTTTCACTAGATGTATTAATTTCTAGAATAACTTTTGGCAATTTTAACAATATATTACAGAAAAAATACCAATCAAGAGCAGGAAAAATTTCATTACTTCAGACTGATTCTGCAGATATTTCATTGTAATAATTTTTAGATTATTGAACCAATTGAGTTCTATTTTTGATCACTGTTTCGATTTCCTACAGAATTTATTGTTACTTCATTATTCGAACCCCAACAAAAAAACATTGTAAAATCAATAGCAAATTCAATCTGTGGCTAACAATTTTACGAGCTTCCAAGTGTACAAGAAGTGTCACGAACCATTAAATCTATCGACCGACATGCTACAAACACCGCTAAAAAAAGTTTTTACGCTTTCTCTTTACCGAAAACCTGAAAGAAAATTTCATAACAGGCCATGTTCTTTTTTCATTAATCTCAGTGAAATGTCATTACTCGCGAAGACAGTCACATAAAATGTCAGGCATAAATTAAAAGCATAATATAACGGAGAAGAGTTGAAAACTCGAGGGAGCAATGAATCGCAATTATGATGTCCTGGGAGACAAGGATTACGTTAAAAAAATACGAAACCAAAAATATACTCTGCTATTTGGTCGATTTGTATTTATATTTAGATTTTTTATGTTGATAGCTTTTTCTTTTTTCATAAAAATAGAACTAAAGTATCCCTCTAATTTTCGAATTACGTGTCATCAATCAAGTCATTTAAGTGTAATATTTCATGGACAGTAAAATATTGTTTTTCTTTTCACACTTCGAAATTCACTATAATAATAAAATAGAATAAAATTTTTAAACTTTGCTTTCCAAATTCTTCTGTTTTCATGCACAAATGTTGCGTTGAATCTTTGTATTCTCTGTCACAAACGACCGCAAAAATGAAGGCGCCGAAGCGCCTTCCTTAGTCGATTACAGAAATGCACACGTTCACGGTTGGCACGGCCTTTGTGGCTGTGCGTGGATGACGCAAAAGCCGCGACCGGGTAAATATTTGCCTTCCCACGAACGCCTAATTTCACAGCGGGGAAAGCAATGCAAGTGGTATTATACGGTCGGATGTTGATGTCCACGATTTCCCTTGTGCTTTCAGGTTTGAGGATCCGACTGGCCAATCTTTTCTTCAAACTTCTGACATGCTTTCTGTACATATTCAGGGTCATCATCGACACGGATCCCACTTATGCGACGTGGTGAGATTTTGAAATAGTTTAAATATTAGTTGTCTGAAGAAGAAGAATCTTAAAAAGGAAATAAAATAATTGAAAACTGTTAAAGTTTCTGGAGTTAAGTTCAAGGTAAAAGTTTCTCATGAACCAAAGGCTGAAATTCTTGTACATCACTCTCTTAAGTTGAAATGTGGAAGGTTGATGATTTTTAGTTGGGCTTTTTTTATTGAGTAATTTCTTCAACGAATGATAAATGATCTTTTTTGTGTTATGAGTGATACTTTACCAATTAAAATTGATTTTTCCATTACTTATTAGGATAAGTGAAAACTGCCGGTTAAAAATTATTAATTAGAAAAGAGAAAAGTGAGTAACTGTAAATTAGTTTTTTTATTCACTAATTTCATCTGAAAGAGAAAAGCTATGAAAATCGTTATTCGAATTGATCCCCTACACAAAAAAGACGTTAAGGAACAAAAGATAAATTTGTTTTAAATTTATTCTACTCTGTGAAAAAAAAGCGAAAGATCGTGAGATAGATTTTTGTTATTCCGAAAATCAAAACATAGTTAGAAACTATTAGATGCTTATTACAATTTCCATACATAATATTTGGAATCAATGATAGATGCTTATTACAATTTCCATACATAATATTTGGAATCAATGATTATTACTTTTTTTTTGATAAAAATTTTGATTAAAAATCATGGTTGCAAATTGGAAACTTAATCAAAAAATGAGTGAGTAGCTAAAAAATTCAAAATTTACAATAGAACCATTCAAAAACCAAACAGTTTTATTAAAATTATTTGAATCAAAAAATGAAGTCTTGCCTTTTTTCTATCTATTGACTGATTAAAAATCAGTAATGAAAGATTTTCTATCTTTCTATACGTCATGACATTTTTTTAAATAGAATAAATCGCAAAATAAAAATTTCAAATAGTTTAAAACAAAAAAATTGAACTTACTCATGGTTATAGATTCAATTGATAAAAATAAGAACTTCAAGATCTAGAAAATTCGTGGCTGATTTTTCGGTTTTGAAATTGTCAAAATTTGTTATTTTTTGCATCATGAAACTAAATGGACTGCATTTTTCCAAACGTTTGTTGATAAATGCAATAACGCTTCTTTTTATTATTATGCAGTGTTTATAGAACATAATGTAATGATGAGAATTTTCTCTTTGAATTCGCTGCAAAGTAATATGATTGTGTAAAATTAAAGAATTTTATTACATATAAAAAAAGATTATCGTACAGATTCAACTGAACAATGTATAAAAAAAATTTTTTTGTTTTGAAAGATTTAGAAATCAAATACATTTTTGAAGGAATTCTCGAAATTGTAAATGTTTGTTACTGTTAGAATAAATGGTATATTCGTATCAATATGTAAAACTTTGCTTTTCTAGGCAGCTTCAGAAAAGAAATCTTTTTCTTCATATAAAAGAATATGTGAATCATTCTAAAAGAGCAAATTTTAGTTTGACAGATTGAAAAATGAAACAAACAAAATTATTCAATGAAAAATATGTGACTTAAACATTGTAATTAAGAAAATTATTTTATCTTTATAGTTACTAAAAATGATATTTCAAGAAAGTCAATCAAAAGAACAAAATAAAAGTTTTGATACATCATAATAACGACTTCAAAAGATCGACTCAGAAAATCGAAATTTTCAATTTTTCGGAATTCAAAATTATTATATTTTTCATTTTAATCGATATTTTGTATTTTTTTTTGTTTATTCTTTTATTTCTCGCCTTTTCATTTAATTCTTATTCTATTGCTAACTTGAAAAAATAATCAGCCTTAAAATTTATTAAAGATGAAATTTAAAATATCTGATTTTGAAATAATTATCTCATTGTTTTGGAAAACCGAAAAATTTTACTACTTGATGTTATTTAATTTTTTGTTACTTTTTGACATGTTGTTTCCATCGAAATAAAAATAAATGTAGTATCTTTATACATTTGTATGCATATTTTTCATGCTGTATAGAAATGTTCAATGCATGAAAAAAACTTCAGGTTTTTAATGGAAATTTTCCAGTATTTTACCAATTTTTCCCATAGAACTGCGAAAATTTCTGTGCATTGATGGAAAAATTTCTATTCATGAATGGAAGTTGTATAGGGAAGTAAACCAAAGAAAAATTTCTATACCATGCCAATGGTAAATAACTTCACAAACATGTATGTGAAGTTTTTTTTATAGTGTAATTAAGAAATCAATTACTTTACATTGAGATGAGTAAAAAGTTCAATATAATTATGGATATTTACTTATATTATATGATTTTAAGATTTTCCCTTCGATTTCTTAAAATTTTGATCTAATTACATATTATCTTCAAAACTAACAAGTGTTTCGAAACTTGCCACGAATTTTCTATTTTTTTTCCAAAATTCGTAATGAAATAACTGAAAGTCACGTTACAAAGTTTAAAATTATTTGAAATAGTTTTACAATGTTGAGAGTTCTAATTACTCCATGTTCATTCAAAATGATACTCGTAATACTACAAGCTAAGATTTGAAAATACAAAAATACTTGAATAATTCCTCATTTTCGTGATTTTTGACACACAATAATTGACCCTAACTTTAAAACTTTATATGTTATACTCAGAAGTTATTATCATATTTCTTGAAATTCGGGTAAAAAATTTTACAATTTTATACGGTTGAAATTATAATTTATGGTTGCAAAGCTACTATGAATTAAGGAATTAAAAATATCGAAAATTTTAGATTCCATCGTTTTTTCTTTGAATCTGTTCTTTTTGTTGACTTTTAAATTGAATCTTTAGGACTGGAGATCAAAATTACTTGTTTTGTTCTATGTACCATATCGAAAATTTTAATATCATAGTATTTTTTAAATAAGAAACTTAATAATTTCTTACGCCGATCAAGAGTACATTGAATCATAATATACATAATAATACAAAAGGTGTATAATAATTTAGTATATAATGATAATATATTTTGTGTTATGCAGTGCCGATGAAATGAAGAATTTTTTTTTTCATTTTTCTAAGTTTCGGTTGCGCACCTGGCAACAAAACCGAATTCCTGATCTCGCAAAACCTCACGGAGGAAGAGTTCCAAGAGCGACCGACCATCAACTGGGATGCGATTTTGTGGGTGAGCAGATCGCTGGAATTGTGGGTCATCCAGGTGATTCTCGCGATGGTATCACTCGCGCAAGCCTTGCTCCTCGCCTATCTCGGATACAAGGTAACGCAAGAAAATTCCATACACTTGTCTCCCCCGAGATATTTTTCCACATTTTTTTATCCCTCGTCATATCCCATCCTGAAAATATTACACTCTTGGACAAAATGAAATTTTTTTATTCAAGAGAAATCATCTCAAGACTCGTAAAATTCGCGGGTTTAGGTCGCTATTAAGTCGAACGTGAATGAAACTTTTTTTAAAGTAACGTTTGTAAAGCTTTTTCACAAAATACTTCTTTCTACCAAGATGTAAGATAAGAGGATAAAAAAACGAGCGGAAAAAGTGTAACAGTTATTTATTCAATAATAAAATGTTAAATAAACAAAATCAATTGAATAATATTAATTGATTTATGAGTTCTAGAGTCTGGAAGATGGATTTTAAGAAAAAAAAAGATTTAAAATAAAACTGATGTTTGTCAGTTTTGTATGATATTTATTATTGATAAACAAAGTAATTTGCAATATAATGTTTGCAATTTTAAATATCTTGTTTCTAGTCTCAACCTAGAAACACTTTGAATATAGAGTTTTTATCAGAGAAAGCTTTTGTGAGATTACCTGTAACAAAACTCATACAACCAGGAGTATAGTCCAACGTTTGGTCAGACCTGCATTTATCCTCATTTTTCAATTCCTATATGTTAAAAACAACTTAGATATATAATCATGTTGACTTTGGCTGTTTTTTTCGCAAGTTTTGAAGAAACTTTTTTTATGTATGTTGAATAAACGAGACGAAGATGAGCTAAACAATCACGTTTTTTGAAAAAAGCTAATATCTTTTTTAAAAGAAAGTCATTGGTATTTTAGAAAAATAACCTGTGTTTCATAAGTGAGTCTGAAAATGCGTTTTGTCTAGTGGTTGAAGTCAGCGTCGAGTCAGACATAGCAAATAATACTTACGTTAACAAAAAAACTAGTTTGATTTTTGTAAAAACTGCATTACAATTTCACAAAGTTCTTTCTCTAATTTATGTATGTTTAAGCACTTAGTGGATGAGGTCAGCATCATGTCAGACAGATTCAAAATAAAAATTTTTCTTTCTGGAGAAAATGAAAATGAGGAAAAACTGTAGATGGGATGAATTTTTATTTCAAACGTATGAAAGCTTTAAACATTTTTTGAAACGTTTCTCTCATTATTCTTGTTCTTTTTCATCATTAGTTTTTATAATCACACGTAGTTCAGTATTTATTCAAATGCTTGAATTTCAAAATGAGCTCTACATGGAAAGATTCTCAAATTTATGTCTGAAATTTCAAAGGAATATAAAATATTTGAACATTTCGTTATATTGTTTATATTTTACATGATATTTCATTTATAAATTATAATCATAGATTTTTCTACCTTTATTACTCTATATCATCGTAGTAACAATTGATATAGATTTATTTTAACAATGTTATATTATTAAATAAACAAAACTTCATACCCCTATTCCTGATAAATCTTTCTAATAGCATAGAATTTTCAAGGAGGATTCAATTAGGCATAATTTAATTGCGATAAGACGAGCAAATGTCCCGGTGGCAAGAAGTCCCTATCAAATTCACGAGTTAATGTGATTCGTTGAACGGAAATAACGTAGTTTCGGGGTATCACCAGGAGCTAACGAAAATCAGTAATTAAGATAAAACATGGCTATGGTCGGAAATTAATTAGTCGACAATGCAATGAATGGAGTTCCCAAAGAAAATTCAATTTTCTATCACGTTTGCGAATCGGGTTTCAATTGCATGAAAATAGAAACTGCGCTTTTGATGTCAACTGGTAGTGGCGTTCGGATATTTATTGATTAACAAACCGTTTCGATTGAAATTCAAACGTGTGTTTGAGAAGGGTTGGATAATTGTTTTCGCAGTTGTATTCGTTGACTCCAATGATCGAATTTTAGAGAGGAAATTTATTCTTCTTAGTTGTTAAAATCTACGTTGAATATCCTATAAATTTTCCTTTTAAAAAAATAAATATCTTGAAATGTACATTATATCTTTTCAAAATGGAAAACGATGACGAATAAAATGTTTTAATGTTCGTCACATTTACTGTATAATTGTACAGGAATCTGATTTTTTTCTGTGAAAAAGAATGTAAGTTATACCTTTGGCTATTTATGATTGTAAGTTGATTTCATAATGGGAAGTCTTGACCTGATTCGTATTTTTAACTGAATTTGAGTAACATTGTGCTGTTATCGAATAATAATGGAGAGTATACCTTCAATATCAAATAACCACTGACATTTCGCTATTTATCAACAAACAATCGACATTGTGAAATTCGGAACGTGCGTTTGAAGGAAAGTTAATCAATCCTTGTAACAGCTATGATTACTGCTCGAACAATAGTAATTTGGCTCAATAGCAGTTAGCATTCAAGTAATTTTTGGTTAGTTCACATAATGAAGATTTATTATTTCGAAATTTCGCTTAGAATAGAAATCTGAACCCTAAAATTGTTACTAAAAATTTCATCAACGATTTGAAAATATGATCATTAAATTACTTATAAATTCAGAATTTTTCTGAACAAAATACATTATGTTTTTATGCAAATAATGACAAAGATGCAGAAAAATTTTTAAATCGTTTATGTAGTCGTTTCTTTACAAAAATATATAAGGATTCAAAAAGAACTTCATTAATATATTACTTAAGAAATAATTTTCGTAAATTCCTTCCTCAGTTAAGAAACTATTTTCATTAAATTAAAAACTAATTCTTTTTACCAACTTTTTGAATTCATCACCTCCTGGAACCCTAAGGAGTTTTTTCTTCGCGGAAAAACAAGTCATCAAGTAGTGATAAAAACTTCAAATTAGCTAAAAGTAAAAAGGTGGAGTATGAAAATGGCCGGCAATTTTCCAGCACTCGTAATCTTTGTTCATCTAAGTCTGATATAGTGTGAGAAATGGGTAGAAAAAAGGCCACTCATTTATCCTCAGGGTAATAAGCTTGGCGGTGTCATAAACATTAAAATAACGAAAAAGCACTATACGAAATGAATATTGAAGAAAGGAAGAAAAATATTAACAAACGATAATCGGGGCGAAACATTAATAAATTGTGACTTAGTTAATAATAAATATGTTCTGTTGTTCAGTCACTAAAAAATCAATCAATACATAAATTGAATAAAATAAACCATGTTAATAAAAAAGTATTAATTTTTCAAATTGTTTCATGAACATAAGGAAACATTTTAATACTGGCTTCAAATAATTTTTTTTTTGAACAAAAGTCTAATGATAAATTTTTTGCTTGAAAAACGCAGAATATAAATATACAAAATATTGGTTAAACTCAGTAACTTGTGAAGAAAAATTTCAAAAATTTGAATGTTTGAGCATCGTATTCTAGAAATTGACCTTTGAATCTAAAAAATACTGGAAAATCTTTCGAATCATGAAAACTCCAAAGAATCACTAGCATTTGTGAAATTCTTTGAAAGAAAATTTTTTTGAAAAATCTGGATATATACTAAATAATCTATACAAATTTAATTTCTCGAACATCAGGTTCCAAAAAACGTATATACCAATCGTAATAATACTAGAATTCTATAAAATTCTTCTAAAAAGTGTCAGAATTTTTGAAATACTCGAAAAATACTGATTTTCAATTAAATAATCAAACCTAAAAAACTTTAAAGATGCAATTTTTCAGACGTCTATGAAATGGTAGAGCAATATATAAAATAAGAAACCCTTCAAAGTTTCATTGATACTAAAAAAGTGCGGGTTATACTAAAAATCTTTACATACTCAAAAACTACGGATTATCATTGTACTTACACTTTGAATCCTAGAGCATAAAATTTTAGTAATTAAAACAAAAATATATAAAATTACTTTTAATTCAATTCATACAAATCATAAAATTAAATTTTTCACATTGTATGAATAAAAAAAATGAAAAAAGTACTGACAATCATCTTAAAAAAGATAGTTCTCTGAAAAAACTATTTATACAATCAGAATCGAAGTTTTCAGCGCTGTAGCATCAGATTTTAAAAATTTTTAGAGCAATTCATGGAGATGCTTAAATTCTATAAAAATACAAGAAATTACTAATAATTAGAGTTTCACGGCTGACAAAACGTAGGATTATACTACTAAACATCATGGAAAATAAACGATTCTTAGTTTCCGTAAAAAGACAATCAAAATATATTGCTTAATGGAAAAAAATGTTTTATGACTGATCAAATGTAGGATCGTACTACTGAAAATAATGAAAATTAACTCTTTTTAGTATTCAGTACAAGACAACCAAAATATGTGGCTTACCTAGAAAAAAAAGGTTTTATGGCTCAGCAAACGTAGGATTATACTACTAAAAACTAGAGGTGTGCGAGAATTCCGTCCTGAAACATCGAGAAATTTCCTGTCTCGTCCTGACTGAACAAATTTATCTTGCCACACGCCTCTACTAAAAATTTTTATGAATTATATACAATCTGAAATTTCTATAAATATATTCAATTCTTCAAGACTTGTGTAATTATAATTCTTTGAAAAATCTACAAAAATATTGAAGATTTTTGAAGTGTTCATTCCTAGGGCATCGAATTCTACAAATCAAGATTAAAATCTATAATTACATCAGACAATTCTTAAAGTTGTATTATTCCTAAAGAACATTGAACAATACTAAAATTATTAGAAGAAAAAAACAATCTAATTCTCAGTTCCTTAGAAATCACGACAACTGTATTCCATTATAAAACATTATTCGCGAACATCAAAAATGTGCAGTTCTGACTTTGATAATTGAATATCCTCAAAATCCCGAAATTCGAAAAAACGAAAGTGACGCGCTCGTAGGCACATCCTCAAAAATAAAAAAATGAAAATTGGGAAGAAACATATTTTTTCGTGTAATCCCTCCCGGTTGAAAATTCACAATTTAAGTTTTTCGTTTGTTTGAATAGATTGAATATTCAAGTAGTGGATAAGGAATCCTTTACAATTCAGTGCGTAAGCATTCCATAATTTCTAAGAGAGGTTCTAATTTTCCATCGAAAATAAGTATGTAGAAATATTTTTTTATTCTTCTTCAAGTATGAAAATATTGAGTTAAAATATAGATAGGGAGAAATAAAAGGAAGAAAAATTAGGAAAAAAAAAGTCGCAAAGAATTAAATTTTAGGTAACTTTTTTTCAAATTTATGCAAACCTGGATATATTATTTTATAATTTCTGTAAAAATTAATGAAGATATTAACTTTACGATTTTTACGCGAAAGTAACAACGTGCCGATGAAATCGTGTGCACTCATTCAGAAAACTCGACTAAGTCTCTCGCCTAGTACAGCCCTTTCGTGATACCGCCGAACGATGTGGTAGCACCAAAATGACGCCACCACGCAAGTTCCAGACTCGCGTAAATCCGGCAGATGACATTTCTCGTTTAATCGAAATTAAATTTGACCGGAAGTGAAATTTCCTCACTAATTGGCAGGTCGAATCTATTTTTCTTGCAAGTGAATATTTTCAACCTACAGTCAAAATGGTTGATTGAGCTTACAGTTAACTTCAATCTAGAAATAAAACCTGAGTAAATAACAGAATAAAATTGTAAGTAACTAAATCAATAATAATGAAATTTTTTAGTTGAAAGTTAAAACTGAAAATGCTTTCATCATAAATTGTATTCATATTCGTAGGATGACGGGAAATTATCATTCCTGAGTCTTTTCTGCTTGAAAAAACACGTCCTGTATTTTTATGAGTTGACGAATTCATCGCGATGAAGGTAATCAAGCTTTTTAGACAGTTTTCGCTATTGCAAACACATTAAAATAATTGTGTATCCGAGTGAAGTGCACGGAACGTCCAGAGAGCATTCGTAAATGAATTGCATTTTTCATGGATAAACTCGCTTGACGTTCGTTTGGAGAGGGAATTTCGTGTTATTGCTGGGGAAAGAAAACAAACTGCTTGCGAAATGAGGTATACGAGGAAAATGTTTTTCAGCGTAGCGTTCATTGTGATGGAGAAGAAAGGTTGGAAAAACGTGATGTTGAATGAGAACAGAATTAACATTATGAAAAAAGGGTTAATATGATTTTAAAACAATTCAAGGCGAGGAATTGATTACTTTTCAGTCTGAACATGATTAATTGTGGAAAAATAATTTGTTTTTTTGTTCAAATTACAATTTACCTACTCGATTTCTCAATTTTCCATATTTTTTTGTATCTTTTTTGAAAATTATTACCAAAAACAGTTGTTTTTTACATTTACCAAAGTTCTCACTCAAGGAAGAGTACGACAAAGTTGAAATAAAAAAAGGAAACAGGCTGTAAAAAACTGTCGGGATTTAAGAGCGCACACGTGAAGGCACTTTCGGACGCGGAATTCCCGACCGAAGTGGAGAGTTCACGGATTAGAATGGGTTCGTATCCGATTACGGTGGGTCGGAACATCGCCTGGATGCCCCGCGTGGAAAGTTGCTCCGCGCCACGGCTGCTACGATTTTAATGCGCGGTTTAGCACGTGACGAGATTGGATTGGGCCGCACTTTTTCCTCGCCCCCCTTATTTTATCCCTTCTTGAACCCAATTTCTCTCATTTCCACGCTTTCAAATTGCATTTTAGCTTCAAAGGAACGTCTTTTGTTGACGGATATTAATAATGGCGTGGACCGAAAAGTTCATCCCGTTATCTCACACTGACAGGCCGAGCTTTTTCTTTTATTTGAGGTGGAATTTGTTGAAAATTTCAAGGGTCGAGAGTTTGCAGGGATTTTAGGGAATTTGGTAGAAAGGAACGCATTTGGGAATTGGTGAAAGGCTTTTTTGAATTATGGTTTTTGATTCTTATTTTGGAATATTTATTTGCAAATGGGAAAAACAAAATGTATTGGTTTTTAAGGACGTATTCAGTAATTTTGAAAAATTTATGATTGTCCTGATTTTTGGTTTGTTGTCCCTATTTTTCAAGCAAACTTAATTAAAGAGCATACCATAGAGTAATATTTGAAACCTTTCTGCTTACAATATTTTTCTTTGATTTTTTAATTTATAATAATTCGAATATAGTGAAAAAAGTTACTTTCTGAAAATGTAAAAATATATAAGGCTCAAATATGATTAATTGTTGAGGTTTCTAAGTTGAATATAAAAATCCAGCGCTTGGAACATGTTGGAAATGACATAGTTTAGTTTATTTTAGTGATATAAAAAAATCATGCAGAATAAGATTATAATAAATCCTTGTAAAAAATATATTCTATACATACTTTTAAACATACTCACACATTCCATTATAAAGATAGTAAAGGTAAAAAAAAAAAAAAAAAAATTTGAAAATATCCGTTTCCAAATGAACGAATTTAGCAGCTTCCAATTTTAAACAAACTATTGTTAATTTTTGCACTATTAATGTTACAGTCTTCAAATTATAAGTTTCGAACAAAGTTATATTGAGTAAACAAAAAAACTTCAAATTTTCACTGCAATTTGAGAATTAAAATGATCACAGAACCTGATAAAAAAAATTATACTTAAAATTGCAACTTTTTAATTTTATAATAATGATAAAGTAACTTCATTTGAAAACTCTAAAGTCAAGTTTTTGTTACTTTGTTCTTTTTCGTTTTCATTTGAAGATATCACGAAAAACCATTGGCAAGGCCTAAAACCATCAGTTTTTCATTTTTTTATTTACATATTTACTTATTGCAATACTATGTTGTAATTTCGACATTCAGATTTCAAAAATTATAAAAGTTTTGATCTTCAAATGAAAAAAGTATACAAATTTTGAATATAAAAAATAATTTCATAATTGCGTCTCTCATTTTTCGAATCTAGAATATGATTCTCTAGTGATTTGGGTTTTTATAAAATTTTTATGAAACTCCTTATAAATTTTCGGTATTTTTCATAAAATTACGCTTTTTCATAAAGTTACTTTATAAAAAGAGCGATGTTCTGTAAAGTTTTTATTAGTTTTTATACAGTCACTTCATAATAACTTTAGAAAATCTTTATAAAAAGACAGAATCTTTATAAAGTGGATTATGAAATCCACCTTAGAATGCCGTCATTTTATAATGATATTATCAAGTTTTTATAGAGTGACTTTTTAAAAACTAATAAAAACTTTTTGAAACATTGCTCTTTTTAAAAAGTGATTTCTAATAAATCGGAATTTTATAGAAAATATCAAAATTTTATAAATAGTTTTATGAAAACCTATTAAAAACCCAAATCACTAGGGTTCCTCAAGTTTTCAGTGGAGTTTAAAATTGCTTCAATTTTTTTCCCTTCTCATTATCTTCACATATTTTGTTTTCTTTTTGAAACTCTGAATGAAAGACTACTAAATGTTAAGCATTTCAAGTTCGAAATTCTACAAATTTAAAATTCTTTCAACTACTTTGCATTTTTTCAATTAAATATGTAGTGTACGCAATCAAGTAACTACAAGTTTTATCTCAATATTACAAAACTACTTCAAGTTTTCGAATTTTCTCATCTTTTTTGATTTATTGCTATTGTTGCTGTATAAAAAATCAAACTACATACCAAAAGTTTAAGCGAGAAGGTATATATTTCAATAGGGTTTTATATTTTGTTGATTATTTTCCAATTTTCAGTTCTATTCCCCGAATTTGGATATAATGACAAAACTGGGTTAAAAGGTATAAAACTACTACAAATTTCAAACTGTAATAATAATTCTGCAATTTCTATTCTGTTTTTGCCATTTAGCTTAAAAATTCCTTGAAATTTTCGATAAGAGGTAGATGTTTATAATGTTTTTGATTTATTGTAACTTTATGAAATGTTTTTTTCATGTATCCGATGGAGATTTTATTAACTTTACATTAAAAATAAGGAAGAAGTTTGATGTAATTTCAAATTTCCAGTTTTATCATGATATTTTAGATTTCTTGTTCGATTTCTAGAATTTTTCATTCAAATTACTAAAATTTGGCCATAAAACTACCAGTTTAAAAATTTGTCAATAAATTTCTATCTTTTTTTTTTCTGAATTCATAGTGTCAATACTAAAGGTCGCTGTTAAAAGTTTTATAATCATAATGAAGTTCGTAATCTCTAGATATGAATATAATGTTTGAATTTTTAATTTCATCACGTACATTCAAATTGATATAACTACAAGTTTAATTTGGAAAGTACAAAATCACTAAAAATAGTTCTCAATGTTCGTGATGAATGACAAAATAATTGACGATGATTTCAAAATTTTTCTTGTAATCCTTCAAAGTCAGAATCGTATTACTTCAAGTCTACGTAAAAAATTCCACATTTTTAATACGGTTAAAATCATAATTCGAGGTTGCAGAGCTACCATAAGCAACGTAATTGAAAATTTCAAAAATTTTGAATTCCTTCGACTTTTTTTTGAATTTATTTTACTTGAAAAATTAAAAATTTAATATGTAGGTTTCAGATCAAAATGCTCATTTTAAATTGTAATGATATTTGTATACATACCATTTCTGAGATTTTAATTACATAGTATTCTTACAATAAAAATTCAATACTTTACTTTGCCAATCAAGGGTACATAAATACATTTAAATTTTGTTACGTTACATTACAAGATAGCACGAAAAATCATTTACAATAACTGGATTTATCAGTTTTTCATTGTTGAAAATCTATGGTGTGTGTAAAGAATATAAAAGGATATACATTCTATATTTTTTAAAGTTTTTTTTTTTTCTTTATTTATTTGATGAAATATTGATTGAACAAACTTTTATCTATTCTGCTTAGTTATAAAAAATCCAACAGTATGAAAATATAATTTTTCATATAAACTGATATGAAAATCCGTAAAATTTATTCAAAAATACAAAAAGAATGTATGTACAATTTTTTAAAGAATCTTCCTCCAGCTTAATCATATCTTGATTAATCTAAAAGTTAGCAATTTTCATTGTATAATTCCTAACAGTAAAAAAAACTATTTCCAAATACTCATTCATTTATCTTTGCATCAAAATTATCTTGTTTTCGAAATTTCCTTTCCCTCCTCCATTTCCAACTGTAAAATAACTTCTACTCCTATTTACCGGAAAAAACTACCTTCAAAGAACCGTCAATTCAGGAGAATAAAATAATGAAGTGTCTCGGGGATTCGGGCGATTGGCGACCTTTCCAACGTACTCACGTGCGAACGTTATTTTCGTTAAACCGCATATATGGGGCTCTTTCGGAGTTTTCCCCAATTTTCGTGAGGGGAAAAAGCGATGGAGCAGCTCTGATTCTCACCTTTCGGTTCCAACTGCACACAGCGTGCTCACGTAGCAAATTGTTATCGACTGTACTTCGCTGCTGAAAGTAATCGCAGCCCTGGGAAAATCGGAAACGCGCGAAACCGTAAACTGCGGTTCTATTTCCATATAAAAGATTTCTTCTGGAAGAATCACAGTTGTTCTTTATGTGACGGATTTCTTTTTTCTTCTATTTTGTCTACAGCTCGAGAATAAAAAAAAGTGACTATCATTTCAGTCACAAAATGATGCGAAATTTCAAATTTTCATTTCTCAATAAGGAATGAAAGGAAATGAAAAAAAAGCAACCATTATTGAGGTTTAAATTTTGTTCAACCGCACCAATATACTTTTTGTTCCACAGTACGATTATTCTTATAACAAAATCCCTATCATGGTTCCTCCTCGTTCGATAGAATGATGAAATTGCGGAAATCGGATTTCACTTTAAGTAGACGAAGTGAAAAAGAAAAATAATTGAAGTAGAGCAATACTCTCTAACAAGACACGAACTTTTAAGTGGTTACGTCAGTCTTTAGTCGGGCGAAATATGGAAAACTTTGATCTGAATTGGGTACTCGTGTAGTGGTACAAACTGTGTAGCCAGACACGGAATTGAAGTAGCAACTCGGCTTTACAGTCAGACGGAATCATTTCGGAGGAAGAAATTGTTTTTCTGCGAGCTGAGAAAGTGATGGAAGAACTTTAAAGCCTTTACGAAACTGACTTTTCTCGACACTAGTGTGACAAATGGCGACGAATGTGACAGCGTTTAATAAATAATAAATTTTATAAAATGTAATTAACTGTGAAATTAATTACCAAACTCTCATTTTTTTTTCAGGGAAACATTTGGCAACAACTACTATCCTTCCATTTCATCCTAGAAATCGTCAACACGGTCCCTTTTACATTCACGGTAAGTGACTTCGAACCCTCTTTTTCCTCGCTAAATTTTTCCAGAGCGCCGGAAAACCCAATTTCGCTTTTTCTGCATATTTCAATAATCATACAATTTCTGTTATTCAAATTCGACTCCCCGATTTCCACAGTGCCACGTGTAAAAAAAGATCCCCACGGTGAAAAATTTCCGTTTGCTGAATTCATTTCTCTCGAATGAAAAATGAGATTATTTCCAAAATTAAAGTTCAGTATTCAATATTTTTGAATCATTTTCTGGGCTTTCTGTTAGCAATTTTGCAGTGGTCGCGAGAGAAAAGGGAATTGGAAATTGGGTAAAGGTGAACGAGTGAGTGAATGATTATGAAAAGCCAGAGTTGCCGTAACAAGCCGATCCCGTCCTCCTGGAATTAAACTTTATCTCGTCGCGAACGGGACGCGTAACGACGTCACGTGTTGTTCTGTACTATTGTGCTTTGAAATTTAATTAGCTAAATCCCATTAGTTTTGCATCAGATGTTAGTAGATTTTGTATGCACGTTCGTACGTTCGCGGAAGTTAAACTCGGAAAATTCGCCGTAGCAGGGTCATTTGGGCACGTTGCATTGTTCATTTTTGCTTTTATAATGAACTGTGAAAACATGCGAGAGTTGAAATAGAGTGAATGAAGTAAACGTACCGTTATCACGCGAAAGCGAGTTCTTTTGAATATTTTTATTAGGGTTGGTGAAAAGAAATTTTTTCGGGTGGGTAGGAATTGTGAGGGGGAGGAGTGTGAATTGTCATATTTTATTTTAAAATAAATATGTAATAATTATATAATTGAAGATCAGAAATCTTGAATACTATTTGACAATTCAAGGAAAATCGATATTGTGGAAAAATTTTTTATTTATTTCAAGAGTTTAAAAAGCTGATTTTCTTAAATATGTAGTTACGAAAAAAAAAGACAACAAAGAAAATTTTCGTATGACACTACGTGTTTTTCATGGCATTTGCATGATATTGCAAAATTAAAAATTTACATTTATATTTCTTTATGAAATGAAGAATCAGGTTTTTTTCCATTTCTCGATGAAAATTTTCAGAACTTGGAAAGTATTAGAAAATTACGTGAACTTATAAAAGGTTGTGAGGGCATATTTTTCTTTAATATGACGATTTCACAAATATTCGTCATTTATTAGAATTATTTTCCAATAAAATCTTAAAAAAAAAAAATTGAAAAAAATTCGAAACATAAGTAGAATTTTAAAGAATATTTACTAATTTTGAATATTGTGATTATGATCATATTTTTTCATTATACACAGGATGATCTTTTCTTGAAATTAAACAACAATATCATCAACTTTACAGGTATGAATAAATAACGACTTATTCTGGAAACTAAAGGAACCCTTTAATACCAAAATTGAAAAAGAAGAATATTTTGTACGAAAAATTGACAGTTCAAAAAAACTTTTTTTTTGAATTGCAAAACCTTCATTATGTAACAAGTTTATTCTCAAAATGGCAGATTAAAAAATTTCAAATTATCAAACCATAAGATTATAAAATAATAAGACTGGAAAATAATAACTTTTTTTAGAAAATAAGGCAAGTTTTCTTTCGTTTTCCTATATTTTTTAGTCTAAAACATCTTTCTTTATTTTAATATATATAAAAAATTCACAAGTTCGCCGAAAATTCTATCAAATCCAAAACATTCACATAATTTTATAAAATATGTAAAAATTGTGAATGATGCCCATTATTTATTTCTCTAAAATATGTAGTATGAAATTTTTTCACGTAAAAACAAAAATTCTGAAAAACTTGAGGAGTATTCAAATTACGTAAAAATATAACTATATTAGGCAAGTATTCCATGAAATCCGGTAAGTGTCAGATTGTTTGAACAATGATAAAAATTTGAATAATTTCTTTCAATAGGAATACATTGCAAATTACAAAGATTCTCCCTCATGTTGAAAAATTAGAAAAATTTGATGAATTTCAGAAAATACTCATTTTTGTAGGGATATTAGGCTTTATATTCAAACATCTTTGAAATATGTACAGTCAAGTTTTTTTGTTCTTCGATTAAAATCTTCGAAATTGGATATTATTAGAAAATTACGCAAAATGATGATAAGTGTCAATTAGTCGGTAGAATTTTTGAATTTTGGAAATTTCAAAAAAAAGTTAATCAGTGAAATTCGAGAAAATAGTCAATAATTCGAAGAAACTCAACAAAATTTGTGAAATTTTAAAAAATGTTTATAAATTTTTTAAATCTTGTTTATTGTCAGTAGTTTTCCAAAGAATGATAAAGTTTTTTCATATCTCAATAAAAATCTTAAAAACTTGGAAGGTAGAAAAAATACTAAAAATCCTGAAGAGTTGTAAAAATTTTCTTCAAAAAGAAATGTTTTTAATAGTTTTTGGGACATTAAAAGTCCTGAAAATCTTAAAAAAAATTCAATATTAAAATGAACAAAAATTGTCTGAAATTTCAATACAAGACTCGTATGATTTATAAAATTTCTAGAATTTTTCAACTTTTTGAAAATTATGTTGATTATTCAGATTTTTTGGATGTGCAGCTAAAAATAATTTTATACATTTTTAATATTAATTCGATAAACTGTAAAATTACTTAAAAGGTAATTAAAATTTGAGAAAGTTTCTCAATCGATGATATCATGAAGAAAATTTTGAATAATCTTTTTACATTAGAGCTAAAATTTTGAAAATTCTAAAATGTCTTGGTAACATGGGAAATTCTACGAATTTTACAAATTTAGTAGATTGTAGTAAATTCTGTAAACTCTGCAAAACATCAAAAACCACGTTTATCCGGAAGAACTTGTTTAGAAAAAAATATACTCTTGTACTGTAATAATATACGATTTCATAAATCTCAAAAAAATATTATACCATTTCTATTGCGATTAACATGTCACAACTATCACAGATGAACTTCATTTTAAAAATAAAAAAAAAAAGTTACTTTCTTCAAAGAAATAATTTAAAAGGTCACATTATAAAAATTCCTTGCAACCCTCGTATACATTTACACAAAAAAACTCCCTTTCATTTATCGTAAATTCCCTGCTCTCCATCAAAGACAAAATTTCCTCACTCATCAAACACAAGCATGATCCTCACCAAGCATTATTTTCCCTCTAATGAACATTCGCAACACCCAGCCATTTGTACATGCAAAGTCAAAGACAACGCTGCGCAAAATTATCCCGCGGATTCAAATAACTGCCCAGTGGACAGGGCATTTGGCGACTGTTAATACTCAAGCTTATGTGATACGGTAAATAACGCGTGCTTAATGCCTGCAGCGCGCAGATATTGGCAAAGCAAACAGCGATGGGACCATTGGCGCTTGCTCATTCCGCTTGATTTTGAGCATCAAAGCACGCCCGACAAATATTGCACTGATTTGATTATTTGCCCTCGGGCGACAAACGGTGCATTTGCGCGGAACAATTCACTCTAAACTGCGCGCTCTTTCGAGTCATCGAGTTTCGCAACGTTGAAGAACGGGCAAAAAGTTATCAAACGCGATCACGTTGCTTTTAGAGCACACGGGTTACCCACGTAGATGGCTTCCGGTTCGGCTAAAACTTGATGGCTAAAAAAGCAGAACAGTGTCACCCTTCACCCGGAAATATTTTAGGTTCATCCACTTCTCTCAATAGACTAAGACTGCATTTCAAATATTATAATATTCAAATTTTTCAATCATTCAACCATCGTCAATTATTGTGAGTCATTGAACAAAAGGACACTTTTTTCAGCTCCTGTATCCACCAATACGAAACCTCTTCATCCCGGTATTTTTAAACTGTTGGCTGGCGAAGCACTCTCTAGAAAATATGTTCGTAAGTAACTTCGTAACATACCATAGCAGAAACCTTTCGCTTACACATTTTTCCAAGATTTTCGCAACACGTGAACTTTGAAATAAACGCGATAAAAGAGGAAGGAATCTCAACTGCTTTCGAATTCAATCGAACTTTCTTTCAAGGATTTCGTTTCAACTTCTGAATTTGGTTTACATTGATATTGGTGCCAGAGGGAGTTATCGCGTTTTATGGTTGTTGAGAATGTGAATTTTTATTCGCAGAACGATCTTCACAGAGCGATGCAGAAATCACAATCAGCTTTGAGTCAGCAGCTGATGATCCTCAGTGCCACGTTATTGTGCCTTGTCTTCACCAGGTGAGTGTACTAAAATTTTATTAGTAATTGTTGCAACACGAGCTGTAAGCAGGGGCGTAGGCAGAAAAAATTTTCTGGAGGGGTTTTTCTGAAAAATATTTTACTTCCAGGATTTCGTTATTTTTAATCTTTGAGAATAAGGTTACAAAAGAGCGATTTTAAAATATTTGACATTTCAGAATTCAAACGTTGTTCAACTTTTTGAAGCCAAAGTTGCACATTTTTTATGATCGTAAAAAATGGAGTCTGATTTTTGTGATTTTCAATTGGTAACTAGGAGTTTAATTTTTTTTGCTAATAATATTTGTATTTATACGACTTTTAGGATTATCTGATATTAGGTAATATGTGTTCCTATAAAGCTTTCTAAAATTCGATGCTCTGTAGGAATTCAACTTCTGAAAAATTCATACATTTGAATTTATTTTTGAGCGAATTCTAACCACACAGATAATAGGTACTTACATCATAAATTTATATTATTTTCGTATGGTATATTAACTATCAAATTTTGTAGTGATTTCTGGTATTTTAATATATTTATAATATTTCTATGGATTACCCAGTATATTTTTAGAAATTGATGCTATAATATTAAAACTTTCAACGATTTTGAGAATTTTATTTGATTTTTCAGAAGACAGTTTCTTTAATAAAGATTTTCAATACTTTCATTCAATATTTTTTTGGTATTTTTACAATCCAAAGTATGTTTCATTTTATAAATTGTATTAATTGAATTGAATGTATTTTTATTGTTTTCTATATGAATTTCTTACATATTTTTTTTAAATTATATATATTTATAGTGTTATATTGATAAATATGCTCTAGGGTATAAAGCTGTATAAATTACTGAGAAAATTATATCCATATAGTTTTTATGTTTGAGAGATTTCTGGTAGACTAGGAAGCTAGTAAACTAGTAAGCTAGAAAAAGAGTAAACTAGGAAACTAGTACGTTGGTAAACTACTGAATTGTGAAATAGTAAAATAATGGACAAGTGGGAAAGTGAAATAGTAAACTAGCAAACTTGTTAACAAGTAAATTATTTAATTAGTAAACTCGTAAACTCATGAAATTCATAACAGTAAACTGTTAAACTAGTAAGCTTGTAAACTAGTAAGTTAGTTAAATAAAAAACTAGTAAGCTTGTAAACTAGCAAACTCGTTAGTAAGTAAATTAGTAAACTAGTAAACTAGTAAATTTGTAATATTGTAAGCTAGTGAACTAGTAAATTTGTAATATTGTAAGCTAGTGAACTAGGAAACTAGAAAACAAGCAAGCTAGTAAACTAGTAAACTAGTAAGCTAGTAAAGCAGTTAGCTAGTAAACTAGTAAACTAGTAAGCTAGTAAAGCAGTTAGCTAGTAAACTAGTAAGCTAGTAAAGTAGTAAACTCATTTTTCACATGTTTCTAGTACAATATACGAAATTCTTTAGGATTTATAGGTATTTTTGTGGATAATTTATATTTTTGTAGGTTGCTGCAAAGATTTAAGAAACTCGATGCTTCAAAATGCGAATTTCGATCTATTGCCAGTAATTTTAAAAATTAATGATAAAATCACATTCATATAGATTTTTCATGTTTTATATCATTATTCTTTTTTCGTATTTCTGAAATATCTAAAAGATTTTATTGCGTTTTCTAAAGTTTTTATAAATTTATAGTATATGAGAAATTCGATGCTAAAGAATCCCAGAATTTATAGATCGTAGAGGGAATTTTTAAGATTTTTCAGAAAACAGTTTTTTTTTTTTAAATTCAATTAAATTCATTTTTCCTTTACAATTTGTAGAAATCAAAAAATGTTTTAAACTTTTATATGGATTATATATAGATTTCTAGAATTTGATGATCTAAGATCTAAAGTTATGTACATTTCTAGCATTTCCATAGAATTTTATTTTTCTTGATTTTTCACTGGGTTGAAACAATTTTCCTGATTCATATTTTCTACGTAATTCTGCGTTTCGATAATTTTTTTATTTTTTTATTTAATATATACGGCCTATGTTTTCATGAATTTTTTGTAACTTATAGTTTTATTGTTTATTAATGTAACTTTTTTCATTTTTCCATGAAATATTGATTTATATAATCAGAATTTTGAGAGGGGTTTGAATCCCAAAACCCCCTCTGCCTACGTGCCAAGCTTTATGTATGGATAATTTTTATATTGTTTCATATTAACTATACGCAGAAAAAACTTATTGCTTTCATAAACAATTTTTTCTAATAGATTGCAAACTACTGGTCATTTAACAGGTTTTCAAAAATAATTAACTCATAACTTTCATGAGTCATTTCGTATCTCATAAAAACTTTTCATCATTTGTAAACGCATAATTCTTATTTTCACGTTGTTTACAAGTTAGTCCACGAATATCCACAGTTCCTTCGAATTTCTTAGAACGGAAATGTAATCAGAAACCATCGCAGGAAATTACGCGGGAATCGAACAATGAACTCTGGAATTAAATTTCTCAAGTTTTGAGAAATTCGAAGTCAACGATGTTATCCTTTTTGTATAAGAGAAGCCTTCTGTTGGTGAAGGCGGTATCCGTTTCGCCGTACTTGCGAAATTTTCGAGAAGTTGTGGGGGAATTACAGGCTACGTCAGAAGTTTAAAAATTTCAAAACGCGATGATAAGGCTACTTTGAGAACTGTTCGTTAATTATTTATCCGTCATTTGGGTAGAAAATATTCCAATGGCACATTTTCTGCAATACTTTGTAAATTGAATTCTTTCTGAAAAGCTTCAGACATTTATTTTCATTTCGAAACTGTAAAAAACAGTCAGAGAAATCTGTTTTCTATCAATTCCGCAAACACATGTAAAAAAATTCAGGATGAAATATCCTTCAAAAAGATATCCAAGATCCGCTACTCAATATATTCCCTACATTCTGGCAGAAAATACGTCACGTGAATCCCCCTTCAGAATCGCCGGTTGAGGATCATATTTTCATGTCTCGAGTGAAAAAAAGGAAAATATTCTCCACAAGAGCATGGAACATCGCCACAAGTACATACCTTAAGTTTCACAATATTTCGTCAACGTCACTTTATTGGTATTCGCGGTACGTCAACTCAGTAGGTGTCTTTCAATTTCCGGCACGCCAAGTCCCAACCCCCATTCGGAAAAGGAATCGATGGATGCGCCTAATCGATCTTCCGCAAGTTCCTTTCACATGCCACCAGAAAAAGAAAAACTTTCACTTGCATTGTTTTAAAATGTCTATGAATTGGGCTTAAAAAATTATGAATCTATGTAATGTGAAGAAGCTTGTGTGAGAAAAAAATTTCTTTATTCTTAGATGAATCAACATGAAATGACACTATTTATTCAATAAGTATGTAATGGTATAAATGATGTCGGGCCCGTGCACAGAAACTTGTATTTGGGAGAGGTTTTCAACTTGTATGTTGTACTTGTAGAATAACATGCAATTAAAATTGATTTGGTTTGACAGTACATGGTCCATTCATATTGATGTAGATAATAAATATAGAGAAAATAAGTAAATAAATTAAATTATAATTTTATAGATAATCAAATATATAAGGCCATACCAAAACATTATTTTTTTTCAACAACTTCTACTTTATATATTGAATCTTAGTTATGTTTTCAACAAATTTAACACAAGCAACTAAATAATTACAGATACGCAATTGCGAAAAACACGTTTATTATTTCTTTTTCACATTTAGATGAATAACGAATGCATAATAAATGAAAAAAAGAAACAATTTTTATTACTATACTATACACATATTTTATGATTTCAAGGGTTATACGGCTTTTCTGAGGACGGTTTGGATTATTTTTTAATGTATATAGTACATTATTTTAATACATGGAAGTTATATTACTCTGATAGAATATTGTCAACTTTAATGTACAAACATTATTTGATGAAAAAATATCAACAAATGGTGGGGTTATGGCCCTTTCACAACTTTTTTTTTCAAGAAGCTTGCAGTGACTGCAACGCAAATACAATGAGTCTACTGAAATTATAATATCCAAAAACATTCCATTTTTCAGTGTACCGATAACAGGAACGAGTTCCTTTTTTTTTGGCAACGAGTAACGTAAATCGTGTTATTCATTTCACATCTGTCTCATCAAGTTTTTAGAACGATTTGTAACTTTTTAAGAATTTTTTGAAACCTAAATATCAGTAATTTTTCAATTTCCTCATATTCAGGTAAAAGTTGTATAATTTTATAATTTTAGATATAACGGAGTGATTTATTAGTAATTTATGTATGAATATCGACAAAGAGTATGCTTTTTCACTTTTTATAAGAAATTTTCGCAATTATAGCAATATATTTTAGAAATCTGCATATGAATACATGAAAACAGTGAAAACTATAGTTCTTAAAATTTAAAGCAGGATCCCTCAAATCTATAAATAATGCTAGTATACATTACGTAATTTGATGAATACAAAAAAAAAATGAAATATAAAAAATACTAGATATTATTCACTTTTTCTTTAAAGGTTTTAGATTCTTCGAAAATTCATGTAATTTCAGAAATAAAAAAACTCCGATTTCTCGAGCATTTAATTCTAACAATATATGTGTATAGAAAACCATAAAAATACTAGAAAAATGTTCAAATTTGGAAAATCTGTCAAAAATTAAAAAAATATTATGATGCTTATTTCAGTAAAATATAGTTACAAACAAACACTCAGGAAGTCAAGCTAATTTTTTTTAATTCCTGAAATTCAAGAATATTTTTTCGAATTTTATTCTCCAAATTTTTAAACTTTTTTAGAAATATCCACATACTTTCGGATGAAGAATGTTTTTGGTGCCTCCTCGAAATTAAAAATATGAAAATGGTACAAAAATTATAAGAACCAAAAAAAATTTATAAAAATTTATCGAATTCATGAGAAATTTTCTTGATTTTCTAATATC
The DNA here is from genome assembly GCA_028476575.1 of Platygaster robiniae. NCBI lineage: Eukaryota > Metazoa > Arthropoda > Insecta > Hymenoptera > Platygastridae > Platygaster > Platygaster robiniae. The sequence goes on from CM052020.1 coordinate 46,412,093, forward strand.
GAGAAGGTTTCTTAGTTTCTCAGTAAAAATTTATTCAAAAATAAAAAATATTATCATGCTTACTTCGGTAGAATATAAAAAGAAACAAAAACTCAAAAATTCAAGACCATTTTCTCGGATTCTAGAAAGTTTCAGACTTTTTTTGAAAATTTTAAAATAACTGACGGGTTTCACGATTCTTGATGTTTTCTGTGTCTCAAAATGTGAAGAATTCCAATCATTATACAAAAATTCTAGAAGCCAACCAAATTTTATCAAAATTTGTCGAATTCATACGGAATCTTATTCATTATTCAATGTCAGTAAGGTTTTTTATTTTGACAGTCAAAATATCTTAAAAAATGAAAAAGTATTATAATGCTCATTCGACTAAAATATAATTATAGACAAAAATTTTTGAGAAAAAATTTTGAATTTTTTTATTTATCGTCAAAAACCCAGAATACTACAAATTCTATTTACTCTTTTTCGGTTTTACAATAAGTCGTACTTCAGTTCGATAACATACACAATTTTTATTCAAATATACCCATACAAAAAATGATAACTGACTATATTTTCTTTTAAACAAAATTTTCCACCAGCGTATCTACTTTTTTTACACTTTCAATAGAGTATCTTCGAAGATTTCTTTTTTTTATGTTCGGTTCGTCATTTTTTTATGTAGTCATAGGCATCGATTTTTCACTAACCCGCGCCCACAATTTCCTCGCTCTCGCATGACGCTACAAAACTTTTTCGCATAATGAGCAAGTTGTTCGTGTATTTAATTTGAAAAAAATGCGGGTGAGTGCGTGTCAGGAATGAATAAACAGCTTGAGGTCGTTTGACATTCCTGGAGTTCGGGATTCAAAGCACACAAAAGTATGTACCTATATCGTAAATATGTATATTTTGTTGATGTACATGGGTGCTCTATTTAAAATTGAGTATATTACTAATGAGTTATGAACTAACATAATGTCATTTTCCCACATTGTAAGAATTGGAACTGAGTGTCAACATTTTTTTTGTTCTCAAAAAATTCAAAGAATATCAAGCTGTTTCCAACAAATTTGTATAATCATACCGAAACCTCATTTAGCATACTTTCTTTATTCTTATAAAAAAAGAAGTGACAAAATACTATATTTGCTACACTTTTTTTCACCTGGCCCTTCTTCTATTTTCAACTAGCTTTCGTAAAAAAAAATTATTGATGAAATTTTTACGACGTTAGAAGGAAAATAAAAAAACTTTTCACTTTGAGGATAGTCACACAGGCTGATATAAATTTACTTGCTCCAAAAGCGTCGATGGTTTTCATCGATTTACCATTCGATGCCTCGTCTTTCTACACAACGCCGCTTATTCCCGAAGCGTTGTTTTATATCACATCCGCGATGTCATCTTCAAGAGACGTGAGAGGTATTTTTATCCTCGGCCTGGATTCTTGCCTGGGATAAAAAACAATAATTCATGTTCTCGTAGAGATGTAACGTGATTTTCAAGCAACCCCAAAGGTATGTGATAACAAAAAAAAAAAAAGATTGGCAAAAGAATCAAATCGATGTCATATCAAACAAGGTTATTTGTGACAGAGGTTTTCTGAAGGAAAACAATTTTTTATAATTTTTAGGTACATTGCAATATAAAAAACAAAGATTTGTATGATGAATATACAAATTAATAATGTTAGAAATGATTTTAAAAACAAAAAATATTCATTACATCTATGTCTCAAGTTTTTTTTTTCAACGAATAGACACTTACGTTGTATCAAAGTATATATTGGAAACGTTGCGAATATTCCGCAATCTGTAACACGAGAACCAAATTTTCGAGTCCATGTTAAAACTTGAGTTTCATCCTGATTGGAGTCAGTCAGCGTGAAAAAAGATCAAAGAACGCCATCGTCAAGATGTTTGCGTTTTTCGTCTCCCTCTTTTAACCGATATAAATAAGATTCGCTCGTGTAACGTAATGTAGCAAACTTACCTAACTGACTTGAAGATTCTCCGAGCTTTTCGGTTCCTCCTCGAAAATTTTCTTTTGTTGATGTTTGCAAACTGCGACACACCTCGCTCTGGGTCACTTTAGTTTTTCTCGAAAATTTTTAGCTACAGCAAGCGAGTTTAGCTTGATATTTTTACGATGTGATGAAATATACCATGGAAATGTGTGAAAATATTTTTAGTCTAGAATTTTTTTGTCAAAGACAATCTTTGATACTGTGTGAATACTAAAGAAATTTAAAAATTGATAAATGTACATACTACAAATCTATTGAATCTGTGCAGATAATATTTTGTGAAAAATGTATAAAGATAAAAATATTGCCTGGTAATTTTCTATTACGTCAAATACTACAAATTTATTGATACAGTTTTTCATGAAAATACTGGGATCTTATAAAAATACAAAAAAATCCTCCCAAGTACCAAAAATACCTCAAAAGAAAGACTACTTTAAATATTTTCAATCTATTAAATCGAGATTCCAAAGACTTTTAGTGATAAATTGTTTCTGCGTTTTCTGGAAAATACTATCGGTAACCACAATTTTTTTCGAACAAGAAATTGCACTAATAACTTAGAGAATAAGTAAAATTCTTTCATAAATTTGGAAAATATTTTCAGACAAAGTATGAAAAAAGTATTACATGTAGAATACAATATTCAATTACTATCACATTATGATAATCCAGGATAAAACAAAATATTTTTTGTTAATTTTGTGATTTCTTCTATACATAGTATGGTACTATACTTTCCCATACGTAGTATGGAAAAAAAAAGATATGAAAGTATAAACATCTATGAGAATAAAATTTTCTCGAAAATCTGTAGAAATACTAAATATACTCAAAACTTTCAATTCAAGAACATTGATTTTTAAAAATTTATGTGTATTTCTATAAGTAAACTAGATAATTCTTTATTATGTTTAAATAATGGAAAAATTGAAAAACTACAACAGTGCTTGAAATCTCTAACCAACTATATGTTTATATAAGTGTACATAGTTTGTGAAAAATCTATCAAATACTTAAGTTACGTTAGAGTTTTAATTGAAGAGCATAAAATTCTAAAAATCTGTAGTGTAAGTCAAAAAAATATAATAAATCTTCAAAAACACAGACCAACTAACAAAATAGCCTATTTCAGGTATAAATCTGTCACAATAAATTTCGTTAACCGTCAGTTGTTGACAACTCATTACTACGTTGACAAAAACAAAAAATTACCATTTTTTCTTGTTACTCCCAATTAATGAGTTAATTAGTTTAACGATTTCCAATGTAAAATCAAATCGTTGCAGAAGAAAGTTACTGTGTGTGAAAACTGCAGACTCACAATTTTCATTCATTGTTTCATTGTCAGACATTTGTTCTATAGAGTTAAAATACTAGGAATATTTAAAAATACCTGAAATCCTTCCTAATTCAAAAAATACCTGAAATTAATGAGCGATCGAAAAACTATCAGTCAAAAAAATATTTTAAACATACAATGAAAAATCTAACAGTAAAAATACAAGAAATCTATAAAACTAAATTCAAGAACCTTGAATTCTTGAAATCTATGTAGAAGTCTATAAAAAAAATAGATAATTTTTTATAATATTTAAATAACAGGAAAATTGGAAGAGTACAACAGTACTAGAAATTTCTAAATAACTAGATGTTTATCGAAATATACAGTTTGAAAAAATCTATTAAATATTAAAGTCTGCTTAAGTTATAATTCAATAGCATAAATATCTAAAAATCTGTAATGTAAGTCATAAAAATATTATTGATCTTCAAAAACACAGATGAATTGACAAAATAGTCTATTTCAGATTATAAATTGGTAGCAATAAATTTTTTGAACCGTCAGTTGTTAACCATTTATCATCCAGTTGATCAAAAACAAAAAATGAAAGTATTTTTTTGTCCTTTCAAATTAATAACTCAATTTAATTAACGATTTCAAATGAAAAATCATAATCGTTGCAGAAAAAATGTCCTTTGCCTTAAACTGCAGATTAAAACTTTTTATTACATTTTTTTAATTCAGATACTTGCTAACTTGGAATCCTTTTTTAATTCAAAAAATACCTCAAACTAATGAAAACTAGAAATACCAGCAGTCAAAGAAATATTTAAAATCTACTATGGCAAATCTAACTGTACAAGTAATAAGAATCGATACAACTTTAAATTCAAGAATATAGAGTTATAGAAATCGATGAAAAGCGTAAAAATACTGGAAAATTTTCTATAAAATCATGCAAAATTTATAAAATACCATTATAACTAGAAATGTCTCAAAAGAAGATTGAGAAACTGTTTTCTTTTAGAAACCAATGAAATATTGCAAATGATTTCAACTTTTAATTCTAGGGCATCTAAATCTCGGAGTCTATGATTTAGCCATAAAAAACAATCAATTTTCAAAAATTCTAAAAAAAATTACAAAAGTGTCAATTTTAAATAATAAATCAACCGAAAGACCTATTTGAAACCATCTATTTTAGACAATTAAAATAATAAAAAACAGAAAGAAAAATCATTAGTAAAAATCGACGATTTTTATGCAAATGTTTGAAGCCTGACATTTTTGCCAGTACGCTAAAAAGCTTGGTTAATCGATGTCCATTTCGTGATGCACACATTTCTAATGGCGGTCACGTAAAGTCGATAAAGATCGACTTTTGTGTATTGATCGTAACAACTTTTATTATTCATACCTTAATTACAGTCCCGTCCCATTTTTACTGTCTCTTCTTTCTCAGAAAACTCTCAACAATGATTTACATATAATAAATTGGAAGAATTTCAAAAGTGATGACCAGTTTAGCACCATCATGTTCAGATATAAAATCAAAGAAGAATATCAAAATATTTACTTCAAAAGCGAAGTGTTTTCTCAAGAAAAAAATAATCGTAATGTAAGTGTGTCAAATTTGAGCTGTTTCACAATTAATTTCCGAGTGACGCCTTAAGTCGTAACATTTAAAGATTAGAAACAATAGAACATTTTGACAGTTTTAAGCGTAGTTTGCAGGAACCCGCCCAATCGCAAAGGAAATTATAATGTACATATTTATTTTATGCCCGCTTACGTATAATTCAGAAGCTCAGGTTTAGAATTAGTTCCAGCAAACGCGAGAAGTTCAACGTGTGTGTTTCCGGAATTCAATTAAGATTTAAATTGAGTGAGCATATAGAGCGTCCAATCTGAAATCCGTTCTCCTTATACCCATAAATTTCAGAGGAAACTAGAATCTGATTTTTCCCGTTAGGATGTATAAATACATGATTTTCAATTTTTTTTTTTTTTTATTAATAGAAAGATTTGTGATTTTTCCGTCTGTGTCATATGTGCTAAAACTCGTTTGAAGTTCACGAACTAAAAAATGATAAATGATGTCTTTCCATGATTTATGTGAACGAAATTTGATTAAAATTTTCGAAATTGCGACGTCTCTTGTGGATATTTCATTTATATTTATTAATTATAGTAACTGAGAATACATCGAAATTAGCATTTTAAAGCGTCGATTTTTTTAAATCTATGTAGCAATCTACAAAAATTTAGGTAATTTTTAAAAATACTTTGAAATTCTCCAGGGTTCCGTATATTAAATATATGATACTAAGAAAATGTAAAGAATAATTTTACTAGTTTACTAGCTTAATAGTTTACTAGCTAACTTATTTACTAATTTACTAGTTCCCTAGTTTAATAGTTAACTAGCTTACTAGTTTTGAGTTTACTATTACAAAGTTGACAATTTTACTAGTTTACTCGTCAACTAATTTAATTATTAACGAATTTAGTAGTTTACTATTTGACTTTTTCATTGTTTACTACTTTACTATTTTACAATTTCAGTGTTTTAAACTACTAACTAGTAATTACCTAACTAGTAATTACTAGTTTACCAGATAACTTGTTTACTAGTTTAGGAGTTTACTAGTTTGCTATAAATCTTTCAATACATAAAAATTTATTTCCTTAGAAATTTATAAGACTTTCTGTCTTCGAGCATATTTATTATTTAAAATAACAAGGCATAGTTAAAATAATAATGATGCCAGGCAAAAGAATGTTGATTTCATCTTTCATCTTTTTTTTAAAGAAATGAAACAGTTTTTTTTCACATTTCAAAATTATATATCTTCATTCATTTAAAAGATTAGAAATACTTTCAAATTACTTATTACAGTTACATTTTTCATTATTTATATGATTTTAAAAATCGATTTTCAAATATATCTGATCGATATTGTATATTTTCTAACAATAATATAATAATCAATAACGATCGCTATGAATGGGCCATCTTCCTAAATGAAAACTTGAAAGATTTTTTCTTTATTTTTTATACTTTTATTCACCAAATTGAACATTTATTTATAAAATATGTTATTTTTATATGATATCGATTGTGCAATCATTTTATAATGATGTATATAAGCATATTAATACACAAATGAATTTTTAATAAACATATTTATATTTTGTTCTTAAATATACATTTATTATACATATTTCCTTCGTTATACAGGTTCATATCAAAATATTAAAATGCTAATGATTTTATCTGAATTTTTTTAATCCTTTTTCTAGATAATAATATATATGCATTGAATGTATTTCCCAATGATTCATCATATAAGTTGTTATAATATTTTATAATCGTGTATATTTTAAACATGTAAATCGAAAAAGTTCAAATCATTCATAATAAAGATATTATACATAATTTCATTTAATTGTGATTGAATAAAAAAAAACAATTTTTATTATAACGTATATTTTACAGTGATACACTCAATAATTCGATCCACGCGACGTTTTCTGTGGATATTTCATTTATAGTTATATATATTAAGCCTTTGTAACTTAAAACTCCATGAAAACTTGATAAAATACTTAGTAGGATTATAAATCCTTTAAGCTCATGTATGAACACTGGAAAAGCTCAAGGAGAAGGAAAAACTGAATAAATAAAGTTTTAATGTTGGTAAAAACTTTAAATATTTTACTCTTTCACTTCATCGATCTTATTTTCAATTTATCATGACCACAAATAAATAACATGAGTTACTCGCTTACATGAAAAACAAACATTCATTTACTATCTAAATTCTATTTACACAAAACTAAGTGTAAATAGAAGCATATAGAAGCATAGAAAATGGAATACAGCTGTAGCATTTTTTAATGTTTCTCCATCTGACAAAAGTTGGCGTCGGTACATCGATTTCTTTGTTTTTTTTTTTTTTTTTTTATTTGAATTGTTTATGGCAATGTACTTTTGATTAATTTCTAAAAAAAATTACAACAATCTACTTATTTCTATCCTTTTTGAGGATAAACCTGCATTGAACCGTCTCAATCCGTCTCACATTACATTGAACAATGTAACGTGAAACATCTATTTTTTTTAGCTACAAAAGTATTTCATTTGAACTATATAGATAGTAAAATGTTAATTCTTCTGTATTTTTTATTAAATTTGATGAAGAAATATGACAAAATAGTAATAAATATATCTTCATTATAAATTTCAAGGTTATATATAACTATGCACGATTAAAATCCTTTTGTTGAAATGCAAAAGATTTTTGTTTGAAAAAATAAAACAGTTATTCAATTTTATATTTTACGATTATACACATTTATTTTCATTTAGGTGAAAGACTAAAAATGAATTTATAAAGACCTATGATAGTCACATTTTCTATTATATATATTTATTGTTTTAAACATCTATTTTTTTAATATCATATCCCATCTCTATTGATACTTCATAATTATAATATAATATTATGACGATTATTTCTCAACAAATTAAACATATATTCATACAATATTTTATTTTGAAATGATATCGATTCAGTAATCATTTTATAATGGTATATAAACATACTTATATAAAAATGTATTTTTAATGACTGATAATAGTGATGTTTTTCATTATTTATATTTTTGTTCTTAGATATACATTCATTATGCCTAAATTCTAGATTATACAGGTTTATCTCATAATACTTAAATGCCAAAGATTTGATTTGATGTTACAATTCTTTTTTTAAGGAATTGAACATGCAATAAACATATTTTATAATAATACAATACACATTTTGGAACAATAGTTTATAATGATATATATTTATGAAAATGTATATTTTGAACGATTTCTATTTATTATAACTGAATAAAAAAATATGTTTAAATTATACATGTTGATTTCACAGTAATACAATGAATATTAATGTATCTCAGAATATTTAAATGCGAGAGATTCAATTCCTTTTTTTTACAAATAAAATAAAATCTCATGTCCACCCCTTTCAGACATTTCAAAACGAGGCAGCCCTTGCTCTCAAAACACGTTTCGTCGAGATGCGATAAACGTCAGACGTTCTTTTTTTCCAATGCTTGTTATTCGAGGGAAAGCTTTTTTCCTTTCGAGGACCAAGAAAGCTTCGAAACGACAGAGACAGGATACGGCCCAATAGACAGAGATTAATGCGAGCGAGGCGCGTCATTTTTCATTCCACCCTTCGGGCGCAAAATTTCCATAACAGTATCCTCCTTCTGTACATCGTGCATAATACCAGTAGCGTTCTCGGCGATATTTCACGCAATTACTGCGGAGATTATCGTCGCGTCGAACGCGTTTCGACTGCACAAAATCCTCGATTCGTCCTCGGAATACGTACAATGGCTGTTGCGGATGCCGCTTTTGTCTCAAAAAATGCACCCTTTCAGAATTGAATGTGTCAGCCAGAAAATTGAGGCGATCAATATTCGATACTTTTAGCATATTGGTGGTTGCGGTTCGAATATGGCGAATGACACGATTTTCATAGATTGGTTTGCAGGAAAAGTGTGATTTTGGACGTGAACAGAAGTTTCTCTTGTTAGAGAAAAAATATAGGTTTTGTCCACATATTTGTGGTAAAAAGTACTTGAATATTGTTATCTTGAAATATAACAAGTTGTGACATTTTTTCTCAAGTGAGAACTATATTGTATTGTAAAATATATAGGTGTAAATCAGTACACTTTTGTTTTTTTTTCCATAAATTTTTTGAAATATGCACCTCTTCCAACTTTTTTAAATATACGTATAGTATGTCATGTACCCAATTAATAATTTTTTTTAAGATTCATCTTTGATAGAGAAAAGTGATAAACTTCACCAGAATAAATCAAATTACATGGCAACATTAGACAAACCCTGACTGTAAAAAATTGAATACATTCATATATGACAGGATGAATCTAATTTTGTAATTGAAATTGATGAAAAATAAATAAAATCTTGCATACAAGATAAAGAATAAATATCACTATAATGCAGGGGCGTTGTCAGAAAATAATTTCGGAAGGGGGTTTTTCTGGAAAATATTTTTCCTTCGAGATTTTATAATTTTCAATCTTTGACTATAAGTTACAAGAGAGTGTTTTTTAAATATTTTACGTTTTGGAATTTAAAAGTTATACAACTTTTGGAATCCAGTGTTGTGCATTTTTCATGTTCGTTAATAATGGAATTCGATTTTTGTGACTTTCAATTAGTACATGTAGGTTCAGCTTTTTCATCATTACTTTTTGTATTCATACTACTTTAAGGATTATCTGATATTAAGTAAGATAGGCTCCTATAGCGCTTTCTAAAATTCGATGTTCTAGGAATTAAACTCCTAGAAAATTTACATATTCGAATTGATTTTTGAGCAAATTTTAACCACAGATGAAAAGTACATCATAAATTTATATTATTTTCGTATGTATGGTATATTATTTATCAAATTTTGTAACATTTTCTAGTATTTTTATATGTTTCTTATATTTATATGAATCGCTCAGTAAATTTGAAAAAATTGGTGTTATACTTATAAAACTTTCTACGATTTTGAGGATTTAAATTGTTTCTCCAGACGACAGTTCCTTTTTATGATGATTTTCAATACTTCGATTCTATGTTTTTTTAGTATTTCTACAATTGAAAGTATGTTTGATTGTATAAATTGTATAAATTGATTTGGATGTATTTTTATTGTTGTCTATATGAATTTCCAGAATAATTTCTGAATTATAGGTATATAATTTCAGTATCATAATAATAAATATGCTCCAGGACAGAAAATTTTATAAATTTCCAGAAAGATTTATAGTAAACTAGTAAACAATTATTACACATTTAAATACATTAAAATTATTCATACAGAAATAAATATAATACTTAAGCATGACAAAAGAGTTTGTGCAATAAAAAAGATAGAAAAAACAGGAAACCATAGAATCAAAGAAGCCCTGAAGACGGTGAGCGCGAATAAAGACCTCGTGAACGATGAATCGGATCGTCGGCGTTAACGTGACGAACGGCAGCGTCGTCATATGCGAATTCGCTTGGGCTCCGGCCGGAAAATGCAAATCCGTCGTTTAGTGCTCGCTTTAATTAATGCACGCCTTGTTATAACGTGCAGTCCGCGCACTCCGCCGCGGAATAAGTAAATAAAGCGCCGGGGGTGAATCGTGGACGTCGCTGGGGGTTGGGGTTGGGGCTGCTGAAGCCAAAGGAGAAAGAGAGGAAGGTGTACAAATGCAGTTGATGCGGAATGGGGCCGCATGCATAATGTATGCAACTTTTATAAACGCCCCTTGTTGCTGCGGAGGACCACGAGGAGCCCCCCCCCCTATTCCACCCCTTTTTCAACATGGCCCTCTTGATCTTCTTCCGCCTCTTTGACGATCGTGCTTTTACTTATCGCGACGTCGGTCCCGGGTAATCTCGTCTCTGGTGATTTTCGACGTTGCTTTTCAGAGCAGGATTTCGGCGCTGTTTGCGAGGTGGAATTTGTCAACAAATTGGATTTGACTGGAAGGGATGAAAATAAGGGATCCTGTAACGGATATATGTATGTATGTCCTGATCGTGGTCTTCCATGGAATTATGTAAAGTCGATATGATAGGGAATTTTAGTATCGAGTGGAGAATGTTTGATCGATATGGGCCAAGTCGATGAGTATCGATTCTTGTTCCCCTTCTTCTTCTTCTTCTTCTTCTTCTTCATCTCTGAAAATTGACAATGTTCATGATTGGGTTGACAATGTTTATGATTGGGTTTACAATGTTTATGATTTATTTTTGTTAGTCAAAATTGGCTATGATAAAAAGTCAATCAAGTAAGGGAGAATTCATTGAAATTGATAATCTAAAAAAGTAAAAAAAAAAGCAAAGAGGGGATACAAAGTCTACTCGTCATAATTCTGCGAATTGTTGGAAATAAACAAAATGAAATTTAATAAAAATGTTACAAACCCGAGTTTTTTTTTTATTAATTTGGCATAGATTTTCTGGACTTTTGAATTGATTTCAGAGATTTCGTAGGGATTTAGGTGCATTTTTCGGAAGTCAGCAGAATTTTAGGCAATTTTATGGCAGTAGAACTTCGTAAAGTATAAAAATATGTTTTTACTTTAGTGACGTTCTCTCACACATTTTCCACTTCTCATACTATGCATTTTCATATTCCAAGGCATTTTTTTGCATTTCCCACACAGCAATCATGAAACGTGTGGTGTTTTCCTATTCGAATCTAAACGGAATTGGAAACTGCACAATCGTTTGATATCTCGGCGTTTTCGCGGTCTAGAGTCTGAAATCTCGCTCGCGATTCTAATGGAAAATTCAGCAATGTGTTTTCCTGATAGGAGTCGAATTTTTCTGTTGCAGCGTTTGCGGGATCCAGCACTTGCAAAGGGCGGGGCACCGGCACCTGAATTTATTTCAGAGCACGTATTACGTGATCGTCACCTTTTCCACCGTAGGTGCGTATATTTACATGTACATATTGATTGTTTTGAGAATTTTCTCATTGAATTGAGAAAAAAATTTAGTACCTTTTAACAGAGCTATGGTGAAATGCAGTTGAGTAATATAGTGTAACTTACGATATTTTTACAGTTTTTAAAATATTATTGCGGATTTTTTTGTTTTCATCTTACTTATCAGAATATATTATTTATTAAGTTTCATATTTCATAATAACGTATATAAAATTATAGAAATTTTGTGCAATACAATGATATAACATTATTATGCGAAAAATTTATTCATTCAAAGGATTAAATTATTGTAAAATGTATACATGTATTATGGTATATCAGTATATTTTCACATTCATTGCATTATTTTAAGAATCTGTATTTAAATATTTCCAGAGTGTATGAAATAATTTAGGTAAAAAACAAAGCAAATTTTCAATAATAGAACGACACATTTGAAAAAAAGATTGTATAAATTACTATACCTTATCCTAGAGAATATAAGAAAAGTTAAAATGTTCCGTTTGCACCTTGTACGACATACATAAATTATACAAGGTGTTGCAAATCATCATATACAAAAAAAAACGTGTATTTCTCATTTAATTTTAAGTCAAAAAAGTCTCTTCTCACTTTTTTTTAAAGTCATAAATTTCAAAGTCATTTAAACTTAAAATTTAAACAATAATTACCCTCTCTTAATGAATAGGGATTGAATTCTCAAACCAAACGTTACTCAAAATTTCCTTCATTTATTTCTAGGTCAAAAATTCCTTTACCACTTTTCAGAAAACTCAAAATCAAAAAAGATATTTTAGCCTAAAATCTAAGAAATCTGATATGTTAAAACTTGTCACTCGAATATATTTTTCAATTTTGAGTTTTGTAAAAGGTAGCAAAGGACTTTCGGATTTGCAATTGAATAAAGAATCGATGGTTTTTCTATTTGAGAATCTGGGACACCCTGTATATTGTATTTTACTAGTACGCTCGTTGTGTCTCCGTGTATAATAATATAGCAACTCGTTTATTTTAATTCTTTTTGTTCGTTTTTTAGTTTGCAGGATATAGTTTTCTATATACCAAGAGAAACACTGAAGTATTCAATGTTCGATAAAAATTCATTTAATATTGAAAATTCACAGTATACGATTACATTGTCACAAATTAAAAATAACAATGACATATACAAGAAATCACACAAAAATACTGTCATTACGGATCTTGATGACTATTACAAAAAAATGGAAGGGACCTTGAAAAAAAAACAGTGATAGAGAACATTTGAGTCACAAAAAAATATTACGAAAAGAAATGTGCAGATTAGAAGACTCAGAAAATATGTAGTTATTTTGAAAATGTTAATTGGTAGAAATTCAATATTCTGTTACAGTAAGTTAAACAGCAGTATTGTACAAAATGAAATACATATGAAAGTGTTTTAACAACATACATCTAAAATTTCAGTTTCAATTACAAATGTCAACAATATAATATAACAAAAAATGCAATAAGCCATTCGCAAAAAAAACAAATAGTATGCTGCAGACTGGTGCCACAGCACAATATATTATTGTAATAATTACAAGATTTTTGTGCCTGTGTGACGGATGAAAATGTCACACATGGAATTTTATCGAAAAATGTAGAATTAACTGTTTTTTAGATGTTTTCAAATGAACAAAGTTTTCTCAATGCATTCATTTATATCAAAATAGAATATATCTATCCTCACTGCCTGACAAGATTTATTTCATTAGTAATATATCATATGTTTACGCTAGTTTTTCTAGTGAAACTTGACCATCACGTGGAAAATTTTTTTTTACATGTTGTTCTGCTAGATTCATAATGTTCATACAGACATTTAAAAAAATATCTTTCTTGTAGGCTTTTCTAACACCTCTTATAAATCTTCAACATTTTACAAAAATCCTAAGAATTGAGAAAAAAAATAAAAAATGTTTTCTGAATTCGTAAACAATCAACAATGTTCTGTATTATCATGATTTTTTTTTTTAAGTTTCAAAACATTACGGGAATAAATGAAAGAATGCCAGCATTAGGAAAATTTATAAAATAAAATCTGAAAAAATAACCTAAACATAACAGAGGAGATGCTCACAATAAAGTCGAGTTTCTCGTTTCAGATTATGTAAATTTTTTTTATTGTTTTCTTTCAGGTTATGGAGATTTTTTCCCAGACATATGGCCTTCTCAACTTTACATGGTCATCATGATCTGTGTTGCCCTTATCGTTTTACCCACGCAGGTAAGAATTTTTTTCATCAGACTTTTTCATTTGCGTATTCCACTCGTGTTCCTTTGTCCTATCATTTACAAAAATATTTTCTGCATATAAAAATCACGTCACTTTGAAAATAACAAAAAAAAAATGAAAATTCTAAACTTAAAGTTTTTACAAAATATTTCAGTATTGTAAAAATATGATTGCTCATAGTAATTTATAGATAAGAAGGGTCCAATATTAATAAATAGATAAATAACTATGATTGCAAAATGTCACTGAATTTGATTTTAGCATCAAAAATTTCGAAACTGTATACTGTAAGTTGAGAATGATATATTGTAAGTACATGATATTTTCGATGATATCAATTTCAAACAGTGTTTATACACTGTAAAAATTTTAAAAAATAATACATAATATAAAAACTTAGAACGGTCTTAAGAATTTTCAATTGATTTGTCTAGAATGTCATTGAATACAGAATATTTTGCAAATTATTATTCAAATATGACAAGAAACTATTTCGTCAATATTTGTTTTCTGCACATAATATTTAAGGGTTATCACCTATCACTCCAATTTCAATTACATTCATAAATATAGCATCTGTTCAAAAAAATCACTGACTTTCATGAGATTTACACCATTCCCCAAAAAATTTCGAAAAACCAAACTTTGTTCTCTCTGCACTTCATTACCTTTTCCCAATTTTTTTTTGTCGACTCAATCCACCTCGAAGTTGTAAAGTAGCAATACAATTAATCCGAGATCGAGCTCACGCGAAGTACAATGAAATTATTGACGATTTATCGAGTTGCGTGGTTTTCAAGTGCTGGGTATACTTTTGCCCACCGCAATCGCTCGCGCTTGGAGCTTTTTTGCCCGAGATAGGCAACGCCCCGGAGAAAATTAAAAACCATCTGCACCGCTCGAGCTGCTACGAATGCTTAATGAAATGAGAGTTCAGGGAGGAAAAAACGCGAATTGTTATCGCCCTGAGTATCATTTCGTTATGGAAACGTGATCGAGCGTGATTAAATCGTTTCATTGCAGATTGAATTCCGATGGAGACTGAAACTTTTTTCAGATTTGGAACATCTGAATGGCACGATTTTTTTATCGCATACGACAGCTATGTTGTTTACTTTGTTTTTTTTAGTCGATTCTCTCAAAATCTCTTATAATCCAGATTATTTAATGACTTGTTTATAAGGCAGCAATATTTTATGGAGAATCTTTTGAAGGACAGAGCATTTTTGAAAATAAGTAATAACAGACGTATGTCAGACGTATTAGAATCAGGTTCAAGATACAATAACTAAATTATAATATCAAAACTATGTGTGGAAAAAATGTCTCTCAGCTGTAAAATATTACAAGAAATAAATTAGGAAATTATTCATTTACACCGAAAATGTCTGAGGTTCATGATAAAGAAAAATAGGGATAAAATTTTGAAAGAAACAAGTAGTACGTGAGATCTATGAAATACTAGAAACTTATAAAAAACTTTTGTGTGTAATATTTACGAAAAAATTCGAAATATATAAAACTTCTGAATCCCAAAGCATTCAATTGTAGAGATTCCTGAAGCAAATTATAAAAACTTTGAAAATCTTTAAAACTACTCGAAAACTATACAAAAAAATACGATGAAATATTGAGAAAAAACTAAAAATACGATCAGCAAGAATTACCATCAATCAATCTGAATATCCTGCTCTTAAAACTGAAAAATATATATATAAGATCTAGGAATTTTCGATCTCAAAGCTCAAAGAGATTGTGATTTTTGATCAACACTCTCAAAATCTGAAAAAATTTAGATTATTTATCGACTTGTTTATAAGGCATAAAATAATCAGAATAATAAACTTTTATTGAAAATCTTTTGAAGGATAAAAAATATTTCAAAAAAGTAAGCACCTGGGAGGATTTTTTTACAAATTCGAAAAAAAATTAATGTTCAAAATCATTGAAATCAGACATAATCAAATAAGGTTTAACATATAATAACTTAGTCATATCATAACAATGTGTGAAGGAAATGTCTTATAGTTTAAAAAATTCAGAAGAAATGCAATTACAAAATGTTATTTATAAATATTATTCTTGTCAATGATTTCATTGTTGGAAACAATTAGTACAATATTTTGAAAAAAAAAAAAAAAAAAAAAAAAAACTAGTAGTACGTAGAATGAATAAAATACTAGAAATCTAAAACCTTTATCTCAATAATTCATTAAAATATGAGAAACATATAAAACTTTTGGTTCCAAAAGCATTATATTCTGAAAATTTCTGTAGCGAATCGTAAAAATTTAAAACTTCATAAAACTACTCGGAAATTATACAAAATAAAACGAGAAAATATTGAGAAAAAACTGAAAATACGATCAGTAAAAAAGCTATATGGATTATTCTGAATATGCTGCTCTTAAAAATTAGTAAAAATATATTGTTGAATCAAGAAATTTTCTATCTCAAAGCATCAAACTTTTAAAATCTTTATGAGAAACTATTGAAAACAAGATATCCTTCAATACAATATGAATACTAAAGAAAAGTATACTTAATAAATATTGAAAAGTACTAGAAACCTAAAAGATATTAGAATCACTGAAGATACTGTTCTTTGTAAAATTTATGCAAATACAAAAAATCAATTGGATTTCGATTTCAATAGCACTGAATTCTACAAATCCATACATTTATTTATTCCGCGATTTTCAACTAATTTAGGGTTAGTAAAAAGATTTGTGATTTGTTCGATGTGTAATATGCGTGAAAAATTGTTTGAGGTAGTTAACTAAAAAAAGGTGAATGATATTTCTTTTTATGATTTATGTGAACGAAATTTGATGGAAATTTTTTGAATTAACAATGTCTCGTGTGGATATAATTAATTTATATTTATTTAAAGCTTTCGTAAGTTGAAAGTTCCAGAAAACTTTGGAAAATACTCAGTAGGATGATAAATCCTTGCAGCTGATTTATGAGCACTTGCATTCAAATTAATATTTTTGTCCAATTACGTATTTTGCAATTTGTCGCTTCGAAAATTAATCACAATTTGTAAGATAGAAAATTATAGCGTTTTCGTGTTCAGATCTGGAGAAATTTTTCTGCTGATATTTTCTCGAATCTTATTTTAATTTAAATGATGAAAACACAAAATTATCGGAAATCTCTGAATGATAAGATGTTAATGGAGATATTTATCGATACTTTAAATCTTGCAATATCTAGATAAAATACTACTTATCCATAAAAATACCAAAAATTCAAAAAATATCATCAATTTTCTAATAAGTACGATTCTACAAGACTAATTTACTATGTTAAATCATCAATTTCTGATAATTCATTATTTGAATAAACCATACCAAGAAACTAAATTTTGACAAACACTCAAATTAAATTGCACAATGTCTATCACTTACTGCTTTTCGACTTACGAGGAGCTGTTTTTCAACAATGAAAATTGGTTCAATTAAACTATAAAACAATAAAAAAATGAATCGATTTTCAGTACTCTCATATAAAGTAGTGAATAAAAAATAAAATCTCCGACTTACAGAATAATCCAGTGATAAAACAACTTGCAGTGTAAAAATTTCAAGTTCCACACATGAAAAATGCTCTACTGGATATCGGTATAAACGACCATTTACTCCGCTCCCCAAAAATACAGACCGAAGTCACCAAAACCATACATTTTTCCATTTACCGCAACTCTTTTAATGCGCTTGGTCAGCTTTCCATTTTCGCTGTGATTCATGTCTTTTTTACTGCCCGGGGCGATATCCAATTAATACCCTGGCTGGATATCATAATAGGGCAGGGGGAGGAAGCCAGAATCATTGCATTTGACGGATTCAATTGCGCGCGAGCGATGCTGAAAGCACCATCGAAACTCTTCTCGTCCGTCAATCGCTTATAAACCGAATTACGCATGGCCAAGTACTTGCAATTTTCACTTGAACCCTGGAATCCTTGTTTCCTTCACTGATTATCCAGATTTCGAAGGGTCAAGAGCAAACTCTGTTCAGTATTCATGGCTTTAAATTCAAAGCCATGAAGCGACAGTGAATGAGGTATGGGTTTTCGTTAGTTTATTGTTATCTTGGATTTTTTTCGTTCACCTTGTGTCCAGGTATGGTTCATTGTATGAGTAATATTTAACAATATTTTCTTATGGTTTCTATGTTACTGAGGGGTGTTTTTAACTTGTTTTCTTTTCTGAGGTTGTTGACTGAACAGTTAATTTGAATCAATATGTTGACTAGATGCTGGCATGAGCGCTTATTTTTCTCGACTCTGACTCCGTAATGAATTACATACGTTTTAGATTCATGGTTGGTTTTTTCTCGTAATTGCTGTTTAGATGGAAGGTATATTGTTGACGTTGGAATACTTATGTTCATAATGTTTACCATGACGTTTTTGAATTTTGTTTGGTTTTTGTTGTTTAAGACCGATTCGGACATATTAATGGACTATTTATTGGCGATTATTTACTTGGTACGAATTGATTCGGGACAATGATTGGTTATATCTGATTTGATCTTATTTTGGCTGTTGATGGAAATTAGGGCGATCATAGATGTTCATTGGAATTCATATGTTGATGTGAGATGTTTTGAAAACATTTTTTTGATATTGATTTGATGAAAATCTGATTTTATATATAGAATTATGATTGTTTTGTAGATTTGATGATTTGTATTCCTGATGATGATAGCGGTGGGCTGTCGAAAGCTTGAATTAACAAACACAATTCCCCTACTTACAATTTTATTTGTAATCAGGGAATATTATATGTATTATTAAATACGTTATTATTATTGATTTAAATTTAAATATATTGAATAAAAGTTCTGTCCTTATGGAAATTCACTCTGGATTTCAATCATAAGTTCTCAAATCTCATCCTTCAATTTTAGGCTAATTTAAAACACCCGACAAAAATACGAAGTAATACCAAAATCCAAACAACGAAAATTACACGAAATTCAGCCCCAAATTATCCCATTTTCTCTAAAATTAAATACCTCTGACTTGTTTGCATTTCAATTGCGAAACACCGGGATTCTCAGTGCACGCGTCATTGTTTCCAAGCGGATACAGTCGCGCCATTGCCCCGGGCACCGTAACTGTTTACCACGAAAAGCTCTTTCGTGCTTTTATGCCCAGTTCCTGCATTTTTCATTTCTACCTTTTTCCCCTCCGCCCGCATTTTCAATTTCGAATCGTTGGCTACTTTTATACTGCATAAAATTGTTTCATCCCTTTTCTTTCTCTCTCTTTATTATTGCTCGCGCAGTTCGAACAGTTGGCTTTCACGTGGATGGAGCGACAGAAACTGGGGGGCTCGTATTCATCCCACCGGGCGCAGAGCGAAAAACACGTAGTTGTTTGCAGCACAACTTTGCAGGCCGACACGATAATGGATTTTCTCAATGAATTTTACGCTCATCCATTACTTCAGGTAATCATTGGTACTGATTATTTGACTTGAGAAGGAAATTAATGCAAATTCTAGCTATAGGTGATATAATTAAGAAGAATTTGTTTAGGATCCATGAACAATATTATTTTATGTTCATTTTTAGAAGTTCTTCATTCTTTTATTTTCTACTTTTTAATATATTGAAATATGATAAACGTTGGTTATATTTTGATTAGATTTCATCGAATATTATTCCAATAAGTAAAATGTTATTGATTATTTGATTTAACAACTTAAAATTACAAAATATAAAAAAAAAATATTTAATTTTACTTTGATTACTAAGATATTTTTCGATTATTTCACAATTTCGGTAACATATTTCACTTCTTCCATAGTGTGTTTTTATATTATAAACTTCGAATATTTTATTAGAAAAGTATCAATAATTTTTCTAAATTGATATATTTTGTTCAAATAATGTATGTTTTATGGTATATGAATTTACAGTTTGTATAGTATGCTTCTATTTTACAACATTTCAATTCTTCATGATTCATTTTATTCGTTCAAATCAATCCTAGGGCCCCGCCCATTTTACAAAATCTATTTTCTGAAAAAAAAAAAAATTTTGGGATGGCCACAATCCAAAGAAAATTTTTCTAGATTCGAATTTCTGGAATACAGTTACCTAGAATGACTTCTTTTTAAAATAAACATTTAATGAGCTAAATGAGATGTATATTAAATTATTCAAAAAGAAAATTATTATTTATTTTGCAGCCTGCATATTATAAAAAGCAGGGTTTAACCCTAAAACGTTTATTATAAGCCTCATGAGTTTATAGCACAATTTGTAACTTTTTAAGAAATATTCTGAAACTGAGATATAAGTAATTTTTAACTTCCTCATTTTTAAATAAGGAAGTTAAAGTTCATTTTTATAGGAACAATTGTTTAATTTGATTTCACTTTAAAGTGGAATATAAGCAATTTATGAATTCGCAGAAAAATACAAAAAATACTGAAAAAACTAGATTTCAATTAGTTTAATGTTATTTGATTCTTCGAAAATATATGTGATTCTAGGAACAAAGAAACTTTAATTTCTCGAGATTTCAATTCTCAAAATATATGTTTATAGAAGTCTATGAAAATATAAGAAAATTTCCAAATTGTAAATCTCTGTGAAAAATACAAAAAATATTGAGGGCACTCTAAATCTATAAAGAAACTGTTTTCTGCAAAATCGATCGAAATATGTACTTCTGAAATTTTAAACTTATAATTTTGTCTCATTCTGTAAATTCAAAGAGATATCGTGAAAAAAAAAATTAAAAATTTCACAACATTCTACGAATACTTAGAAATACAGAAAGAAGTACGTGATGAAAAATACGTGTAAATATAAAAAACATTAAAAATCTTTCAAATTCCATAAATTTGTACAGCAGTTTATAAAAATAATGAACGATCCTTGAAATCATAGAAAAACTGGAAAAAAAAAACGAAAATTACTGGAATAAGTTAAAATCTATCGAGACACTGTTTTCTGGAAAATCCTGTAAAACGCTGAAAATTTCATCATGTTCAAAATTCTGGAGTTTGAAATTCTTGAAATGTATTTATCAATTTATAATATAAAAATACAAAAATAATGTAAAAATACTGACAAATTTTGCGACACTCAGTCATCCTGAAAAATACGAATAGTTTCAGAAATACTGAACAATCTTCTAAATAGTGGGAAAATTGAATAAGTATCATAAAAATCAAGGGAAATGAAAATCTGTATAAACACTATTTGCTGAAAAATTCTCTCAGATACAAATAAAATTCAATGAAATTTGGATTCAAAAGCATGAAATTCTTGAAATCTATAAATAAATTTACAGATAAATAGTACTTTATAAAAACACTGGAAAATCCTGCAACATTTTATACATTCTGAAAAACTCCAAAAAATTCGAAAATTCTGGAAATCTGGGTATGTATTAAGATTCTCTCGAAAATCTATTAAATTTGCAAATGTTTTCTTGTGATTAACATCGGATCAAATTTCATAGTTAGAAATTTTGTGAACTTGAAAAAAATATAAAATTTAAACAAGCTGATTGATTTTTTCCAGGGTGAAAAATTTCGGATCAGCATTATTTATTATATCTGAAACAAACAATTTCTATACAACAAAACCATGAGTACGTTGGTATTGTTATTTTAAGCCTCAGTTTTTCGATGTCTTGTTATTTACATTCAATTTATTCCAGAAAGTAACGTGAAAGTAATGGGGTGTTATTTTTTTCAATTGGTAATGGTAACAAGTTACTATTTATTTTCAAGTAACGGTAACGTAACGCGTTAAATATTTTGAAGTAACTTTCCAAACCCTGATGAAAAGGCATATCAAAGAATGATTTAACAGACTTTCAAATTTTATGAGAAATATTATTATATGCCATGAATTCTACTGATCTCTTTATACCCGTATTTGCTAATTTATCGAAAAAAAAAACAATCTTCATCTTTCGATTTCAAAGATTTCTAAACATTATGATATTTTATTTTCTGACTAAAATGTCTCTATGTTATATTTATTTAACTAAAATTGATAAGCAATTAAGTAATTTTATTCTTTACATAATTCTCATTTTTACTCTGTCAAAATACCTTTTTTCTTCAAATTCTCCTCGTCCTTTTTTTTCATTATATTTTATTCCAAGAGAAATAACACAATTTTTCTTCTTCGACTCCAATAGTCTCTTTAGATTATTCTTCAATGCCATAAGAAACTTTGCGATAATTAATTACATTCCGATAAAAATAAGAAAATCCTTATTATTCTATCATGCATGTCTCTTTGCATTAAAATATAATTATATGCCCCGACCTTATTTTAATTGTCTCTATAATATATTTATTTACTCGAACTAAAATATAGCTTTTTTAGTATCTCTATATTATGTTATTGTATTGAAATGGAAATAAGTTATTCTTCACCATGTTTTTTTTTTTTTTTTTTATCACTTCTTGTCGTTTCCTTCACCCATCTATCGTAATTATGCCCATATATTATTCATATTTCAACGGAAACAAAGCAAACATTTCACTCAATTATAATTGAATCGTATTATTTAATTTTCCAATACTCAACAAAACTTCTTCATTCTTTTAATCTAATTGAACCGAATTGAGGTTATTTTCATTGTTTAACATAGATGATCTCATTTATTATGTTACTTTCATCCAACATAAAAAAGGCAATTTCTGTAATATAATTCGAATTATCATCTCGTTGTCTAAAAAATTTCTTTTTTGCAGAATAGTTCTAGGTAATTGCACTCCAGTCGTTCAATGAAAGGAAAAAAAATTGTGATATTGATTTTTCTGTAAAACAGATATAATAGATTGAATATGTATATGTGTTTAAAATACCAGAAAAAGTGATGTGAATAAAAAGAACCAAAACATGTTCTGTCTAAGGATTATTACGTGGTTCTGCTCTCGCCAATGGAGCTCGACACAACGATGAGAATGATTCTCCAAGTTCCGATTTGGGCCCAACGTGTCATCTACATTCAGGGTTCCTGCTTAAAAGACAGCGACCTTGCGAGAGCAAGGATGAACGAGGCCGAAGCTTGCTTCGTCCTCGCGGCGAGAAATTACGCCGACAAAACTGCCGCGGATGAGCATACTATTCTAAGGTAAATAAACCTTCGTCAAAATTATGAGTGACGAGAAACAGCTATACTGAACGTATAATTAATAAAATAAATATTTTATTTTAAAAGTATTCAAATGAATGCAATATTCTTTTAAAAAACCAATAATCATATTCAGAAGGAATATTGTTTTGAAATGAATATTGTGAACTTAAAAAAAAATTTTTTTTAGTCTGACTTTGTTCAGAAAAATAACAAGAACTGATTTTTAGATTACATAATGCATTGTCTGACTAATTATTGACTTATTCTACTTACCAACCTATTATTAATATTGTAATTCGTCGCTTGAATTTTTTACATTCGTCTCTGATTTTTTCAATTATTTGACGCATTGTTTAAATGGATGACTAATTATTGATACTATTGATTGACTTGTCAATCTTGTTCTACCTAATTATAACAAATAATTGACATGTGCTGAATCTACTTCAATTGAATTAGTTTCAGTTACTGATACATATCACTATCATTGATTTGTTGCCCTCAAATGTGTTCCCAGAAAAATTATAATTAAATGATACTTAGCTTCAAAGATCGCTAAAAAAAAACGTGAGCATTTTCTTCAAAAGAGAAAAGTATTCTTCTTTTCAAAATTATGGAATGACATCCATACAGTTAGAAAATTTATGTCCTTTAGCACTCACTTAGCGTGTGATGAAAATTATTCTGTTGAAAAGGTCTTGGGCTGTCAAGGACTTTGCACCCAACGTTCCGCAGTACGTACAGATTTTCCGTCCGGAGAATAAGCTCCACGTTAAGTTCGCCGAGCACGTGGTCTGCGAGGACGAATTCAAGTACGCACTGCTCGCGAACAATTGCACGTGTCCTGGTGCCTCAACCCTCGTTACGCTGCTCTTGCACACGTCACGTGGACAGTGAGTTTCTTGATAATACAGTTTCATCTCCTGCACCTTTCAGCTACAATTCCTTGATTGTTCTTTGGATATTGAAATTTAATAGCTAGAAAATTAAATCACCACTAAAAAAAAATAATTATTTGACAATTATAAATTTTACTATGAAATCAGTAAGAATTATTTCATTTTTTGCTAGTTTTCTCATGCATTTGTTGGATTGTTAAATTGTTAACATTGTCACATGATAATGTTCAAGTAGATATATGTTGTAAAAATTCTGGGATTATTTGCATTTCATACTTAACCTGTGATTTACTTTTTTTAATATCATAACTGTATTTCTTACTTACCATATAAAAAAAAAACGTATATTTTTCCCAGTATCTGAATGTGTAGAAACTTTCTTGCTATATTTTTGTGTACTTTGGAGTAGCTTATGATTTATTTTGAAATAATAAAGATTATAAGGGTATATTGTCGATTGAATACTGTTATACAAATAGATATGCCTAATACTAATAAGTATAATGTGAACTCTTAGTATAGCGAAAATTGCATTGCACATACTGAATGCATCAATTATAATATGAAGAGTAAATAAATTGATATTTTACTTTCCACAGATATTAAATATACTCTATACCAGTATAGAAAAATACACGACACGCATTGTACGTTTAGGATTCTAAACATTAAAACTTTTTTCGCACTAAAACAAGCATACATCTAGTAATTGAGACAAAATAACAATTTTACTACATAACACTGTTATTACTAAGATAAAAGTACAAAACCTGTGAAAGTATTGTATAACCTTTAAAAATATCGTAAGAGTCACAATATTCTACCACTTTTCAGCATCATATGTTAAAAATTACTATATTTTTTCTACGTAAAGTGAGGTATAAAAACTTTGCTTTTTTTTCTGTAACTGTAATTATCATGCATTTTAGAACATCATGGAATACTGTCTCCGGAAAAGAAAAATTATGTCAAAAAGTATAGTATATTGTTCAAAAGAAGACTGATTTTGTCGAAAAAAACCATAACTGATTTTTTAATTACATACCACACTGGCTGACTAATTATGGCCTTATTCTACTTATCGTCCTATTTTATCAATATTATACTTCGCTGCTTGAAATTTTCACATTCATCTCAGAGCTCCTTTTCATTAATCTTTTCTTTTTATTGACTCATTACTCAAAGTAATTACTAATTATTGATACATTCTACTGATTGACTTGTCAATCTTGTTCTACTTCACATTATATAATTATAACAATTTATTGATATGTGTCGAATGTACTCCAATTAAATCAATTCAAATTATTGATATGTCTCACTGCAAGACTTATCATTATTTTTATTATACTGGTAAAAGAGCCATTTGACTATCCTACTGTTTGAACAATTATTGCTAAATGGTATTGTTTTACTTGTCAATCTCATTCTATTCAATAATTGTATATTATTGATTTGCATCGCTATGAGACATATTATTTATCTATTCTACTGGTTAAGACCTAATTTGAATACTTTGAAGGTAAACTGATTATTAATAAATTCTAATGATTTATTTGTAAATCATATTCTTTTAAATAACTTTACATTCGTTTCATAGAAAAACTCTATGCAAATATCATTTTATCAAAAATTTGTAAACAAAACTTTGAAAATCTAATCCATTATCGAAACCTCAGAGCGAAAAAAAAAAAAACAATTTTTTTTCTAAATACTTTATATTTTAATCTAAATCTAAAGTTGATTTCAAACGTCATAAATAAAATAGTTCGTAGAATATAACTTCAAAATACTTTATTTAAAATATTTTTACCTTATATCATGTGCCGTTTTAAACATAGAAAATAGAACACAGTGAAAGTTCTTTGAATGAATGTTTCTAAATCCGACAAAAGTCTGTCAATCGATTTTTTCTTTTCTTTTATTTGTTAACATTGGTTCTCAAAACCTGAAGAGATATTTGAGTCGAGTTTTTCTTAACGTTTATAGCAGTGTTTTTTTTGAATGGATTCTTACAAAATAAAACAAACAGCTCATTTTTATGCTTTTTGAGGATACACCGAACTAATACTTTATATTTTTTTTTCTTTTTACAAGCTCTCGACTCATACATTTTGGTACTCCACAGAAAACAAACCTTAAAAAACTGACAAAATACCCAATATCTATAAAACTCTGAATTCACACACATTGAATTTTTCGAATTGATTGACGAATCAAAAATTTACTCGTCATCGTTATTTTACCTAATTATTAAAAATGCATCACTGATAGAAATTAGACATGGCAACTGAATAAATACAGTCCTACGAAAATCAGTTTAGAAGTGAAACTTCTTGGAGAAAAAAATCTTGATGGATTAGATTCGTGGGATATTGTAGGTAATCATTGTATTTCTTAATTGTAAATTTATGTATTGATCAATGATGAACCTACTGCTTTTGTTAGGCATGCACCGATTCTCTAATTTGGAAACTGACATTCAAGAATTCCTTAACCGATTTTTACACTATTTCTATCATATAATGTAACATTCAAATACAGTAATTCATTCCGTTAACGTTAAGTCCTTAATGACAACAATTTGTGTTTTATTTAAAAAGCTCTAAATTATATAATATCTTTTTGCCTTCCCTTTTGCAGTGAATTTTTTGTCTTTTTATCAGTTTATCATGTACTTTGGAAACATGATCAAGAAAAATTATTGACTTAACTGCAAATTTCATACTTATTGCGAATTGAAGATCGATATCTCAGCATATTCATTGTCACACGACTCAGAACTTCAGTCTGTTACAAGCTCCAAAGAAACCTTAAGTAAATAACACGTCAATAATATATACAAATAGTATAACTTCTGATAACAATATGTTATCAGAAGTTATAATTTCAATGTTTGAGTCCCATTCTTATATTTAAAATTTCCATTTAAGTCATAAAGCTTTAACAAGCTTTAAAGACGTGGCAACTGATGTGCCACGTCTAATGGCCATCCCAGAATTTCGAGCTTCCTAACGCGCTGAATGCTATTTACAACGTCCTCTTAAAACACAGGTGCACACAGTTTTATCAGTGCTTCATGCTGAGAGAATCCTAAATGTTTTATGTTGTTTAATCTCTGGAATTTCGTGCCCCCCAAAGTCGCTTTGCATTTTTTATGACGATACGCTTGATTAAATCGCGGGAAAACAGTTTTTTGGTCGCAAGACGAGGATTTGTATTATTCTCGTGAATGTAACTTACGACAGCAGAAATACATTATTTTCGATCTGAACATCCGGAAGGGAAAATTTGAAATTTTGTCATGAATATGCAAATGTTTTTTTAACACTGAACGAATACTTTGTGTCAATTTTTGCATTGAATGCAAAAAAACTATTACGTCAACAACGTTATGAGAATTTTGGGTGAGGTTTTATTGTCGATTGCCAGACTGAAAGAAATGTACGGTTCCATATTTTTATGACAGAGAAGGCCAGCAGTCACAGGAAGAGTGGCACAGGTTGTACGGGAAGTGTTCGGGCAACGAGATTTATCACATAACTCTGGGTGACTCGCGATTTTTCGGCGAGTACGAAGGCAAGTCATTTACATACGCTTCGTTTCATAGCCACCGGAAATACGGTGTTGCCTTGGTAGCGGTAAGGCCGACAGAGCTTCCAGAGTTCTATGAGGACACGATACTCCTAAACCCAGGTGAGTCGTAATATTGTACATACCTTTTTCACCTTTTGTAAAATGTGAAATTTCGAATTTCTGACTTACCTAATAGACCATTCGATAAATTATAATAACAAATTTTCAATAATTGTTTCACAGAGAAAAAAATTAGGGAATAATTACTTTAACATATCGTTGTGTGGGATAAAACTAAAATATTATACTTTTTTCTAGTTACTGATTGAATTTTTATAATGTATATTACATTCTTGACATTGTCAAATAACGATGTCTAGAAGATAACTCATGTTGTAAAAACTCCAAGATGTATTGTGTTTTATATTATATTTGTTCTGTACTGTTTGCAATATCATACTGTAATTATTACCCATGCACTTTTCAAAGAAAAGGTATATATTTTTCCCATTTTACAAATATTTACAGTTCTTGTTTGCTATACTTTTGTGTACTTCAAAATTCTTACACTGTAAATTTTAATCGTTAAAAATGTAAAAGTCAATTGTAGGTTTTAAAAGATTTTAACAGTTTTTACTGAATACTTACTGGTTTAGTATTTTCATAAATATTTTCTAATTTTTATGTAACAAAAACGAGTACGAGTATAGTAATTTCTACAACATAACAATTTATTATAAAAGGCTACTATAATACGTAAAAAAAACTATACAATCTTTATCGTAATATTCAAGTTCTTTTGACCATTACTATGTTGAAAAGGGGAAAATTTTTTCTTCGTAGTATTTTTTTGCTCCTTCACTTTTAAGCAACTTCAAGATATTTATACAAGAACGATTTTTCAATATTTCAATTAATATTACCATATGTAATAGCCAGGCATATATTGGTATACCTATAGTATTTTGAAATATTTTATCTATTTCTATAGATAACAATACACATTTTTTAGAATTTAATGTTGTAGAGTATTGTGAATTCAGAAAAATTCATCCTTAAGGTAAATTTTTCATACATACAGGCCCGTGCTGACGGGGGGGGGGGCGGTTAGAATCCCCCTTAACAATATCTCTCAAACGATTTCGATGACATACTTCTATTATTCGTTTTTACGTTTTGATATAAATTTTGATATCTTGCACTGCATGATATTTTTCAGAAAACATCGTCTGAAGAGATTTTTATTTTCTTTTGGTATTTTTCGTATATATCCTCTACGATTTAGAGGATTGTTCAGTATTTCTGAGACTATTCTTATTTTTCAAGATTTATAAAATGTTACAGGATTTTCTAGTATTTTTATATATTTCTAGCATTTTCATTTAAATTGTTACAGATTCCGATAATTGCGGACTAAAAAATTTGGAGTTTAATAAATTTTACGTATTCAAAGGATTTTTCAGAATACAGTGCCTCGAAAGATATTTATTTATTCTAGTATTTTTCGTATTTCTTCATTTTTGCTACGATTTGAAGGATTATTCAGTATTTCTTAAACTATTTGTATTTTTTAGGTTCCATAAAATGTTGCAGGATTTTCTAGTTTTTTTTATATACTTTAAGCATTTTGATGTAAATTTTTATACATGGATTTCGAAAATTCCGAGCTCTAAAATATGAAGTCCAATAAACTTTTCATGTTCCAAAAGAATTTTTCAGAAAACAGGTGTCTCAATAGATTCATCTTTCTTTCAGTATCGTTCTTATTCCTTCATTTTTTCTACGATTTGAAGGATTATTCAGTTTTCTTTATAAATTTCTGGAATTTAATACTCTTGTTTTTAAAGTTGTATAGATTTTAAATATTCCACAGTTATACTTGTATTTTTCTATACATGTATTTTCATTTTGTATTTCCTAGTATTTAAAAAATGTTGGAAAATTTTGAGTTTTTTTCTAACATATCTCTTTAAATTTCAAGACTTTGATTTTCTAGAATGGAAAGTTTGAAATATTTGCTGTATTTTGATCAATTTTGCAGAAAACAGTTTCTTTGTAGATTTTGAGTGTTTCCAATATTTTTTTAATTTTTAACAGATTTTCGAAATTTGAACATTTTTCTAGTATTTGTATGGTTTTCTATACACATATGTTATTAGAATTAAATGCTCGAGAAATCGGAGTTTCTGGATTTCAGAAATTTTTGAAGAATCTAACAGCTTTTTAAAAAAAAGTAATTACATCTAGTATTTTTCGTATTCTATTTTTTTTCTGTATTCAGAAAATAACGTAAGGTTTTTTAGTATAATCTTTCGATTTTAGGGATCCTGCTATAGATTTTAAGAACTCAGGTTTCCAGTTTGTTCATGTATTTATATGCAGATTTCCAAAATTTATTTCAAGAATTGTGAAAATTTCTAATAAAAAGTGAAAAAGCATACTCTTTGTCGATATTTGTACATAAATTATTAATATATCACTCTGTTTCATCTAAAACTATACAAGTATACAATTTTTATCTGAAAACAAGGAAGTTAAAAAATTACTTATATCTGAGTTTCAAAAAATTACTTAAAAAGTTAGAAATCGTTCTAAAAACTTGATGAGACAGATGTGAAATGAATATCACGATTTTCGTTACTCGTTACCAAAAAAAAAAGGAACTCGTTCCTGTTATCGTTACTTGTTAATAAAAGTAACGCCTTATGTTATCGTTGCAATAAAAAATGTTACGTTTTTGGATATTATAATCTCAGTTGACTTATTGTATTTGCGTTGCAGTCACTGCAAGCTTCTTAAAAAAAAAAAAGTTCTGAAAGGGCCATAACTCCACCATCTGTTGATTTTCTTTCATCGAATAATGTTTGTATATTAAAGTTGACAATATTCCATCACAGTAATATAATTTCCATGTATTAAAATTATGTGCTACATGCATTAAGAAATAATCCAAACCGTCCTCAAAAAAGGTGTATAACCCTTTAGATCATAAAATATGTGTATATTGCAGTAATAAAAAGTGTTTCTTTTTTTATCTATTATGCATTCGTTATACATCTAAATGTAAAAAAGAAATAATGAACGGTTTTTTTTGCAATCGCGTATTTGTAATTATTGGGTTGCTTGTGTTAAATTTGTTGAAAACATAACAAAGATTCAATATATGAAGTAGAAGTTGTTGAAAACAAATGAAGTTCTGGTATTGCCTTATATATTTGATTTTTCATTAATTAATTTATTTATTCATTCACGCATTGAATGAACATTTATTGTCTACATCACTATAAATGGACCGTATACTGTCAAACCAAATCAATTTCAATTGCATGTTATTACAAGTACAACATAAAAGTTGAAATCCCCTCCCAAATACAGGTTTCTGTGCACAGTCCTGCATACATATAATTATATTGTTTTCAACAAATATTACCAATTATTGCATTGAAGGTCCTCGACATATCATGAAGAAAACAGACACGTGCTACTACATGAGCATAACGAAAGAAGAAAACTCAGCCTTCGTGGTGGCGAACAACCAGACGATCGGGGCCGAGCCGGCGCAGGTCGTGGTTGAGACGAAACCGGACACGTCCTCGATGGTGGGCATGGGATCCACGACCGGGACCATGGGCACGATCGGAGGTACGACGCAGACGACGCTCTCCGGGGGCAGCGTTGCCGGAGGGAACGGTACAGCATTGTGCGGAGACTCGCGAAAATACGTTGACACGCTGTACGAAACGTCAACACGCTGGCAGGATGCAGCCTGCGCGGGCCTGCGGGGCCCTATGATCCGGGCCCCGCTGCCGCCTCCCCAGGTCATCCTCCAGGTCCCCCCTAGCACGCCTACATACCAACACCTCGCATCCGGTGTTGTCCGCCGTGAGTGTCGCATGCGTGTGAGCTTTTTCTCTTCACTCTTGAGTTATTGCTCTTTTACTGTATACGTATTACATGTTTTTTCTTCTGTTCTACGTACCTCAGATCAAATTTTCTTCATGGTTTTGCGTTTTTTTTTTTGAGATTTTAAAGGTGTGAGGTTGATTCTTGAAACTGCGGGAACTTTGAGGACTTAAAGGACTTTGGGGTGTATGTTAAGAGATAGGGGTTGAAATCTTGAAGGGTGGTTTCAAGGTAAGCTTAATTGTAAGCTCTTTAAGAATCTGGGTTTGAAAGTCACCTAGAAAAGTGTAAATTGAGAGAAAAAAAACTTGCAGTTTTGACTAGAAGTCATTAACATTGGAAGAAAAAATTCATCAAAAAATGAGAATTTGCCTTCTCTATACCGATAAATCCATACGAAACTGAAAAATTTTAGTTCAAAATTATAATTTTCGTTCGAACTAAAAAATTTCCTTTTGCATCAACAGAAAAATTTTAGTTATTTCTTACAGTGTAAGCCGTTAGGTTAGCGTTACTTGGGTGAAAAAAAAAATTCGTACGTTAGCACTGAAAATCTAATTTTTTTTTCTTTCATGTTGCTTTTTGGAAAAAATTGATTGTAAATAACAAGACATTAAAAACTAAGATGAAAAAACAATATCAACATACTTGTGGTTTTGTTTTTGAAACTGTTTGTCTTAGATATAAAGATTAAACGTGTTTATTTTTTTTTTTTTTTTTTTGTTTCATTTAAACAAAACATCATATTTTCCAGATCCATTGATTATTATAACGAGCCCTCCATGAATAATTTTGTCTAGTGAGGAAAATTATTAGGCATTTGTGAATTTGTACTTTTCGACCAGAGAATACAAATCAGTCAGCTTGTTCGAATTTGAATATATTTCTTAAGTTCAAAAAATTACTGAACATCACATTTCATTCAATGTTAACCACGGGGAGAAATTCGCAAATAGAATATATTTTTGAGGAAATTTGACACTTTTTGTATCTTTTAGTATGTATAAAATGTTGCTGGATTTTCTTTTATTTTATGAATTTGTACTATTTTTCTGTACAGTGCTATATAGATTTCTATAATTTCATTTTATAGAAGTCAAAGTTCAATAAATTATTGTGTATTTGAGAGGATTTTTCAGGAAATAGAGTCTCTACGTTGATTTTTATCTTTGAGTATTTATGATACTTTTTCTGGTTTTCAACGATTCGAATGATTGTTCAGTAATTCTGAAACTATTCGCATTTTTCGAAACGTATGAAATGCTGCAGGATTTTCTGGTACTATTCTCCAACATTCTCATACGAATTGTTAACTACATTTCAAGAATTTCGAGCTCTGAAATTCGAAATTTTTCGTTTTTCAGTATTTTTCGTATGTCTTCAACTTTTTGACGATTTTAAGGATATTTCAGTATTCTTATACATTGGTGTATAAATTTATGTAATTTGATGCTCTAGTTATTCAAGGGGAACAGATGTTCTGAGCATCATACAGACTTACTTGTAGTATTCTATTTTTTTTTTTTGTATTTTCTAGTATTCATTGAATATTGGAAAATTTTTCAGTTTTTTTTTAATATCTCTTTGAATTTCAAGAATGAGATTTCCTAGACTTTAAAATTTTAAATATTTGGAATATTTCGATCAATTCCGCAGAAAATAATTCTGATAATAATTCAGACCTCTAGTTTTAGGTAGTATAATCGAACGTTTGGTCGGCCATGCATTTTTGTCTCTGAAATAAAGCAGTGTATTTTGGTTCGCCTGTACTAAAAACTTGAAAACTTTTTTTCATGTTTTTTCAGTAGTATATTCCTACGTTTCGACAGCCATAAAACCTTTTTTTCAAATGAAACTATATATTTGGTTCTCTGGTACCGAATACTAAAAAAAGTTCATTTGAATTATTTTCAGTAGTACAATCCTACATTTGATCAGTCATTGAACATTATTTTTACTTAGCAATATACTTTGGTTGTGTTTTAATAAAAACTGATAATCATGAATTTTTCTCGTTTTTAGTAGTATAATCATACGCTCGTTTAGCCATGAAACTTTTGTTTTTGAAATGAAGCAATATATTTTGGTTGTATTGTACTGAAAACTATACATCGTTGATTTTTTATCGTTTTTTAGTAGTATATACATACGCTTGGTCAGCCATCAAACCTTTTTTTTCTAATGAAGCTATATATTTTTGTTGTCTTGTACTATACACTGAAAACAGTTTATTTAAATTATTTTCAGTGGTATAATTTGACATTTTATCAGTCATAAAACATTTATTTTCCATGAAACAATATTTTTCGATTGTCTTGTAATAAATACTAAGAATTGTTCATTTTTTATGATATTATTAATATATCATATATGTATTATAAGCGTTTTTATTTTTTTTCACGCAGATTTCTGAAACTTGATGGATCGAATTTTAAAAGCTCCTAGTAAAATGAATTGACTAGACATGGAATTTAAATTTTTCTTATTAAACAGCCACAGAGAATAAAAAGAAAATTCTACAATTGTGGTTGTTTTATGACAGAATCGCTTACGTGAAATGAATGACCTTGAGACCTTCAATATTTTAAACAGTTTTAAGCCTATTATTGGATTAGTCAGTTTTTGTAGATTTGAAACAATGTCAGCGCTGAAAGTTTAACAAACTTGTACTAAATACATTTAGTTTTCAAAAAAACTAGGAATTTCAAACTGTCATGTCAAAAGCGTCAAAAATGACAAAATTTTGACTCATTTTTATTGTTCTGAAAATTTTGTCATGTATCTACAGGAAGTTTTTATAATTTATGACTGTTGTACAAAATTCTCAGAAGTCTAATTTTAAAAATGTACGTTACGTGACGATAATGATTGATTCATAGTGAACAATTGCAAAAATTTATGTGGGTTGCATGTGAATTCAAAGTATTATATTCAAACTTTTTTTTGTTTTACGTGACTTATTAAACAAGATTATAGTTTAGTGATTACTTCAAAACGATAGGTAACTTTAAAACGACGTCTGATACTTTGTTCCAAAACTTTTGTAATTACATTGTGTAACTTACTATTCAAATGTACGAACATAGTTTAAATCATGATTTTTTTTTAAACAAAAAAAATTTTATGATACATGCATATTGATCCTTAGTAAGTGTCAGTAAACGCAGTTTCTGAATCAACAATATTCATCAAGAACTTTTTTCATTAAGTTATCTTGTTTCCTCATAATGTACACATTTTTTCACGCTTATTTGCTTCGATCATCGAATTTCCTCAAACTTGGGTACGTCAAAAAATACATCCTGAAACACTGGACTGAAAAAATATGTTTTAGAACTAACTCGTATAACTTGTGTTATATAGAAATGATTCCATTGCTTGGAATTCCTAATAACTGCCCACTGCATGTTTTTTGTAGTAAAAAAGAGTCACATTAGATAAACAAGAATGCTGTTTAGTCAAATTTCTACATTTCAATTTTTTACTGTCAAAAAATGAATTAAGTACAACAAAATATGTAAATAAAATCTACTGGAATTTATTAATTAAATTACGACGTCCAAGAATTATGGAATACGAAAATTAAATAATTTTTGGAGGAAGTGTCTTGAAAATTTTTAAATTCAAAATAAAGTATTCAAAGTATAGAACTTACGATACTGAAGGTTGCTGTCACAAATAAATAATTAGATTAGTTTTTTCATTCGTTTCATTATGATTATTCAATAGAGCTTTTGATTATACTTTTTATGAATATAATTCTTTCTGATAAAAAAAATTTATTTATCTTCTTACGCGACTGTTGCTCCAGTTT
This sequence comes from Platygaster robiniae, assembly GCA_028476575.1. Taxonomy (NCBI): domain Eukaryota; kingdom Metazoa; phylum Arthropoda; class Insecta; order Hymenoptera; family Platygastridae; genus Platygaster; species Platygaster robiniae. The sequence continues at coordinate 46,447,508 of CM052020.1, forward strand.
CACCCTAATGACAAGCGACACCGAAGTCTCTGAGGGCGCAAACATGCACGCGCTTAGCACAAATGGAAATCGCATTTCGAGACGCGCCCGTGATTTCGGAATCGCTTCGTCCGTCTCGTTGACATCCAACATCCGCATTGAGCACTATACTGCGAATTTTGCTCAATTCCCCTTGCTTCCTCTTGTAGCTGCTTCATCCTTTCACTTTCTGGCTTGCGCAAACACTCCGAGCATTCGGAAATGACGAAAGTACAAAACTTTTTCCCCAATGTGACTCTGAAATCTTTTCTTCCAAACACGCAGGAAATGCAACGAACAAACAAGAAAAGACTTTAATCAAGGATTTTACATTGAACAAGAAATTGAAGAAGAAACTGCTTTCTTCTATTATAACACTAGGTGGGAAATTTTTCGAAGTTTGCGACTGCCAGAGGGAAAAAAGAAAGTTTTTTTGACTTATTTGGTGTCTCTGGTTTTAAAAATAATTTAAATTTGTTTTCACAAAGAGGCTTTTTCGAAATATTAGTAAAAATACATGTTTTTGCAGTTTTTTTCCTGTTAATGCCAAAAATATCGAGAACTACTTATTTTATCAAGAGGAAATGATTTTTAATACTCGTATAATTTACGAGGATATTTTATTTTTTATATTCTCAATATTTTTTTATGAGTTATAGGTGATGAGAAGAAACAAAGAGGAATTTTTTTAAAGGCTAGATGGACGAACTTTTCTGCAACTTTTGACGCAAGTAACTTGAAAATCGCCATTTTGATGAATGATAACATTATTTCGTCGTAAAGCTGAAAAGTAAACATTTTCAAAAATTGATATTTCATAATAATAAAATGTATGTTTGCTGGCAAAAACTGAGAACAGGGCTGCAAAAAGAACATAATATTTTAAAAATGATTTTTTGCGAATACAAATGATAGTTTTTTTTCATTCATATCAATTAGTGTATATTCGTGTGAAAATAAAATCTCGTCAAATTGTAAGAACTCTAAAATATATCAAATTCGTCGCAGTAGAATAATATTGCATCGTATGGAGATCAGAAATAATTTCCTTAATCAAAATTTCAAAAAATAAATAAAGTATACCGAAGGAATCAAAAAAATTCGAAAGATAATTAATGATGCTGACGAAAAACAATTTAAGAATTTCATTAAATCGTGGAAACTTTAACGTTTAGGAAATTTTTTTACGAAATTTTGCTAGTTTTGGAAAAATGCCGGTTTGGGAAAATAAATGATAGTTTTTCCACTTACATAAATTAGTAGATAATAATGAAAAAGAAAATTTAGTGAAATTGTAAAAACTGTAGAATATATCAAATTTGTCGAAGTAGAATAATATTTTATCGTATGGAGATCGTCGTTAATTTCTCAATCGAAATTTCAAAGATCAATAAAGTATACCGAAAGAATCAAGAAAATTCGTAAGATGATTAATGATGCCGACGAAAAAAAATTTGAAAATTTCATTAAATCGTAGAAACTTCAACATTTACGAAATTTTCAGATATATGATAAAACTTTATCGAAGCGAGATCTTTGATCATTTTGATTACTTTCATAAAAATAAAAATGTTTCGATAATCATGGTTTACTAAAAATGACAGATGTTTGCGTTGTTTTAACGTGCTCTGTAAGAAAATCCCATTAAATTAGAATATAAAAACTGTAAAATCTATAAAATTTGTTGTGGTACAATAATATTTTATCGTTTGGAGATCGTCAATGATTTCGTCAATGAAGATTACAAATATCAATAAAAGGTCGAGGAAATCAAAGAAAATTCGTAAGGTGAATGATGTACATTTATTTTGTAAAATCAAAATGTTCTGTAAATCGTGGAAACTTTGATACTAACAAAGTTTTTTGACAAAAAATTATATGTTATTCAAGAAAGATCTTCAATAATTTTGTAAACTTTAATGAAAATGAGAAAAAATTTTTGTAATTCATTTAAATATTAAAAAATGAATGCTGCTAGTGTTATTTGAACGTGCTGAATAAGAAAATTCCGGAAAATGGTAAAAACTGTAATATTCATTGAATTCGTAGAGGTTTAATAATATTTTATAGTATGGAGTTCGTTTATTTGTTCATCAATGAAAATTCAAAGATAAACAATTAATCAAGATAATTTAAATAATTGATTAAATCATTGATGCTGTCGATTGTAAAAAAATTAAAAATTTCAATGATATACAGAAACTGTAATATTTACAGTGTTTTTCGAAATAAATTTACAATTCATAGTAAGGGAACCAATGATAATTATGAGAACTTCAATAAAAATAAAAATGTTTGTGAATCATGTTATAATTAGAAAATAATATGTTTTCTTTGTCTTAAGGTTTATAATAGTAAAATCTGAAAAATTACAGCAACTTTAATATTACTCAAATTTTCGGGATAAATTATCAATACATCGTATTAAAATCAACATTAATTTCGTCAGTCGAAATTTCAATGATCAACAAGAAATTTAAAAGAATTGAAAAAAATTTGTAACATTTGTAAAAAAATCACAAAACTCCACAAAATAAAAAATTGTGATATTTACAAAATTTCGAGAAATCTAATAGCACTTCATCGTTGGAAGTGAAATGTTATTTTTTTGGAAAATTTGTATCTTGCTATATAGGATTATCTTCAAAATCAAGTCTCAGTTTTTTTTATGATTCCAAACTGTAAAATTTATGGTGGAATTCTATTCTTAATTTCATTTTCATTTTCGTTTCATAGAAAAAATTCATACAATTTATTTGTATTTATAAATATCATTTTTTGTAAACAAACAATTATGATTCTTCTAAAATCCACGTTTTCCTAAAAATCTCAGCGACGAAAATCACCCACATCTGATAAAAAAAAACTTCCTAATTAGCAGTTTTATAATATTACACACTCAAAAAAATATCACCACTCTATACATGCCAACAAAACATATTTTCCTTACAAATTAAGAAAAATTCATCACCGAGACGATGGATTTTCGGTTCATGACTCTCTTCCCAATCGAAATTTTCTCGCCCACCAAGTGCTGAATTGCGCTTGTAATTCGATAGCGAAATAATGTTTCAATAAAGGCGCAGATTAAGATTGCATTTACTGTACGATTTTCTTGCTGAATAACGTTATCACGTATTTTCCCCCACCGCTTCCCGAAAGCACGTAATAATCAGGTTATGCCGGGTAACGCCGTTTTCAATGGAATTCTTAATACGCAGCGACCCCGCTTCGGTTTCCAGCGAATGCATGCTTGAATAATGCATAGACGCTCGGGGAATAATTATGTTTCGCGATTGAAAAATCAGACGCAAGGTGCCAAAACCCCCCTGTGAGTCTTCTTTTCTTCCATTATTTCACGCCAGATTTCTGAGAATTATCATCATCACGAGCAATGAAAATAAGGCCTGATATTATGCATTTTCAACTAAGCATTCACAAAAGTGCAGTTTTTGGTTTCACAGCTTGATTTTTGAATTATTTATTTATTTTTTGTTTACATTTTTGTCATGTTATCTGCTACGCAACGAAAAATGGTGCGTTTGGATATATAGGTGAATAGTACAAAAATATGTGAAATTGAGTTCTGAACAAACTAATATAACTGTCACTTGACATATATAGAAATCTGGAATTTCTAATATTTTTTACAGACGTTCTCTTAAAATTGTGTTTGAAATTTCATGGAGACGTGTATGAGAAGGATTTCAAAGCGATTTATATCAAATGTATTGTTTTCAAATTGGATGCATAAATTTCAAAATTTTTTGTTATGACTTATTTCATCTTAGGACATTACATGTTTGAATATTGTAAAATATCTTTGACATATCATCGAATGTACAATATAATTTTTGTTAAACAATTTATATTCCATACAATATAAATTTTTTGTTTATTCAAATAGCTGTTTCAAATGAAGCATATTTTGGCTCTCTTATACCAAATACTGAAAACAGTTCATTTGAATTATTTTCAGTGGTTCAATCGTGCATTTGATCAGTCATTGAACATTTCTTTTTCACTCAGCAACATATTTTGGTCGTCTTTTAATGAAAACTAAGAATCGTAAATTTTTCTAGGTTTTAGTAGTATAATCCTACGTTTGGTCAGCTATGAAATTTTTGTTACCGAAATAAAGCAATATATTTTGGTTGTATTGTACTGAAAACTCAATAACGTTGATTTTTTATCGTTTTTTCAGTAGTATATGCTTACGCTTGGTCAGACATGTAAACTTTTTTTTTTAATTAAAGCAATACATTTTGGTTGTCTTGTACTGGAAACTGTAGAACGTTGATTTTTTATCGTTTTCCAGTAGTATATTTCTACGTGTAATCAGCCATTAAACCTTTTTTTCTAATGAAGCCTAGGTTTTCTAATGAAACCATTTTTTCTAATGATATTTTTGTTGTCTCGTGCCATATACTGGAAACAGTTTAAATTATTTTCAGTGGTATAATCCAACATTTGATCAGTCATGAAACGTTTTTTTTTTTCATTAAGCAATATTTCCAAAAACTGGTCTAAAAACCAGATAGCTGTCATGAATTAGGGAAAATTTGCTTTAAAAAAATTTATGATGTCAAAATTCACTTGAATGTAAAAAAGTTTGAATACACGTTTTCAATGAGAAATCATTAAAAAGTAAAATTATGTTAATGTCTGCTTTCAATTAAAATAACACTTTAATTTCATAGAAGATTTTTAATTTTCATTGACAGTGTCTATTTTTTTCATAGTCGCGTCCATAACTTTAATAAAAAATTTAATAGACAATATGGGAGATCTGCTTCAAAAACAGTCTCTAAAATTTAATAGAGAAATTCCTAAAGTGTATATTTGCATTTTTGAAAACTTTGTTAGAGGAACTTCGGAAAGATGAATATTGTTTTAAAATAAAATTATGAAGAAGTATGCTTAAATGGGGTTCGGGATTCAGAACCTGAAATTTTAGTGAAACACTAACATTTTTTCAAATCATTTTAGCACTATATTAATCATATAACGTTTTTTGAAGTTTGTGCCACTATTAACACAATTTTATTATTCATACTCTAGAATTACCTTTAATTCATAATTTCAAGTTAACAAATGTAAAAAATGTAAGAAAGATTATATGACTGTAATAGATCTAAAGAATTTGAAGAGTTTAAGAAAATATTCAAGAATTCGGTCAAATGTGTGATTATTTTCATACCTATTCGAAATATGAATGATTCTGTTTTATGTTGTAAAAAAAAATCTAAAAACTTTTCATGAGGATGCAAAACAATAATAACGAAAAAACTCATGAGTTCAACAAATTCTTATGAAATTGAAGAAGTTTTGGATAGCTTGTATTAGATTTTAAATTATGAAAACTTGGAAAATAAAAAAAAGCATTGCAATTATTTAGGTTTCAGAAATGATCTACTAAATTTACAAAATTTTAAAAGTCTCTTAAAATATTTATTAATTTTTATAAAGTGTTCATTGGCATGTTTTTTCAATATTTGAGTAATATTTGTTTGTTTTGATAATAGAAATTACAAAAACTCGAAAAGTATAATAAAATTATGAAAAATTCATTTTCTATTAAATGTTCCAAATCTTAGGAATTCTAAAAAGTTATGATACATCGAGTATTTCTAAGTTTGTCAGTAATTCTTCAACGTTTAAAAAAGTCTTGAAATTTCCAAAAATGATAATAAATTTTTTAGATAGCGTCTATGATCCTTGTTTTTTTAAATATATACCTTATTTAAACTGTTTTCTCCATTTTGCAATAAACACAGAAAAATTTGATAAATATTGAAAAATCACGAGAAATATAAATGAGTGGACAAATTTCTATCAAATTCGGTAAATTTGGAATGGTCAGTATTACGTTAGAAAATCAAGAAATTTCAGATACTAAAGAATATTGAAAATTAGTGATATTTTCAATAATTTTAGAATTTATTAGCATAGAAAGTAATGTTCTGTTACTTCTTGAATATATTCACAAATCTCTGCAAGTGATAGAAAATTTTATACATACAAACATAATGAATTGGACCAATTATCAAATAGTTGCAAAAATATTGAATAGTTTATACCATGTTCAAATTTTTTATTTTTCAAAACCAAAAACCGGTGGAAGTTTCATGAATTGTTAGTAACTCTATGAAATTCAAAAGCAATATTAAATTTTAGTCTGTGATTGTAAATTTCGCAGATTATTTTCATCCTGATATTTCTTCGAAATATGCGTTATAATGTTTCACCGTTTTATGTACAAAATTCAAAAACTTGGAAATATTACAAATTTGACGTAATATCTTCATGAGTTGTATAAATTTCGATATAATTTGGAAAGTTCATTTCATAACTGTATTACGATCCACATTTTCACAATTTCAACAAATTGACTTACCTTCAAAGTTGTGAAGATTTTTGAAAGACAAATTTTCTATAATTAATAGAGTTTTAGAAAGTTTTTGTATTCTTCGCAGATAATAAAAAAATTTGACATTTTCTAAATTTTCGAAATTTGAAGGTTGTGAAATTGTTGAAAAATTATAAATGTTACTTTTTACAAAGATAGTCTATAATTTACAAAATTTCAATTGAAATCAGGTGTTTCAGAAAATGTTGAATAATTGTATAAACTAAAAAAACTTTGAAATGATTTGTTTGAAGAACCAATTGTAAATTGATGCATTTTGCGTTAGTATTTTCGTGTATTTCACTCATCCAGACTATTGTTTTCAATATAGCCAATATTGGGTTCGAAAATTTATCACTCTGTAAAATTAGTTTTACAACAAATAGAACTCAAGGATGACAATTGAAAAGTTGGAACCGAAAAGAATACATATTACAAATTCTAACTATAAATTTCTTTAAAAATTGAGCATCCCATACATGAAGGTCCCAGAACTATCATGCTATCTTTGAAAACAAAAAAAAACTTACACATTTTTAATAAAAACGAGAGTAAAGATAATTACTTCATTCGACTATAATGCAGTTATCTCAATAATCTTTAAATTTTTACCACATTCAAACTTACAATTAAAAGGATAAAATTTACAAATTGAATTGTATCCCATCATGCATTATTTCGTTGTGTAGCAGAATTTGCGCACTTTTAATCCTGTGAAAACACGGCATATATACGAAGAATCACAAAGACGCGAATAACGATCGGTATTGTGGAATGACAAATGACATTTTGCCCCTTCGGCTTGTAGCGACGTTTCTCGACCCAGGAGGGCTAGATTCCAGACAGTACCAGAAGGACGGTGGTTCTTCGCCACAGACTCCAATCACGGCCAATCATCTCAACGTTCCCAAAGATCTCAACCCCAATCTTCTGAGCCCCGAAACAGCCTCGCAACGGAGAGGTAAGATTTTTCCCATCCGACAATGTTTTATGCATGGCCACAATTTTTAAGACTTGAAACTCTCCAATAAAACAGTTGCAAACAGAACACTCAACTTCTGCTTTTTCAAAATTTGATGTACAAATAAATCTCAACAGTTTCAACAGTCAAAACATTGAAAAGTTGAAATAAAAGTTAGACAAAAGATTACAACTGTAAAAAATTTTCTAAAAAGCAACGGTTATTTTTTAAAAATGAATGATGTTACTTGTACGATAATTTACGTATCAAATCATTCCTCGTCATAAATGCAATTAGCAAAGATGCAATATGAAATGTGACAGTGATAAACAACAGTTGTTCAGAAGAGAAATTGGAATACTTGAAATTCGTTAACGTCCGTGTTTCTTTACGACTGAGACGAGAAGCACTTTGGAATTTCATTTTCATTGTTAAAGCTCCCTAGAATTGTTACCATGGAAATTATTTTGTGATCGTTACAGTTCCCAATTAAAATTAAACACTTTAATTTTTAACAGGAATTCATTTCACCTTCGAAAATTGCAAGAAACTGTACTTTTCTTTTAAAATATCTTTGCTAGCCCCAAGACAAATAAAAAATTTCAGGAAGCAGAAGACCAAGCATACTTCCTGTTCCTGATATGCTTACAAATTCGACTTTACACTTACCTGGGCAAGAATCTTTGGACCACGAGGGTGACGAGTCCGAGGACGAAATGGATGACGACGTTCCCTGGAGATCACCTAGTGAAAAAATAGCGTGAGTTGAATTCTCCTTGTTTTTCACAATATCCCTTTTTCTTTGGCCCAGTCATTGGTATAATTTTTCTGCACAACACGACACACAACAACAAAACAAAACTTTAAATACCAAGAAAAAAATTATATAATTATAGCAGGAATGAATTTTGTTTCTTTGCACAAAAAATATGTACCATCAGTTCGTATAGTAAATTTAAAGATATTATTTTTATGAATAGAAGTCAACATTTTTTCGAATGTAAAACTATACTGTAGCATTATTTTTTATTTCTGTCTATTCAACAGACATAATAAAGGATTTTGATTTTCTGCGTGAAAAATGATAGTCAAAAAATTTTTAGATAAATAACAAACAAAATAAAAAAATATTATGTACATTCATTTTCCAATCAGATAGACGAATGGAAAAACTAATTGGATAAACAGCCATTTTTTGAGTTCGTTTTCCTAGTAGAAAATCAATTTCGAAACTAATTAGTTAAAAAGTTTTCAGAATTTCGCATGCCCAGAACTATAAATAATCTATGATATACAGAATGCTTTTTTACAAGTTCTAAATTTTAGAAATTTCATATGGAACACGAATTTCTCAGAACCAACCAAATTTTTTAGAAATCCGTCCACAACTCATTTAGTTTTTTTCATTTTTTCATATATATTCCTTATAATGAAAAACCATTATCATCCATATTTAGATAAAAGTATGACAATGAAAACAATCTTTAGAAAAATATTCACCTCGTATCACCTTCTGAAACTTTTTAAAATGTCTTAAAATTATTGGCAAGGTTGAGAATTTCGATAGTTTTTTCATTCTCGATTTTGCAAAAATTTCAAACATATTAACGTAAACCAGGTAGAACCTTATAACTGTTATGAAAATTTTAGTCATAATTTTTCTATACCTTTCAAACTTTCCAGATTTTTCATAAACAATAAAAAAAAAAAACGTAATTATGTATATTGAGAAATCGTTATAAAGTGCACAATGCACAAAATTTAGGAGCGATTTTGAATTTCTACAAAGTTCTTCGATTTCAAAATATTAGTAGAAAATTCTTATATTTCTTATATTTTTCGAGTTTTAAACATTTTAAAAATTTTTTCAATTTTTTAAATATTACATACTTTTCAAATCATACAATAAATTCGTCCAACTTGTTGAAATTCTCGATGAATTTTGAACAATTTCAGGTTTTTCAAAATTTTTTTAAAAAGATAAAAAAACATTTTACATGTAAAAAAATAAAAGAAACAGAATTCATGAAAAAATATCTCTTTTTTATGAGTTACGACCAATTTTATAAATTTCGTAGAATTTTTCGAAAAATCCTAAGAATTACTTCTCGATTTTTTTTAAATTTTCAAAAATAATCAAAACTATTTAAAATGTTATAACTTTAATGATAATTTATTTATCTCAATGAATACTTTATAATTTTTAATACTTTTAAAGTTATTCAGGTTTTTATTGGAAAATAAAATAACGTTATCACACTATTTTTTCAATGGACATAATCTACAAAATACATAACTCATTTTTGATCTCCTTCAAATTTTTGCAATTTCAAAAAATTAGTGACAACCTTGGAAATTTCTAGTATTTCTTCACTTTTCAAAATTTCCTAAATTTGAATATGCGATTTACACTTTTACACAACTTTGAAATTTTACAATTACTCTGTTCACCATCTTAAGATTTCAAATAATTTTTAAATATACTATCTTTTTTTTAATAAAAATAAAAAGAACATTATTTTGGATGTTTCGAAGACACATATGGTAATAAATACTATTTAAGAAAAAATACTTGATTTTTCTTAGTTTCTACGAATTTCTCAAATTTCATAAAATTATTCGAAATCTGGAAAATTATAAATGTTTCATTAGGTTTCGATGTTTTCAAAATTTCAAACTTTGTATGAACCATTTTCACCAAACAACTTTTATAAGTATTTGCTCAGCTTATTGAAATTCTCGTTATTCTTCAATTTTTCTTAGGTTTTTGTGGATTTTTCCTGGAAAATAAAATAAACTTATGCATATTTAAAATTTTATGATGCTCACAATCCACAGAATTCTTAAACGATTTTTCGAGTTCTACAACTTTTTTAAATTTCAGCAAATAAGTAACGACCTTCGAAATTTCCAGTATTTTTAACTTTTAAAAATTTTCTGAATTTCAAACATGATTCTAACTCTTACACGCCTTCCAAATTTTAGTCATTTCGTTCAACTTGTAAATAATAGTTATAATTTTTTTAAACTTTTTAGTTTTTTTTCGGTAAAAAGTAAAAAAAAACCATGCATGTTTCCAAGAAGTATGACAACAAACACAGTTCATGAAGAAATATTTCTTTAGTATGACATTGAAAAAATTTTTTAAACTCCGTAGAATTATTAGCATTCTTTAGACCCTTAAATGTTCTTCAATTCCTGTTATTTAAAGAATTTGAAATACTATACAAACTATTCTATACTTCATAACTTTCACAATTTTTCAATAATTAGAAAAGGAAACTGAGTTATCATGCATTGTAAAAAATAATTTTTCCATATAAACGCATTTTACGAAATTCACCTTAATGAAAAACAAAGATTTTGAACAATGCCAAAAACGTATTGATAACAACTTCAATTCCAATCATTCTTTTTTTCAAGCAATCAGATTTCGAACTTGCATTAAAATCAGTTGTTATTATTTTATAGTCCAAAACATTTTACCGTTACTTTTCTGAAAGATAAAAATAGCTTTTTGTAAATTTCTCAGACCCCTTAAATTTTCAAGACGCTATCTTAGGAATTGCAAATACGCCACATGCGATAAGGAATCTTTGCGATCGCGCCTCGCAAATTCCTCGCGACGTCTCCAGAGAACGTAACAGCAACTATGAATGCGTAATTGAATTGGGCGCCGTTTTATAAGGATAGATCTACTTTAGCGCGATTTTACGTTTTCGTTTCACTCTAACCAAATGACGAAATAGCTATTGCTGAAAGTCATTTTGGGCTATGAAATATAAGGCTACGCTAGATGTCGTAAATTTCAGTGTGTCATAAAAATCTTTCGAGTGTAAGGTATTCTTATCGATACGAGAAAAGGAAATTCTAGGAAAATCTGGTGGTTTTTTTATAACTTTGTCTGAGTTTTGAATTCATTAGAAACATTTCATTTATATTTATGAGCACATGTGGGGGAAGAATCTTTCTGGATTTGGGATATGAAAATATTTCGACATTTTTATAGTGATCAGAAAGATAATTCAAACGTGGAGAAAAATAGAAAATATATTTTCAAAATGAAAAATTATCAGATTGAAAAAATTGTTTTCTGTGATGAATTTTTCCATCTTACACATACACATACAAACATGGACACTTCTTTAACACAAAATTTTCTTCACCATCGATGTTTCCTTATTTTACCCCTGCACCAACTTGATGCCCTGCATTTTTTCGATGATGTCCTGCCTGAAAAATACCCTTGTAAAAACTTGGATATGTTCGATGTCTTCCCCCCTGCACCACCTCACTCTCCAACCGACTTCCGGTTCTTCGACACCACCACAGTTTCAAGGGGTGAGTGCATCCCTTTTTGTCTTGCATGTGCTTTAGAAAATTGTATCTTTTTTTCTTCTTATCAGTTATTGTGATAATTATTGAATCAACTAGTTAACATTACATATCCAGGAAATGATTTAAAAATTTTCAAATTCACCTTAACGAATATTTTTGAAGATTGGTGATGATTAAAACATGTTTTTTAAGATGATATTGATAGCAAAAAACCCTTTAAAGTACATTCTAAAGGTGTCATGATATTTCCTAATATTTTCAGTTTTCTTGATAAAATTTCCAGAAATAACGTAATAAGTACAGAGGCGTAGGCAGAGGAAGGTTTTGTGGGTTCCAATCACTCCGAAATTTTGATAAAGTTAATTATCACTCAATGCAAAAATAATTAAAGAAATAATAGTCAATAATTGATAGTTAAAATGTAAATTATGAAAGAATAATGCATCTCATAATTGAAGAGAATAATGGAAATGAATAATGGATAAAAATAATTCAAGAATACAAATTATTCGGAGTTATCAAAAACGTACTTAACAAAATCTAGAAGAAACCAAAAGTTTTTACTTTACCTAAGTTCTCAAAGTAAGATCAGTTTCAGAATTTTGAATTTGACTAACGTAAAAATAACAGCGATTCTGGCTTTTGATGATTTTTTCGTAAACAGAGTTTTAATTATAAACATTTGGCTAACATAACGTAGAAAATGAACATAACGAGAATTGTTTCAACTACTATAATTTGCAAATAAAATAAAATCTACGAACTTTGAATCCTGAAGAATCAGATTCTAGAAATCGACATTATTATTCATAAATAAAGTATAAAATCCTCCCTTTCATGCAAAAACTTTACAAAATTTCAAAAATATTGAAATTTATGAAAGTTCTGTTTTCCGAAAAAAAACTAAACAAATATTTAGGATTTATAAGACTTCGAAAACTAAAGCGATAATTCTAAAAAAACGTTTGTTGCATCTCATAGAAATACATGCATTCCATAAAAATAAAGATGACTCTTTAAAACTTATAAGCACGAAAAAAAATACGAAAATACAGGAATCTAAATGTAAATTCTCTGGAAATCTATAAATATATTGCTAATCTTTTTTAATGTGAATTTTTGAGCATCTAACTTTTAAACTTTTTATAGTAATCTAGAAAAATACTTGAAATAAGAAAAAAATACAAACAATTTTTTTTAATTCGATTAATACATGAAAAAATGTCAAAAATAATGAAAATCTATTTAAACTCAAAAACTATATAAAGTAGATGTAGTTTTCCCAAAAATTTTAAAAAATTTGAATTCTAGAAATTATGACTATAAAATCCATATTGAAATTCGTCATATAAACAGAATATTTTTTGAATTATATAAATACAAGCAGTACTCAATAAAATATTAAACATTTCCATTTCAAGACACTTTGTTCTGAAAAATTGATTCGAATACTAAAAATCTTTCAAATTTTGAATACTCTAACACTTAATCTCAAAAATTGCATTTAGCAATCTTTCTAAATATGAGAAATCTAGAAAAATAAAGATAGCTCTAAAAACCTTAGAAGCACAAAAAAAATACGAAAATACAAAACATCTAATACAGAATACAAAAAACTGTGAAGATGTGAAGTTTCCAGAAACGTAAAAAAATGATGAAAATGTTAATAAATTTGAACTCTTGAAAATCAGATTCTTGAAATCTAAAGTGCGATCTAGAAAAATACTGAACATATAATACAGAAAGATATAAAATTTTTTTTTATTTTCATATTTGGTGAAAAAATCTGTAAAATACCTAAAACCTTTTGACACTTGAAGACTATCTGAAGTAATTTTTTTTCCCCAAAAATTTGTAAAAATATGAATCATAGACGTAATACTCAATAAATCTATACAAGAATCTATAAAAAAAAAAACAGGAAATTTTTCAAATAGTATGAATACAAAAAAATAAAAAAAAAATACTAAACATTTTTATGAAAATTGCTGTCTTCTGATGCACCAATTGAAATGTTCCAAAAATTTGAAATTTTCAGTACTCTAGCATTGAATTCTAGATATGTATAAAGCAATCTAAATAAATACTAGAAACCAATGGAAATACCGGAAAGTACTACAAAATTCAAAAATAATATATGATACAGAAATCCTAGTATATCTAAGAAATACTCTATGTAGACATATCATTTTCTCAAAAACCTATACAACTTTCAAAATTTTGTAGAACTCAGATTACTTGAGCTTTAAATTCTAGAAAACTATACATAAAATCATAATAGCATGAAAAACCCGTCAAGTTGTATAAATACTGAAAAATTATGATTAGAAGCTTGAAAATTATGAAAACTGAATTCCAAAGCATCAAATACGTATTTAAAAAATTTTTCCACCCTGGACTCCAAAAAAACCTCGTAATTCCAAAATAGAAAACTCTAACTCCTAAACAAATCCTGAAGGACATTTATTTTCAAAAGAATTTGTTTACGCCTCCGAATTGTAACTCGCATTTTTCAAAAAACTAAAAAACATCCTCGATATCACGAAAACCGTCCATTTCATTATTCCTGTAAAAATCATTATTTTCTCAAAGAATTTCTCCCTATATCCATAGAATCGTGAAAGGATTTCCACCGGTTTCGCCATTTATCGGAGTTTCTCCTACGCTTTGCTTTTTGCTGAAAGAAAAAAAGCCATTGTGTTGCCTTCAATTAGCTCAGGTACGAGAGCCGTTTGAATTTCTCATATAAAAGAAGGTTTTAGCCAACTGATTAAGTTCATGAAATTTCTGTGAAAATTCAGGTGTGCGAGCACTGCACTTACAGAAACGCCAAAGAGTACAAATGGCAGAACAAAACCATCATTTTGGCGGCTGATTACGCGAGCAACGGGATTTATAATTTTATTATTCCTCTCAGAGCGCATTTTAGGTAAGTGAAGGTAGAGATTTACGAAAATAATTTATTTGTCGAGCATATTACATCATGTAAATGTAACTTACGTTCATTTCGTTTTTGAAATGAAGCTTTTCACCGATCGTAAATGAACATATTTCTCCCCGTTTTGCAAAAATATCATTCCCCCAGTAAACTTAATAAAGGCGCGAGAAAAAGGTCAAAGATTGTGACTTTTATCTTCGCTCCTTTGAAAATAAAAAACGGGATACGAGAGTTTCACATTTCCCAGATCCAAGACCTCGCTAAACCCCATCATACTGCTCTTGGAGAGACGACCAGAAATCGCCTTTTTAGACGCGATCTCGTATTTTCCTTTGGTTTACTGGATGCTTGGCTCAATAGATTGCCTCGATGATCTTTTAAGAGCAGGCATTACTTTGGCGGAGAACGTGGTGGTTGTTAATAAAGAATTAAGCAACTCCGCGGAAGAAGATACCTTGGCCGACTGCAACACTATCGTCGCTGTGCAGACCATGTTCAAGTAAGTGGATTATTTTAAATGTGCTGGTTGACTTTATTAAATTTGCTCCCTTAAAAATGAAGTTTGGTACTTGTGATCAGGATTGAAAACAGGATAAACTAACATGGGAAATTTGGAGGGCTTCAATGAGTTTTCTTAAAATGAACAGAAGAAGATATTTTGAATAGTTTGAATACTCCTCTAAGTATAAGAAATAAATTGTTTACCTCTGGATTTTTTGATTTTGAAATCTTTACAGGGAACTGCAACAAAATTTTTTATAAAAGCGGCAGATTTAAATTTGAAATTTGTCGATGTTTATATGAATATTTGTATTATTTTTAGTTTATCAATGAAAAATGATTTCAATAATGATAATCTAATTATATATCACAATCGATATGTTATATATTAAAATATAAATTCTACTAATTTCAAGCCTTTACTTTTTAAAATTTTAAATTTTTAAAAAAATTTATCATTTTTGATCACTATCAGTATTGATGCCTTTTGAAGGATTATTTCCTTTTTTTGAAAAATTCTATGTGAATTTATAGAATGTAATGTTCCAGGATATAAGGTTCAATAGATTTTCAGTATTTACATAAATTTTTGTGGAAATTATGTCTGCATGCACAGAATGCTGGTAATTTGAAGTGAAAAGTATTTTACATTCTAAACTTTCTGCAGAATTTCGTAATATATTTAAGTTTCAAACACAATAGATTGCTTAGAACCAAGGAAACCGACTTTTTTTCAATGTCAATTTTTCTTTCTTTATTCTTCAATAATCTCTAGCTTTCGACACTATTCCTGTGTCCTCTTCAGGTGTCTCAATCTTAAATTTCAATTGACATTGAAAAAAAAGCGGATTTCCTTGGCTCTGAGCAATCTATTATGTTTGAAATAAAATTTGACGGAGCGATACGACGTCTGTAATATTTAATTTTCTTATAGATTTCCTGAATTCTTTCAATTTTCCTACTGATTTGTAGAATTTAATGCCTATTATATTTTGTGTAGTCTGATACATTGTGAAGGAAACAGTATTTCCAAAAATATCGAGTTCTTAATGAATTTTCAGTACGTTTAGCATTTTTCATACTTTCACAATATTCGTTGAGTTTAGAAAATTTTCCAAGCTTTTCGGTGATATTTCAACATTATAATTATTTTTGATATTTTGAGGGATTTATAAACATTTTTATGATATTCTAGATTCTTTATAGGTATCTAATATTTTAATGAATGTCTCTACTTCTCTATAATACACATAGTGCTTTAGAATTTAAAATTTTAAAGATCTGAAGTATGGAAATAGATTTTTGAGTACACAGTATTTTTACATACTTTTGGTCATTAAAGTGTAGGTATTTTTTTTTTTTTTTTTTTTTTTAAGACTTGAAAAATAAGATGAATTTTCTGGTATTTTGATGGATTTCTACATGAATTCTCAGAATTATATAT
Source organism: Platygaster robiniae (assembly GCA_028476575.1). Classification (NCBI taxonomy): domain Eukaryota; kingdom Metazoa; phylum Arthropoda; class Insecta; order Hymenoptera; family Platygastridae; genus Platygaster; species Platygaster robiniae. The sequence goes on from CM052020.1 coordinate 46,464,117, forward strand.
TCAAGAATGAAAAGTTTTATGCATCTTTAGTATTGTCATTCATTCTTCAGAAGTTGTCTGTTATAGAATCTAGGTATTTTTATGATTTTAAATATTTATAGCTTTTCTTCCATTTTTTAAGGCATTCATAAAATTGCATAAAGTAGTTTCTAGTGTCCATATAAATTATAATTATAACTGTGATAATAAAAAGTACTATTATTAATTATTAATACTTTATAACTACTCGTTACTCATTACTGATGACTAATTACTGTATAATTATTGATACTGTCAATAATTATTATTACTTTATTAATTATTATTACTGCTCTTCATTCTAAGGAAAAATTTCAGAATTTGATTTCCTAAACTTTACGATTCTATGAATTTTAAGTATTTTGAAAAATTTACCGAAATCTGGTATATCTAAATAGATTTTTTGCTTCAGTTGTTTTTCGTGTGTTTTAGTATCTATACGATTCCAAGAATTTTCTTGTATGTTTTGAGATTTTTATATAGATTCTGGTAATAGGATACGCTAACATTCAATTTCTTACAGATTAAGGTAATACAATTGATTTTCTAGAGAACCTTTTTTCTGTGTGGTTAATAATTTTGATTCTTTTTTACCCTTGAATCTTTACATTCCACCGTTGTTATACCTATATTAATTTATATTGACTACTCGATGTATACTTTGACACGTTTCAAAATAAAAATCAAAGTATTTTCTATTATTTAAACATTGTAAAAATTCAAAGAGCAAATTCAAGACAAAAAAACCGTTTTGTGCAGATTTTTTCCTAGCATCAAGAGCATAACCGAGTTGTCGCAATCCAGCAACATGCGATTCATGCAGTTTCGCGCGCACGACAAGTACGCCCTTCACCTCAGCAAAATGGAAAAGGTACTGAGAGCTACTTCCGGTGACAACTACCCTGATGAGCCGCTGGGCTCCCCGGTAAAACGAAACACACTCGTTTCTGAATGATGAATTGATCATTGATCAGTCTAGACATACATACATATTATATTATTACTATATATATATATATACATATGAATATTATCACTTTGACTATTGATAACAGCAGTTTCCAAAGATTGGTCGTTGTTTATGCTATGGATATGAATCAACGATTCTATTTCCGTTGGTTTTCGAATTCTCATTTCGTCGAGAACTTTCTAAAATATTTTTTTTTTTCTGTTTAGACACATTTAAGGACAAAAAAACGTAAAAAAACAAATTCAAAGCAAGATATTTGTCAGTATAAAAAGAATCAATTAGATATAGTTACTACCGATTTTTTGTTTAGTGAAATTTAGTTCATAATTATGAATAGTGACTCATAAATAAAAGAAAAAAAATTGCCGTAACGGGACAAGAACGACTCCATGGTTGAAATAATTAATTACTCTTAATCCAAAGCTTGGGGTTTCTGGCGAATTTCAGCGGTTTACACAAAACTAATATAAGTGTTATAAAATCAACGTTAAGTAACCGAGCAAATACGCGAAACAAATTTGCCTCACTTCGAATAATAAATAATAAGGGAAACGTGGACTCAGGGAAATTGATGTTTACTCTGAGAGTTATATTCGGATTTCGTTTTTATGTGGTTGTTTACAGGGATAGACTGATTATTTTAACAGGTCAATTTATAATAGAGATTTAGATGAGCTTTTTTGGATGCAGTACAAATTTGGAGATAACCAAGAACAACTTTTGATCAATTCTACATCTTCTTTTGCGAAATCCACGTTTTGTTTCCCTAAAGACTGACTCGCACTACTGACGTGTATATAAATATTTGTGTTGTTCTGTGGATTTGGATTTTATGAAGGTATAAGTGAAATTAATGATAATTTTGAAAGTTAAGGTATTTGAAGAAAGTAAATTATTGTAAATTGGTGCTACTCTACAATAATATTACAGAGTTAATTAGCTCTGGTAATGTATAATTTAAAAAAATTTGTTTAAGTGAAAGTAGAAATTTTAGTTTAAGTTAATATATTATTATTTCGGAAGAATGGTGAATATCATGTGGATTCATTTAATTTGTTGTTCAGATAAGTTGATTGTTTATAAAAGAATCAATAACGTATTTTCATCATTAACAGAATTATGAAAAATAATTGTTGATGCATTTTACTTCTGCTTTTTGACGAACAAGTGAATTTTAAGATATCCATTCAAATTTTCTTTATTTTTAAAACAATCTGAAAATATGAATGAAAAGTTATGACATTTTTACTCATTTATTGTCATAAAACTTAATTTTTAGGATCTTGTAAAAATATTTAAAAAAATTAGATTTTCTGTGACGAACATTTTTCTATTTCTCTATATTCTTATTTATTTTCAATTTTAAAACTTCAATTTTAAAACGTTAAAAAATCACTCAATTGAGTGATCATTCGCATAAAAATAAGTGATTTCTAATAAGTTTTCTTTGTTAATATGAAATTTCAGGTCATAGAGATTTTGAAACCTAAGAATTCATCCATCAATCGAAAATAACTAAATTCAGAAAAAGTTTTTGTAACATTTATCGGCTTTTTCGAAACTGCACAAAATACCTATGCCAATAGTAAGAGTTCTAGAATTATTTCGGAATTTCGTTCACTATCATTTCGAATGAAAAAATATTTTAGAGTTAAAAATTTTAATTAATAACGAAAATTTAGTTTTACAAGACAAAAATTCAAAATACGAGCCTCAAAAGTTATATCATTCATAATCTAAAAAAAAAAGAATTTATTTTCAGAACTTGAAATTCTGTCAAATTATATCTACAGATATCAAATTTTTTTCTTGGTTACACCCTATGAAAAAGCAGAAAATTTTCTAAGCTTCGAAAAGACAAATTTAAATAATATTTAAAATGAGTCCAGTAACTATCACAATAAAAAATTTTACTAGGGATGATTATGAAATGTTGAATTTGAGCTACATATTTATTACATTTTTTCTTATTTTTTACTGTCGACATTGTCAAATGATTTTGAAGTAGATGAAATATATAGGAAAAATTTGAAGATGTATTGCATTTTATACATATCATATTTCTATCGCACTTACTGCAATATTTTATTGTGATTCCTACTCATCCACATTTGAAAAAAATCAATATAGCATGCTTAGTAGTAAAATCTGTATAGTTTGTTTTGTTATATTTTTGTGTATTTTCTCGTATATCATATTATTATTATAAATAATTACCTTCGTAGAAGTTAATTGCATATTTCACAATAATACATAAATTTGATACAGCATTTCCTCAAAGTATATGAAAAAACATATTTAAATATCTGGCAATATAAACTAATGGTAGAAGGCAAAATAATATAATTGATGTTTCATTGTTTAAGGTTACTGAATTTTGTGTAAATACTATACATTTTTGCTAAAGAATTATGTTATAAGTATAAAAATTACAAAGTATGCAATGTTATCGAAAAGTCTTCTATTCTATTGCATAAATTACAATATTTTATTTCATTTACCAAAGATACATCGAAAAATACTAAATTTTCCTCTCAACATAGAAACTTCACATATTTCCTCTTACATTCTCACAATTTATAAATACTTATAACCCTGTCGTCTACAAACCATCATCCTCACATAAAACGATCTTCAGATGATTTTCGCACCTTTCTTCCAAACAAAAAAATTTCTCCTGACTGACACAGTAAAGTTGGTCTCTTCAAATGTCATCTATCTCTCAGGAAAAATCAAAACTTCAAAGACAACCCTTTCACAGTCACCCTGAAAAAAACTTGTGTCTTCCATGATGATCATGAAGACAGAAAAAATCTCACAAAATCAGGAAACCCGTTAAATCTAACGAATAAACGTCAACGCGAAGACTTTAATTGCAGCTGTTTGCAGAGCGCATCGGTGCCGTAAATTAAGCGCGTTACCTTGTAAAAGCACGACAGAGGAAATTACAAGGTTGGATAGTGAAGTCACCAGCGGCTCGACGGGAAACCACTTTATCTTAAGTGCTCCTTCCGCTCGCACTTCGGCCCGTGTTTATCGGCTCAACAAGTCAAGCTTTTTACATTTCGTTTTCCCGAAATATCGATTTTTTCCCGAGAAAAATCCCGTGAAATTGAAGAACTGTTTGGACTGTATCTTCTTCGGGAAAATCTCTTGGTTGGGATCATTTGAAATGTGGTGAAACTGCTTGTGAGAAGTCATCTGAAGGTCGTTGAATGAAAGAGAATTAAAGATCTGTTAATGTATTGTTGAAATATAATTATTGTTAGGAAAGGATGAAATGATATTATGAAGATGATTTAGGTATAAAGATTAAATCAAGTGGGAATGGAGAGAGTGTATTTTACATAGTTCCACTTTTTATGACACAAGTTTTTTTTGTGGGGATCTTCCAAGATGAGAAACTTTTTCTTAATATTTTATGAATTCTTTTTACTTAGAAAAAATTCAAGACTTTTCAGTGAAGCAGTTGCCTTACAGTAAGCTTACATGAAGCTCAAACAACAAAAAGTTTTATTTGTACCAAATCGTTTCCATGCTAATTTTTCTAACAAAATAAACAATAAGAAAATGAATATTAAATAACATGCTTGAACACATCATGAATAATGTACACTTGAAGAAAAATCTACGACTTTCTGACATACATGTAATGAATAGTAAGTACTATAATATTGTAAGTTTTACAATTTGACTGCAGGTTTTAAAATATAATTGCAAATTTAGTCATTTTTATTGTAGTCAGTATGATGAAAATTTTTATTAGTAGAAATTACATAATATATCCCTGTTTGTACTAAATGATTTCAGAAAATTTTAAATCTGCAGAATTCAACTTGTACTACATAAATTGTCATTTTTAATATAGTTATACACAGGATTTAATTTCCGTGTATAGTCAAACATAAAATTAAATATTTGACCTTTTATAATTTGTTTTGCAGTTTGCATATGTAATATGATATTTCATGTAATAAGAGATAATGTTGTTAATGTATGTATATTCATTGGAAAAATTCATATATTGTAAAATCTACAATATATTTCCATTTTTTCTAATATCGCATCAATTACAATATGATATACAAGATTTTACAGAAAAATAAAGCAAACAAAAATATACAGATCTGAATTCTGGCAAAACTGTATTGCCTTTTCTGACACCTGGATTGGTAGGAACTATAAATAATGTTGTAAAAAAAAAATAAAAAAATAAAGTAGAAAATCCAATTGATATTGGAGTAAATATATGTATATTCTACTACAATATTATTTGGCAATATTTACTATACATTATAACAATAAGTACTGTGAACTGATTCTACAGTAGAATACAGTATTGTAACAATCACTATATTCTTTCTCAATGTACTGAGTATATACAGAAATAACTTATAAACAATATACTAAACAATCTCCATAATAATTTATGATCACCAAAAATAACAATTACTACTCTTCCAATTCATAAGAGTGAATTTTCACTCCTGTTCAAGTTTGAATACTGCACTCAAACTTGGAGTAATTTTTTACTATTTCAAAATGTAAAATCACCTGAAAGTAGTCAAATTTCACTGTTCTTATTGTTAACGTGAAACTTAACTAATTTTTTAGAGAAAAATGTAACTTGAGTTTTGGAGTGGAATTCATCTTTCTAAGGCTGGCAACTAACACTTTAGAAATAATTTCCACTCTGCGTTTGAGTGGCAGCTTTTAGGCTCGTTATAGAGGAAAAATTCACTCTAAGAAACTCAAAAAATAACGATGCACTTCTATGAGTAAAACATCAATATCAATAATACTTTTTTTTTTTAATTGTACTTTTTATTTTAACATTGAATGATTCATTAAAATTTTTTTGCATTTGTAAACTAGAAGAAAAAACCTTACAATCACCATTATGCAAAGTATTCGTGCAACTTATAAGTTTCAAATACTTAATGTTAACTAGAAAAAAAGAGATTGAAATTAAACATTTTTCAAAATTTATTAATTTCTTACAGTGAATTTTTATTTAACATCGAGTCAAAATACCGTCACTCAAACAAGATTAAGAATTTATTCTTATAGAAGAAAAATTTACTCTAAAAGAGCAAAAAGTCACTTTTCAAGGAGTTGAATTTCACTCTAAAATTTTAGTCTAATTCTTAGCTAAAAATCAATTGAGTTACGAGTAATTCTAAGAAAAGTAAAATTTCACGACTTCAGAGTAATTTTCGACTCAGTATTCTGACTCAATGCAGTGTAAAAATTCACTCCAAGTAACTTCAAAATTCTCAAAAATTTCAACGAAAAATACGTTGAATTTTTTTTTAAGAAAACTAAAAGAAAATACTACGTAGTTACTAAGAATTTGAATGTCAAAAACAATTCAAAAAAACATGTTCGTTCTTAAAATTATATTTTTGTTATCATTCAGTAATCAATAATCATCAATAATTAAAAAATTCTAAATTTTCAAGATTTACTTGTTTCAAAAAACATAACTGAGCCTGGAATTTTTTCGTGTGATAATATTGAAAAAAATATATTTTACAAAAAATAATTATCTTAGGTTATTAAAAAGCATAAATAATTTCTCGTCCGAAAGTAAAATTCAAGACACATAACTGACTCTAATATTTTTCCTTGGGAAAAAAAGACGAAACGAAAGTGGAAACCAACGGAAATGAGATGGCGGTGATTTCGGAGATTTGCGACGAATGCACCGTGTTAGTTATTTGTACATGCACCGAGTTTTATTTGTGTTCGAGGTGAAATTGGAGCAACGTAAAAAATAAAACAACTTTCATAATTCCAAGATTTTCAATTCCACTTCACTTAAATGTAGCGTAGGAAATTACGAAAAAGATTTGTTTTTCGCACTTAAAATTTTATCTTTTTACAAGCATTACTTTTTTCCTTTTGTGTTTCACAAACGTTGAAAATTATTCGAAAAATGAATAGAATGAAACTTTCTCATTGAATTCTGAATTAATTAATTGATTTATCGTGTATTTTTGATTATATTTTAAAACGTATTTTTTTCATCTAGTTCTTATACTATAAACATATCTTTCTTGCACGTAAGTTGTATAACTCACGATCAGAAGCATTAAAAATAACTTTGAGATTGTCAAATTTTCTCAAGTGTCAAAAAATAAACCACTCACTTTTCTCCAAATGTTACTCCAATTTTGCCTCAACCGGAGTCTCGAGGTAAATATAAAAAATTTTCTAAATCTTTCTTCTCATTTTTTTTCTTGCTTCGAAAAATTATATAGTATAAAATTCTTTCCATCCAAATATTTCTCGAAAATTACCTCGCGACTTCAAAATAACGAAGCAACAGCTCTTGATCACTTTTTTATTTATGAATGACTATAAATATTAGATGCTTGACACAAGTATAGTTGACTGAATTCTTTCAGCATGATAGTCTATTGCTCGATCTATATGAATTTCCTGGTCGCGAGATAAAAATGAATGGTAAAAAAAAAGAAATTTAAACAAAATATAAAAAATGATGAAATGGAAGCATGGAATTTGCCGGTGAGCCCAGAGGAATGCGTTACTATCGTATGTTTAGTTGATTTTTATTTTTCTTGTGATTTATTATATTTTCGTTTTTTTTTTTGCTTTTTTGAGTCTTGCATAAATATTGAACTCAATACTAAATTGATAAGTTCTAGAATTTCTGGTAGATGTTTTTTTTTTATTAATATTGGGGATGAAACCAAAATTTCTATATGATCATGACGTTTTAGATGAGATTGAAAATTTGCAACATAATTATGTAACTATACATGAAGCATGTATTTAAATGATATCACAATATTTGAGATTTACTATATTGATACTTTATATATTTAAATAAAAATTTCGCAAAATTTTAGAAAGTGATAAAAGATTACTGAGAATTGATCATCTAAATGTTTTTTTACAATTTTTTTAAGATCATATCAATATTTTCCTTTTTGTGCAGTAAAATTTTACGTGTACTAAAAATATTGTTAAAAACTTATTCTGTTTCAAGTTTTTTGATAATGGATAATAATAAGTTTTTTTCTTTGCCAGAGATTTTTCGTTTCAAGTTTTAGAGATTTTCATCTTTTGACGTCTTGGAAAATTTAAGAAAATGTTTTCGTGATTCATGAAATTCTGTTAATATATTTTTTCTTAGTTTTTGATTAAATTTTTGAGTTTTCATATATTCATCGAAATAATCAAACAAGATTTTGTGTCTATCAAAAATCTTTCGTAAAACGTAAAGAAGAATTTCAAAAATGACAAATAATTCGTATTGAACTCATATTTTTTGATTTGTACATAATCCTTGTTATCAATAACTTACTGATAAATTAGAATATGGGCACATTTTAATAACTTTCAAAAATGTAGAAGAAAAATCAGTTTATCTTTTTAAACATCCAAATTTGCATTATTAAAGTATCGGAACATCTGTAAAAAATCATCGAGAATTTTCAGTCATCGTTTTTTTCACATTTCAGACTTTTTATCTTTGTAAAATTATGCTAACATGATTTCACAAGGATAAAAAGTTACTTTATTCATTCTGAATTCAGAATGTTACAAACGAGATGAAAACTTTTCAGTATCCTTGAAATTTTGGAACACCTATGATAAATGATGAAATTTCTGTAATGTCTTGAAAAATCAAGAAATAGTTGAAGTGTTTTTCGGAATTCAATAATTTTCATTGCTTTCTTTATAAGAGATAATTTTTCATGTTTTTTTCTCAACAAACTTTATTTTAGTTACGTTCGAAAAATATTACAATGATTTTTACTTACCATAATAATTTCTGACATCTCGAAAATATTTGTAAAAATGATCAATTTTTCAGCTAGTTTTGAAGGAAAATAATGAATCAATAAAAATTTTTAAGGACGATGCCATATTTTGAAAGATTTTGTGGAATTTTTTTCAAACATATTTTTGATTAGGTACATTTACCTAGGATTCATTGAAATTTATCTAATATATAATGGAAAGTTTTGGAATTTCCGGAGTTTGAAAATATCACCTAAAATAGATAATAATTTTCACTACCTTACATAAGGGAGAAATGTTTTCCAAGTCTATTTTTTTTATTTCATAGTAATCATATAATTTGCGTACATACCATTATAAATCATCAAACATTACGATATTTCTCAAGTTGCTGAAAGTAAAATTATAGAATATTTTTATTTTTGCGTTGAATTCGTTTGAATACATTTTACTAAACATTACTACCATTTTTTGGTAGTGACTCGATATGTTTCTGAAAAATTTTGGCTTATAATTAAAAATTGTTAATTACAATATGTTCACTGATTTAGTATTTTTCGCGAAAGTAACGACTCTGCAAAACCATCTTCTCGAATTCTCCAATATTTTTTTGAACGCTCAAAAATATCAAATTGGTTTTAAACATTAATTGCTTAAGTTCAGCAAAACATTTAGTGGTGAAAATAGTTTTCCATTCATTTTTCTGGTATTTTCGCGATATTCTAGTAAGTGTGCAAAAATTTCCCAAACGTATGTTGAAAAGAATTTTACCTTCGTTTTTCTTTCAGAAATTTTCAACATGAATCACCTTATTAGCTAACGTGTTATAGAAAAATTTTTGAACTTTTTAAATGTAGAAGGTAATCATAAAACTACCATACCTAAATACATATTTAAAATTTTATGAAATTAAAAATGAATTGTTTGTCATGCAAAACAAAGAAAATCCCTAAAAATCAGTACTTATTATAAATCATTCATCGATCGTAATTTTTAATCGAATCACTCTCTGCTTAAAATAATAAACTATTGGTAATAAATTCATAATCGACACCAGATGCAAAAAATAAAAAATTACTGAAAAATTCCGGTTTCAACCCCAAATGCCACCTTTAGAACAGTAGAAATAATTGAAAACCTCACAAATCAATGACCAAAAAAAGATGGTTATTTTTTATTCATTTGTTTAATGATTGTCAGAGGGAAAAGGAACGAGGCTCGCACATATCATACATGTTCCGACTGCCGTTTGCCGCTGGCAGCGTTTTCAGCGCGTCCATGCTGGACACACTGCTTTATCAGGCTTTCGTCAAGGATTATGTGATAACGTTCGTAAGACTGCTACTCGGCGTGGATCAAGCCCCGGGATCTGGATTTCTCACCTCGGTATATACCCTTCAGACTCACTCTCTATCCAGCCATCTCCTGATAAGGCTTTCAATTTTCTTATCATATTTCATTGTCTCGCCCCATTCGCCATTTACCTTTGCATTTTACACCATTTCGCGAGCTCTGGAGCTGCAAATGCACAGAAATGCATAATATCACGATATGTACTTGAAGAATAGGGGCGTAGGCAGAAAGGTGTTTTAGAGGAGCAAAACCCTATAAAAAAAATGGATGAAATTAATTGTTATTTAATGAGAAAAAAGAGAAAATGGTGATTTTGAATGATGAATTTAAAGAATAATGATGATAAAAACAATGTGCATCAGAATTGAGATAATGGAAAAATAAAAAATATTCAACAAAATATTAGTTCCAAAATGTAGTCACTGAAATCTAAAGGACCTAACAAAAAGTTGCATGTAAGTTCTGAAAGTTGATGGAAATTTAAAATTTCGAATCATACTAACTTTAACATAACAAAAATCCTGACTTGAGAAGAATTTGTTCTTGAACAGAATTAATAATATGAATGTTTCGCGAGGATAACGTGAAAAATATATATATACAGAATTATTTCAACCGAGTATATATTATGAAAAAAAGTTAGGTTCATGAAAATGCTGGAATGCTAAAAAACTTTGAATCATATAGCATCGAAATCTGATAATCTAAATATAAAATCTTTAGAATCATATAAAAACACTGAAGAAATGCTAAAAGTAAAAAAAAATCTATTCATCTACAGTTTTCTGAATAATCAAAAAAATTTCTACGATCTATGAAAATTCGAATTCTAAAGCATCAAATTCTCAAAAACTTATACACATATCTACGAAAATAATAGCAATTTTTAAAAGTACTATAAAATGCTACTAAATCTTATAAATACTAAAAATATACGAAAATACAAGAAATCTTTTGAATAAGAAACAAATGTTTTTTTTTATAGTTGTAGTTCAAGTTACGTAGTATATAATTATAGTTTTCTATGTAGATGTTATTTTTTCAGATATCTATTAAACTATGTTGAATAAATTTATCATCATTTCAATTCTATAGCAGGGAATTCTCGAAATCAACGTAAACATTTTTAAAAGCACTTTAAACGTCCAAAAATACTGGAAAATCATTCGAAATTTTATAAGTACAAAACAAAATATCAGAAATACCACAAAACATTGTATGTTACTATTTATAATTTTCAAAGTCTTACGCATTTTTGAAAAACATATCTGAAATACATATTTTTTTAGATTTATACAATTATAATGTGTAATATATTATATTATACTTGAAAAATACTATTTATAAATATATTTTTTTTTTTCGAAAATATATAAATTTTTTAATCCTAGAGCATATAAATTTAAAAATCTATGTATCGGCATAAATTCGTAAAATACAAGAAAATTCTTCAAATCGTATGGATACTGAAGAATACGAAAAAGAAAAGCACTATAAATTCATATAAAAGATACTGTTTTTTTATTCAATAAATTTAAATACTTAAAATCTCTGAAATTTTTAATACTATTTCATTAGATTCTAGAAACCCGCAGAGTGATCCATAAAAATCATTGAAATTTAAAAAAAAAAAAAAAAAAAAAAAAAAAACAGGAAAAACTGAAACATTTTCTTTTAATAAGATATAAGACGAAAATTCCAGTATCCACAAAACACTTTAAATCAGTGTTGATATTATACTCTCTCAAATTTCTAAAAAGATTCAAAATTTTAGAATTTTTTATTCCCAAAGCATCAAATTCTAGAAAACTGTATACAAATCCATAATAATATCAGGAAATCCTACAAGTTGAATATATACTGAAGCAATATAAAATGTAACTAATAGAAGCAATAGAGTAAATGAAAAATTCGCATTTCTGGACTTGGAAATTAGCATAAGATGCAAATCATAAAATTCGAAAAATTGAAAATATATAATAATTCCGATTCTGTAGCAAGGAATTTTCCAAATCAACGTAAATATCTTTAAAAACACTTGCAACGTGTAAAAATACTGGAAATTTTTCGAAAATTCCATAAATTCAAAACAAAATATCAGAAATACTCCAAAACATTATATACGAGTATGTTGCAATATGTCATTATTAAAGTCTTACAATGATAATGTAATAATATATTATATTATACGAAAAAACTATTTATTTTCTACATAACTTTCTCAGAAACGTATAAATTTTTTATTCCTAGAGCATAGACTCCAAAAATCTATGTCTTTTGGTATAAGTTCACAAAATACGAGGAAATTCTGTAAATTGTATGAATACTAAAGAATACAAAAAAAAAATATTATAAATTTTCATGAAGAAATTTTCTTTTTTTAGAATTTCAAATCCTTAGAATCTCGGAAATTTCTAATACTCTAGCATTAGATTCTAGAAATCCATAGAGTAATCCATTAAAATCATTAAAATTCATTACAATACAAAAAAAAAAACAAGAAAATTGTTTTGATTGCACAAAATATTAAAGTTTTAGGAATCTTTAAAATGCTTAAAACCAGTGTTGATTTTATATTCTCAAAAATGTATAAAAAGAATAATAAATTTTAGAATTTCTGATTCTTAGAGCAGCGAATTCTAAAAAACTGTATCGAAATCCATAATAATATCAGAAAATCTTTTAAGTTGAATATAAACCGAAGAAATATGAAAGAAAATTCAAGCATTAGAATGAATAAAAAATGCACATTTCTTGATTCGAAGATTTACATCAGATACAACTCAATAGATTCGAAAAATTTAAAAACGTACATCCCATAGCGAACACATTTTTTCAAAAAACATAAAATTCAAATTTTTTTCTGCCTACTCTCCTATCAACAATATTCGAATAAATTATTGACATACGTGGTAAGATTAAAAAATGAAATTAGTTACTTCTAAAAAAAGCACCATTTCCATAATTCAAAAAAAAAAAACTAACTTTTACGATGTAATTTTTATGTATATTCAAATAAATTCATACATCAAAAAATTAAAAATTTCTCGTTTCCTGGGTCAGATGAAAATATCAAAAGAAGACATGTGGATAAGAACGTACGGAAGATTATACCAGAAACTCTGCTCGACGACATGCGAAATTCCCATAGGAATTTACAGAACGCAAGATACAACAATGGCTGATACTGCGCACGTGAGTAAAATTTCATACACTCTAATTTCTTTTTACCACGTTGATCGCTAATCTATCTGGGATTGAGTCATTGAAAAAATCGCAAATGAAGGAATAAAGACTACTGTAAGTCGTTAAATTTTCAAAAAGATTTCACTTCATTTGCTAAAAAATGCAATAAATGATTGAAAATTGTTAAAAATAACGATGTATTTTATTACCTTTCCAGTACGTAGAAATAATAGATAAAAATATGTTCAATAATGATGATTATTATGTAAATAAATAGAAAATATACAATACTTTTGAAAGAATAGTAGAAAAAAGTTTACAAGGCAAAGCACACATAATTTAAACCCATTACAATGTCCACAAACACTTATTTCACGTAAGACTCAATTCCAGTAAAATCCCCCGGAATGCTTTAGTCTGAATGACGATTGCGACAGTTCTAGAGCATGGATCTCGCTTATTTTTCACGCACCCAATTTCGTCCTTGCGATAAGAAAAAAACTCCAATTTTCGTATATGGTTAAAAAGGCTCGTTAGCACGTAGCGTGTTGTGGCCCTTGTCAGATTCTCGCCGAATTGCCCTTATCTGCATCGTGGTAGAGAGAATGCCCCCTGACACTTTGCTACGTTACTTGCGAAAGCTAAACGTTCCAAGGATTCCAGGAGCTCGGGGAAGGGGGTTAAATACGCCAGCAAAGTTTTGGAACTTTTCAAGGGGATGGAAGCAAGGAAGGTAGAGAATTTCAGGCAAGGAGGAAAGTTTACTCTCCGAGTACTAAAAAGAGTTTTGAATACTGTGAAAATAGCAGGAGTAGGAAAAAATCCACAAAGATAATGGCAGGAGAGGGGGGGGGGGAAATAAGAAAATTGTTTGTAAGGGAAGATTGTTTGATTCTTCTTTTATGATTTTCTGACTTGCAAGTTTCATGGAAGTTGGTGAATTTGTGGAATAAGTAGAGGAAAAATGATGGGAATTTCATTTTTCAAAGAAATAGCAACGGTAGACTCGCATGTTTAATTTTCAACAGGACTCAGATGCAGAAAGTGACGGTGGTGTTGGAGTGACGTACAAAGCACGCCCTTTCGCGGCGGGTTCCTGCCTCGCTAATTGTACCGCCCGCGACAAGGGTGCTTCAGCTGTGAGTACATTCGATGTATGTGTTTCTGTACATTTGATATTGTTTTTATTCAGCACAGCTCTGGCTCTTCTCAATCTCTATCTCTATCTCTATCTTTATCTCTTCCTTTTATCTCCACCCATTATCTCTGTCTCTCCACTTGGTCTCGTACACCCTAGCACAAGGCAGGCACTTGATTCGTAATTCGAGGACTCGGCCGTTCTTCGGAAATAATTCGATCGACGGAATACTTTCAGAGGTTTGCCATCCAAGAACGACGTGTCAATGGTTTTTTAAATACACTGAAACCTCGCAAAGTGACGAGAGCTTTTTTTTGCCAGTTTCGAAGTTGTGAAGGAGAATTTAGATATAAAAAAGTTTTTTTCTCTTTGAAGGAATCATAATTTTTTGTGAGGTACTGAAAAGAACTATTAAATTATTGATGCATTTATGCACGAATTATCAGATTCTGGATTAGATAGTATACAATATAATTTTTGCAGTATTGTGCACGTTATGGTGAAGATCTAAAATTCTTCAACCAAGTAATGTAAATCGTCACTTCAGAATAGTCATATCTGATTGCAAGTCGTTCTTGGAAATTAAGTCTTGATTGCAAGATGATGACAATGTATAGAAATTATTCCTTGTAGAGTTTTGCCCTTCCTTCATAGAATGCATTACCCTAATATTTGATCTTTAATAGGAACATAGCTTGAACAAAGTTTATCAATACTAACGTAATCAATAATACGTCTAACACGTGCAGAATTTTGTCACGAAATTATATAATTTAATCAACTTTTACTTATTTACTTTCAGTTTTCTCCTCGACTACAAAATCTTCCAAGTTCAAAAATAGTTAAATTTGTTTAGTTTAGAGGATTCGTAAAATATTAATTACCGATTGAGTCATTCATTAAGGTTAAAACTCTTCTAATAAAAAATATAAGCAAACAAATTTATAATGCTATAATTTCTTGAATATTTCTAGCATGAAATTCGTGTGAAACATATAAATTTCATCCTCTGTTGTATTTTCCTCAGGTGATGTTCTAAATTAAAAATATATTCCAGTGAAAAGCCCGATGAATGAAGTCCATTAAGCGCATGTCAGTTTATTATGCACTTTTCGAGAATGAAAAAATATTAATACTTGATAATTTTTGTAAGACTTCGTTCCCCTACATTTAACTTTGGAATTTAATGTGTTTACTATAACACGAAATTTGGAGTATCCTATTGCAATTGAGAGCATTGAAGCACTAAAGGTAGTTCGAAACTCCTAATACAGAATACATATACAGTTACACTGAAAGGTTTCCATTTTCCTGTTCAAGCCTTCGAAATTAATCACCTTGAATTCAGTCATTTTCCAATACTAGTAGTAATTTCTAACATAATTCTGATTATGTAGTTGAAAAATGTTTTTCGTAAACAGTTTCTGATATTGTTCCTTGTTGCTTATGGTTTGGTGGAACTCCAAAAGTTCACAAACATTTTCAATGTTTTTTCTAATGTTTGTACTCAAAATCTTGTGAATGTTCAAGAGCATTTCATTACACGAATAATAAGTAGTTTTCTTCAGCAGACATCATTTATGTTTCTGCTTTCTAAAATTCACTTCAGAATTGTTAAATTTTTAAAATTAAAATTTTAAAATTTTAATATTTAAAGTCGTATAAATTTGTAGGTTTTCGAATTTTGTAGAAAAAATCCTCCATCACCGTCCCTTTGTTCAATACCTGATCCTCAAATCAGATGATTTTTTTCTAAAAACCTGACAAAGAAGATGCAATTAGGCTAGTTATCAGGGATGCCAGATTATGACGTAAAAGGAGCCCAAAACGAGACAAGCTTACGTCTCGTTTGGCGCTAGAGAGTGACAGAAGAGAGCCGTCTCGCAACTCTGCTCATTACACCATTCTCCAAAAAAAATTGTACTTCCCTTTTTCTCAGTTGCAGCTGATGAAAGAAACTGTTTCACGACATCATAATGTGCAAGAATACAAAAACATAAATTTTGTAAAAGAACGTTTTCAGACTCAATCTCTATTCCGTATTCAAAGTTCAAGTAATTCGTTGTATATTGTAGAACTCTGCATAAGAAATATGGAGTGTTGAATTAGGGTAGGGTGCGAAGTTAGGCTCTAAACTCTTAACTTTCTCACCAAACATATCAATATATAAATTCGTATCGTTGTTTTTATGAAATTTGAGAGCTAACTTATTTAATTTGCATTGAAACTTGATAAGAAACACAACATTGTTTTTTAAAACAAAAAATAGAGAACATTCTTTTCAAGGTGAATTACTTCAAATTACACGAAGAGAACGGGACACGCAGAGCCAGAGTCTAAATGCCTACCAGTGTCTAGACAATGCTTACCCGTGTCTAGACAATAAATACCAGTTTCTGAACAATGTCTACCAGTGTCTAGACAAATCCTACCAGTGTCTGGCCAATGCCTACCAGTGTCCGAAGTGAAAGTTCAGCCAAACAAAGCTGATCAGTGTCCAGACACTGGACACACGTGTCCTATTCTATCCATGTAGTGTTTTTCTTAAACAGTAATATTTTTTTATCCACATCAACAAGAAATTTCCAATTCGACTACCCTCACGAAAACTGCAACTTCTTTGTCAGGTAAACAGACCTCCAAACCTCCAAACTAACCTCCTCAAAACCCCCGAATTCCAGTACTCCATCTGCGTGGGCGACGAGGCCCGTGACAACCACGCCCAGCAGATCGAGCGCGCAGAAATCGCCAACCTGGTGCGTTCCCGCATGGAGTCCCTGAACCTCCCAACCATCGACTACGACGACGTCTCCGAAAAACGCAACAGCCTGTCCTACGTCATCATCAATCCGAGCTGCGACCTCAAGCTCGAGGAAGGCGACATCGTCTACCTGGTGCGGCCTAGCCCGTTCTCAGCGCAGAAGACCTTCGAGCGCCACAACTCCCGGCGCAAGAGCAACATCAGCTTCTGCTCTATCCAGCTTCCCCAGATGAGCGCGGTATCCTCGAGGGACCTATCGAACCCCGCGGGACCCGGCAGCCGCCGTGGCTCGGGCCTGGGCCTCGCGAGGGCGCCACCTCTGGGGACCACGAAGTCCAACTCCCTCTCGCTCCCGGACAGCCCGACCGTGGCCGGGAGCTTGAGAGGGAGGTCGAACTCGTTGAGGGTCGTGGACGACATCCTCCTCAGGCGTAGCAACTCCCTCAGGCAGGGCCTGGGGGTTGCCCGGAGGAAGAGCAGCCTCGAGGACATCGGCATGGGCGCACTCTCGCACCCCACGAACCACAATCCCATTAAAATCGCCCTCAACGGGAGCATAGGTCTGGAGGTGACGCCACCAGAAGAAGGAGGCGCCACCTCCGCCAGCAACACCTCCATCCTGGATGTGGGCCTGCCGGCGATGCCAGCGTTGGGCCCGGGTCTAGGTAGCTCGATGGGGGGCCTGTACGACCCGCCGTCTTTGGGGCCCCCTAGCGCACTGAACCCACCGAGCGGGCCCGAACGGCAGAGCGGGCAGGACCCACAGCACATACAGGGAACCATTGTATGATACAACCTCATGTGGGGACGCAGGCTGTCGAGCGTTGTCAGGAACAAGTGGATTTAGCGTTCCCACATTTTGTAGGGGGTAGCGGTAGACTGCGACGGAGAGTGGGGACTGGGCGTCGTTTTCTAGATGTAATATTATTTTCATCAAATATTTTTCAAAAATCATTCGGTGGATGCTGCGATATTGTGTGAAGAATGAGTATTCTGACAAAGTTATGTTGTTGATGGAGGGGGTCAGTCCTTGCAATCCGTTTTTTCAAAAACTTTTTTTACCAAAACAATTTTTTCCATTCGCCCTTTTCTTCCAAAACTTTTTTTCCGAAATAAGGCATTTCCAACATGCATTTTTCAAATAAAAATTTCCCGCCAAAAAAAAGTTTTTCGAAAATTTCGATATAACTAATTTTGAAACTCCAAAACTGTCTTATTTTTCATAGCGAAAAATCAATATGGGAATGTTCAGGTTATTAATTTGATTTAGTTGTCAAAATTTTCATGCTTCTAAATTTTATCCTAAATTTCAAGCTCTGTGCAAGAATAAAATATGGCTGGATTCATCACATCGAAAAAACAAGTCTCCTGGGTGTCCCTAGATATAAGCCAGCGCTCTGGAATCAGTATGATTTGATGAGACTTGGAAAACAACTACTTCAGAAACTACTTTAGAAACTACTTCAGAGGGACTTTCCAACTTATTGTCGGAAAGAAACATCCTAGCCTACATTCTTTTCTTGAAGAACTCAAAAAAGAACAAGGTGACACCGAAATCATGCAGCGTCAGCTCCAGTTAGGGCAAAAAATCAGAAAAAGTGTAGATGCGAAGAAAGAACAGCGTGAAGAACAAATTTCAAACGTTGTTGCTCAATAACATAAATATGTTGATAATGATGATATAATTCAATATTTGAGAAATGACACTAAATGAAACTCTGATAAATAAAACCATCGACTTTTATATGGCTGCAATATGCATTTCTTTTATTAAACAATGATATTTTTGGTAATATTCCTTTTTTTTGGTGTAATACTTTGATGCATTGCGAAATTCGCAATGGATTGGGTATTGGGAAATTCGGGTTTGGTATTTTTGCATACTGGAAGATTTAGATTGGAAATGCTCTGGTTTGGAAAATTCTGAATTGGAAAAAATGGCCTTTGGAACTCGTGAAATGGAAAATTTGTACCCCAATCAAACCAAGACCCTGTCGATTCTCATTTGGAAAAACGAATGCCATTGAAAACGCAGGAAAATTACCAAATGCTCGCACTGATGGGAGAAGGTGGATTTTGGAAGATGTTTTTGTGTTTTTAAAAGAAGAATAACAATAATTTTGCTATGAAAGTAATTGAAGAAGCAGAGAATCCTCAAACATGCAGAATGATTCTCGAAGAAGGTCACTCAGTCATGTAAACGATTTTTCTTCTACATAATTTTACAGTTTGTTTTTACATACAAACGACGCCCTGTGCAACTCTGGCCATGATACGTGGGCTTCATTGATACAATACATTTCACTGCAATCTGGCCAGACTCGTTTCTATTATTTTCTATCTTTTCCATCCCAAGCTGGCACCCTGAGAAAAAGAAAATCTTTCCACCATCAAAAGTCGCCTTTTTTTACCTCATCCTTTGAATTACGCTCTCTGGGCAAAATTTTTACGTCATTTATGTACATGTTAAAAATTCTAGAACGTTCAATATCATCGAACGATGATTTGACTACAAAACATTCTTTCCTCAATTGAACTGGTGAGTTATCATTGTTAATTGGAGACTGAGTAACAGTTATTACGTAACTCCAATTCATTTATTCATTTGTTTTATTCTTTCATTCGATAATGAAAAAAGTACCCATGAGACCTAGCTAAAACTGACAACTGAATAGGATAAAGGAAAAAATGCATAAAAGTCACTGTGGTTATGTAATTAATTGATTTCAATATTCAGTTTCTACTGTCATCGAAAATTTTTCAAAACTTATCGAAACTTAATAACTTTTCAAGAAATTCAGTCTTAACTATTTAAAATCAGATGAATGCTTCCTTTCATAGCTAATGTGGAGTTGTGATACATAAAATCATTTAAAACTTTTTTCCCTATTTTTCAGTCAAGTTTTTCTCTGCTTAATGTGGTTTAACATTTTCTGAGAAAGTTCGCCCTGCGATTATTTGATATTTTTACTCATCCATATCCTTTTTGCGAGGTGCAGCCACTGCCGTCATCTTTGAGGACCAGCGTCACCTTTTCAGATCTCATAAGCCAAATTTACAAAACTGAATTAAGATGCTCTTCTTTAAATATAAAAATGCATTATTCACATTGTAGCTGGATTCAAATAGACAATAGAATTTGTAAACAAATGAGTTACGTACAATGCAATTCACTAAATCGAAAGATGACGTAAAGTTATTTTCAGATTTCAAGTAATGGAAAATTACGCATGTTATAATTTGAAAAACTTGTTAGAAGTTACTCCTCTAGCAGACTCATAATATACGAATTAATCAGAATTTAATCGAACTTTGTTGTCGTTTTCTTTACCTTTCAAACAATTGTTGTTAATTTACTGGCAATTCGTAGCTCATTTGTTTGATTATAAGGTAGTTTGTTGAATTCAGTTCTGTTCACATATCTTCTTTTTCATTCTGAAACTCATTATTCAAAACTGTAATCAACCTGAAAATGGCGCTCCACGACTTCTCACGTTCCTAAAAATTGAGGTCCTGTTTACGGCGCCCTTAACTTACGAGGTCAAAAGTCCCTAGCCTACGAAAGCCCAACAATCATGAAGCGTAAGATAGAGCAACAAAGTTCATCCAAATCAATGAAAATTATGTAACAAAGACAGAATATAAATATGAATATAAATAATAATAATTTTGTACTAGGAGAGAAACCGCGATCTGCGACCACTTCGATCATTCATATCACTGTCACGGATCACATTTAAATAACAAATGTTTTATTATAGCGACGAAATAATGTTATTTAGGATTAGACATGTAACGTAACGAGTTTGTAAGGAAAAGTTATTTTTGTCTTGTATGTAAAAATGTGTGTTTTTGAATGTTCGTGTGTAAAGGCAGAGGAACAAAACAATTACTTGTGTCAATATAATGGGATTCAAAAAGAATTCTGAAACTTCATCCAGGAAGCGTATTTGGAAATTTTTAACTGAAAAAATTTAATACGATTTTGGAAGAACAAGGTATTTTTTAATTTATGAATGACGATACGTTTATTTTCAGTATTATTTGTAAGGTGCTATTATTTTACTACAAGTCAATGTAATTATTTATAAAAAAAAGGATCTCCACTTCTGCACTTATTTTTTGAGTTAGTAGCGATCGATTTCTTCGTCTTGGCAAGTGATTAATGGCTGTGAAGTTGATTCCTAAATCACATAAGAACATCGATTCATTCAGTATAATCAGAGGTTCAATTCTCTTCGTGAGATGTCAATGAATCGATTTCATCGAGACTTTTCATGACGCAGAAATTTTCAGTGCCACAATTTTTTTGACAATCTTAGTTGTGATGTTCACCATAAAAATTTGAGCAATGGATATAAAAAAAGGAAGCTTGCAGGAATTTTCGTGTTACATATAACTAAAAGTCCAGTTTATTGATAAACGAAATTCCCTGTTCAGAATGTTTTCAGTTTTAAATAGAAGACAAATTTATTACATAATCATACATTTCGTTTTCTTCTTCAATTTCTATCTTTTTTCGATGTATGCAAAGTGTTTTGGTCTGGTGAAAAAATTCGGGGAAATGAAAAAGTCAGTTTTGAACAATTTTATATGAATTTGTTGCGTTATTTTGAAGCATGAAACTTCATTTTTGAGGATCATTCTCGAGGATACATACAAAAATTTGTAGCTTCTTTATGATCTGATAGACACATTGCTCAACTTTTTACATACTTAATTACAACATTGAATGTTAACATTCTTAATGACTTGAATTCTAATGACAATGACAGCAAGTACCTCTCGCCGACCAATTTACAATTTTCCAATATTTCCTCTTTACCGTTGCTTTTCCTGCGCTTCTTTAGGATTACCCTAATCATCTATACAAAAACATAACCAAAAAAAATATTTTCAAAAATAACGATTTTTACGCTCGACCATGTGACGGGTGAAAATCATATTTAGGAACGAATTTCAGTAACGTCCCAAATTTCAGAGCGAATCGATATATGATAAACAGTGCGTAAATTTTTTACTACTTAAACAATAAATTACCTACTATAGAAAATAATGAAATTTAGAATGCATATTTTTTGTCCTAAACAAATAACGGTATTATTAAAAAAATCTAAAAAAGTTAATATTTGCATGGAAAATTTTTGAGCATAAAATATGGAGAAAATACATTGTAAATAAAGTACTGAATTGTCGACCCACTAGATATCAAATCACTTATTTTAGTGCGCGATTTAAAATCAACAGAAAGTTTTCTCGATTTGGCAATTTTTATTCTTATGATAGAGTAATGAAAATCGAAGTATAAACAATTGTAAACGTATGTACAATGTGCCGATTTCAGGGTTCCAAAAACTTGTACGAGCGTGCGATGTGTATTTATAATATAAATAAGAAAAAAATGTAATGACAAAAAATGATTCGAAAATATTGTTACCTGAGCGTTTGCATAGATTTATGAAAAATCAAATAGAAAAAAAAAGGGGGCGTTCGTGTCCGCAACTTATTACGATTGTAACTACGGAAATAAATAATTATTAAATAAACTTCTTAGTTATGAAGGAACTACACAAAAATAAATTATATGAAGTCGAATTCGCAGCGAGAGAAGAATTGTAATTTTTATCGCAATGATAATGATTTTCACAGTATTCGTTCGTTTTTCAACATCATGACAAAATCATGTACATATTCATTTGATCATTTGTTCAGTAGGGAATAAAAGTTTATTGAATTGAAAAAAGTGCCTTTTTTGTTACCACGAACAATTATATTATTTATCATTATCTTTTTTTATATATTTTGAAACACGTAAAGCACATGAAATTGTTTGAGTAAAATGATCATGTCTGATTAAAGTAGTCACACATATATTTTTATAACAATTAACTAAAAATATACGAATTAGGTATTAATAAAAACTTCTCCATTCTTTATGGTGAATAAATATTCATGATAGTATATTGCTCCTCCATTCTTTAATACAAAAAAATCAACAACTCGCAAAAACCAGATTCGTTGCAAAAAACCCAGCCTCAACTGGAAATCGAGAACAAGACCAGGCTCGCGAAATAATGAAAAAACCTCCTTGTAATTTATTGCACACTCGTTCCCTCGGAATGTTTGTTTCGTATACGTGCATTCACGTGATATTTACACATACAAATATTAACAATCGTCGAATCTTAAATTACGACCGTGAAAAAATAATTCGTATTCAAGAAACATGCAAAATTCGCACTCTTGCAAAAATAAGAACAAAATAGGAAGTGCGAAAATTTGCCTTTATGTGGACGTGTCAAGTTCATAATCTAATTTGCCCTCTGGAATAATTTCGGAGTTTTGTTTCAATGCAATTGGAAATGGATGGGAAGTGGGCTCGGAAAAATCATGTCGCCATTTTTGGGGGCTTTGGTACATTTTCCGCGAAATGGCCGACTATGTTGGATTGTAACACGCGACGACTACACAAGAGCCAATTTTTTCTCGCCATCGATATTCCCATTTCTTTCGTTTCCTTCCACACGATTTGAGTAAAGTGACCTGAAAAATTTTTATTAAATATTTTACAAAGTTGAGAACAATTATTACTTTAAGAATTTGCATTTTCCGTAACCATATGAGCCCTTTTTTTAAAAATAAACCAATTGATTCGAGATTTGATGAAAGACTTTGTAAGTTTTTGTTAATATTTACTTTCTCTGTCTACAATTTTGACATTATCCCATTTAAAATCGTGATTGAATTTGAATCTACGTGATCACCGAATATGTCATGAAATTATTAATATACTATGCACGTTCTTTAATGCAAGCCCCTGATTTCTTTCTCGTTTCGCCTACATAGAAAGCATCACAAGATTAACATTCAACTGCATACTCAGCACCATGAGTATTAAAATGCAGAAATCAGTCTTTACCATTACTAATGAATTGAGAGTTGAACTCATAAAAATGTTTGAAAACCATACCTTTATTGATTTTCTCTAAAGTTTTAGACATTTTCTATAAAAAAGTTACAAATGTCACATTCTGAGAGTCAAATTTATTTTGAGTAACATGACTTTTCAATGATGAAATCATTCTTCTGAGATATTTACTGTTGAATTCGATATGAATGTTATTTTCGATCAAAGTATCATGAGTTTTTATTTATTCTCATCTTTATATGTACTCCCTGACAATAACATAGCTTTGATAAAGATTACGGAGTTTTTTATCTACGATATCAAAGGTTTTTTTTATCACTTAATTTATAAATAAATCAGATTACTTGACACTTGTTTATAATTTTCTTTGGAATTGTCGATTTTAACGGAAATTTTAAAAAAATATAGTTGCGATTTGAACTTTGTAAGGATAAAATCTTGTACTTTTCAAAATATTTATGGTAAAAAGTATCAAAATATTGTAATTTTCACAATATAGTTGCGAATTCTGAATTGATATTGAGGATTTAATCATTTTTGTTACCTATTACTATACTATATAGTAAAAATATAAAACTGTAAGAAAAGTTAAAATGTTTTAAATGCATATTGTACTGTTTAAATTGTATATTTTACTATACTAATGCACAGAATTGAACATTCGTGTACAGTAAAATATTAATACAATTTTTTTAAATTTCATTATTTTCTATGGTTCCAGTTCTTACAATAAGTTTTTTCATATACTGTTTGAAAATATACTATAGTAATCAGTAATTAGAAAAAAATTGTGGAAAATTGTAAAATCTACAGTATACTTTCACGGTGTTGGTAATTGAAATTCATGAAACAATATACTAGAAAGTACACAAAAATATATATAAAAATAACGATAGGTACAGATTAAAATACGGGAAAAACAAAAGGGCTTTTTTGGAAATGAGGATTAGTGAGAATTACAATATGTATTGCAGAAATTTCAACAGAAGTATGGTATAAAGTGCAATACATCTTCCCCGATAGCAAATGATTGACTCGAATTTCGCTCATTCGTGTTTGCGACAATAAGATGTATCAATTATTTATACATCTTTACGTATTCTCATCGCAGGGATTTTATTGTCAGACCTAAAATGTGTTATTCATTTCACAAACTAAATCGAATCGTGTGTTAGCTCGAGAATCAGACAATAACGTAGCTTTATCCCGACGCATCTTTGTACTTTTTAGGAACAATCACCGGTTGACTTGCGAGTGTGCTTTGAATGAGCATTTATCATGCGACAAAGGTGTTGCTGCTGGTCGGTGCGTAAAAGCGTCATCAATACAACATCACGAACGAGCGCTCAACCTTCCAAACACTACGTCACAATCAATGCAGCATCATGAACTCGCATTCAAATTTGCGAAACGATGCTGACATCAATGCTTTATTTTTAACTTAGTAAGGCTACGTTATGATGTTGCATTGAATGCGCTATGATTCTGTCGAAACGTTCGTCTCGCGAGCGCTCATTCTCATTCGTCAGTGATGATGCTACTATGTTGGCAACATAACAAAGCACACTTGTGATTTACACAAAAACGTAGGATTTTGCCGACGCATCTTTGACGATTCATGCTGCAATTTCGGTCAATCATGATGCAGCACTGAATGTGAAATGATGTCTGCGACAGTACTATCTGGGTTACAGTTTTTACAACACATATATACAAGCATATTTTGATAAAAAAAATCTACCACTATCTGACGTATATAACAATATGGTAAAAAGTACTAGAATATTGTTTGTAAGTTTTACAGTAAGAGTTTAAGTTAAAGAGTATTATTGCAGGTTCTACAATGTGATTGCTAGTTTCATCAATTTAGTTTCACTTATTACAATATTGTACACTGAAAATTGTTACATTATACCAATTACAATATGTGTACCAGTTTTTGCTAGATAATTTTGAAATATTGTAAATGGTGCTATATGAATTGTAATACACATTATTCAATATCTGCACACAGTGAAACTGAAAAAAATATTTTACCTTCAATCATTTGTATTTCATTTCCTATAATATGACATTTCATGTACTAAGAGAAAATATTGTAGATGTAAGTATATGCTTCGCAAAAATTTATATTATCATGTTGTAGAATCTACAGTATACATTTGACATTTTCCAAGATTGAATTAATAAAATTTTGAAAAATAACAATAATTTATATGAATTTTTTTTTAATACTTTTTAAAAAATTTAATTAATTCACACTAAAAAGATGTGAAGTTTTAGTAGGAATTACAATATGTTTTGCAAAAAGTACAAATGAAGTATAGTAGAAAAGGAAATGTGCATAGTAGTTTTTAAAACAAAATATATCTACCACTACAATATCAGTTGACAATATTTACTATACATTATGAAAAAACTACTATAAATATTTAGGAATAAGTACAATGTTCTAGACTGATTCCACAGTGAAATACAGTATTGTAATAATTACTATATTTTTTCTTGGTACTTTTTCCTTGATATATACAATTTCCGAAATTAAAATAATAAATGGAATACTCACACGTATTTAGAACCCTAGGTTCTACACCAAATTTGTGCTCTTTTCGCTCCAAACACCATTTAGAAACGACTTTTCGTGGAGAAATAACGACCTTTGAGTCCGAACAGTGCACCGAGTAAATATTTTCTCCAAAAGGAGACGAGGACTGAGGCATCAATTTGTTTGTGTAGAGTAACGTAACAGCCCAAACCTATGAAAAATAATTGTATTGATACAAAAATAAGCCACAAATAAAGTCAACCATTTTTATTCCATATTTTCAGATTTCAGAATAAATTTCATACAGTGAAAATTAGAATTTTATATTATATTGCATATTTCCTTAACATTATATTTCACTAAAATCACTCGCATTCACCAAAAACGTTTGAAGATTGTAGAATTTCAGAAAAACTAATTTTCTCAAAAAAATTATTTTAGGTCAGAATTATCCATTCAATAAATATTCATCAATACTAATTTTTTAATAAATTCTATAATATTTTCGATCAAAATTTACTCCAAACTCTTCAAATATTCAAGATCCAATTCACAAAAAGTGAACTCAATCAAATTCTGTAACAATGACATCAAAATGAACATAATTTTTTTTTATTTTTGCACAAACCTTTGCAGCAGCGTTCAATTCAGCGCTCAGTCTTAATTCAGGCACCTTCTGCCTTCTCCTGTACTCGTTGTGAATAGCCAAAGCCTCTTGCTGCCAATCGTGTTCGTCCTGTTCCGATTTGTGTTTAGGATCGACAGATTCTTTTTCCAGGGCAGTTCCCAAAGGCGAAATCACATTTTCCATAAAACTACCAAAAAAGTTTACAGCTGGATTGTAATTGCAGACGACGTAGACCTCGCCATTTCGATTACTTGACATGGCAACGCCAAGTGCTCTAATGTCACGCCAGACGACTTGAGTGAAATGACCGGTTTTTAGGGTTGTAGGTTCTTTGTTGTAGTTGTGCTCGAATTCTTCAGTGCACCTGTGATGTTAAATGAAGAAAAATTAAGTGTATTTTCAATTTTTTATTGTTCTTATTTGAAAAATTAATAAAATTCTCGAAAAATTGATAGTTCTGCTAATGAAACTTCATATAACTACACTTAGGAATGTAAAAAAATTTTGTTTTTCTTTCAATGCCTACCATTCATTAACCGGTTCATCTCCATAAACGATTGTCTTTAGGTTTGAGCTCCACATGCAGTACAAATTTTCTCCATACTCAACGTTCGCCCCGTGCTCCAGTCAGTTTGTGGCCAATATATTGACCCAATCTTGACTAGATTTGCATAACTGCAATCTAAAAAAAATGACATAAATCAAAATTAAACATTGGGTTACATCTACTTGAATACCCCATGTAACTTATACAATTATTTAATAATATTTGTATCAAAATAGAAAACTTTTTTTTCCTTGTTGCTTGAATTTCAGTTGTTTCATCGTATTTTTAAAACGGCTTACAAGTCAGTTTTTTAGATCCCTACACTTTTTTCATGTTTTTTTAATGATAAATTGTTAACAAGGAAGAGAGGTGAGTGGGAAAATAAAGTTTTATTATTGTTTTTTTTTTTTTTTTGAATCAGTATAAAAAAAAAAACCAACCAGTTTATTGAGCCGCAGATGCGGGACGCCATGTCTGGCGCGATAAAAATTGTGGGTGTCGAGGCAGAAGTCGACAAATTCTTTTATTGCTCCCGATATACGCATTAATGTTTTTCGCGATTCAGTTTTTGTTAGCTGAAAAGAAAACACCAAAAACTATGTAAAACAACAGATTTTCAATAAAAATAATTAAAAGCATTCATATTTCGTAGGAATATTATTATTAGAGCCACCTGAAACGAAGAATTGCTGTTTCTTCAAAAATACGAATGAAATAAACAATAATATTGATTTTCGCAACACGCAATTTCGGAAAAATTATACAGTTAATTTAATTATAGTTATTTTTCGAGATATTTGTTGTGATTCCTGGAAAAAATGTTTTTCAGACAGAAATTTTCTGTTTCACACCCAACAGATACGTGTCAAAACAGAAGTGATATGAAATGTCGAGTATGTCATTTTCTGACTATTCTTTTTTGTGCGAAAAACAAGGTTTTCTTGGTTACTTACACGTGATGACACTGACGTATTTAATAACTTGAAGTTATTTTCAGTAAAAAGTTACGTCGTTTGTCTTTAGTATTTTAGGGGAAAATGAACAAACAATGGAAAAAAAATGAAAAATTATCAGCTTATATACAGTTGTGTTTTCTATCTGAAATTGCAACACATCGTAACTCATTCGCAGAGTTAGGAAATATTGCTATAAATATATAAAAATCTAACCATTTTGTGATTTTGTTGTCAGCCTTTCTATTCTTCCGGTGTAATAATTTGATTCAAATGAACTTCAATCTACTAAACATCGAATTAAAAAGTTTTTTTTTTATCTAATTCAAAGAACAAAATCATTAGAAAAAACGTTTAACTTTTGGTACACCAAGAAGCACCGAACCATTAAATTTTCTCTTTATAACAATAACAGTCATCGTCACGGCGTAATCGGTAATTGGCATTTCCGCGCAACACAAATCATCTGGATTTTCTCGCAACATGCGATTCGCGCGCGATTATCCCGACGCAAAAAAGCCCAGATTTTCACAAGCGATGATAAAAATGTCTCAACTGCTCTCTAGCAAAAACAAATATCATTCAAATGAATCACTTTATTGCAACGTTGCAAGAAAAAGAAAATACTTAAATAATTATCATGTAAACTTCTGTGCTGCGGCACTGCACAAGATGTTTCACTTTTTAAATAACACATGACTCGATGGGAAAGCGAGACGATAAAAACTTTTGTGTTCTTTCTTGAATACTGTCATTTGAAGTAACGACTGAGTTTTATATAGTAAGTGTTATCAATTTGTTTATAGGGCAAGAAAACAAGTAACATTGAACAAAACCGGAAACCCCTCCTTGAGGGGTTTTCGGCTATATTCCATCTCACCTTGTGCCACCTGTGCCACCAAAAACCCAAACTATTCCATTTCCCAGCTGGCTGTTAAAATTCAAACCCTCAAGATTCCTCTGGTTCGGGGTATTCCGGCTACTCGCACAGCATTTTGGGTTTTTGTTTTCGAAATCCCTTATTATTTGGCTGATAACCGTTCTACGATGGGTTTTCGGCTATATTGCATTTAGCGCTGTGCCACCTGTGCCACCAAAAACGCAAACTATTCTATTTCCTAGCTGGCTGTAAAAATTTAATCCTTCTAGATTACCCCATTTCGAGGTATTCCGGCTACTCGCGCAGCATTTGGTTTTTGGTTTTATAAATCCTCTTTTATTTACCCGGAAACCACTCCTCAAGGGGTTTTCGGCTATATTCCATCTCACCCTGTGCCATCTGTGCCACCAAAAACCCAAACTATTCTAGTTCCCAGCTGGCTGTTCAAATTCAACCCCTCTAGATATCCCCAATTTAAGGTGTTCCGGCTACTTGAGCATCATTTGGTTTTTGGTTTTATAAATCTCCTTTTATTTAGCCGAAAACCCTACCTCAAGGGGTTTTCGGCTATATTCTTTCTCACCCTGTGACACCTGTCCCACCAAAAACCCAAACTTTTCTAGTTACCAGCTGGCTGTTGAAATTTAAACCCTCTAGATTCCCTTATTTCGGTGTATTCCGGGTACACGCGCAGCATTTCGTTTTTGGTTTCATAATTCCCCTTTTATGTAGCAGGAAACCCCTCCTCAAGGGGTTTTCGGTTTAATAAAAGAAGATTTCTCAGAAAACATAAATTGCTGCGCGAGTAGCCGGAATGCCCCGAAAACAGGGAATATCTCATTTTGGTTTGGGTTTTTCTAAATTCCCTTTCATTTAGCCGGAAACCCCTCTTCGAGGGGTTTTCGGGTATACTACATCTAACACCGTGTCACCTGTGCCACCAAAAACCCAAACTATTCTAGTTACTAGCTGGCTATTAAAATTCAAACCCTCTAGATTCTCCCTGTTCGGGGTATTCCGGCTACTCGTGCATCATCTTGGGTTTTAGTTTCTAAAATCCTCTTTTTCTTTAGCCGAAAACCCCGCTTCGAGGGGTTTTTGGTTATATTCCATCTAGCCATGTGCCACCTGTGCCACCAAAAATCCAAACTATTCTAGTTCCTAGCTGGCTGTTAAAATTCAAACCCTCTAGATCCCCTATTTTGGGGTATTCCGGCTACTCGCGCAGCATTTAGTTTCTGATTTAATTAATCATCTTTTATTTAGCCGAAAACCCCTCCTCGAGGAGTTTTCGGTTTAATACAAGTGATTTCCCAAAAAACCCAAAATGCTGCACGACTAGCCGAAATACCCCGAAAACGGGGATCATCTCATTTTAGTTTGGGTTTTTCGAAATCCCCTTTCATTTAGCCGAAAACCTCTCTTCGAGGGGTTTTCATCTATATTCTGTCTAACTCTGTGCCACCTGTTTCACCAAAAACCCAAACTATTCTAGTTCCCAGCTGGATGTTAAAATTCAAACCCTCTAGATTCCCCTGGTTTGAGGTATTCCGGCTACTCGCGCAGCATTTGGTTTGTGGTTTTATAAATTTCCTTTTATTTAGCCATAACCCCTCTCCGAGGAGTTTTCGGTTTAAAAAAGGGATTTCCCAAAAAACTCAAAATGCTGCGCGAGTAGCAGGGATACCCCGAAAACGGGGAACATCTCATTTTAGTTTGGGTTTTTTTTAATCCCTTTTGATTCAGCCAGAACTCTCTCTTAGAGGGGTTTTTGGCTATATTCTTTACAACCCTGTGCCACCTGTGCCACCAAAAACCCAAACTATTCTAGTTCCCAGCTGGCTGTTGAAATTTAAACCCTCTAGATTCCCTCGGTTTGGGGTAT
This sequence comes from Platygaster robiniae, assembly GCA_028476575.1. Lineage (NCBI taxonomy): Eukaryota > Metazoa > Arthropoda > Insecta > Hymenoptera > Platygastridae > Platygaster > Platygaster robiniae. The sequence continues at coordinate 46,495,682 of CM052020.1, forward strand.
TCCGGCTACTAGCGCAGCATTTTGGGTTTTTGTTTTCTAAATCCCTTACTATTTAGCCTGAAATTCCTCTTCAAGGGGTTTTTGGCTATATTTCATCTAGCCCTGTGCCACCTGAGCCACCAAAAACCCAAACTATTCTAGTTCCCAGCTGGCTGTAAAAATTTGAACCCTCTAGATTCCCCTTTTTCGAGGATTTCCGTATTAATTTATTCCGGTATCGATTGGATGTATTTCTATTGCTTTTGTTCATTGAGTGTGTTTTTGCTGTTCTTATTGGCACCTTGGCATATAGTGATATACCAAAAACCAAACTGTAATGTTATGGTTATAATTGATGAATTTATTTCCATCTTCTAGAGCTGTCTCCAACATGAAGTAAAAGAAAAGAAATATTTTCAAGTGAATGATTTGTGTCAGTTTTCTTGAAAAACTGTTTAACTGTTATGATCGGTACTTGATGATACATAATTTGATTTATATTACTTGTAGCCAACGACTAACAAATTCATTTGTTAGTCTTTAATCAATTCAAAATATGTCATCCTACTTTTAGGATCTATCACACATCTGCTATCAATAATTTTCATCCTTATATTAGGGTACAGCACCACTTCCTCTTCTCCATTGTAATTGTGATTTGTCGATTCCAAATCGAATCGGTAAAGTTGCTTCGCTGCTTTGATTTCATACAGAACTTTTGCTTTTTTTTTTCTTAGAGTTAGTGGAACCTTGAGTGAAACTCAAAGCTATAAATTTGTTCTTGCTGAACAAAACGAACCTGTCACCAGTGGAAAAGTGACCATCAGAGATAATATCATTCATATCTTCTCGATTTCGAATTTCGCCTCGCCACAAAGATTCGCGTTCCTGAACAAAATCTTCTTGATTGTCACCTTTTTTCCAGGTGTCTGAACAGCGTTGTGCACGTTGTTTCTTGGGGTGAACACTTCTTCAATGTGGAATAATGCTTTGATTGTGGAATAATGCGTTAAAGTCTTCAACACCTGAATGGAATATGCATTCTTTGATGGCCCTTATTTCATTTCCCTGGTAATATGGCCTTAGCAAGTCTTCAACTTCTATTTCACTTATCTCCTTAATTTGGTTTTTGTATGTTACATTTGCACCTTGGCATGTAGCGATACACCAGAAACCAAGCAGCAGTGTTAAAGTGATGATTGATGTATTTGATTCCATCTTCTGCATTTTTCTTCAATCTGAAAGAAAAAGGAATTAGTTTTATTCAAGTTCATTTTTTACCTTCCTTTTTTAAAAATTAGTTTATAAATACGACATTATCACATTATTTCAAGGAATAGTAATGACATGGATCTGAATGATTAAAAGTACGATTTTTTCCATTTTCTTCAATAAACTCTTGATTAATTTATTTAGAGAGGAACCATGGATTTTTTCAAAAGAATTTTTCTTTGAACATAGAAACAGCTTTAATATTAGAGTTAGTATTGACGATTTCCGATTTTACTGAAATCAATGGTAGCTTTAGAATTACTTTATTTGTCTGAAGTATTCATGAAATCACAATTCATGTACAATATATGAATAAATAGTTCTTTTGATCGCAAAACACGATACCAACCACGTGCTATTTTCTTTAATAATGATGTGAAAATTACGTCGTATTCGATATTATGAAGAAATTTTCACCTTGAACAAACAAAAACGAAACAATATATTCTGACACGTATAACGGAATTATTTGTGAAATCTTTTGTCTACATTCAAAGGAAATAATCAACACTGGAATTTTAGTTCACAATTACGTAAATATCGATAAACGTTTAAAATTTCAAATACCCACTGAAATTTCTGCTAAAATATTCAGCCATTCAAACGTTTTCTGCAAATTCTTAAAGACATTACAAAAGTTACGTATATTTTAAGAAAATTTTACATTTGACATAATTTCTATTTGTTCTCTGTTCAAAATTTTCAAATTCGAAAATATTAAGAAGTTTAAAAAACCTTCTTAAATTCGTGCGAAATATCGAGATTTCAGGAAAACTATTTTACAACTTTCAATCATATTGAAACAGTTTCGTGCTTTTAAAAGGATTTTCATGAATAGTTTAAATTATAAATATACCCTATTCTACATTACTGAAAAAATTGAGAAGAAAATATGATACAGTCAGGAAAATCGATGAAATGTTAAAGATTTTTTTTTCAGGTGGTAAATTATCATACCAATATTTTTTTTTATTTCCGAAAAATTATGCTCAAATGTTTGAAAATTTAGCTAATTAAGCAACACTCTCAAAACTATTAAATTGTATTATAGATAATTATTGAATTGTGGTAATGAAATTTCAATTAATCATATGAATATCGAAAATAGATTGTTAATATTGTCGTAGCAAAGAAAAAAATATGTTTAATTTAAGGAAATTACCGAAATATATTACCATGTCCACGTGTTCTAAAATTTTCATAGAATTATATTCCGTTCGTCTTGCTTTTCTCAATTTTATATAAAGATATAAAGATGAAAATATATTTTTTTAAATACATACCTCCAAAACGACGTTACTTGGAAATTAAACTTATTTAGCTCTTTGCAAAGAGCTTAAAAACACATGTGTTTTTCGGACTATACTCCATGACCCAATATTCCTTATGCTCCGTGTTTTTACAGTGAGAATTATCTTGACAAGATAAGATCCTAATTCTAGTAGTTTAAAACTAAATGTGCTTAAAAATTGTTCTCAACAATACAAGACTGCTGATAATGATCCTTAAAATGGATTTTTAGAAAGAATACTTGTAGTTACAAATTTCATACAAATTTCATATATTTGGACCAACCATCGCAAAAAAAAAAATAATAAGATGTATGCTATTCATTTCGAATGAATATCGTTATTTTGTTGTTTTTTTTTGAAACTTCTGAAACAGAAACTTTTGTTTTATACTACTGAATTTCAAAAGAGAAAATTTAAAAGTAACATCTACTTTGACTCTGAAAATAAGTGATTTACAAAAATGTATTTAACCAATTTTTTTTAATCATTAAACATTGATAGTGTAAGTTTTTTGAATAAAACCTAGAAAAACTTTGCTAATTTTTTTAGCTTATATCCTGCAATATTTTTAACAATCTGTTGAGCAATTTGGAGGCGCTAGAGATTCATGAATATTTTTTGCTAAAAATGAAGCCAATCCGATTATTAGTAACCAAAATATTACAAATTTAAAATTTCGTTCCGGAGAGTCGCTAGCCATCCCCTCTCTTGCCTACTAGGATACTAAAAGTCACGCCCATATCGCGTTATGTTAGGTGCACCTTCAATAAAATTATTCTAAAAAAATCTGTTAAAGGATAATAATGATAAAAAGTAGTCGGTTTCCTCACCATATAGATCTAAATTGCAAATCTTTTATTATGTTTCAAAAAAAGAATATTTCACAGTGTTCTATTATTTTTTAAAGTACCAGCACCAATATCTTCACATTTCACAAACTTTAAAAAATAAAGTAACTGTATAAGTATACATTTAATATTCATCTTGCACATCCAAAAGCTAATCATATTCTTTATTGTTAAAACAATTTGCACAAACTTTCAGAACTTCCATTTTCTGAAAATGAAGACCGTGGTGTCAATGACAAAAACTGTTTTGCTCTTGGCAAAACAGTTTTTGTCTCAAACAAACGTACATTGTGTGCCCTATTGTAATACTTTTGAAGCACTTCATACTTGTTTAGGTTCCATTCTTCTTCACTAACTTCTTCCGTCAAAAGCATTCGTATGTATCTGTATTTCATCCCATTTTTGGAATCCATCACACATTTGCTATCAATTATTTTTATCCTCATATAGGGATAGAGCACAACTTCCCACTCTTCATTGTCATTAGAATTAATCGATTCAAAATCACAGCGGTAAAATTTCTTGGCTGCTTTGAATTCATACAATACTCTTACCTGGTTTCTCTTCGGCTCTGTGAAACGTCTAATGAATTTCAAAGCTGTGTCTTTGTCTTTGCTGAATGAAACGAACCTTTCATCAGTTGAATAGTAACCATCCTGGATGAAATCGTTTATATCATCTCGATCTCGAATTTCCCCACACCACAAAGATTCGCGAACCTGAATAAAATCTTTCAGGTTCTCTCCTGTTTTTCCAGGTCTGAGTACAGGGTTGTGAACGATGTTTCTCTCGGTGAACTCATCTCCAATGTGAAACAATTCATTAGCTATTTCGAAAGCTTGATATACAGTATTTTTTTTATGGTAGGGCAAACACTTGTATCCATGATCAATGAAGTTTGTCACTGCGAAATATTCTCTGAAGTGTTTTTTTGGCGTTTCCTTGCATGACGTATTTGTTGAATTTGAAAACAGCTTCTTCGAATATGTATTCCTTAAATACTTTAAGTTCATTTTGCGGGTAATATGGTTTCAACAAATCCTCGGCCTCTGTGTCACTTAATTCCTTGATTAGAAGTATTGAAGATTGTTCTCCATTAAATTGGTTTATGTTTGTGTATTTCGTGCCTTGAGATGTAGAGATGAAGTATAAACCAAGTAGCAAAGTGGAAGTGAAGATTGTTGACTTGGTTTTCATCTTATGCATTTGCATTCAATCTGAATGATGAATTGATTGATATTTTTGAAAAGGATGCTCTGTGTTAGTTTTTTTTGAAATTCGTTTACAAGATTCGACAGAATCTGAAGACTTATATACTATGTATCTTTTTCTCCAGGATTACAATGAAACGATCGTAAATGGTACAGTCGTTTTTTTCATCTTTTCAATGAAACGAAAATAAATCTGTATAGACAGAAACAGTTATTATATTTTTGATATAATATTTCTTGAAGATCGTATCAACTCAGGTAGGTTTTCATAATAAATATTTTCAGGATTTCCTGACATTATTTACAGCTTATTTGCTACTATATTTGTTTCATCATCTCATGTGATTATTATTGATGATGCACATCTGAATAAATGTTTCACTGTATCTTGTATCTTGTTTCCTCAAATTTTACGTAAAAATTAGCTTGCTTTTGACGTCTGCAAAAAATACTCATATTCGTGATCAAAAAAACTGTTGAATGAATTTCGACATATTTAACTGAAATAATTTTGACATCAACCAAAGAATCCAAAAATATTAAGACATCTTAAGATTTTCTAAACACTTTTCAGGATATTGAAAAGTTTCGTTGATTTCTTGAAAATAAAATAATCAATTTATGTAAATCCCGAATAAAATGTGGAGAAAATACCCTTTAAATAAAGTACTGAATTGTCAACCCACTAGATATTGAAACACTCATTTTAGTGCGCGATGTAAGATCAATAGAAAGTTATCTCGACTTGGCAATTTTTTTCTTACGATCGAGTGATAACAATCGAGCTATAAACAATTGTAAACGTATGTATAATGTGTCGATTTCGGGGTTCCCAAAACTTGTATGAGCGTGCAATGTGTATAAATAAAATAATCAATACAAAAATGAAATAAAAAAAAATGATTCGAAAATATTGTTGCCCGAGCGTTTGCATAGATTTATGGAAGATGAAATAAAAAAATAAAAAATGCGTTCTTACCTAGCTGGTAGAATATCTCGCGGAATCAGGTGAAGTAGAGGAAGACCTAGCACTGCTACATGACATTCCATCACTACCAAGACTGCCATGAAAACCTCCATGAAGTGAGTCTGAAGATAGCGGCCCAGGAGAAGCCGGAGGTGATTTCGATCGCACAGAATTCGCCCTGGACCTAAAATATCCCTCTTTAATTTTTTCTCACTTCTCTGTCAAAAATTTTCTGCATCAATTCAACAAAGTACTGAATTGTCGACCCACTAGATATTAAATCACTTATTTCAGTGCGCGATGTAAGATCAATAAAAAGTTTTCTCGACTTGGCAATTTTTATTCTTACGATAGAGTAATGAAAATCAAAGTATAAACAATTGTAAACATATGTACAATGTGGCGATTTCATGGTTCCAAAAACTTGTACGAGCGTGCGATGTGTATTAATAAAATAATCAACATAAAAATGTAATGATAAAAAATGATTCGAAAATATTGTTAACGGAGCGTTGGCATTGATTTATGAGCGATCAAATAGAAAAGTGGAAAAAGTGCGATCTTACCTGGCTGGAAAAAAATCTCACGGAATCAGGTGAAGCAGAAGAAGACCTGGCACTACTACATGACATTCCATTACTACCAAGACAGCCATGAAAACCGCCATGAAGTGAGTCTGAAGATAGCGGCCCAGGAGAAGCCGGAGACGCTGTCAGAAGTGATTTTGATCGCACAGAATCCGCCCCGGACCTAAAATATCTCTCTTCAACTTTTTATTTCTTCTCTATTCTAAATTTTCTGCACCATACATAAATAAAAATGTAAAATAGCTCATTTTCTCGTATGTTTATTTACAATATGAGCGTTATGACAACATGTACTCCGCATGTTTTTAGTATTCTAGATTTCAAGATTTTAGTTTCTCGTCGAACAAAACAGAAGAAAGTTTACAGTATAAAATTTGAGTAGATTTTCAGTGGATACCTTGTAATTAACCTGTTTTTTTCATTGTTTCATCAAATTTATGTATACAGAAAAAGACTTACTTTCTATTGTGTTTCGGTATGCACAAACAACGTTCAAATAAATATCATTTATATTAGATTTGACTTTAGAGGTAGTATAATGACGTAAATGAACGTTATAGTGTTAATGAAAATGAGGAAAGTAGTGGTTTCTAGAAGCAGTTAGACGTCGTAATTCTGTAAAATTACTTAACCTGACAAATTATAGTATCCAATTAACGATTCCATATCAGTGATATTTTTCTGAAACTTCCGCAAGTTTTTATATGACTAACGCAATTTTAATTAATGCTCGTGATGCAAAAGCAGCGATTAAACCAGGAATATAAATCGATATCGAGATGATATTTTCGTCGTCTAATCTTTTTAACTTGTACCTTCGAAGTGACAATGATCAACAAAGCCAAAGACCTTCTTTTTGGCCCTAGTTACAACGAGCGAAGGCATACTACAAAGGTAGAAATGAAATCTAGAATAGTCATTCTCTACTGAAAATGAGAATAACCAACATTTCTAAGCTCCATTATTTACTTAAGATTTATTTTTAACGATTCGACTAACTACTGATTTTCAGAAACTATTATTTTTCAGAATCTTTTCACAATTACCTGTTACATTTCGGAGTAACAATATCCCTGGTTTCCAAAGTGTATTTTCTTTCCACTCTACCGACACTGAAAAGTTCCACAGTTTCTTTTGTGACAGTTTCTAAAAGAGGTTCTCCACCTCTTCGACGTTTGCTGAAGGTCCTCTGGTCGAATTTGCGGACCATCACGACCCTAGATAGCTTCGTGCAACCGTGGGTGGTGAGGGAAATCATGGCCAGGGACTGGGACAGTGGACCGCCTTAGTGAGGCGACCAAAACAAAAAATTATTTATTCTTTATAAATAGTACACTGAAGAAAAATCTGGTATTTTGTACCCATACTGCAATTTAAATTGTCTCTTTGAGGGATCGATTAAGATCGATCGATAATTCCCCCATAATGGACACGCATGCGCGATGCCTTTCTTCATCAAACTCGGGACGAACGCGTCTCTGGCGTCCATATTCCTATTGGGAGTTGTCGCATACTGAATGTACTCCAGTAAATTTTGATTATCTTGTGGATTTTTTCAGGAGCACGCTCAAAATTAGAGGTGGTGAGTGTGTTTTTTTCATTCGAGTGTACGGTGTGCATATTTTCGAAGGAATGTGATTTTCGGCGATACTGGGACGGTGATTTTCAATAAATGTGATTCAATTTTTTTTTTTTTTTTTTTTTTTTTTGTTTAGCTTCTTTTGTGGAAATCTTGGAGAGTTGGAATTTGGATCTAATTTGCACTTCCATTAATAATATTTGGCCACAGTTTTCTTATTGAAAATTGCTGGGACTGAATTTCTAAGGAGATTATGGGATTTGTGTTATTGCTGGCACGTAGAAATTCATTTTTTCATGGTTCTGCTCGATGTTCGATGGCGACCTGGAATTTTATCTGACGATGTTCGGAAAATACTGTGGAGGACGATCACCCTTTCTGTTGGCCGAAAGACAAAAGAAAATCAGGAAAGACTTTTAAAAATCTTATTTATGAAATTATGATATTTTTTTTGGGTGGGGAGGGATTTTCTTGTGAATTAATTTGTTTCTGAAAAATTAGATATTGTAATAATTTTTTTTATTTTTCAGGATCTCTTATTTTGATCTCATTTGTAATTTTTTGCTTTTGATTATTTGAGTTTACATCCTCTGACGGTTGATTTTCTTTGATATTTTTGTTTTTGTGATAATATATCCTACAAAAAAAATTTTTAATGTAAAATTTGAAAGTGAGAGCTTTAGTTAGAAAAAGTTACCAAAAAAAAAAACCAAATATTTCGCATGCTCTCTGTGAGGGCAAATCATCATTAGAATGGTTTATGTTATAAAGTTATACATACAAATGTTTCTTATACAGGTTTTGTACATTGAAATTACTACATGATCATACGTATAATGACACTTTTAGTAATTTTTGACTCAAGCCTCTCCAGTATTCACCTGCCATGCTTTATGACTTGCAATAGCAACAAATTGTAATGTTTGTAAACAAGACTTTGCATAAATCTTAATTATTCCAGAAGCACCATCCCGTTTTTCCTCTTGCTTCTGTTATAATAATGATCGGATTTACAATGTTACCGTTACAATCGCCTCTAAATATATTGCCGCGGTCGGGACCAGAAACGGGGAAGTTTCGTGGAATCGGCGTTCTCCCACTTTCCGACGCAACCAAGGCTCTATAGGATTCTTTTCGTCCTCTATTTATATTGCCGCACCGTTCAGTGGCGTTCGCATGAGGTAACAATGGAACAGCGTCGGCAATATAAATGGCGTGCGAAAGATTTCTCGGGCGCTGAGTAAACGCACTAAGGGTGGGGGCAGATTTCGAGTTCGGGTGCGAGCAAGTGAAGGGGAACGGCAATATATTAAGCGGCAATATATTCGGAGGCGACTATACTACAGTACTCTTGATACAAAATAAGGAAGAGCCTCCTACTTTCTCTTCTCCTTTTCTGTAATCGGAGAAAAAAGCAGATTATTATTCTTTCACAATCATCAATTTCAAACGAAGAATGTGAAAACGCCATCTCAATGTTTGTCTTGCAGTGGCCAATACCTGCGATTTCGACTACTATTATGTATTGTTAAAATGAATTTTAAATTATTCAGAAGCACTGCCCCTTTCCTCCGTTGCTTCAGTTTACTAGTATTTACGAATACAATATAATTTCACATTGCTATTAATTACAAATAAAATAGGCTATATATACCACGTCATACCTCCCCTTACTTCTGATTAAAAGTTTTTCTGTCTTTGATAATATTAGAAAAGTTATCAATAAACATTCGTAATTTAAGGTTTGAATATATTGATTTGTCAGTAAAACCAGGCAGGGGAGTGACTGGAAAGGCTTGGGTCCAAATTTACTAAAATTGTAATTATACGTACGATCATGTAGTAATTTCAATGTACGAAACCTGTATAAGAAACATTTTCATGCATAACCTTACAACATGAACTATTATAATAAGAAACATTTTCATGTATCACCTTACAACATGAACTATTATAATGATGATTAGCCCTCAGGGAGAGCATGCGAAATATTATGTTTTTTTTTGGTAACTTATTCAAACTAGAGTTCTCATCCCCAAATTTTACGTTGAATATGTTTTTTTGGGGAATGTGGATTTTTTTTGTAAACTGCCAGTTAACTATTATAAACTATATTTTACCAATACTTATTTTTGAATTTGTAAGAATCTTATGGTGATTTTTAACAATGGAACGTAAATTTCGATGATCGATTTTATCAAGAGTTTTTTTTATTTTCTGCAAAAGTATTTTTAAACTGTATTTTAAAATACATGATTTTCAAATGATGGCACAAGTAATCAACGCAACAATAAATATATTACTGTCTTTGTAAAAATTATGTATACGATTCTTTGGCATTATATCATATGAGGTCATAGTTTTTTCTTGAATAAATCATCATCTTCTCATGTCCAACCCTTAGACTGTCTTAAATAGCAAAAACAATGACCCGTTGCAAAATAGGTCATTGGTCGTTGAAATGTTGAAAGTAAAAATTTAAACACAATGATAATTCTTAAAATGTTTAAAATGACAAATTTTGAACAAATGAATTTTTCAAATTACTACTTTTGTGAAAGGTGTAAATAATGAATCATTTTTGTGTATCAATACAAAATTATCACAGTAATGAAGATTCGCATGTATTTACTAGTTTCATGATATGAAACTTAACTTATGAGCTGCAAAAATACGTTCATACATCTTAAAAGAACCTTTCATTCACAAAAATGTTATCCCACTGTCAGTAACAGATTTATCATGAATCGGCTCGTCTGCCAGAACCATGTGTTCTGCTGACTTGACTCCTGACTATTGCCTGACTTTAAGTATTGTGTGAGTATTTCGATCTGCCTGATAGGGAAATGAAATGGTGATACTCATAATCTGTTAAAAATAGCAGATTGATTTTATCAATGTATTGCAACAGATTAACCTGTAGTTTTTTCATAGACTTAATCTGTTATTTTTGACAAATCGAATCTCTCTCCGCATGCTTACGTTTTAATAGTGAGGTCACATTAAGCTCGGAAAACTTGTTATGGCTTATGAAAATTGATTACTGGCATAATTTGCGTTATCGACTACAACAAACTACCAATATCCTTGACATTTTTATCAATTTTGATAGTTTTTAATAACTCCAGGTGGAAATTTTTCTTTTCAACGAATTTGTGAGATCAATTGTTTTTGAAGGGTTTTTGAGATCGCAAATCATGATTCTAACGTCCGAATTGGTTGTTTTTCAATTTGTTTAAATAATTTATTTCAACAAATTGTAAGAAAACTATATTTTCTGAGATGCATATGTTTTCCATGGTTTGTTGGGCTGCTAATCATAAATTCAGAGTCAATTTTTCTAAATTAATTTGTTTTAACTATTTTTTTAACAAATTATAAAAAAAATATTTCCTAAGATGCATATGTTTTCCATGGTTTGCTGGGCCGCTAATCATGAATTCGTAGTCGGAAGTGCAATATAAACTTGTTTAAACAATTTTTGCGAACAAAATATGAAAAAAATATATATTTATTCAGTCGCATGTTTTCCACGGTTTTCTAGGCCGCTTATTATAAATAACTAATTAATTTAGAAAATTCGACCTAAGATTCATGATCAGCGGTGCAAGAAACCATTGCAGGCATATGCATCTTGAAAAATACTATTCTTTCATAATTTGTTAAAAAACAGGTAGTTTTGAAAGTTTTGTTTTTCGAACTAGACCTTAGATTCACGATCAGCGACCTCGAAAACCGTGGAAAGTATATGAATCTCATATATATATATATATATATATATATATATATATATATATATATATATATATATATATATATTTCATATTTGTTGAAACAATTGTTGGAAAGAATTAATTTTGCAATTTCGACTACGAATTTATGATCAGAGCCCAAAAAATCACAAAAAGCATATGCATCCTAAAAAATATAGAGTTTTTATAAATTGTTGGAACAAATCGTTAAAATTATTTTAATTGAAACAAATTGTTTGAGTAAAAATAATTTTGTTATTCCAACTTCAAATTTATGATCAGCAGCCTAGAAAACCGTGGAAAGCATATGCAAGTTAGAAAATATAGTTTTTCACATAATTTGTTGAAATAAATTGTTTTAATAAAAATAATTTTATTTACCTTTGGCACAGAAAACGCGTTTCTATGCCAGCTCGAGATCTCTAAACGCGTTTTCTATGCCCTCGGTACATAAAATATCGTTCGTAACAGGCACGGATGTGCTCATAAGCAAAACGGGTCACAGTCCTTGGCTTCGCCTCAGACCGTAATTTCCCCGTTTCGCTAAATTCGCACATCCGTTCCTGTTACGAAATATACTATTGCGATTTCGACTTCGAATTCATGATCAGCAGCCAAGAAAACCATGGAGAGCATATGCATATTGGAAAATAAAGTTTTTCCCATAATTTGTTGAAACAAATTGTTCAAATGAATAAATTTTGCAATTTCGACTTCGAATTTAAGTAGGGTGGCCAGACGTCCTGATTTCCCAGGACATGTCCTGTTTTTGGACTGCTTGTCCTGGTGTCCTGTTTTTTTCTGAAATGTCCTGTTTTTTTTTTAAATGTCCTGTTTCGCAGGACTTGTTAGAAAAAAAATTGATTCATTTTTGATAATTTGATATAAAAAATTGATATATTTTTGATTCGCAGTGCTGAAATCTCGTGACGTGTAACTTTTTTTCAAGTTGATGGTGTTATTTTACACAATTATTTTTTGATCGCTAAAAAAAAAAGTCATTCAAACTGTCCTGTCCTGATTTTTCTTTATGCAGATCTGGCCACCCTAAATTTATGATCAGCAACCGAGAAAACCATGGAATGCACCTGCATATTAGAAAATAGAGTTTTCCCATAATTTTTTAAAATAAATAATCTGAACAAAATTATTTGCAAATCGGACACTGGATCAAAGTCAGCGGTTAAAATAATTATAAAGTACCTAATTTTTCATAACCCTCTTCGAAAATCGCGAATTATATTACAAAGGCGAACGTATTTAGTGAATGCTCAGAAAGAAAAAAAAAATAGAGAATCCATCCGTTATGGCTTAATTATTCAAATTTAACAGATACTTTTCTAAAAGTGTATACACTTTCACTAGCGTGCGTCGAAAAAACAAGAAAACTTGCAAACTGTCAAAATTGTCAATAGGTTACCTTATTAAAATTTTACCGATAAAAGTGGTACCCTGTCAAGTTTTTACCGACGGACGATAGTTTCTGAAGAAACTTTCGTGAAAAAAAAATTTGGAGCCAAATTTTTTATTCATCATTTTTTTTATTATAATAATGCGATTTTTCGAAAAACAAAGGCTAATACATAGGGATACTTTATTCACCCAGGATCTAAAATATGTCAGTGGTTTCCTGAATAGAACTGAAATGAAAGTAAAAAACGGGAAAAACTTATTCGATGACGTCACGTTTTGGATAGTTTTTGTAAATATAGCCTGGCGGTCCAAGAGCCAAGAGCGTAGCGACTCGCTGGTGAGCCCTCACCCCTAGCTGACTACCGCCATCTATGATATTTAAATAATACTGTATAGTATTGACTAATAAATCTATATTTGAATTCCAAATATTCATTGTCAAATTAATCAATAAAACTCTCTTATTGATAGTTTTTACAGTGCGTCTCTGAACTCTAAATATTTTTCATTTAAAAAATAAATAACTATATACTACCATTCATTCTCATCATATCACCTTCATTCTCACGGAATTCTAATACTTCCTTTCAATTCTCTCACATTCATTTTGAAATCATCATTCCTCTGTGCTTTTCTTTACTTTAACAAAAAAATTTCTAACTCAATTGTATGAAAATTATAAAAATTTTTTTTAATTTCTCACCCTTCTAATATATTTTTAATTTTCATTCATTATATTAGCAAAATCGGCTCTCAAATACTGATCAGTAAAATATTAAAAAATTTCTATACCACGCCCGATTCAGTGATATTCAGATTGTATTCTTATACTTTTTACAATAAATTTGACTAAAGTCCCAGGCTTGTGTGTACCTTCTACAATATCAAACTATAATTTTTTCCTCAAGAAGAAATTTTTCAAATTTAAACATACACGATAAGAAACAAAAAATCAATTGAAATAGCATTTTACGTGAGCTTGACATTTGATATACTATTCAAACAGATATTATTCTAAACATTGTACGATTTAAAACCACACAAAAAAAACGATGAACATTATCAAAACACTAATTTAAAAAGAGTGATCCAGCCTTCAAAAGAACATTTCGTTCTTCTGCAATAAAAAAAGCAATGAAATCGATGTTTTTTACCATTTAGGACAAAACAACAAATAATAATATCTTTCGTACGTACTCGAGAATAAGTTACGAACCACATGATAAAAGCTATGAAACTGAAAACCTCATAAATAATTAGTGACTTGCTTGAAATTATAGTATAAATGCATTATTGGCATAAAATAAGTATAGTTGATTTACATAAAGTTTTATAAATTCTGTCAAAATTACCTATAATATTTTTTCATGCTTCAAAATATTTTGCAACAATGCGCTGAACAGAAATTTTGAGTCAAATTGACGTTTGACAGGTAAGAATCAATGTCTAGTAATTACAACAGAAAAAGTAAGGTACTTTGGTTCATTGCAGAAAAATGAATGTTAGGATTTCGAACAAATTTTTCCTGTTTGCCATCTAGCTTGCGACAAAATATTATTTCTTCATAACGTATTTAACTTTTCACTGTCCTTACCTTAAAGCGATAAAAGTTTTGCAAAGAAATCGTCTATATGCCTTTTTTTCTTATTTGTTCTTTTGTAATTAAAATATAAAGACGTTGATGATTCCTTATAAAAATTTTCAGTTGATGTAAAATGATTTCTACTTTTTAAAGTATTCTCTGAAAAATGTTCATAGTTTCAAGCGAGTCCCTACCCCATTAGCCACAGAAGGTTCTATAAACGTTTAAATACGTTTTTCGAAAGGTTCTACAAACGATTCAGGATCCTTTTAAACGTTTACGAAACGTTTATAGAACCCTGAAATGCCCGCCTATAAACGTTTGTGAAATCATTTCACAAACCTTTGAGAACATTTATAGAACGTTCATGAGAACCTTATTTGAACGATTTTATCCGTTCATGGAAGGTATTTATGAAACGTTTATAGAACGTTTCTCGAAGTTTTAAAAACGGTTTTCATAAATTTTTGATAACTTTGTCTTAACGAATTGTACATTTTCTTAAGAACATTTCTAGAGCGTTCTCAATCATTTCCCAGTGAACAAGAAGTCTCACTGTGAGTTCACTATGTAAGGTTTTTTTTCAAATATGCAACAATTATTGAAAGTTTATACTTCCGATAGCATTGTTTATTAAAGATAAAATATATGATTGTTCGGCTGAGAAGAAAACTCGGACGAGTAGAGAGAGATATACAGACAAAAAACTGAAAGTTTCGTATCTCTCTCTCTCTCTGATTCTTCCTGAGTTTTAATGTCAGCCATTTAATATTTTAATTTTATTTCAACGAAATCGGTGGAATTGTGAATATCCTGACGACTTCAAAAAACATTGCGAGTTTATATTAGCGTTCGCACTGAAAGGAAGCATTATGCGTCATACTTAATGTATCAGTGCTAAACTTGTGAAATGAGAAAAACAAGTAAACTTCCATCTGGTGTTTCTCGCAGTAAATACTGATGTGGCGTCAGATTTTTAAAAATGTCGCGCTCAAATTTGAATATTTCGCGCCTTAACAGTATTTACTGCGTGAGCCACCAGATGAAAGTCTACTTTTTTTTTCTCATTTCACAAGTTTAGCGCTGATACATTAAGTACAACGCATAATGATTTGCATCGGCGGGAAGGCAAATTCGTTTTGCAATATTTTTTGAAATCGGATGGAATTTACTCAGATCCACCGATTATGTTGAAATAAAATTAAATTGCTGAACAGCTGACAATAAATCACTAGAAGAGTCAGAGACAGAGAGATACGAAACTTGAAGATTTTTGTCTGTATGTGTCTCTCTACTCGTCCAAGTTTTATTCTCAGCCGAAGATTCATATATTTGATCTTCAATAAACAATGTACCCGAAGTACCATATATACTTTCAATAATCGTTTCATATTTGAGAAAAAAAAGCCTTACCCAGTGAACTCACAGAGAGACCTCTTGTTTACTGGGAAACGATTTAGAACGTTCTAGAAATGTTCTGAAGAAAATGTACAATTCGTTAAGATAAGGTTTTCGAAAAGTTATATAAAACGTTTTTAAAACTTCGAGAAACGTTCTATAAGCGTTTCATAAATACGTTCCATAAACGCATGAAATCGTTTAAATAAAGTTCTCATGAACGTTCTATAAATGTTCTCAAACGTTTGTGAAATGATTTCACGAACGTTTATAGGCGGATATTTCAAGGTTCTATAAACGTTCAAAAGGTTCCTGAATCGTTTGTAGAACCTTTCTAAAAACGTTTTTTAAACGTTTATAGAACCTTCTGTGGCTTAACTTATCATGTGGTTCATAACTAATTCTCGGGTACATAAGAAAGATGTTATTTGTTGTTTTGTCCTTAATGGTGAAGAATATCGATTTCATTGCTTTTTTCATTGCAGAAGAACGAAATGTTCTTTTGAGGGCTGGATCACTCTTTTTAAATAAGTGTTTTTTATACATTTTAATGTTTTTTTTGTGCTGTCAAATATAAAAGCTAAAAACACAGATAAGTAAGTATAAATGCGTGTAACATTTTGCTTTGGAATATTTTAACATGAGTAAGACTTAAAAACGAGCATAGATCTTAACTGTTTATTACCTACTTGTCTACATCACCATTGATTGAAAAATATTTTTCGGCAATACACACCATCTTGTATTTTGAAACAGGCTTACAACGAATCATACTAAACTTTCGAGGTTATGTTACTAACATGACCGATTGTTCCATACTATTTACTTTCAAATTTCAAAATAAAAGTATTTTCAACACTCTGATGTGACTGCAAAAAATTTTTTAATAATTTTTTGCGTTTCTCCTTTCACCTTTCGTTTCTCGAAAAAAAATCACAAATAACCATGACGTGGTTGATGTGTGGTCATGAAGGGCAACAAAAACAAATTTGAAAAACTCCTTCAAGAATTATTGTTAGATTGTATCTTATATATCTTATCAATGGGTTTAAAGATTATATTATCAATGTGTTTAAAGATTATTAACTTACTTGTAGGTAGAATATTAGCGATAATTATTCAGGTACAGTCGGGTATGATGCAGTATGGTCTTTCTCGTGCGAAAATGTCACTTCTCATTTCTCCTCACTCAAACTCACCTTGCTTGTGCATTCAACCACTCAACTGCACTTAACTTGACTCAACTAGAAAAGGGTAGGAAAAAGTGACGAAAAGTTAAAGTTCCTTTTGTTGAAATCCCTGATTTCTAAAGTCACGAACAGCCTATTATCCCGAAAGTGAGATGGCCAGAACAACTAATATCCCGACATGCAAATTGAACCGAGCTTCAAATGACCCGAGATCGCAAAATCCCGAACACAAGAAAAGTACCGAAAATAGTACTATCCCGAAAATAACATGCGCTAACAGAGCACAATCGTGCTCTTGGAAAAATTTTCGAAAATTCCCCACGACGGAAGAATTCAAAATCAAGCAAAAAGAAAAAATACGAGTCTCGTCGACTTCGATGTAGAAACTGTAGGAAAAAATTTGATGCGAAAAAAAAGACTTGACTCTAACTGCCGAAACGATTTGAGATGAAATAACCCCTTAGAATTCAGTTTTAGATTTTTATGATTTACGACCGCACATGTTTTTTACAACATTGCCAATCATGTCTGTTAATATTTTACGATTTTTAAACACTTTTGATTATTTGGAGGCTCCTTGTGGGACCCCCTTGATCGCAGGGCTTGGGGCGGACCGCCCCCCACCCCCACCCCTTTTAGTCCGCTACTGAGTAAACATACAATTATTGGAGTTCACCAAAATAGTATATTTCGTATCAAGGGGCCTACGAGCGTCTTTTCATGCATGACGGCAACATTCTCGGAACGAGGGATTGCCGAGGGCCATAGGCCCGAGGTCATTCCACGAGTTTAGAGAATGTTTTCGTCGCGCGTGAGAAGGCTCTGGCCCCGTGATACGAACTGTACTTTTCTTGGTCGGCGTTTGAAATGAGTGTGTGGACGCGTAGCGGAGTGAAAAGGGGATTCTTACGCTCAATCCGCAAGCAGCCTAACACACTCTTTTCAAACGCTGATCATGAAAAAGGATTTGAACTCAGTGCGTTTGAATACTTTATAGTGGTGTGCGGGATTGAGATTTTAGGGGGTCGAGATAGGTCGGGAAATTTTGCATCGGGTCGGGACGGGATCCCGAGTTTTTCGGGAATCCCGAAAATGTCAGGAATCTCGAAAAATGTCAGGAATCCCTAAAAATGTCGGGAATCCCGAAAAATTCGGGAGTTCAGAAAATTGCAAGAATTCAGTAAAATCTGGCTATTTTTAAAATTCCTAGAATATCGAAACTTTAGGATTGTGAGAAGTATACAAATTTCTGTTCTGAAATACGAGTAGCGAGTAGCGAAACGCTATTCAATCCGGCAGAGTTTCGAACCACAGAGAAATATTGTTTTACTTCTGTGATTTTCTGCAATCTTCGAGAATCAGTCATCGTTGTAATCCAATAAATCGAAAAAAAAATTGAACTGAATCCAAGCATTTGGAGTGTAAAATTGCTCTCTAAGTATTTTTTTTCTGCTCAATTTAATTCTCTTCGTCACGAATTAAATCGCAAATTTGTATCAATATACTAAATTTACAGGATTTTTGAAATACTATCATTACTGTAAAGAAAATTTCAAATTTTACGATTTTTGAACTAAAATCCGGAAAAAAAATTTATCAATAGATGGAAAATTTCAAATTCTGATTAAATAACTAAACAATTAAACAATAACAAATGCATGCGAAAGTAATGAATTCATGACCCAGAATTGTAAATTAAAAATTCACCTAACTAATTTCGACTAATTTGAGATAAATTATCTAGCTTTTTTAAATTCATCATCAATTGTTCTTGAAAATTTTTTCATCGGGTTCGAAACAAAATAAAAGTCCAAAACAAATGAAGAAAACAACTAAATTATGAAAGTGTTCTAATCTTGAAGTATTTGATTAATCGGAAATGAAAGTTTTAAGAATAAAAAAATTAGCAGTTTCGAGGTTTTGTATGAACATTGTTCAAAAATATTAATTACTTGCACCCGACAACCGAATTTACTGCAATCTTATGAATTTATATTAATGAAGGAAGAAATCTCATATTACCATTATGATTTGTTATTGCTCCGGATTAATAAGTTTCTGATGGACATTTTTGGAAGTAAAAGATCTAACTTAAATTGAGAAACAAATGAATGGAACAACGTCATACAAGGAAATGAACTGTCTAATAACTAAAGAAATCAATGACATAACTAACGAAACATAGAAACTCTTGATCGAAAAAGATTTGTCATCTTAATATTTTGGAAGATTCGTTATAGTTAAAGTTTTACTTATCAACAAAAAATCAAGTTTTTATCGTATAGAAAATATGTAAGTATAGAAAAATTATTTGGTTCTTGAATTTTTCAAAACTGTGTATGGAAAAACTGAAATACAAACAGGAATCGTACAGGAATTTTTTTCAGCCTATCAGTAGATAAACTGGTAACTAAGATTCTCACAACATCTACATTCACCTATGAATTTCGGAATTAGAGAACATTTTTGGATTGTCGCATTCCGAAATATTCGAGAATCCTAAAAAGTTCGGGAAAGCGCCTTTCCCGTCCCGAAGCCTTTTCCGACCCATCCCGGCGTCGAGATTTCCGAAAAGTCGGGATTCCGCACACCCCTAATACTTTATACACCTCAGGGAAATAAACTGCCCTTTATTTCCCTTCGGTGTATAAAATACGGTACGCTCCTCGGGTACAATATTTTTATTTCCGAGTAGGAAGTATGAAATGCTGTGCGTTTGAATACTGTTTTGTGTCTTGTTTGCAGTGAAACAAATGGAAGTCTCGAATTTCGATTCACAACTTCCAAAATTCAAGATTTTAATAATAGTAAAGATTTATTTAAAACATTAACAAAGTTCATTATGTGAATGTTATTTCAAAATTTCACAAATAGTATGATGCAAAATTTGCAATTCCAACAAAATTTTCCTCGACGAAAATAATATAATTTTTATAAAATGGTTTCGTTTAACAGTATGTTAATAATTGATTCTTAAATTTCCATTTCGAATAATTTCGAATAATACGAAAAAATTTTAAATTTTCAATATCGACAATAAGTTGTTCGAGTGGAATAAATTTCTACTCATGAAAATAAATTAAGTTACGTAGTCTGATTTTAATTTCATATTAGAAGTTTGATCGATTTTCAATTCTTTAATAGAGTTGAGTAAATTCTTAGATATCAGCACAATTTTCAGATTATTTATTTTATATCACTTCCAAAATTACAATGTTAATCGGATTCTAAAATGAAATCCATAAATTCTATTTTTCAATGTTTAAACTGTAACGAGCGAGCTTCCATCAACCAACGATGATTATAATCGCTCCAGAAGACTTGATCGATTCCAACGTAATCTTATTCCTCGGCCTCTTGTCGCTGAATTGATTTAGACTCACTTGTACAGATAAAGGACCCCAATGGAGACTCTGCCTAAGAGGAACCTTGTTTAGGACTTTCTCAAGAATGAAAGGGTGGCCTTTTTTGTGGTTAAATAAAAACAGTCGTAGTTAAATTTAACATGTCATCAATAATGACTTTTATTAGAAGTAGAGATGGAAAGATACATATATGTTACAATTTATCGTCCCGACAACATTCTCGGTCATTCGTATCCCGCTATATATCTTAATATTCGCACTCTTTGTAATAATTTGTTATTCATCTCGTATTTCCGGATGCTAGTGATCGTTCGTATTCTTATCGTTCCTACTCGTGCATTCTATCAGTATGGATATTAATTCCTGTTATGGTTCCGACAATTGTTCTCTAAAACCACAAGTTTTCCATGTCTGCAAAATCCCGCATTAGGGCTTCATGGGATAAATCTAAATCGCGTTTTGACAGCTCGCTGGGTGCGCTAGAGTTCGGAGTCTCTGGAAAATTTTCTGGTCGTACCAAATCATTTAGCTCCCGATCGATAGAGCTCAGGTTTAATCCTTGTATTTGTTTCTTCCCACACTGACTGCACACGACCGTAATGTGTTTTGTTGGAGATATCAATATCACTCCAAAATGCCTAGAAGCCTCTTTAGCAATTTCGTTGTTCAGTTCGTCCCAAGAAAACGGAATAGACAAAGGGAACCTTTTCAGAATCCTTAACTTGGTATATAAATCTAAGATCCCTTTTCTTTTAAACTCGCTCCTATTAGCGCTAGGCTTAATTCCCTTCCTTTTTATTATCGTCTTAATTGCCCACATTAAATCCTCTACCGAAGGCACTGCAAACACATTTTAGATTTCTCTCGTAATTGATAACTTAGAATTTTCATTTCATAATCAATTTGTCACTTGCAAAGTTTTATCATTTATAATTTCTTCAAAAATATCGCGAAAGGTACATACATAACACCGACATCACTATTCAACTGCATTAAAGGGAGAGTCCGAAATAATATCATTACAAAGAAGGGCTGAGGGATAATTGTACTTGCCTTAGAACGAGTTGCCTTGGAACTGCAGCTCAGAAAAGATTAGTCTTTTCCGCCCGATCTTCGGCTTTCCAATGTATTCTAAACCAACCATTTATAATATCAAAGGGAAAGGGAGTAATCGTACTTGCCTAGGAACGAGTTGCCTTGGAACTGCAGCTCAGAAAAGACGAGTCTTTTCCGCTCGATCTTCGGCTTTCCAATGTACTCCACGTATTAGTGAATTTCAAAATTGCTTACTGTTAGAATTTTATTCTTCGTGAAGGCGGGTTTTGGACCTGAAGTACAACCTCGGTTTTTACCACTGCCAATACTCAGAAGTCAATGATGGGGTTATAGAGGGTCGTCGTCAGGTCGGACCCTTATTGGACCCGTCGGGGATACCTTTCTTTTGTTCAGGACGTTCTTGGACTCGGAAGAGTTACTGGACGTTTAACGTTAGAAAATTATCCAATGAACTAAAAATTCGGCTGGTTTATATACTATTCTAGACTAACGGGAGGCGGGAATAATGGGATAGACCCTCCTGGAGCCGGTGGCGGCTGCCAGGAACGAAGGTGTCGGGACATGTACCCTGGAGCCGGTGGCGGCTGCCAGGAACGACGAAAGGGAAAATTGTCCTGGAGCCGGAGACGGCTGCCAGGAGCAGAGGTGGAGAACGGAAATGTCCTGGAGCTGGGGCGGCTACCAGGGACAGGTTCGGACCTCTGGAGGCGGTGGCGGCTGCCAGAAACAGGAGGGGATGAAGGTGAAAGGGGCCTCAGGAGTGGGCAAAAATAGTCGCGGAGTCCGCTGGAATGCGGTCCCCTTGACTTCTGGCGAGCGATGCTGCCTTCCACTTATTTGGCGGCCTATTTATCCCCGCGGAGAGAGATTTCTGAAACACGAGAAACTTCTCGACAGCCGCCTAGGTGAAAGGCTGGAGGCTCCGCGTCAGCGGCGGGGTATTCAAAAAGGATGGAAATAATTCGCGGTGTTTCGACTTACAACACTATCATAATAGCTTCTTTGGAACTTTTGAAAATTCTTTCTTGAAATATTATCATTCTTCCTTTGAGAAAATAATTTTAAGACGAGTGGGTAAAACCCGGCTCGTCACAAAACTGTTTTGGAAAATATATTGATGTTGATATAAACGTTAATATATATGTAATATATTTATTCAAAAGAATTAAAACGATAGATTCTTAAGGTTAAATTCGAATTAAATAAAAATATTCTGAACGTTCAATCGACAAGTTGTTCAATTAGAATCAATGCTTTTACTCCATCAAACATTAGAAAATTGAAAAATGTATAGTTTTTTTTTTCAATTTTCATACACAATTTCGGAATTATTTTAAATTTTTGAAATCAAGTTCAATTAGTTATAGTACTGTATAATCGATCAATTTTCAAAATCAACTCGATTTCCTAATTACCTAGTATATTGTTTGCGAAGAATTTTAATTTCAATCTAAGTTTGAATTTAATTTAAGAAATTTCATTTTTCGATGCATATTAAAATGAGTTTTATAAATGAGTGTTTATAAATCTTAATATAATATATTGATTAAGAATATTAAGCTAATAATTTCGAAAGGTCGAATTCGAATAATATAAAAAAACTGAAAATTAAGTAGATGTGGCAGCACTGATAGGGTTAACAAAGACGAAGAATTTCTGCATCTCGCGGAGAGCCTGACTGCAAGCAGTGACGAATTTATTTGGGCGTGGCCACGCCCTCGGCGCTTCACATTGGTAGTCGGGATTTTGTAACTTCGGGACATTCTGATGTCGGGTCTAAAAAGTTTCGGGGAATGCGACACGAACCATAACGACACGATCCATAACGGCAACTGCGCATGCGCGAATTTATAATGTTATTTGCCAAGGTTGGTAGCATTAGATTCACAGATTTATCATATGCTACGTCGATAAAGTAAACTGTGTTTAAAATGTTAATGGGTAATGAAATAGATTTCGCACGGATTCACATTTCAATTTTTAATATGTTATATCAATACCAGTCAGTTT
The DNA here is from genome assembly GCA_028476575.1 of Platygaster robiniae. Classification (NCBI taxonomy): domain Eukaryota; kingdom Metazoa; phylum Arthropoda; class Insecta; order Hymenoptera; family Platygastridae; genus Platygaster; species Platygaster robiniae. The sequence goes on from CM052020.1 coordinate 46,519,183, forward strand.
CACAAGTTTTACGTTGCAGTTTGTAGTGTAAACAAGCTATAACGGTTATACACGGAAAAAATAATTATCGCGAAGAATCGTATGATAATCGGAAACTTAAAAAACGCAATAATTTTCGCGAAAAATCTAGTGCAATAGGACAAAGACACGCTGGGATACTTACTATTACATGGATTGTCGGAATTATCGGATTTAGATAAGTTGCAATTTGTACATTAAAGTGAAAAAATATTCAAGGCCTTTTGCTTTGTGGAATGTTTTATTTTTCAGAAATACGTGTTGGCGAAAATGTATCCAAAGATTCAGGAACTTGATCGATGCCCTAGCAAACGCGGCGGTACCTTATAAGGTACCAGTTAGGTACCCCTTAGGTACCAGTTAAGTACTTTCCCAAATATCTACTCCTTTTCATTGAAAATAGGTAAAACTTTTTTATTTTGTAAATGAAGTGTTTTTCTTCATTTTCCAGTGGGCAAACATCCGAAAAAATAGTGCATTGATATTAAAAAACGAAAATTAGAAACATTAATTGTCAGATAAGTGTAGATAACACACTTGTCATGCGGTAGATAACATTCAGATAATGCACTACGCGGGAAATCTGAAATGCACCATCAACTCAGTTGTCCTCACAGGGGCGTACGTAGTCGGGGCACATCAGTCCGCGATTATTATTTTTTTGGATAGTTCTATTGCATTTCGAGTGTTCCCAGAGTTTTCGAACTTTATACACGATGTACATCGAAATTGGATTCAAATAATTTCAAGGTAAAATCAGATGTTAAACCCTTACCGCAAAATGTCGATGATAATCGTGAATAAAAAACAGAAATATTTTACACCGTACTTTTTTATACCTGTGACATTTCTAGCAATCAAAAAATTCTCAATGAATTTGAATAATTTAAAGGTAAAATTAGTCGTCAAAACCCTCAGCACAAAATTTCGATGTTCATCGTGTATAAAGTTCGGGAAAACTTAAGCAAAAATTTTCCGAATGTTAACTATTATTACATCATTATGGCGAAGTTCGAAAACGCTGGAAATACTCGAAATGCAATAGAACTATCCAAAAAAATAATAATTGCGGACTGATGTGCCCCGACTACGTACGCCCCTGTGAGAACAACTGAGTTGATGGCGCATTTCAAATTTCCCGCGTAGCGCATTATCTGAATGTTATCTACCGCATGACAAGTGCGCTATCTACACTTATCTGACAATTAGTGTTTCTAATTTTCGTTTTTTAATATCAATGCACTATTTTTTCGGATATTTGACCACTGGAAAATGAAGGAAAACACTTCATTTACAAGATAAAAAAAAGTTTTACGAATTTTCAATGAAAAGGAGTAGATATTTGGGAAAGTACTTAACTGGTACCTAAGGGGTACCTAATTGATACGTTATAAGGTACCGCTTAGGTACCGATTAGGTACCGGGGTGTTTGCTAGGGTGCCACTTAAATGGTATGCTAAAGATTTCAAAAATATATTGTTAATTTATTGTGATAACCTTTTATTAAAATTCAGTACATTGGCCTTAAAAATCTATAATCACATGGAGTATTAGATTAAAACAAGAAATTATTTTCAGTAACATATTTACCTTATTTTTAACCGTGTACACGACCGTTTTTTAACAATATATTGTTAATTTATTGTAATAGGCATTTTTGAAAATTCAATTTATTGGCCTGAAAAATTTTTGTCACTTAAAGTATGAGATTAAAATGATGATTAAATTTTGACAACATATATTCCTTATTTTCAACATTTTTTACCTTGTACACGTGAGTTTTTAAAAACATATTGTTAATTAACTGTGACATGCATTTTTGAAAAATCAGTACATTAGACTTCAAAATGTTTTGTCACTTTAATTATCATACTAAGACGATAAATAATTTTTGAGAACAAATATTCCTTATTTTAAACATTTTTAATCGTGTACAAGAGGGATTTCAACAATGAATTACTTCTTTAATGTTATAAACTGTTTTTAAAAATAAGAACAGTGGCTCAATTATATTTCGTCAGATGGAGTATTAATTTCAAACGATAAATAATGTTTAATAACATATTCTTTTCTATTTTCAACATTTGTAACCTCGGAAACAAGAGTTCTTAACAATGTATTGTTAATTTATGTTATAAACATTTTGATGTAATCCAGTTCATTGGCCTCAAAAATCTTTTGCTACATAGTGCATTAGATGAAATCAAGGAAAAATTTTTGAAAACATAAATTCTTTATTTTTAACATTTTTCACCTTGTACACGAGAGTTTCTCACAATGTATTGTTAATGGATGTGATAAATATTTTTCAAAATTAAGTGCATTGGCCTAAAAATCCTTTGTTACATGGAGTATTATATTTAAACGATAAATAATCGTTAATAACATATTTTTATTTTATTTTCAACATTTTTAACCTCGGAAACGAGATTTTTTAACAATGTATTGAAAATTTATGTTGTAAACATTTTGATATAATTCAGTTAATTGGCCTTAAAAATCTTTTGCTACATAGTGCATTAGATGAAAATGAGAAATATTTGTTGAAAACGTAAATTCCTTATTTTTGACATTATTCACCTTGTACACGGGAGTTTCTCACAATGCATTGTTAATCGATGTGAACACTAGTGAACCGTGTTTATGTGCAATCTTAAATTTTCGACATTCCCAAAAGGTATTTCGCATAGAAGGCAAGTAGTAGGCGACTCGACATTTCTTGAGTCGTCTACGTCGAACTTCTCTAGCCACTCCACAATGTCTTTCGGCTCCTTGTTTTCCGGTGCCTCGGGCAGCTCTTCGAAGTTGTCTACTGAAAAAAACTATGCATCTTTTATAAGAATAGGCATTTAACATCAAAGTGCTAATATCCAAATAAAAATTGTAATTGTTGATGGCCAATGAGAAACCGCAATGGTGTTCAGAAAAAATTTTTTAAATCGAATTATTAAACAGAGCTTCCATTGGAAACATTAATTGAAAAATTGCGAATGAAAACTCTATTTAGACTCTGCACATAATACGTCTCACGTTTTGGGTGGGGGGGGGGGGGGATTCCGGCAAATTGATCCCTTGTGTGACATGGGGGGCGAGAGGGGGTGAGGCGTGACATCACCTTCAACATGATGTCACAAATTTGTCTTTGAAAAGTTGTTTTTTTTATATTTCAACATTGTTTTTTTTTGAATTCTTCATCTACTCTTGTTTAATTATTTTACCAGTCAATGTTTCGTCGTTTTCAATGAATTGACGACCAGCCTCATTTCTTGCCTCGTCTTCGTCGAAATTCTTCATCCACTTTACTATCTCTTCCGGATACATGTTGTCCTTTGCCTCAGGCAACTCTTCGAAGTTGTCTTCTGTAAAAAATTATAACTTTCTCATTACTGTAGACAATCAATATTAAAGTGAGTATATCGAAATGAAAACTCCGATTGTTTATGGCCAATAGGAAACCGCAATGGTGTTCAGAAAAAATTTTTTAAATGGAATTGTTTGAGCGCCCATTGGAAACGTCATTTGAAAACTTGCGAATAAAAACTCTACTTGGAAGTTTCTCACTAAAACTCCTTTTTAAACTTTAATTGGGAACTGTGCACATAATACGTCTTACTTATTGGGGGAGGGGGGGAGTTCGGCAAATTGTGACGTTGTGTGACATGAGGGAAGAGAGAGCTCTACCCTCAGCGTGATGTCACGCATATGTTTTTGAAAAGTTGATTTTTTTATATTTTAACATTGTTCTTGTTAGATTTAATTATTGGGCAGTAAAACTTTGTTCGGATTTCTGTATAAAGTATGGATTTATTTCATGATTACAAGTGAGAGATTCTTTCGGGGTGTGTGTACATTACGACTGAGAGAACAAAAAAAAAAAAAAGGAAACTAACTGAGAAAAAGAGAGAGAGACACCCCGATATACATAGATACAACATGGCGCCCGGTGGCGCGGGAATATTGGGAGTATTCAAATTTAGTTTTTCTTTTCATTTCAACACTCTCACTAAAAGAACAATTACAAATTTGAATTCTACTGAGTAAAGTCCTTCTTCTTCGTGGTCTTCGGGTTCAGCAACACGTTCAACATCCTCCTTTGGACTTCGAAAACGACTCTTGGTAAAGGCTTGGTCAGCAGATCTGCTTGTTGCGCTTTCGATGATACGTGCTCCAAAACGAACTCCTCTTCTTGGTACTTCTGGCGAATAAAATGGTAGCGCACGTCGATGTGCTTGCTTCTTTGATGAAATTCAGGATTTTTCACCAACTTGACAGCGCTCAGATTGTCCACGTTCAAAGTCGTCCTTAGGTTCCTGAAAACAGCAAGTTCGCCCAACAAACCTTTCATCCAGATGATTTCTTTCACAGCTTGGCACGCTGCAATATATTCCGCCTCCATAGTCGACAGGGCAACGACTTTCTGCTTGGTCGAACTCCAGGAAATTGTAGCTTCTCCGAGCTTCACGGCGATGCCTGTAGTTGATTTTCTGGATTGGACATCTCCTGCGTAGTCGGCGTCGCTGAAAACTTGGAGATGCTCAGCCTGCTGCACTGGAAAATGAAGTCCATACTCGACTGTGCCTTTGATGTATTTCAGAATTCTCTTGGCCGCATTCCAGTGTATTTTCCTTGGGCTCTCGAGGTGTTGGCTTGCACTATTAACAGCAAATGTAATGTCAGGCCTGGAACAAATTGAAAGATACATCATGCTGCCAATAACTTAGCGGTAGGGAGTATTCTGCGCCTCCTTGTCTCCGTTTTTGTGCATTTCAGCGCACATTTGATGATGTTGGTCAGCTGGAACTGCGACTGCGTTGGCGTCTTCCATCCTGAAACGGCGTAGGATCGTCCTGGCGTAGTTTCCTTGGTGGAGAAAAATGGAACCATCTTCTAATTTTTCTATCTGTACCCCCAGGTACGTGCCAACTTCGCTGGATGTGATTTGAAACTCCTTTTTGAGCTCCTTGATTAGAATTTCTGCTGTCATCATTTTGGCGGTGACGATGAGCCCATCATCCACGTGAATGGCCAGGATTGCCAAGTTGTTTTCGTCCCCGTTGGTAAAAACGCAGGGATCTGCATTTGTCGGCTGGAGACCTAGTTTGCTGAGAGTCTGTGTGAGGCGACGATTCCACATCTCGACGCTTGTTTCAGGCCATAGAGACTCCGTTTTAGCTCGCAAACCCGGTTGGTTCCATCTTCGTACCCGCTTGGCTGGTGCATGTAAATCTTCTCCTCGATTTTTCCATATAAAAAGGCAGTTTTCACGTCAAACTGGAACATGAAAAGTTTCTTCGATGCTGCAACAGAGAGAATTGCGCGAATCGAGTCGAATTCTGTCACGGGGCTAAAAGTTTCATTATAGTCCATTCCAGCCACTTGTTTGAAACCCCTGGCGACAAGTCTTGCTTTATAACGTTGGATACTGCCGTCACTGTTGAGTTTCGTTTTAAAAACCCAACGATTGTCGATGACTTGTTGATCCTTAGGCAGCTTCACCAGGGTCCAAGTCTGATTCTGCTCCAGAGACTCGATTTCTTCATCCATCGCGATTTTTCAGTGCTCAGCATCCAGGCCCGTAGTAGCTTCCTCGTAGGTTTCAGGATCCAAAATATCTGAAACAAAAGCTGTAGAATTTTCGAAACGTGCAGGAATTTTCAAGCTACTTCGGTCCCTCAAATTGTATTTTCCTTTTTCTTCTTCTCCAGGTCGCTGTTGGTTTTCTGTAGTTTTTTCTTCGTTTTCTGATCCCGACGTTGTTTCTTCGGCTGAATGAAAATCAAGGGCTGCTTCTTCTTCCTCTTCATCCTCCGGATTTTCGATGTTCTCTTCTTCTGGATGATCCATTTTCTGTTCGAGATACGCGACGGCTTCTTTTTCTTCAGATAAACTCTTGGAAACTTCTTCATATCTTCTTCCAGTGAAAACGACGTCTCGATGAATTTTCACTTGATTCTTGCTAGGGCACCAAACTCGGAATCCTTTGACATTTTCATCGTATCCAACAAAAAATCCTTTTTCAGCCTTTGGGTCCCACTTCTGTCTCTTGTCTTTTGGAATATGAGTGAAAATCTCTTCTCCAAAAATTTTCAGTTTTCTCGGATTCGTTTCCTTTTGTAGCCAGAGTTCACACGGTGACTTGCCTTTTTCACTGCTGGTTCCAGTCCAATTCAGCGTGTACACCACGTAGTTGACAGCCTCCGCCCACAACTTGATTGAGATTCCGCTGGCGTGAATGAGAGTCCTTGCCAATTCCACAACAGTTCTATTTTCTCGTTCCGCAGATCCATTTTGCTCAGGGGTATAAGGCACAGTTTTCTGATGGATTATGCCCAGATTACTAGTCAACTTCTCGACTTCTTGATTGATAAATTCTAGTCCATTGTCACTTCGCAGTATTTTCACCCTTTTCTGGATGTGTTTTTCGGTCTTCTTCAGGTAGTCCTCCAAGCACGCGCTGGTCTCCGATTTCCTCTTGATAAAGTACGCCGTCCTCCAGTGACTGAAGTCGTCCTTGAGTAGAAGGAAGTATCGAGCTCCACCCAGGGAATTTTCCTGCATTGGACAGCACAAATCTGCATGAATGAGTTCGCCCGCTCTTTTCGATTTTGTCGCTGTGTTTGAACGGCAGCCTATGCATTTTTCCTAAAATACATGGATCACACTTAAATTTCTGATCGAGAAAAATGACATCAGATTTTCGAAGAATATTCTTGACATGAGTGACATTTTGATGGGCCAATTTTTCGTGCCAGGTCTGCAAATTCTCCTGCACGGCCAGATTTGCCTGAAAAAAGTTTCCTTTTGCGAGAACCTGGAATTTCATCTGATAAAGCCTATTCCTGCGCTCTCCCACTGCAACAATATTCCCATCTTTGACAAGTCTACAGGTCTGACTGTCCGACTGATGTTGGATCCCCTTATCGAGAGCAGCACCTAGCGAAAACAAATTGTACGAAATTTTCGGGACATACAGCACATCACGTATGTGTTTCGCAGACCAGGTTTCTCCATCCCAAGCTCTGATGTTGATGTTTCCAGTGCCAAAAGCCAAAATAATTTTTCCATCGCCGACACGAACCGGTTTCGGAGTTGTGAATTCTTCGAAGGATGAAAACCACTCACGATGGCTGGACATGTGGTCTGACGCCCCGGAGTCCAAGTACCACGCATCATTCTTCGGTCCCCCGACTTCCCACGTTGATGAAAAAACCTCCCCGACAAGTGCCTCACCCCCACCGAAATCCCGCTCGTTCGCCGCCCGACGTTTCCAGCAATCCCGCGCCCAATGCCCCGGCTTGTGACAGTAGTTGCATGTTCCTTCCTTACCGGTAAAATTTCTCGAGTGATTCCCGCTTTTACCGACGAAATTATTCTGATAGTTCCCCTTCTTACCGGCATGGCTTCTCGAGTAGGCCCCTTCCTTACCGACATTATTTCTGAAATTCCTCCGAAAATTTCCCTGAGCAGCGAAAGCCGTATTTTCCGAATTTCCCCCCGAAATATGACGCGATTCCTCTATCGATAATCGGGAGATCAAATTTGACAGACTTCTTTCCCCGGATGACGTCGATTCCCAGGCAGTTATGAAATGACTGAGCGAAGGGGGGAGGGTCATCAGAATTTTCGTTATAATCATTTGAGGAGGAATTTTCTCACCAAAATTTTCCAGGCGATGAGCGAGGTCTTGTAGTCTTGCAATATGAGTGACAATATCATCGTTTGAATTCCTCTGGATACTTACCACTCCTGGAGTAGCATATGTACACTGGTTTCCGATTTCTGCTCATAAACGGATTTCAATTGGTCCCACATGCCCTTCGAATTCTCGCAGTTGATGATGTGTAGCAGCGACCTCTCCTCTACCGATGTAGCTATGACCTTCTGGGCGAGGTTGTCCAACTTCTTCCATGCCAAAACTGCTTTCTCGTGCTGATCCGAACTGCTTGAATCCTCAGCTTCTGGACGTTGGGGATATGGCGATGTCCCGTCGACGACGTCCCAGGCACCGCTCGCTTGTAGAGTCACCCGAACTTGGAATTTCCACGATGTCCAATTCTCGATGCCCTTCAGCTTAGTTATTCGAACACCGTCGTTTTCCATGGCGAGTATTGTCTATTTTTCTTCTTGCTCGTTGGCTGAGAACCGCACTTTATTTTCGTTAGAACTTTGATCCAAAAAACAGCACGCGTTCCCGTTTTGCACGTCGGCCGAAAAATGACTCGCGGACTTCCCGATTCCGAATTTTTCTATCTTTCACTTTTACAAAAAATATTTACTGCTCCACGTCACTGGGCCCATAACCTGTTAGATTTAATTATTGGGCAGTAAAACTTTGTTCGGATTTCTGTATAAAGTATGGATTTATTTCATGATTACAAGTGAGAGATTCTTTCGGGGTGTGTGTACATTACGACTGAGAGAACAAAAAAAAAAAAAAGGAAACTAACTGAGAAAAAGAGAGAGAGACACCCCGATATACATAGATACAACATGGCGCCCGGTGGCGCGGGAATATTGGGAGTATTCAAATTTAGTTTTTCTTTTCATTTCAACAGTTCTTTTTTCATTTCCCAGGTTTAAAATAATTTTTTTGTGTTCAGCGCACTGTCCTTCGCATGACTGCCAACATTTGTGATTACTGAAAATTTGGTAAAAAAAGACGCGTGACGTGACGTCAAGAGGGGAGGGGGGAGGTCTAAGATTTGTGACGATGTGTGACATGGGGGAAGGGGTCAAAAATGTCTAAAAATGGCGTGACGTATTATGTTCACGGTCCCTTAGTATCTCTCAGTCGAAACTGCATTGTGTCAAGTATGTGCTCGAAGTTCCAAACGATGAAGAAATTAACGAAGACGGTGGAAAATATTGGTTTTTTAATTCTACATAAAGAAAGTTTAAAATAGTAGGTAACGATATACAGGGTGATTCAAAGTAACCTGGATACCCGAAAAATATAGATTCCTGATGAAATTATAAGACTTTTTTATCCTTTGCTATTTTCCAAAAAACTCAAAATTTAAAAAGTTATTCAAGCTCAAAATTTAAACAATCAAAGCCCTCTCCCGACGAGTGGGGGTCAAATTTGCCTAAACAAATTTATCCTAAATATTCTTCATATTTTTCTGAATAAAGAAAAATATCAGGTCACGGTTCTAACCAATCAGATTTCTTAGATTTTATGCTCAAATAACTTTTTTTGATTTTAAGTTTTGTAAAAAGTGGTATTTTATTCAGAAAAATATGAAGAAAATTTGGGAAAAATTTGTTTTGGTGAATTTGACCCCCACTCGTCGGGGGAGGGCTTTTATTGTTTAAATTTGAAGCTTGAATGACTATAAATTTTGAGTTTTTTGGAAAATATCAAAGGATAAAAAAGTCTCATAATTTCATGAGGAATCTATATTTTTCAGGTGTTCAAATTAGTTTGGATCACCCTGTATATTATTTATTCAATTGAAATCATTTATTGTTTCAATCACGTAAGAAAATAGGCATACTTTTTTTTTGTTTATTTTTAAACCTTCGGAACTTCGGGAACATTGTCAAATTGGCCATGACATATCTGAATTTTCCATAAAATTTTTTGCAACCACGCTCAGATACTCTTGTTTGATTAATTTACCAGTCAATGTTTGGTGGTTTCCAATGAATAAACGACCAGCCTCTTCTAAGAACTGCCCGACAGCAACTTTTTTGGACTCCAAGTCTTCCCACCTCTCTTGGATCCACAGCTCTTTTTGCCGCTCTTTCGGCCTCAGTTTGTTTCTCGGGGATATTATTTTTCTTGCTCGTTCAAGAACCAATTCTGCTTGAGTCAACCGTTGCATATGATGTTCTGTTGGCAAGAAAAATTTCAAGTTTCAAAAACTTCAGAACTTAATGAACAAGGAACATTATATAGAATTATAACGATAGCGTGACATGTAAACTGAAGTTCAAGAATTCTGGAATAGTTCATTTTTTAGTGAACTCGTTGCTACCCTGCAGTGCATTTTCGAATATTTTACAATATTTGACAGCGATTTGCGATTACCGGGTAATAATCATTTTTCAATACTGCGAGGAAATTGATAAGTGTATCGAAAAATTGTTTTACCTTCCGTTCGCAATATTGTACAACATTCAACAGCATGCCCTTGTTGGATAACATTTTTAAAAAATTAGTTATATGACTTTTTCTACGTACTCAAAAATGACTCGGCGGCCGGATTGCTTCTCAGCCTATCATTGATCCGTCTGTGCTGCGCTTCTAAGGCATTGTTTGTCCTCTCGGCATTTCCGAAGCAGCTTATCTCTTCGAAATCTCATGTCCCCAGCCCAGAATACTCTTTCAGGTACATGAGTAGGCTGTGGATCAATTTGTCCAATCTTTGGGCCGTTTTTTTTTCTTCATGGTCGGTAATGTTCGCCACTACCTCCGAAATGTTTTTTTCTGCGAATTCTTTTACCGAATTCAAACCAGATAGAAAATCCTTAGCTGGCAACAATGGAATCGCCATAATCTGGTTCATTACAGACCAGGCGTCCTGTTGAAGGAATTTCATCGTATCCTACACGAGAGCAATATCCATGTTATTATGTATCACCACAGTAATCATTGCATTTGATGCTGATTTTTAAATTCATATTATTATAAAATGATCTTACGAAAAGAATGATGTTCATGGTTTTTCACCAATTACAATGTACAGTACCATATAACCCCGCGTGAGAAAAAAGTGGTAATCATGCATAATAAGTGCTAAGAAAAATCACGATGCAATCATTAAGTCGATGTCGTGTCTACATTCCGACGCTTGCTACGTATTGTAGAGCAATGTGGCGCCCCGCAAAAATTCTTTTAAGTGAGCCACCACTGAGCCTCCGCGTGAGAATAATTATTGGTTTTTGTGTTTTGCATGTTCCGAACGTTATTCTCAGGGGGGGTTATACTATACTTTCATACACCTTCATATATATAGATTACTACCCTGTCAAAAAAATTCAATTGGAATTTTCCGCAGACTCTAATTGTAAATGACAGTTGGTGAATTGGAGTATTTTTTAACAATTGGAAAGCCAGTTCGAAATCCAAGTGGAATTTTTATTGGAAAAATCAACCTAACTTACAATTTAGAATTTCCACTTAGAAACCACGCGAAACTCGAAATAAATTGTTTAATAAACTTACGTTGGAACTGGGAGGAGTCCACAAAGATTTCACAAGTTTGTTGAGCCCCAACCTCATGCATTTCCTAACGATCGCCTATAATAAGATGTCTGTACGTACACAAAGTAATAATGCCTTTAATTATTTGATTACATATTAATGAGATAATCTGATAATAAGGGAAAATTTAAATTAATTTTTACATTTAATCGTGACCTTGTTCACTAAAACTTGTCCACTTTTTACTCTCAGCCTGTTATATATGTTTTTTTGCAGTGTTTTAACACTGAAGTGTTTAAATATTTTCTCTCCATAATTTTTGGATTTTTTATCATTCCTATTATATACTCATTAAATGTATATTGAGAAAATTGAGTACGCTCGAAAATAATACAGTAAATGTCAATTTAAAAGGAAAAACGATGTTTCTTTGTTGTTCTGCATTGAGAAAAATATAAAACTATGTTTTTTTAGTGAACAAATCGCCTTACAACTATGCTGTTTCAATAAGTTGTAATATTCGCAATGTTAAATTGTGGAAGACGCGCCAGTTCATTGTTGCCTATTTTACTCATAGTTATTTAGAAGGAAGTCAAAAACAATGTTATCGTAGACTTATTGGGAAAAAAGTTATATATCTTACAAATGCAAGGGAGGGGGATACAAACAATGAACTCAGGGAACCACCTTCGCCCCTCCCCCTGACTACGGGCCTGTATATCTGAGTATATCATTATTATATCATTTTTTTTTTCTTAATTTTGACTATTGTAACGGCTTGTACCATTTTAAATTAACGTTTTTAAAACATAAACTGAAGACGTGGATAAAGCAAATCAGCTTAGCGCGCTGAGTCTAGAGAATTCGCTTTGAGATGAAATTCCTTAGGCCCGTTGCGCGTAGCCGGTTACTGTATCAGCGTTTTTGATTCTATCGTGCGGAAGTATACACACCTGGGTGTAATGGAAGAAGCATTTCAAAAGGAGTACTTCCATCCCGTAAATTTTTCTGGCACCTTGCCCGATAGCCCTTTCGAAATCAGTCATCACTGACCCGAGATGCAGTGATGGTGCTTTTGATTTCAAAAAGGAAAAAGCTTCTTCGTAAGCTTCGACATTCTTCCTCTCCATTAAAAACGTGAAAAGTGGTATGTTCTACGAAGAAAAACCATAAAATTATTTTAGAACATCAAAAACTTGTAAGATTACATGCGGTGTAGAAAGAACCGTAGAGAAGTTTTTATTATTAAGGGGCAAGCCACCACTGGGACCAAAAAATGATGTACAATTTCGTAATTATTTCTGGGGTAATTCCACATGCACACAGTTAATTTAGACTACTAGTTACATCAAACGATTTATGAATAGATGAAAAAAAAATTTTACCAATCACGTTCGATTGAATATGACAGCCATGTTCTCCTATCTCTTCAGCTCCTCTTGTGGGTCAGGTAAAAACGGTATACACAATATTTTCAACAATTTGCAACCGATTGTTATCAAATTTTTTCTATATTTTGGCAAATTTAAAAACATACGAGTTTTCAGGAATCTCGATTTTTCGATTAATGAGGAACATATTCATGAAAAAGACACCTTTTTATATGTATTTTTGAAACCATTTTCATTATACTTCGAAAACTACCTACTATTTTGCATAAACCGAAGAGGATTAATTAGAGAACATTTTAAATAATAATTCATGAATTGAGCATTTTCCATTTGGTCTCAGGGATGGCCTACACAGTAAAAAAAATCTTGCAGAATTACTAGGATGTAGTAGAGGTGTTACTACTTACAGTATAGTCAATGTACGAGAAATGAGTAAGAGTTTACCATTGTGTGTGGTAAATAAACATCACTAGATGAAGTAATTTTACTAGCGTCTAGTAAGAATACTAAAAATCGGTAGTAGTACGCCTTTCAATATAGCAAATAAAACGACCTCCTTCGGAAGGGGTAGAATTACGATCGCAAGTAAATTAACTACATTGATGTACAAATGCTACCAAAGTAATGGAATCACTGGCCGTGGTAAAATTATCATCAGATTGTATTATTACTATGACATATGATCAAAGTGCAAGATAAAAGCAAGCGCAAGCAAGCGGAAATAAAATTGTCAACTGATCGCTAACAATCATGCTGGTCATCGCGATTCGCGTCTGATCGCGAAATCTTTTTTATTCTTTTTATCAGTGCCTGATCGCGCAACCCACGTTTTTTTTAATATTGTCTGTGGAAAGACAACACGTAGAGTTCTCCTGGGGAAAAATTAAAAAAAACGTGAGTAATGAGTTGATTACGTTTTGTTCAACAACGTGAAAAAGTGAGTTTTAGGCGGTATTGAAGCCTGGAAAAACAAACATTTTTCTCGTGGAATTGAACGAAAATAATCTGTGTATGATTACACGCGTTTTTGCATATGTAATTGTTTCATGTTATTATTTTCTAGGTTAGAAAATTTTGCTACATTCTTGTACTTTTCGTACAAGATAGTACTTTAACCACTTTCTAGTACCTCTGCTAGTTCCTACGCAGCAAACGAGAAAATATTGGATGATTAAATCCTCAATTCAAACTCGATAACTTTGAATACTTTTCATGTCGGCACTTTGATCTTTTATGGAAAGTATTCAAAGTCATCGAGTTTGAATTGAGGATTTGATCATTGAATATTTTCTCGTTTGCTGTGTAGTACTTTTGGTAGGTCCTGGTACTTATGCTGCTCCGTTGTAAAATAACAACAATTCTGTACTTTGACTCCTTCCAAAGGAGGTCGTTTTATTTGCTAGTTTGGAAGTGGTAGTTCTGCAATATTTTTTTACTGTGTAACCCCATAATGTGGAGTAAAAAAGTATAGGAATATCTTCTGAACCTATAATTTAAGGTAGAATCCCATCGTCAGTACACTGAGATACATATACCGCATTGGTTGCAGGGGAAAATACAATTTTTTTATTACCTGCCTGAGTACTGTCGATACAGTAATTTCTAATAATACAGTAAAAATACTAATAATGCTAATAATTCAGTAAAAACCGTACTGTAGCGGTGGACGCCATTGCAATTACTATATTGAAATTACTCAGGTAGGTGATAAGAAAAAAAATTTTTCCCCGTTACAAAAGCGGTATATTTTTCTAAGTGTAGGACCTATCTAGAAGGCCAAAATGGTACCGCGAGAAACATATGGTCATGCATGATTCACCAGAAGTCGTGAACCAGGGCGCATATAAAAAAACGGTTTCTGTAGGCAAATGAACTGCTAGTGCTAAACTTGTCTGACTTAAGCCTGATTCTCGCGCAAGGATTGTCGTCTTCTAGATATTTCACTCATAGCTAAGGTTCACTTACTTCACCCTTGTAAGTCATTTGAAAAGTCAAATGCTAATTGCTTCGACCATTCGGCTGTGCAAATATTGTTCGCGGAAGACAAGAAAAAGTTGCATCTGCTCCCAACTGTAAAGGCCCTGCATTCAGCCTCTCCACCTCTTTCAAAATTTTTGGGGCCCACAGCGCCACAATGACATTATCATTCGTGTTGGGAATTGTACACGACTCCGCTCGCAAAACACAACCGTACGAAGTTTGTAATTTTTCGTCATCGACCACTTTTGCGAATTTGCGCAAATTGGTTACGCCTGTCAAACTGTAGTTGCTTGCTCTCCACCTTTGCATATTTCTCGCAACCGACATATAACTCGTGGAGGGGGCACAGTCGTAAAATCTGTATAAGGTATGTTTTTTTACCATTACACCACTATTAGGGGAGACCAGGGCTGACTATTTATGACACGAGGCAGGTAGAGAAAAAGCAACATTTGATACCCTACTTCAATTTATCACTCTGCCTGTCATATGTTTGTCAACACTCCTTATGTCTAATATTGCAATCCAGCGAACATATTTAAAGTCAAAATATTGCATATTACGCAAGAATTTCCGATCTTGTCCATTTGACGTTCATAAGTTACTTTTAATCTTGTTTGTTATTCCTTCATTTATCAAAATTTTTAAACGTCAAAAAACATACTAACAGTTGTAAAATTTATTTGAGGAAATTCTCTTAATTCTACACCAAAGGCTCAGGTTTGTTCAGTGTAGCATAAACCTGTGGTAGACAAATCATGGTTAACTGTAGTATTCGATTTATTTCTTCCTAAGAAATATTTTGTATACCATACATGCTGCAAGATGAGACGTTTATTAAAATGCTAGGCTGTACCAAATTTTCTGTTCAGCTGCCAACAGTTTTTCTATCCACGCAAATATTTCTTTGTATGCTTTCTATATCGTCAAAAAATTTTTGAAATTTGGAACATCTCTTAAAAACTTTTTCTTATAATCAAGTTTGATATTTGATTGACACTTACAGTACGCAAAGGATTTCAAAGTAATTTTAATTGAAGTAATTGCCCCGACAATTATCTTATACACGGTGTATCAAAAACCAAGGATGATAATTTGCCTAATTTTTTCCCATATTTTTCTGAGTCGGAGTCCTCTGCTACTTTTTACACGACTCAAAAACAAAAAAGATATGAAAGCGACAAGTTTTAAACAATAAACGCACTCCTTCGACGATTGAGGACAGAAATCTCGAAACAAAAGTAACTAAAATTTTTTACATATTTTTTTTACTATAAAAGTCCCTTGCCACTTTTTACAAAACCCAAAATCAAAAAAGAGATTCGAGGGACAGGTTGTTCAAATCTGATTGGTTGAAACCTGTCCCTCGAATATCTTTTTTGTTTTCGAGTTTGTGAAGGAAATTCGGAGTTCTGAAGAGAATAAAAAGAAATCTTTTTATTCCCTTCAGGACCCCGCATTATAAACCATCTATAGGCAGATTTTCAGGAGTACTCCAGAAATTAACATAGGCCGTTTTCATAACTTAAAAAACTCTTTTCGTGGCATTATGATTGTTAATGAAACAGTTGTTGATGAATAAGGAAAACCTGCTACAACGAAAATGTAGGGGAAAGTAGGGAGGTTTGAACCTACGGGAGGTTCGCTACTAGTCAATATTTCACGACACTTGTGTGTTTAAAAATTCGTAAAAAATATTTTCAAAATTGTTGCTCTGTATGGAGTTTATTTTCATTATTTCATATTTTACAATAACTTTGCTCACAGTATCGTTATTAGCTAACAGAATAAGAGTTTGCGATTATTTTTTAGGTTGTTTTGTAAACTTGTTGTTAATGTTTAAATTAGCGAATTTCAGTGAATCGTTAATAACAGTTGATCAAATTATAGCAATAATAACAAGAACGCAACATTTTTTTTCAAATATTCGAAAAAATTGTAACTGTTAAAAAAAGATGACTAAACACCTTGAAAACAGGAAATTTGTCATCTACAAAGAAGTAGATAAAAAAAAGGAAAATTGAATCACTGGTTGAACAACGACAAAAAAAACCAACTACACTTCATTTTACAATAATATTATGTATTATATATAATGTTAAACATTTGATATAATTTCATTTAATATAATGTGATATTGAATCGACATTTTTATATTAGGTTCAAACCTCCCGACACTATGTTCCAACTCCCTTTAGGATGGTAGGTTTCAATCTAATTTTACATTAGTAAAACAATAATCGCTTTGTATGTGCTACAGAGCAAAATTTACAAAAATTCTTGAACCTTTCATGAGGTATAACAACAACATTTTATACTTCAATCCTGCAATTTTTATTGTTTAGCACCAATTAGAGCTGTTCATATGCAAACATGTTCAAACATCCCTAATTTCCCATATTATGTCGCAAACCACTTTAATTCAAAATAATTCATACTTTCGTCGGAACTACAATTTTATTCACGTTAAGGAAAGTGTATTTTCTGCAAATAAATTTTTTTTTTTGAGTCTACAAAATCACACTGACCCAAAAAATTTGTTTCAGTGAAACCAACTTTTACTTGGGGCAATAACTACCAAAAATTTGTTACACCGTACCAAGCCGAACTTTCACTGTATGGTTAACAGTATACATTTTAACGTGATTGTTTGCGAAAATTTCGATCATAGCACGATAGAGTAGGACGATTGAACGCTTGTTTTTCATGAGCATATTTAGCTAGGTGTGAAGAACAGCTTATTCAAGCTGTTTCTATATTTATGATTCTTCCAAATTTTTCCAATTTCCAAGAAAACAAACTTTTGGAACATTAATTCGAAATATTCAAAAATAAACGTTCCACGTGTTTCGTATCTTTCTATTGAAGAGCGAATTGCAAAAATGACATTTCTTTATGTGTCCCAACCTACTCCTAGCATTTCCCCAACCTTCCCCGTATGTGGTGCAGGTTGGAACACCGAACATTGCATTGTTTATTGTGTAAAATTACAAGAATCAATATTAAATGCTACAAAAATTCACAATTATAGCTAAGAATATGCTCTATAATAGAAAATGTAAAGCGCTGATATAAAATATAATGAAAAAATTTGAAAAGTTCGGAAATCGTAAGTGTCCCAACCAACACGGATCTCCCCTTCATATGTAACACTACATAAATTTGTTCATCGTTTCAACATACTCTGGGCGTTGCAAGACACTTGTGAAAATCTCGTTAGGTTGCACTGTTGTCATATTTTTACACCCAGAAAACAGCTCATTCATCATGTCCTTCTTCTTAAAATCCGACTCATCCCGCGGGTGGTTATGCACGTATTTTTCTTTCGTCTTTGGATTCATCGAAATAACCCACGGACCATTATTCACCGAGATGCAACGAGCATTGCATTTTGCTGTCGAACAAACACCGTATCTGCAAAGCAATAGTTAGATCCCGGATAATATTGGCGATGTCATGGCTAAATCAACATAGGAGCTCATATATGTTACATTTATGGCATTTTCACTAAAATGACCGTGCTGTTAACTTTCAGCGGGTATTTCAATTGATTTGTACATATACGAATATTATCGTATATATAATATCCGATTTCGTATAAGAATCCTACTTTGCGTTGCAAACAAAAATCTATAGGTTTCCGTTCATCAAGAAATTTATATATTTTTATAAATTTGCAACGAAAAGGAGGTATCTCATTTAAATTTTTCGAAAAATTCCAGCGAAAAATCACATAGCATACCTAGTCACTATTACAGATTCATGTAATCTCGACTGAAAATTTGAAGCATCTTTATTAAATTCGTTGAAAAAAAAATCAACTCAACAAAATGTAATTAGGGGAAAATGGGGAGGGTTGAACCTACGGGAGGCTCGAACAGAGTCAGTTTTTTGCGATAATTATTTATTGAAAAATTCAACAAAAATATTTTTAAATTCGTTGCTGTGGATAGAGTTAATTTTTATTAATTCATAATTTACAATATCTTTTTCCGCTTAATCGTTATCAAAAAACGAAATATGATTTTCGAATTGTAATTTTTCAGGTTGTTTTGTAAGATTGTTAATAATGTTTACATTAGCGAATTTCAGCGAATTCTGATAATTATTACTTGACATAGTCACGAGAAATAATGTGGGAAAGAGTGGAAACTTTAATTGTCATTTTCATTGTTTATTATTATATTTATTGAGAGAATGTCAACTCGAGAGGTTTCTACCTAAATTAAAAGGGAGGTGTGGACCTTACAAATGCATCACTTTGCTAACTTGCCAGCTTGCGTACATGTGTTTTGCGCATGCGTTTTGGTGCTTGCATTCAGCAACAACAAACAACACAAATGACAACAACAATTATTTTATTATTAATTATAAAAGCGACAATAATAGTATTGATAATGATTACACGAATAATCTGAACAAGAAAGTATAACAATCGTAACAATAATAACAATAACAATTATAATAATGATAATGATAATAGTAATAGTAGTAGTAATAATAATAATCATAATAATAATCATAATAATAATAATTATTAAAATTATAATAACATAATTATAATGATATTATTAATAACAATTTTTATTAAAATGATAGCAATAATTACAAAAAGCAATATTTTTTTCAACTATCCAAGAAAACTTTAATAGTAAAAAAGAAAATAGCTTCACTCCTTCAAAACAGAAAAATTTTTTCATCTTTAAAAAAGTACAAAAAAAAAATCGAACAACTCATTGAACAACAAAATAAACAACTAAACTTCATTGTACAAAGATATTATTGTATGTTTACCTTTGCTATAATTCAATTGAATACAATAATAAAACATTGAATCAACATTCTTATATTATGTTCAAACCTCCCGTCACTATGTTCAAACCTCCCTTATGATAGGAGGTTTGAACCTAATTTTACAGTTTTAGTTAAACACAAATATTTATGTATGTGATACCAATAAAAACTAACAAAAATTTATGAACCTTCCATGAGGTATAACAATGCCGTTTTATACCACAATCCTGCTACTTTTCATGTTAAGCAACAATTATAGCTATTTATAAGCGAACCTGTTCAACCCTGCCCAGTTTTCCTTACTGTTGTAAGGATATAAAATTTAAAAATATGCTACAAACACTGCCACAGAAATTTTTTTTTTCAATTCTTGTTACTAAACATTCAGATCACGAAATAGTATATTACATAAATTTTATGTAAGATTTTAGATTTATCTCGTTCACTATTTGCATTTTGAAATATTATATTACAAACATATGTATGTTTCTGGCTATAATTGAACCGCTGGAAAGCACAACCGAGCGAGCACTCCGACTAGTCGAAAAGTAGTGGGGCACCGCGACGAAGAGGAAGAGAGGCAAACGTCGATAGCGAAAATTTTCAATAGATTTTTTAAAACGTTTACCGCGATATCTTCGAAACAAAAAGAGATTCTTTCATGAAATTTGTGCACAAATACTGGTTAGGCTATAGCGATGCCGTCAATATTCAAAAAAAATTTTTTTTTTCTATATAATAATAATTATAAATTAAACATTTACTATTCCGTCGAAAAATTGCCCAAAAATTCAGGATTATTTCAAATTGTGAAATTAATAATTCTTTCATAATATAACAAAAGTATTGAGTTAATAATTTGCGAAAATTCTGAATTTTTAGGCAATTTTTCGACGGAATTAGAAATGTTTCATTTATAATCATTATTATGTAAAAAAAGCAATATTTTTTAATACTGACGGCATCGCTATAGCCTAGCCAGTATTTGCGCGCAAATTTCATGAAAAAATCTCTTTCAGTTCCGAAGATATCGCGGTAAACGTTTTAAAAAATCTATTGAAAATTTTCGCTGACGTTTGCCTGTTCCTCTTCGTCGCGGTGCCCCACTACTTTTCTACTAGCCAGAGCGCTCGCTCGGTTGTGCTTTCCAGCGGTTCATTATTATAATAGCTTTTCGTTAATTAATAAAGTTACAATTTAATTATGAACAAATGTAATTCAATTGATGTTTATAAAAATTAATGTTTAGAAAAAAGGTATATAAAAAATAATTTTTCGAAAAAACGTTACTGCAAGATGATTACAATCAGCGGGATTAAATACATGTATTTATAATAATAATTAATGTATTCAACTGCATAATTATTCTAGTGATTTACTGTAAATTCTGTTACGAGAAAAAAAAGGTTTCGATTTCATCAGACGATAAATTAGTGAATTCTATAATAAGAGGGAACACGTGTTAATCGAAAATTGTTCGTCATTCACTCGTACCTAAAGTTTCCAACGATGAAAATTCATCGAAAATATAGAACTATGGTAAAATGGAAACTTCTTGAAATACAAATAATAATGAATAAAAAAGGTCAGAATCTAACGATAAGGGCTGGTAATACACAAAAAAGGGATGAAGCAGCAATTTGAGCTAAACCCACCCCTATAAATCGACCACTGTAAATATGTACTATCATGTATATATTATTTACCGTTAATTTACCATAAAATCGTACAAAAAAACAAACAAACAAAAAATGAGAGAAACCAATGTAACTGCACATGAAAAACCCCTGAAACACATACGTTTGGTAAACAACCCCTAGGTAAAAATTATTCAAGTAACAACAAAAACCTTTTTTCTTTGCGCTTTGAACTCGAAAATGTAATGAAAAAATTATAGTATAAAAATATAAAATAAAAAAAATTGCGACCCCGACTAAAAACGGTAACCCACCCTTACGCATATAAACAGTAACAACAATTTTCCATATAAATATCCGTGCTCCCAGTCCAAAACCTTTCATTTTATTTCAGGTCGACGTTTCGGTCACTGATGCGTGACCATTTTCAAGACCTTTCTTTAACAATGATAATCGTAATATCCGTCACTTTAAAACCTTTCAATGAAAAACATCTCTGTATTCACTGGAAGTTTTTGAAGTGACGGATATTACGATTATTATTGTTAAAGAAAGGTCTTGAAAATGGTCACGCATCAGTGACCGAAACGTCGACCTAAGATAAAATGAAAGGTTTTTGACTGGGAGAACGGATATTTATTTGGAAAAAAGAAGCCCAGTGAATCTCCCTAATTTCCAAAAAGAAGAAACAATAACAACAATGTTGAGTCTGTACATAAAATCGTACCGCGACAATTAGATATTTTGATTTAACCAACACAAATGAGACTCGAAAAGGAAGGTAATCGTATATTCTGAATAATTCATGCTTCCGAAAAAACTTTTCGAAAACATGAAAAACTATATTGTAAACCTTTCTGAAAATGTCTAACGATACTTCAGGAGATTTTATATTTTTTTCAAGGGATGTTTCATAGTATATCTTTTGCAAAATAAATAAAGAATGTTTAAAATGTATTTTTTCATGTTATTCGAAATTTCTATGTTCAACAACAATAAATATTTTTTAATGACACAAGATAAACTTAACTTGTATATACATGTGATTGCATATTTATACTTTGGGGTATGTTATAAGTTATTTTTGGAGATGTTCTACAGGAGGTATTATTTTCAAAAAATTAAAGGTTGTTTCTTATATGATATTTGCTATTATTTTCGAGTTTTATGTTTAACATCGAATACTAAGCGTTTTAAAATGATTCTCGAAAGTTGTACATTTAATCAAAGGTATACTGATACACCAAGAGTTTTTTTAATTTTTTTGGGAGATGTTCCATAGTATGCATTTCGCAAAATAAATTCAGAAATGTTGAAAATATAGTTTTTCATGTTTTCAAAATTTTATATTCAACAACAATTTTTTAGTTATTAAACAAGAATATCGAAAGTTGTATACACGCAAAAACCGACAATACCATATATTGTCGGTTTTACCAATATATGCCAAACAATTTTGAAATAATACATATTTCTTACATATCATGGGATTCACTAGTTTACCATGAGATGAAATCGAACTCATATATATATTTTTTTTTTACTCATAGAATCTACAATAAATTTTTTCAATTTCAATTATTTAATCCTGGTAACTGTAATAATCTAGTGGCAACCCGTTTTCGAGAAAAATTTGTCAAGGTGGTAGTCAGGTTTCAATGAACGTTTTTTTAGCAACATTTTTTATTGATATATTATACTTATTTGCCATTCACAAGTTTTTGGTATGTTATAAGGCATGTTCTTAACTAACGAAACAAATTTTTTTTTTTTCATTTTTCATCAGCATCTGACTCAATAATTGGCGATCTGATTACGCCATGTTGAAAAGCGGTCGCCATGATTTCTCAACTTTGGGTAATCAGATACACAAAAACCAAATTGATTCTTAAAAAGCACATCAATGGCTGTGGCATGAACCTCGGTCTTAATTTTTTAATAATGTTTAATAACAATTTGTCACAGTTATTCTGTAAAAAAAGTGGAAAAACAAAAAAAAATTTGAAAAAAATACCATAATTTGTTTATTTATTATTATTCTTTTATAATTGAGGTTCATGCTGTAGTCATTTTTGTACGCTCTAAGAGTCTATTTGGTTTTTATGTTTCTGATGACCCAAAGTTGAGTAATCATGGCAACCGTTTTTCAACATGGCGTCATCAAATTGCCCATTATTAAGCCAAATGTTGATGAAAAATTACAAAAAAACTTTTTTTTCGGTGGTTGAGAACATGCCTTACACCATACTAAAAACTTGTGAACGCCGAATAAAAATAAATCAATAAAAAATGTTGTTAAAAAAAAGTTCATTTAAACCTGACTACCACCATAATGAATTTCAATTTTATTTAATTTTCCATAATCATATTTATTGATTTTCAAAAATTTATTACAATTATAATTGAAAAGTTCAACATATCAGCCTTTCAGATTTCTTAGTATAATACACTAGACTTCCCCTATTTTACGATTCTCGGGACCGAAAACGCTCCTTACTTTACGAACAAAGACGAGACACTGACTAGCTACTCATATCGCGCGAGTGATGTGCAACCAATAGAAACTGTTCCCAACCGTAAAGTAGAGAGCGGATGATCCGTAAAGTGCTGAACGATGTAAAGAAGGGAACGTCAAAGGTGGGGAAGTCGAGTGTATGACAATTTCTTGTGGAATTAAATTCAAGGGCGTAGGCAAGGGGGGGCAAGGGGGACATCCCCCCCCCAAATTCTGACGAATGAAAAGTATTGTACATTTATATATATGAATTCATTGTAAATGTCCCCCAGTTGGAAACCGTGCCTACGCCACTGATTAAATTTGTCCTGTTGAGATTTGCTAAACACGCCTGTCTTTCCGTTGTTTTTGAAAATTCTAGGAAAGACTTACGAGGGGGGACCCAAAAGTAACGGGAATTAGGTGGTAGGGGGACCGCAGAGGGGGGGATCGGGTTCTCCACTGGTTCTCTTCCAAGCTGCTACTCTCCCAAGTCAGTGTGCAAAGTTCATTTGTTGTGAGTGCATTCGTTCGTCCGTAAGAATTTTTCTAGTGAAACGACTTTTTCCGTTTCGGCGAAAACGTGAAATGGCTGAGTGCGGAGAGCAACGCGCGGCTGTAAAATTTTGTTTTTTGTTAGGAAAAACACCCACGGAAACCCTTGTGATGCTGAAAACAGCTTATGGGGATAATGCTTTGAGTAAAACGCGTGTGTACGACTGGTTTTCGCGTTTCAAGAATGGAGAGATGTCAATAGAAGACCAACCTCGTTCTGGGCGCCCCTCGACTTCAAGAACGGACGAAAACATTGAAAAAATCAACACTCTTGTTCATGAAGACCGTCGCCGAACCATCGATCAACTTTGTGAGATGTCTGGATTGTCATGGAGTTCAATTCAGAGGATTTTAACTGAAGATTTGAGCATGAGGAGGATTGCAGCCAAATTTGTTCCTCGCCTTCTCTCCGACGATCAAAAGGAGCGTCGACTTCAGGCCTGTCTTGAGCTGCAAAATCAGTTGGATGAAGACCCAGATTTTTTTCTCAAGGTTATAACTGGCGATGAATCATGGTGCTATGGCTACGACCCCGAAACAAAGCAGCAATCAAGCCAATGGAAGACACCTCTCTCGCCTCGTCCAAAAAAGGCACGCCAAGTGAAGTCCAACATCAAGACATTGCTCATTTGTTTCTTCGATTGCAGAGGTATTGTGCACGCAGAATTTGTTCCTCCAGGCCAAACGGTCAACCAACACTTCTACTTGGAGGTTTTGAAAAGGTTGAGGGAGAACATCCGGAAGAAAAGAGCGGATCTTTGGCGCACAGGAGATTGGTTCTTCCACCACGACAATGCACCTGCCCACACAGCGCTGTCCGTGAAGAAATTTTTGACCAAAAACGGCATGACACCGATTGTTCACCCCCCCTATTCACCGGACCTTGCCCCCTGTGACTTTTTTTTGTTCCCTAGACTCAAAAGGGACATGAAAGGAAAACGTTTTGGGACTGTAGAAGAGGTGAAACAAAAATCGCTGGAAGGTTTAAAAAACATTGAAAAAAATGAATTTCAGAACTGTTTTGAACACTGGAAAAAAAGATTGAACAAGTGTATTACAGTCAATGGAGGTTACTTTGAAGGTGATAAAAATTGTGTGTGAAAAAATTTGTCAATAAAAAAGTTGTAACACAATTCCCGTTACTTTTGGGTCCCCCCTCGTATTAATATAGTTCTATTTGTAGTTCAATAATAATAAAATCCTAGAAATAATTCTAGAAATGAATAAAGAAAACAATGAAAATACCTAAAATTCAATTTCTACGGTTTTTACAATTGAACATACTTTTCATTGTAGAAATACCAAAAACCATGAAGTAAAAGTATTCTAAATCTGTGAAACAGATACTGTTATTGAAAATCCATTCGAATCCTACAGCATCGAATTCCAGAAAGCTCTATAGACATGCATATTATTATGAGAAAATCGTGGAAGTTTTATAATTACTTAAAGTATGAGTAAAATAAATTTAAACCTCAGTGACTAACTGAAAGTCACAAAAATCGAATTTCATTATTTATGAAAATGGAAGAAATGCCACTCTGGACTCTAAAAGTTGTATATCTTTTGAATTCAGGAATAAAAATAGTACATTTCGCATCTAGGGAAAAAAAAAATCTCTCACGAGGGTGTAAGTTATATCCCGAGTCGAAGGCGAGGGATATATTCACCCGAGGAAGAAATTACTTTTTTCCCGTGGTGTGAACGATTTTTTTTAGACCTCTACGATAAAAAAAAATTTGAAATTTCTCTGTTGTAACTATATAAGGTTAGAAATTGTGAAATTACGGACGAAATTTATATTTTACAAAAAGCCCTCCAGAATGAACCTCCGTCGCCCTCTCTTTCTGGGCGGCTGCTTTAAATAAGGTGATAATTCCTTCATGATGGGAACCGTGATAACTCACGATTGCGGGAATAAATAATTTCAGGGTATAATTTAATCTTGAATAAAAGAAACTTTATGTCTAAACACATTCAACAACATGAATAAAGATAATGTACGATGAAGTAGAGTAAACACCTAAAAAATTACAGAGAAAAAAAGGAAATAAAACATGTATTTTCTAAAAACACTGTACGAGAAATTATAATCTACGAAAAATTACTTTTCGAAAAAACATAAAAGAATCTATTGAATTGTCCTCAATAATTGTTTGATATGTTGTAAACCTGAAATTTCCTATGTAATATTTAGGAATATTGCATCAGCCTTTTTGAAGACATTATATTATATTGCGAAACGAAATTGTTATCTATAACGATTCTCTGAATCGACTCGATTGTATCCTAAATCACTTCCTAAATTTGTTTGTTCGTACGTGACTATTCTTCTATCCATTTTCGATTTCAGTTATCGGTACAATGCATATTTCTGTTCACTATTATCAATAGCTGTAAAATTTTGATTGGACGACGCATGTCATACGAGCATCGTACCACGCCACTTGTCACGCCTTTTTTTCTACTACGAAATGTATGAAAGCATTGAGTTCTAAAGCGAATCGGGCTCTTATTGTTCAGACTCTTGTGAAGACTACAAATAAATACGATATTACTATTACAAGTTTCTCTTGGTGAATTTCTCAACCTGTGGATCACAACACATTTTGGCGACGAGGATTCGGATCTACAGTTGTCCTACTCTCGAAGATTCAGCGCGAAATTGGACTCAGCAACTCCAACCTGGATCTCCCCGAGTTTGAATGCAATTTCAATTGCATAACGTAAAACCGGACAACGGACCTGTCGGAAAATTACCTGGCCTTCAACTTCCAAGTGCAATAAGTAGAGTCGCAACTACTTCCTTGGAAACACCAGAAGCGTTACCAGCCCATGAGTACGACGTTAGAACCACAGAACGACCAGAGAAATACCCCAAAGAACTTGGCAGTAAACATCTCTACACGGAGCCCCTCTTCCACCTGAGAAATCGTGCCGCAGAACGCATTCTTCCAAAGTAAGTGCTGCTGATTGCTCGTTTATTTTTGCTTCAATTCTTTCATATTGCACGCGATCCCCTCAGACAAAAGTCTTGATAAAGAAACCTCCAAATCCAACTACATTCACACAATCCGCGACATGAGCACCGCAGAAAGTTCAGAATCCCAACCAATCTATAAAATCGAATTCCTTATTAAACTCATCAAAGAGAAATTTGATGGCGACCCATACCGAATTAGGAGTTTTATCAAGCAGGTCGATGCAGTATTTGAAATCTGCCACTCCTCCCAAGAACAAGCGTTACTCTTATATGTCAAAAGCCAGATAACTGGCAAAGCTCGAGAACAGATTGACACCCATTGTCATCTCAAAACGTGGTCAGAAATTTCGGAACTATTACTGAACTTGTTTCAAGATAAAAAGAATTTTGATCAGCTTTTGGAAGACCTCCATTCAATTAGTCAAAGTAAAAATGAAAACGTATCATCTTACTTTCAAAGACTAGAAAATTTGTCTTCTAGAATTCTCGCGAGCGTTTATGCGTCGGAAACCAATAAGTCAGAAACACCGGGAAAGATCTCCATGATAACTCAGATGACTTTGAACCGCTTCATCTATCATTCTCGTCCTCAAATCTCCCAAATGTTGCGCTACCGCAATTTTCAAACAATTAATGAAGCATTTACTGCCGCGCAAGTTGAAGAAAAAGCGCTTGGCTTACGATACGAAAACGTCCATGCAAAAAAGTTTTGCCGCAATTGTAACCGCACGAATCATAACACCAATGAGTGTTTCCGGAATCAGAATCATTCCCATTCTCGAAAACAACATGCACGTCCTATATTTTATCGAAATCCTCAACCATCAACCAATCAAACTGATCCTCGAACGCAGTTCAACAATTCAAATTCCTTGCCCAATAATCAAAGAAATACATCGAGTAACATTCAATGTCGTTACTGTAAAAATCTTGGTCATTCAATCGACGAATGCCGCAAGCGCCAACGGGCCAATCAATTTCGAGATCGAAATTCAAGCTTCAATCAATACCCCCAAAATTCATTTCAAAATTCAAGATTCAATCAAGGTCAAAATCAAACTCAAAGAACTATTCACTATGCTCAAAATCCTCGAAATATCGAAGAACCACAAAATCAAAATTTTCCTCCTTTGAGCCTCAACACCAATCCAACTTAAATAACAACGAGAACATGAACGATATCACAAAACCAATGTTTAACAGTTTCTTGCAATCAAATATTTTCTTGGAGACAAACGACTTGACTTACTTGCTATTTCATTCCAATTCGTCCAATTCACCAGAGAAGACACTAAAATTGCTTGTAGATACTGGAGCCTCGGTATCTCTTTTGAAAATCTCGAGCCTCGAAAATTTTGTTATAGCAAATAAAGAAACAATCGTTCTCAATGGAATTAATCCCGATGCACCGATTCAAACATTAGGCGAAACAGAAATACTACTTGAAACCAATGACATAAAATTCCCCGTTACATTTCAACTTATTGATTCCGATACAAATATACCCTTCGATGGTCTACTGGGTTATGATTTCTTGAGAAAACAGAAATGTCAAATAGATTATGGCTTGGCTAAAGTCTCACTAAATTCAATTCCTTTTCCAATCCCCTTGTTGAGAAACACTACTCAGAATTCAAATACTAAAATCTTTTTAAATGCACGTTCAGAAACAATCATAAAAACAGGGATAATAAATCCACAAAAATTGACAGAAGGGATAATACCAGCACAAAGATTGGACAATGACGAAACCTTGATAATTCCGAACGCATTAGTTAAAATTTTGCCTAATAATGAAGCTCTTATCACTGTCGTGAATTGGTCAGAAAAGCGTAAGGCCATTTTAAAGCCTAAACTCCAAATTGAACCAGTTTCAAAAGCATGCTTAGTACAAACTCTCACTTCTCACAATGAAAAACAACAAAATCGGATAAAACTATTGCACGAAAATTTATGTTTGGAACACATTCATTCTGAAGAACATAAAGAATCAATCCTAGAGCTTTGTAAGAAATACAATGGCATTTTCAAACTTCCAACAGACTCATTCTCTCTAGCGAAAACAATACCCGCGACTATAAAACTTGCTGATGAAACGCCAATTAATGCAAAGACTTATCGTTACCCTCAAATTCACAAGAATGAAGTTGAAAAACAAGTGGACCTTATGCTCAAACAAGGCATCATAACAGAATCAGTTAGCCCGTGGTCAAGTCCTTTATGGGTAGTGCCAAAGAAAACTGATGCCTCAGGAGAAAAGAAATGGCGAATAGTAATCGACTATCGTAAGCTCAACGAGAAAACTATAGGAGATGCTTATCCACTTCCAAATATCGAGGATATTCTCGACCAACTAGGGCACGCAGAATATTTCTCGACCCTCGATTTGGCAAGTGGATTCCATCAAATCCCTATGGATACAAAAGATGCTCCAAAGACCGCTTTCTCGACACCACACGGTCATTATCAATTCCAAAGAATGCCATTCGGGTTAAAGAATGCTCCCGCTATCTTTCAAAGAATTATGAACACCGTTCTAACTGGACTCAATAACAGACAATGCTTCGTATATCTCGATGATATAGTGGTGTATGGTTCAAATCTAGTAGATCACAATATGAAGTTGAAGAATGTCTTTGAAAGATTGCGAGAATATCATTTCAAATTACAACCGACAAAATGCGAGTTTTTGAAAGAATCCTGCCACTATTTAGGCCATGTTATCAGCAAAGAAAGTGTAAGACCCAATCCAGAGAAAGTAACTGCCATACTAAATGTACCCCAGCCGAAGGACGTTAAACAACTTAGAATGTTTCTCGGTATGTCTGGTTACTATCGTAAATTCATAGAAAATTATGCCTCTATCGCAAAACCGTTGACCTTATTACTGAAAAAGAATTCTGAATTCATATGGACCACTGATCAAGAAGAATCATTTCAAACACTGAAAATGAAATTGACTAACGAACCACTACTCAGATACCCAGATTTTGAATCACGATTTTCTCTTACCACCGATGCCTCGAATGTAGGCCTAGGCGCAGTCTTATCACAAACCAAAGACAATAAAGATCTCCCAATAGCCTATTATTCGAGAACACTGAATGCTGCCGAACAAAACTATTCAACAACCGAAAAGGAGTTGTTAGCAATAGTGTGTTCAGTCGAGCATTTCAGACCGTACATTTACGGCCGAGAATTTGATATTTTTACAGACCATCGACCTCTACAATGGTTGTTTAACTGTAAAAATCCAAATTCCAAACTTGTTCGCTGGCGCCTCAGATTAGGCGAGTACCAATACGTCGTGAAATATAAGCCTGGAAGAGTCAACTCTAACGCGGATAGCTTATCAAGAATTCTTCATGAACCTGAAAGTTCCAATATCAACCATATTCCATCAAGAAATACTGAACCTTCGTTCCGAAAATTCGTTGAATTCCATTATCAAAATGAAGATGTCATTCAATTCAAGAAAATCAATACTCCTATTTCGAAAATCAAAGGAAACCTTGTAATTTTTTGGTCTCAAGATCTTGATGAAAACAATCAATTTTCTGACTATGTGAAAGAACATTTTGATCTGTCAAAAGTTTCACCTACAATCAATATTGTAAGTAAACTGAAAAACAAAAATCAAACACTTTTTCTTCTTTTTGCTAAAAACCTGAATTTCGATCGATACGAATCAAAAGACATATTTGAAACCTTATTAGTGCTAAAAGGATTGATCAAAAAGGAAAATTTCACTATAGTTTCTCCCAATCTCAATACTAAATCCCCTTTTCTTGAAGAAATGTTGAAATATCTTTTCGATAAAAATACCATTGAATTCCTCGAGATTGAAAGGATCACTCCAAAAAATCAAAATGAAATACAAACAATATTGGAAGAAAATCATACAAGCAAATTGTCAGGACACAGTGGATTTGCTAAAACTTATACCAAAATCAAAGAGAAATTCTCATGGCCTAATATGAAATCTGACATTCGCAAATTTATTAAAAACTGCCACTCGTGTCCAATAAATAAAACCAATTTCAAGCCAATCAAACAAGGAATGCAAATAACTTCAACATCGGAAATGCCATTCGAACGTTTAGCAATAGACATCGTAGGTCCCTTGCCAATAACAGAAGCAGGCAATAGATTCATTCTCACCGTGCAAGACGATCTTACTAAATATTCGTTCGGATTTCCTATTCAGAATCATGAAGCAAAAACTGTCGCAACAACCCTCACTAATGTATTCACAATGTTTGGCATCCCGAAATCATTTTTAACCGATCAAGGTGCGGAGTTCATGTCCAAATTAATAAAGGAAATCAGTAATCTTTTTAAAACCAAGCATCTGTCAACAACACCTTATCATCCTGGGTCGAACGGAGCCCTTGAACGATCGCATTTAACCTTGAAGGATTATCTAAAACATTATATTAAATCAAACCAGACAGATTGGGATGAATACGTTAATTTCGCAATGTTCAGCTACAACACATCCACTCACACAGCAACAAAGTATTCACCCTACGAACTACTTTTTGGTCGAAAACCCTATTTGCCCTCTTCGATTACTAAAGAACCCAAATTTTATTACACTTACGATGACTATGTCAGGTCATTACAATTCAGGCTAAATACATCTTTTAAAATTGCCCGCGAAAATCTTATCGATTCAAAGAACAAAAGTAAAATTCATCATGACAAAAACACAAATCCTCATAAATTCAAAATAAATGATTTGATATTGTTAGAAAAACGCTTCATTGAAACAGGAAAATCAAAGAAATTAGGAAAGCAAAGGACAGGACCATATAGAATTACTAAAATTTTTGACAATGATACAGTTGAAATTTAAATAGGAAAAAGACAAAAGCGCTATCACACTAATCTCCTTAAACCTTACTTTTCAGATGAGGCTAACACCAATTTGGTTCCTGACACTCCTTCTTGCTCCTGATATTTTACCTAATCCCTCATCCATTGATACCCAACATTTCGAAGCTTCTAGTGGAATATTTTATCTAAAAAAGGGTTCTGCATCAATTGCTTCATCTGTCCTCACGCTCATGACACACATCAATGCATCACATTTAACTGACGCCAAACTTGTACTTAAAAAGCATTTTCACACTATTGAACAATTGTGCAAACATGTCATAAAATTACAAATCAATCACAAAAGAGACCAGTTACCTTATCATTGTGGCGAAACTTTGAGCTTAATGAGTGAGGATTTGAATGATGTTGAGAGGAAATCAGAGACACTTGAAGATTTAATGGGAAAGTCTATTACAAGAAGGAAAAGAGGTTTATTTGGCGGAGTATCATATTTACTTAGTTGGGCTTTCGGAGTACCAAACGCTGATGACGCGAAATTCGAAAACATCCCTGCTTTATACGATGTGTGTGATTTACATGTTCTACATTCAGATAATAATATAATTTTCGCCCTCAGATTTCCCTTGATGTCAAAGACAAAATTTGACCTATTTCATCCTATTCCTTTCCCTATGCAACATAAAAACACTTCCTTTTACTCATTCATTGAACCTCAAACCAAGTACTTGCTCGTTTCCCAAACTCGTACCCAATATGCCGAATTGAAAGAATTGTCTAAATGCCACGAGTACGTCAGTAAGCAGTACTTTTGTTACAACGTCAACACCTTCCACTCAATAAATGACCTAACATGCGAAACATTACTATTGGCACCGCACACCAACAAAATTCCGGAGAGTTGCCAAACGCATACCATGAAAGCTTCAATCGAATCCTGGACGTACGTCCAAGACAACCATTGAATCTATGTATTGCAAAATCCTACAACGGTGACCTGTTTCTGTAACAAAGCAGAAACTCAAACCACCAACGACATCGTTCTTCGAGGATCCGGCATTTTTACACTAGATAAAAATTGCAAGGGATACACGGATACATTCTTCTTAGAGCCAGAAGATCACGCATCTAGCAATATTTCCTATTTTATTCCCGAAATTAGTATCGTAGATCACGATTGCTGTATTAGTATACCGACAAAAGAAAAGAATTTAGAACCTTTGCAACCCATTCGATTAACTGATTTGAATACACAGGATTTGAAATTTGCTGCCAAAAAGCTTGAACAGTTCGATGAAATTATTACAAAACAATTAGAGACTCCGTTTATTGTGACTCATACCCATTGGTACTCTATAACAATAGGAATATTAGTCGCCGTCGTTGTACTGTCATTAATATATTACTTTGTTGTCCGTTGAACAACTTATAATAAAGAGTGGGGGGGGGGTAGTGAATGATAACTCCCAACGATTTTTCGGAATCAGGTAAACCTGGGTTTTATTCCGATATCTCTAATGCTAGGTTACATCTGTAGGGTTTCCCTCTAGGAGATTGTCGCCTACAAGGGAGTCATACAGTAATGAATTTTCTGTCGAATTATAACTTTCTTCGAACTCAGATGTCGGTGAAAAAATGTGGTCGAGGTCCTGGGGTTCCGTCCGGGCGTACTCGTCGAGGTCTTGCAGTTCCGGGCTCTGGCGGGTCGGCGTCGAACTCCTGGGGGGCGTGCGATTCGTCGGGATGGGATTCTTCTCATGCGGTACGACGATCTTCGAAAGTACAGTTGGTCGTGGTGGAGAAGGTAGATCCGGGGCTGGGCGGAAATTTCGCGGCGGACTACGGGATTCCGTAAGGGATTTTGCCGCTTCTATGTGTCGCCGACGGTCCTCCCGGTACTTCTCTCGGAATTCCCTCGGGATCGGAAGTAGGCGGATCAGCCCAGGCCAGCTCCGGGTTCGATGAGGGGATATTTCTCGAAGGTTTTGGGTGGCAGTTCGTAGGGCTCTCTGTATCTTCTTCTGCTGCTGCTTTTTCCCTCCTCGTCTTGTCATCTATAGGTTCGGTGACGATAAATTAATGTTATCGATTGCGGTAGCCCGCTATCATTGCCTTACCTTGACAATTTAATTCTGTGCACCAAAGCACTACGTGCACCCAAGCACGGGGAGTGCACCAAAGCACTACGTGCACCTAAGCACTGAGAGTGCACCAAAGCACTACGTGCACCTAAGCACGGCGGCGGACTTGCAATGAAGCAACAGTGAGATCAGAGATGATCTTGACCGAGCGCACTGAAGCGCTGTACCGCTGAGACTGCTGCTTCTTCCCCAGCGGCCCCACTTAATACCGCTGTACTTTACTTGGCGTACGGGTAAAAGAAAGTGGGCGCCGTCTAGTGAAGCGCGCTGTAAAGACGCGGGGAGTGGGGTTACGAGAGAAGCGGGTGGGAGCGCGGGAGGCGATTGAGCGCCCTCAGGGCCGGGAACGTTCGCGTAGGAGCCACGGGGTTTTTGAGGAGTTGGCCGGGGAAAGGAAAATAAATTGTACAACGTACAACAACTTGATAAAAAAATGTATCAAAAAACAAAGGAAAGATCGTGAAACCGAAGAAATTAAGAACGGAACAAATATCATTAAAAACTTTGTAAATTGTTGCTTCGACTCGCACAATCAGGATAATGATCTTAAACCTGTAAATCACTATAATGTCACAAAATATCATCGTGAATATGAATTACTACCGAAAATGATAGAAGAGAAAAATGTGATTGACTCTCAACCAGCGATACTCGAGAACCCGAAGGCTCCAAAAGGTTTTTCTTTACCACGCAGACGCAGCACAACCCCTATATAAGATTGCTCAAAATTGTAAGGTAAACTTCCAATTTCCTTTAAGGGGGAAGGTGTTGTAAACCTGAAATTTCCTATGTAATATTTAGGAATATTGCATCAGCCTTTTTGAAGACATTATATTATATTGCGAAACGAAATTGTTATCTATAACGATTCTCTGAATCGACTCGATTGTATCCTAAATCACTTCCTAAATTTGTTTGTTCGTACGTGACTATTCTTCTATCCATTTTCGATTTCAGTTATCGGTACAATGCATATTTCTGTTCACTATTATCAATAGCTGTAAAATTTTGATTGGACGACGCATGTCATACGAGCATCGTACCACGCCACTTGTCACGCCTTTTTTTCTACTACGAAATGTATGAAAGCATTGAGTTCTAAAGCGAATCGGGCTCTTATTGTTCAGACTCTTGTGAAGACTACAAATAAATACGATATTACTATTACAAGTTTCTCTTGGTGAATTTCTCAACCTGTGGATCACAACAGATATTCACGCAAAATTTTGAGAAACGCAAGTATTCACTGTTAAATTTTATAAATGAATTTAATGTGATAAGTTATTAGCGTTTTTGCGAACCGTATCAATAGTCGATTCCTTTAATTGCTCCTCAATTTTTCAGATAAATACAGTATAATCTTCAACTATAAGATTCGTTGTGCCACTCTTGTTCGAATTTCTCATGAAACATAATTATAAATAAAAAGGAGATGCACAATAAACATTACGAAGCAGTTGCTTACTTTTTTAGATTGTTAACACCATTTGGAAAGAAGTATTTAAATACACATTCATACATAAATATGTATAAATATATGTTTAACGATTTAAGTGCCGCTTTCAAGTGTTTGATTAAAAAATGTGAAAAAATTAATATATAATCAAAAATATTCCAGAATTACCGACTATGATTGCCCGAGTTGTCCGTACGACTAAAATTTTTATGGAAAAAAAAACCCTTCAATCTCGATTCGATTGTTGAGGTCGTAAATGCTATCTTTTTTCTGCTTTTTGAACTTCGGTTCACTTTCTTCGGAGTTTCCACTCGGATTGTTCAATGACGCCATCAACGAAATAACTTTTTTTCTTTACACGTCCCGATCAATGATGTGCACGATTTCGATTGCTTCGAAAAACTGAATGAAGATTTTGACTTTCTTTTTGGAATGGTAGAAACTCCGAAAAAAATACCCAAAAATGAGCGAATGATGATTGGAGAAGTTAAAAAAAAAAAAGAAAAAGAGATTAATGCGAAGGTCCATTATTGTCATGCATAACCCAAACAACCCAGCTTCACGATTTTCATTAAAAGTAAGCGACAGGTAAAAGTTCCATAGCACCTTCTACTTGAAAAAGGAAAAACGAATGAATAGAAAGGAAATGAGGCGCATCAGATAAGGGAAAAATGTCGAACCAAAAAACAGCCAAAAAATATCAAGAATCATGCAAATTTGGTTCGAAAAAATAATGTATAATTTTTATCTAATACTTAAGGTGATGAAAGATTT
Source organism: Platygaster robiniae (assembly GCA_028476575.1). Classification (NCBI taxonomy): domain Eukaryota; kingdom Metazoa; phylum Arthropoda; class Insecta; order Hymenoptera; family Platygastridae; genus Platygaster; species Platygaster robiniae. Next base: position 46,555,394 of record CM052020.1, read on the forward strand.
TTAAGGCAAATGAATTTTTTTCTTGAAAATTTTCATCACATAAAGTTATAAATGAACTGTTGGAATCATTCCAAAACATGGTTACAGACAATGAAAAAAAGAAAAATTTCTTCTGCAAAAAGATTTACTGTTTTTACATTAAACTTGAAATGTTGAAAGATTTTTATGATAACGTACTTGATTTTTGAAAATGCTTACTACATGAAATTAACAATATATTGTTTAAATCTATCAAAAGCATCGTTAATATGTTACATATCAAGAAACTTTGTTCTGAAAAATGATTGATTGGTTTTAAAGGATACTCCAGGTGATGAAAGATTTTTAAAACCAATGTACTTTTTTTTATATAATGTTTCTCACGTTGAATTATTGAAATATTGTTAAAATTTCTCTTATACATGGTTGAAAAGTTGAAGATAATAAAAATATATTCTTAAAATTCAGTTATTGCTTTTATCTAGTACTTGAGGTTATAGTAGATTTTTAAGTTGATGGACTAATTTTTTAAAAATGTTTATAACACTCAATTTGGAATTTACTGGTGAAATCTCACAAAAAGATAGTAAAGAATTTAAAAAATATTCACAATTTTAATGAAATTTCGTAACACATATTGAGCACGTCAGATCAAAACAACGGCTCCTGAGACTCGTGAGGAAACAAAAAGCTACAATTACATATAGGGTGATTCAGAGCTCCCGAAAATACTGAAAACCATGGATTTCTCGTCAAAATCTAAGACGATTTTCCCTTCAACATTTTTTAAAAAACTCAAAATTGAAAAAGTTATTTAGGCCAAAAATTTAAACAATAAACGCGGTATCCCGAGAAGTAGGGGTAGACACCATGGACCAAACTTGACCCAAATTTTCTTCACATTTTTCTGAGTCAAAAAGTCCTGTGTCACGTTTCTTAAAACTCAAAATCAAAAAAGATGTTAAAGGCACAAATTGAAGAAATCTGATTGGTTGAAACTTGTGCCTCAAATATCTTTTTTGATTTTGAGTTTTAAGAAAAGTGGCAAATGACTTTTTAGGTCAGAAAAATGTGAAAAAAATTTTGGGTCAAGTTTGGTCAACGGTGTCTACCCTCACTTCTCGGGAAAGCGCATTTATTGTTTATATTTTTGGCCCAAATAACTTTTCCAATTTTGAGTTTTTTAAAAAATGGTAAAGGGAAAATCGTCTTAGATTTTCACGAGGAATCCATGGTTCTCAGTATTATGATACTGCTGGTGTATTTTCTTACTGCAGTTGAAGAACAAAAACAATTCATCAACTACTTATTGTTTGTAGCAATTCGTTAACGTAAAATTTTTTTATTTGTTGTCTACATTTTCCACGTATAAGGACTGCGTCACTTATGCAGGTGAACAACATATTTAACGCGTAATTTATTACAAATTGTAGTTATTATAATTGTTTAACAACAATATAAAAATTTGTTAATTTTAAGTATATTAACTGATTTTCATATTATAATATATATGTAAACTTATGTACATATAAACTCAATATATATAATAATATTTATTATTAATTATTATCTAACAATGCATTGTATATAAACTAATAAATTAATTAATTATCTTTAGTTATTATTCATTTGAATTGTTAATTCTTCCGTGTATTGCAATTCGTATATTTATTATACCATTTGCTTATAAAAATATATTATTATTTGCTCATTTATTAGTTTTTAATGGTTATAATTTATGCTAATAAACACTTGAATTCTCGCCATATTTGTTGGATTGCACATCCTACTGCGCTTAACATAACAATAACGCAACTAAAAATTGTTGACGAAAATATGTCAATAACTTTCGTTTTAACAATTAATTTTTAAAGATGTGCATCACATTTAATTATATAAAATATAAAAGAATGTATGTATTGTAAAATTTTTCTTGTTTTAATCTTATACACTTTTTAGCCAAAGATTTTTAAGGTCAATGTTCCGAATGTTTAAAAATATTTATCACAAAAATTAACAATAAATTGTAAAAAACTCTCGTTTCCTCGTTAAATGTGTTGAAAATAAGAAAAATATGTTGCATAAAATTATTTATCGTTTGAATATAATACTTCATGTGACGAAAAGCTTTAAGGCCGACGTTCTTATTTTTAAAAAATGTTTATATCAAAAAAGTAGTAACTTGTTATTAAAATCTTTCGTGTACACGGTTTACGATGATGAAAAAATGGAAAATATGTTCTTGGACATTATTTATAGGTTTGATCAAAAACTCCATGAGAAAAAAGATGTGTAAGGCCAATGTACTGAATTTTGAAAAATGCTTATCATAATAAATAAACAATATATTGTTAAAAACTCTCGTGTATTCTGTCAAAAATGTTAAAAATAAGGAATGTAAGTTCTTAACAATTATTTATCGTTTGAATCTAATAATTTTAATGACAAAACACATTCGAAGCAAATGTATCGAACTCTCAAAATACTCATTAAAATGAATAAACAATATACACATTGTTGAGGGCTCTTGTGTACAGAGTTGAAAATGTTGAAAATAAAATAAGAATATGTTATAAACAATTATTTATCGTTTAAATATAATACTCTATGTGACAAAGGATTTTTAGGCCAATGTACTTATTTTAAAAAAAAGTTTATAACATGAAAGTAGTAATTCATTGTTGAAATCTTTCTTGTAAACGATGAAAAATGTTTAAAATAAGGAATGTTTGTACTCAAAAATTATTTATCGTTGAAGTACCATATAATACTTTAAGTGGCAAAACATTTTTAAGGCTAGTGTACTGAATTATTGAAAAATGTTTGTAACATGAATTTACAATACATTGTTAAAAACTCTTGTACCCGAGGTTAGAAATGTCGAAAATAAGAAAAATATGTTATTAAAAATTATTTATCGATTGAATATAATACTTCATCCGACAAAACATTATTAGGCCAATGTAGAGAATTTGTAGAAATGATAATCACAATAAATTAACAATATATTGTTGAAAACTCTCGTGGACATGACAAAAATGTTCGAAATAAGAAATATATGCTCTCGAAAATTATTTATTGTTCCAATCTTATGCTCGAAGTGTCAAAACATTTTGAAGTCTAATGTACTGATTTTTTTAAAATGCTTGTCACAGTTAATTAATAATATGTTTTTGAAAACTCTCGTGTAAAAGGTTAAAAATGCTAAAAATAAGGAAAATACGTTTTTGAAACTTTTTTCTCGTTTGAATGTAATACCCAATGTTGCAAAAGAATTTTAAGGCCAATGTACTTAATTTTGAAAAATATTTATCACACATCAATCAACAATACATTGTGAGAAACTCTCGTGTACAAGGTGAAAAATGTTAAAAATAAAGAATTTATGTTTTCAAAAATTTTTCCTTGTTTTCATCTAATGCACTATGTAGCAAAAGATTTTTGAGGCCAATGAACTGGATTACATCAAAATGTTTATAACATAAATTAACAATACATTGTTAAGAACTCTTGTTTCCGAGGTTACAAATGTTGAAAATAGAAAAGAATATGTTATTAAACATTATTTATCGTTTGAAATTAATACTCCATCTGACGAAATATAATTGAGCCACTGTTCTTATTTTTAAAAACAGTTTATAACATTAAAGAAGTAATTCATTGTTGAAATCCCTCTTGTACACGATTAAAAATGTTTAAAATAAGGAATATTTGTTCTCAAAAATTATTTATCGTCTTAGTATGATAATTGAAGTGACAAAACATTTTGAAGTCTAATGTACTGATTTTTCAAAAATGCATGTCACAGTTAATTAACAATATGTTTTTAAAAACTCACGTGTACAAGGTAAAAAATGTTGAAAATAAGGAACATATGTTGTCAAAAATTAATCATCATTTTAATCTCATACTTTAAGTGACAAAAAATTTTTCAGGCCAATAAATTGAATTTTCAAAAATGCCTATTACAATAAATTAACAATATATTGTTAAAAAACGGTCGTGTACACGGTTAAAAATAAGGTAAATATGTTACTGAAAATAATTTCATGTTTTAATCTAATACTCCATGTGATTATAGATTTTTAAGGCCAATGTACTGAATTTTAATAAAAGGTTATCACAATAAATTAACAATATATTTTTGAAATCTTTAGCATACCATTTAAGTCGCATCGATCAAGTTCCTGAATCTTCGGATACATTTTCGCCAACACGTATTTCTGAAAAATAAAACATTCCACAAAGCAAAAGGCCTTGAATATTTTTTCACTTTAATGTACAAATTGCAACTTATCTAAATCCGATAATTCCGACAATCCATGTAATAGTAAGTATCCCAGCGTGTCTTTGTCCTATTGCACTAGATTTTTCGCGAAAATTATTGCGTTTTTTAAGTTTCCGATTATCATACGATTCTTCGCGATAATTATTTTTTCCGTGTACAACCGTTATAGCTTGTTTACACTACAAACTGCAACGTAAAACTTGTGAAACTGACTGGTATTGATATAACATATTAAAAATTGAAATGTGAATCCGTGCGAAATCTATTTCATTACCCATTAACATTTTAAACACAGTTTACTTTATCGACGTAGCATATGATAAATCTGTGAATCGAATGCTACCAACCTTGGCAAATAACATTATAAATTCGCGCATGTGCAGTTGCCGTTATGGATCGTGTCGTTATGGTTTGTGTCGCATTCCCAGTTTCGGGTCTATCAAATAGCGGGTCAATGTGCGTTCTGTACAACCGGCTACCGGGACATAACAAGATACGGGAGTTTACTACTGGTCGGGACCTTGCACCATCGGGAATATCCGCGTTCGGGACTATTATCATACGGGTAAATGTTATTCGGGATTTTGAAGATTTGGGTCAATATTATTCAGGCTTTTAAAATATTGGATATAAAACAATTCAGTTCATTTAACAATCGGTGTAATTTGCTATCGGGTCAATGAATTTTCGGGATAATACTATTTTCGGTACTTTTCTCGTGTTCGGGATTTTGCGACCTCGGGTCATTTGAAGCTCGGTTCAATTTGCATGTCGGGATATTAGTTGTTCTGGCCATCTCACTTTCGGGATAATAGGCTGTTAATGACTTTAGAAATCGGAGATTTCAACAAAAGGAACTTTAACTTTTCGTCACTTTTTCCTACTCCCACTTTAACTTTTCGTCTCTTTTTTCTACCCTCTACACGAAGACAAACTTATGTATTCTAAGTTGTTAGAAAAAGAGTAAAATAGAAATTATATCTCTGTATATTATGCGCAATTGCCGCCATCTTGAATGCTAAAAAACCCTAATTACAACGACAATTCCGACAATCACCGACAATATTAAATTGCCATTTCGTTTTGTAAGATTTGTTACAAAAAATGTAAAAAACCGGACGTTTGAAACACCGAAACATCTTACAATATCTTAGTTTTAGCGCGTATTATAGTCATGTATTTGCTACATATTTGATGGGGTTTGTAGATAATAATGCTATGTACCTAAAACCAAAAAAACATCAAGTGCAAAAGATGCACATGCAATCTTAGAGATAATGTAATGAGTTTGATAATTGCAAATATGTCGCAGAAACAGGCGGACATGACACTGGTCGTCCAATATTTTCTGGATATTCCTGGTTTCGTGTGATTCTAAACGTTTGAAGAAAAAATTGTGAAATGGAAGGCGCAAAAGTCGAGGAAGATACCCAACGCGTAAACGACGGCGATTGGACTTGTCCCGATTCTCAGTTAGTATTTTAAATTTGTAAATTAACTAATTTCTTGTAGTCCAGAAATTATTAAAATGCAGGTGATAGAAGAAGGATTTTAAATTTTGGGTTCAATGTGTGGAATCTTTATTTGCTTTATTTGTTTTTGTGGCTTGAGACTCGAATTCGATAATAATTTGTTGTCTTTTGTTCAAATAAAATAAGTAACTGAATTGTTATATTGTTATCAAAAATAGTATGCAGAAGGTAAAAGTAATATTAATATAATTTAATTTGATATTGATTTTTCAAATAGTAAAAGAACTGTGCGGTCAATCGATTTTTAAAAATATATTTCATGCAATTTTCGATTTGATTAATATTAGTAAGACTGAAAAATTATCCTACTTATGTTTTATTATATTGTTAATAAAATGTGAATTATTTGGAGCATATTTACTCTTGGGTTTAATGAACAGTTTTACTTATGAAGGTTTTTGAATAAAAAATCAAATGTAAGTATTTTACAGTATATAAAAATGAAGTAATTGAAATAAAAATGTATATCAAAGTAGAACGAAATTATAAAAGGGAGACATCCTAGAAAAAGAATAATTTAAATAGATATGATTACAGCTTCATCTAAATTCATATGTAGTTTGGGACTCTAATTTGACTGAAAATTCATCGTCATTTTTAATAAATAATACATGGTAAAAGTACTTTCAATAGAATTAACTTTAATTAATCATGCTCTAAAAATGTAGAAAAATTCAGCAAATTGGGAACGTGACGAAAAAATTCCATCATATATGTCGGATAGACAACTTAAAAAGAAAATGATACTGATTTTTTCGTTTTTTTTTTTTTTAATTAATTGAGAATCGCAGGAGATACAAAGTTGTCAAGTTCTTCATTATTATAAAATTCAATTTATGCAGTTTTTGATTGTTGAAAATTTTGGAATGACTGAAAAATGTGCATACAAATGTTTCCAGCTAGTTGAGAGTAATTTCAATTCTAATTGTAATAAACTATCATAATCAACTTGCAATTATTTATTTATTAAGTTCTAAAAGTGTGAAAGAACTGTGCTGTCAGTTAATTTTTAAAAGTCCATAAAAGTTTCAGAAGGACTGAAAAATGTCATACCAATTTTTTCGTCATCATGCAAAGTCATGTTAATTCATTTAGTAAATTATTTTTAACTATATGAAATTTGAAACATATTCACTTTTAGGGTTTAATGAAAAGTTATATGCATGAATATTTTTTATTGAAAAAATCAAATATGAGTATTTAAAATAACAAAAATATCTGTCATTCGGAATATAAAAAAAGTATCAGAGTAAAGAAACATATTCTGAAAAATGTATCAATTGAATGTATTAATTTACAGCTTTATCTATTAATATAGTTCAGGACTAGAATTTCACAGAAAATCAGTTGTCGTTTTTCTTAACAAAAAATAAGTAAATGAATTGACACATGGTTATCAAAAATAATATGCAGAAAGTAAAACTAATTTCAATAGAATTCACATTTATTTATTGAGCTCTAGAAGTGTAAAAAGAACCAGCTAATTTTTTAAAACTAAATTCATGTAATTTTGATTGTCAACATTTTTGGGACGCCTAAGAAATTTGCATACTAATTTTTGTGCTGATGAAAAATAATTTTAATTCGTATTGTACATTTTTGTGTACGATTTGCAAGTTTTTGGGGGCATATTTATTCCTGGGTTCAATAAAAAGTTTTACTTATAAAGAAGTTAAATTGCAAAAATAATGCATGAAACTTTTAAAATTAAAAAAATTAATTATGAAAAATAAGAAACAGTATCGAAGTAGAGTGAAATTATTGAGACACTTATTAAGGAAAAAAAATATAAAATTGTATATATATATTTTTTTTTTTTCATTAATCTATAATCTTAATTGAGATGATTAATCAGTGATTTTCGAATGGAAACTACAGAATGTAAATTTGTATAAAGGAATCACAAATTTTTCACAATTATAGTTTTATAATTAAATTTTAATTCAACAACAGAGTTGAATACAGCAAAAATATAAAATAAAATGTTAGTGTATATTTCATTTATATTAAAAAGTAGTAACCATTCAAAATTTTTTTCTAGGTGTGCGAATGTCAACTTCGCCAGAAGGAATTCTTGTAATCGATGTGGAAAAGGTGAAATTTTACTCTGAAAACTTTTCAATGTAGAAGTTATACTCAAGTTCATCGATGCTAATTTTAACTGTTTTCACTCCAGAACGAGCAGACAGTGCCAAAAAGAAAAAGCTTGGCCAAGAAATTGGTAAAGTTGCTGCTGAAAAAAGTAGAGGTTTATTCAGGTATGTTTATTCTTGTTTTTCAAATAATAAATCATTCAAATTTCCATGACTACTTTTTATTTTTAGCTAATATAAATTTTATATATATTAAAAAATTCCTAATTTATGATTTTCATGGGTTACAAATATCAGGCAAAGCATTAAAAAAATTGAACGAAAATTTGGAAACGTTAATTTTTTAATTAAATTTCCATCATTCAATATTTTCATTAAAATAAAAAAAGTTTTCTGATGATTATTCCAATTTTCAAACATCCATTAATTTTTTTTAATCAATGAACTTGTTTTCAGTGCCGATGATTGGCAGTGCAGTAAATGTGGAAACGTCAATTGGGCTAGGAGGCAACAATGCAATATGTGCAATGCCCCAAAATTCGGCGAAGTTGAAGAACGAACGGGTTACGGAGGTGGTTACAATGACCGAGGAGTCGTGGAATACAAGGAAAGAAGGAACGACGATGATGATGAATACGATGAATTTGGGCGTCGAAAAAAAAAGCGAAAAATGGAAAATCGTTTGGATGGCGAACTGAAGGATGTTAAACATAGCGGCAACAAGTCTCGAAGGGACGATTCTTCGGAAAATGAGGAAGAAGTAGTGAAGAAAAAAAAAGTTCTGAAAGAGGATAAAGAGGAAGATGTGAGTTTTGCGTGGAACGGGGTCAATACAATTCCTGGTTTTTTAAGAAATTTTCGAAACGTGCAATTTGAATTCCAGTTTGAATTAATTAATTTGTGTTTCCTTCAAAATTTTCAAAGTCCACATTGAGTTGGTAAAATTTTAATGCTCTTTTTGATTCCAGAATGAAGGCGAAGAAAATGAGGAAGAAGATGATGACGACGAAGACCTGTCAAAGTATGATCTTAGTGAATGGGATGACTTTCAACCTGCTAAAAACAGGTAATCGTTCACAGATGATACTTGTTAGTTATTTTAGGAATTATTTTTTTGTCATCTTAATTTATATCAATATTCAGTGTATATTTTGTTATGTCTTGAATTTATAGAGATTTCTCCTGAACAAAGAATAATAAATAATTTCAGTTACAATGGAAATTCAGAGCCTGTAGAAGACCGAAGAACCAGTTAATCAATTTACCCGAAATCCCAATTGATTATCTTCCAGAAGATGGAACGAATCATGCGAGTGTTATAAATTTCATAAGAGATAAATCGATTCTGCTACCTATCATTTGGGTATAACTCTTATCATATCGTTAATCAATATAAAGGCAAAAATTTTCATCCATTGCTTTGAAACATAATATTTGCAAATCTTAGGTAAACGTCCGTCGACACTATTTTTTGAGCATGCAAAAATTACTGCAAGTATCTTTCTGAAACGTAGATGTAAATCTTTTAGCCTTTTAACATTTTCCGAACACGTATTTGAAAAACTTTTTAGTGAATTCTTTTAATGGTGATTATTCAGAGGATATTTTTAAATGACAAATGTTAGTGAAATTCTAAATTAGGGGCTGTCTATGCAAGATGTTTTGTTTCTCAGAGAATTTTTTTGAGAAATATTGTTACAATTTTTGTTATTTAAAGAGTGCATGGTTTTTTGAATTTTGATTAAGTTCTTATCTTCTCTTTAATCTGGTTATGAATTGATTTTTATGTATGAATTGTCCCTAATGTTACAAATTATTGGTTAATTTTTTTTTTTTTTTTTTTTTTTTGCTATAATTCGTGGGGAAAGAGTAATTTATTTTGTTAACATTATTATTGATTGTTTGCGATTCGTTCAATGGCCTTTTTTTATTTATGAATTATACACTTATTTTAATTATTGCCGAAAAAATTGCTCGAATAATGCGACCATCATTTCGGTTGTTTGCGTATAAATATTTTGAAATTATTGTAGTTAAATTGTAAATTGCAAGCAATGCATGAGCACATCACGATTTTATAATTATTGTCACTCAATAATGCTTTTCTTTCAATTTTCGACATTTTATATTTTTAGCAGCGTGCAGAGTTCTGTTGTATGTACAATATTGAAAATAGATTTTTGCTATAATAAAGTGTGTACATCACAGTGATGCATAATCGTGCTCAAAATGTATTTTGTTTTTATTCATACGCATTGTGTGTGTGTGGAAAAATTGATAAGAAACAAGAATTGTTTATTTAATTGAAAAAAGGTTAAAATAATCGTGTATAGGTTGAATTTTGAAGTAGAACTTGTATATGAAAATTCGAAATCATGATAGAAATTTTGAGATTCAATATCGAATTTGAAAGTTTTTATTAATGAGATTATTAAAATATTACATTCCAGTTGAAAAATTGTAATTAACTTTGTAATTAGGTTCATGTATTCTTGGAAATTACGGAATTAATTTCAATCGAAAAATTGCTGGTCTTAAAGTTGACGACTGGATCCATGTCGCGAAGTGAATAGGTCAAAATTATAAATCATAACGACAGTGACAAGAAAGAATGCTCGAATCATGCTCCCTAATTCTGCACTGATCAGTTGGAGTTCGAGTGGACAACTCGATTTGTGACATGTACCCTGCTGAGTTGGTAGCTTTGTTGAATCAAAAAAAAATTTTTTTTATTTATTTGCATATAGGTTTTTGAACCTTTGTAAATTTTAATAATTATTAGTAAAAATCTAATATAATTTTTCAAAAAATTGAAGATGTTTGATTCTGAATTTGAAAAATTCTGCTGCTTAGAATTTTGAATTCCGAAACATGAATTTAAAAATGTCAAGAATCTGAATTATTCAGATTAGAATCAACGAATTCGAGTTTTTAAAGTTTAAAATTTGGTAATTGTGAAATCGTAACATTTTGGATACAATTAACAAAAATTTTTGAATAAAAAAGGAAGAAATCCAATACTTTCAATTTACAATTTAAACCATAATCTTTTTAGTCATTTTTCAAGATAATAAAGTTTAGGAATTTAGATTTTAGAATTTTAATATCAAAAATTCAAAGTCTTGGAATTCAGGAACTTCGAAAATCAAAAAAACCGAAAGAATTTAAGCTGTTTCTATATATTGTAGTTAAAAAGTAACATAAATATATTGTTCAAAATTGTCCTTTCACGATCATTCTGGAGCCAACACCAAATGAATGAATTCCAACAAATGTCTTTCTTCAAGCTTTCGGCATTTATTTTGCCCTCTTCAGCAAAACTGAATGTACAAAATCACAAACAATCAATAAATTTCAATTTAAACAATAATTTCTATCACAAGATCACTTAATCCACTTACTCAGAATATAAATTTCAGTTAAGAATCATCTTATGTGTAAGTACATACAAGTTTTTAAATATCAATCATATGTGTAAAAAACATTTTGTCAACTTTTTATAAGTGGATAGGAAAGAAACAATACGCTGTTACAAGCACTTATCAGTGGTCTGTACACGACTAACAAAAATACCTCAGTTTTCACTTCCTTATATAGAAAACGAACCGATAAGAACTCATTCCACGTCATCAATGCATATATCGTAAATTGAACTTAAAAATTTCGTGTCTTCTTGTTTGTTTAAAGTATTTGTTGTCCTCTTAATAAAAAACATTTCCGAAAACATTCTTTTTCTCTCATCTCTCTCTTTATCTAAAATCTTGACTTTATCCCAATTAAATTCATGATTAATATTCATTCTATGTTCTGTTGTAACTGAGTTATTATCTGTAAGTTTGCGAACATTTCCTTTAATTCTAGTTTCTAAACATCTTTTTGTCTGTCCTGCATATTTAAATTGGCAATCCCTGCAATCTATTCTGTAAACTACATTCTGCTGTCTTTTAATTCCCAATTTATCTTTTCCCCTTTTTATAATATCCATATTCAATTTATTATCACTTACATATTTTCTTTCTTAAATATTCTTCCAATTCTTCTTTGTCCTTTTTCCATGTATGGTAAAACCAAAATTCCCCCTCTACCATCATTATTATTCAACAATTTATCATTTTTATCATTATTCGATTTAACATACTTCAAAAAATCAATTCTACTCTTAAAATTTTTCTCTGTAAATTCAATGGGATGGGTATTCTTGTAAAGTAAATTTTTTATTATATCCAAATTTTTTCTATGAAATCTATCATCAGATAATTTACTAACTTTATCAACCAATCCATATACTATCCCTTTCTTCTGTACTAACGGATTTTTTAATGAAAATTAATTAATCTTTCCGATGAAGTCGGTTTTATAAACCAATAAAATATTAGCTTTTTATCTTCTCTAATAATTTCCAGTTCCAAAAAATTTAATTTCCCATCCCTTTCTATTTCACTTGTAAACTGTATCCTATCATTGCATGAATTAAATTCTACAAAAGTCGCATCCAATTCACCTTTCTTTGTTATCATAAAAATATCATCAACATATCTACAATAAAATATTGGTTCATAACTCAATTTACTCAAAACATCTAATTCCATATCTTCCATTACAATATTAGCTAAAATGGGAGGAATCGGAGAACCCATTGGTATTCCAAAAGTTTGTTCGTATATTTTTCCATTAGAAGTGAAATATGTTAATTCCATCAATTTGATAACATTATCTACAAATTCTTCGCAAGGTATGCCCATATAAGGCTCCAAAAATCGGTATCTTCTAATAAGTGAATCTTTCACGTCATCCTTCGAGATATTTGTAAACAATCATGTCACATCAAAAGATACAATTTTAAATTCCTTAGATAAATTGAATTCCTTGAACTTCTTTTTTAATTCTAAACTGACTTTAACATGACTTTTCGATTTGGTAAATGTTTCAAAAGTAAATCCTGAATAAACTTTGCCAATTTATATGTAGGACTTCCTACTGAAGACACTATCAATCTAAATGGGTTATATTTCTTATGAATTTTTGGTAATCCGTATGCTCTAGGTAAATTACCATCTGTTTCTAATAATTCCAAATGTTTTTTTATCTATACAATTCTTATTTTTCCATCTAATTAAAATATCTTTAACTTTATCTCTTACTTTCTTCAAAGCATGTTTTTCCTCCTTTTTATTCAATTTCCCATATGTAGAATCATCATTCAATAATTCCTCCATTTTATTAAAATATTCTTCTTTATATAAAATTACACTTACACCTCCTTTATCAGATCTAGTAACCATCAAATCATTGTTATTTTTAAAAAATATTTTTGTAACATCAAAATTATCGAAAATATATCTGTCAATAATTTTTAATTGATTCTTCCTTCTTCTGTTACGCAATAAAACATTCAAAACATCAGTCCTTATTTCATTCTTCTTTTTATCATCTATAAAAAATATCCTTTTTTCTAATTCTTTAACATATTCCAGTAATGGGTTCTTTATATTAGTTCCATATGGGAAATCAAACTTTTCTCCTAAAGACAACGTCATTAAAACTTCTTTAGGTAATCTAATATCAGTCAAATTGCAAACTGCCTTTTCATTTAAGTTCATATGAGAAATTTCACTTTTTAACAACAATCCATCAAATTTTTTTCTACATCTATTAAAATTCATATCATCAACCCTCTTGTATTTCTCAAAATTATACTCAAAAAATATTTGAAGAATATATTTCGGAACCATTCTTATCAGTTCGTTTTCTATACCCAATACATTATTTCTCAAATATTTCAAATGATCATGCGCATCTTTTATCTCATAATTTAAAATCTTCCTTTTAGTCGCCGATATACAATTAACGAATCTTCGTTTAACATAATTACTTTTAAATTGTAAATCCAATCTCAAATTAGCAATATGTCCAGGTATTAGATCATACTTCCGACACTCCATCAAAAAACGTAATTGGTTTTTCAAAATCGCAATTGTAAATAAATATATTGTGAATTTATAATTATTATTACCAAAATTTTAAGAACAATAATTGTTGATAAATACGAGAAATCGTAATCGTGAGAGAATATATTCTCTTTGCGTGGGGTCTGCAGCAAAGATACAGGTCATTCAATCTTCGTGCAGAACATCATACATAATCAGGTTTCTCGATCTTCAGGAGATGAAGATTATTGATCGATTTAACCAGTGAAGCCAACTAATTTCATCCGTGACAATACACGAACATTGCGTGTGTAGGTAATTTTTTGCTGAATCAAGAAACATATTTTTTATTTGGGTCGATTTTTTTGAACAACTGCTCTCTGAAGAACATTCCTATGGCACTTTGAATTCTTTATGTAATTTGTTATTTTGTAATTTACTGTGTTAATAATGATTTTTATAGTTTTTGGTTCTGTATACAAGAGAAGATTAATGTAATGTATTATGTATATGTCCAATTGGAATCCAATTGGAAATTTTCAGCAGAGCATCTACTTAGAAGATTCAATTTTTAAAATATCAAAGATATTACCGCAGAAAATCCCTTCTAATTTTTCATTTTTCCTGCTCACACGCCTGATTGCCAACGAAAATTTGTGCAAAGATGCGCGAATATAATGACAATATAAATTCATAAGTTTCGAGAGGTATTATTGCAATGGATGTCGGGGAATATGACCGTTGTACACTTGCCGAAAATACACCCTCGATTCAGAGTAATTAAATACCGAGCACGTGAAGATGTTGGCTCCCCTCGAGTTTCCCTCCGACATCAGTCGCCCGGCTCGACATAATAGCTAGGGTCAGGTTATTGATATTGCACACCGTGGAAATAAATGGTCCAACCGTGAACATGAATATTATTAATATCACTTTGACAATTACGCTCCACATTAGACGCGCCATTCATCTGTCCTTGCCTTTCAAAGAACTAATTTTACGTAATTTATCGTCGAATTATAAAAAAAAAAAAAGAATTTCTTTTATCCTCGTCATGAAAAATAAGGCATTCTTTGTTTGATAATGAAATTTTGAAGCAATCTCAAACATAAAGTGCAATAATACTCAAAATTTAAAATCAGTGATTCTCGAAAGTCTTGCAAAACTTTAAAGTAAGTAACATCAGCGAAAATAAAAAGTAATCACGATCGTTTCGAAATTTTAAAGACGCCATTACTTGAGTCAAAGAAGGACATATTAAATAGAAGCGTTCACAAACCTGCCAGTAATTACATAATTGCGTAAATTAACTCGAACAGCATAAATTGGCAGCCATTTAAGCGTGATTAAGAGAAATAAATCGCAATTACAACAAGTCACGAGAGACGCCGCTTTAGATGGTCACCGCTGCTGGGGCTGAAACCGCAATATGTTCGATTCGAGAGAAAATCATATTATTTTCTGCTTATAATGTCATGGAAAATGAATGTCAATCTATATATAAGTTTTGAAATTCCAACTCCAATGAAACTTTGGAACTTTAAGAGAATATTCCATTAAAATTGTTCCATTTGTTTGTCATCGTGTTGTCAAAAAAATATATTGTTCAACGCGTTGTCCGTGCTATGAAATTCATCCAAATTTTATTAGGTATAAGTTTAACATGAAGCACTTTGAAATTTTGTTGGTAGAGCACAACTTTCTTGATGAGTTTTGCAATTTTTCTAAGTCCTTATGAGAATTCGAAAATTTTGCACCTTTTTCAATTTTGTCAAATTGTTCGTGTTACAAATCAATAATTTCGTTTCCATCAATCTTTGGAGGAAAGATTGTAAAAGTTTCTTAGCCAACAGTAAATATGCTATGGTGATTCTGGATCTCCCAAATCCTCGCAAACCTAACCTAAATAGAACAACACTAGTCCGATCTAATTTAAGTAGAAAACCACTTGTCTGACCTAACCTAACTAAAAGACCACTAGTCTAACTTAACCCAAGTAGAACAGCACTAGTAGGCCAGACTACTGCTGTTCTACTTGGGTTAGGTTTGCGAGGAGTGGAGGGATCCAGAATCCCCATAGCATACCTACTACCTTCTTGCTCTCATTTTCTGTAGAAAACAAAAATGCACAGCTGCATAGGACCAATTACTGAGGATTGGAATCAACCTGGGACACTCAGACAGGGATTGCAACTATCGCCAAAAAACTACTTTCTCGTTTATACAAGTGAATATTGTCACTCTTTTGTGCTGTCTACTATTCTAAAACCATGAAAAACCGTTAGCGAGAAAAAGATTTTTTCTGATTTTTCATATATTTAAAGCTGGCTCCACACTTTAAGTTTCATATATTTTTCGAACAAATTTTTATCTGATGAGTATTACAACACATGTATGTTTTCTTGGTAATATTTCATTTCGCACCTATGTTTCCTGGATGTTTTTGTACTACATGTTTTTCTCCGATTTTTATTGTTTTTGTAAGAAGGGCGAAGGTACATTTTTTACGTCTTACAAAGTTAAATGCAAGTCTAACAATGTATCAGTGGTAAACAATCAATGAGCGATTTTGAATTCAAATTTTATGATAAGAAAAATGGTTTAGAATATCCACTCTTCTTATTTAAATTGCTTTCTAAAATTTATATTCCTTGGTCACTGACATTGTAATTGTTTTTAGTAATTTTTGATTGCATTTCTTTTTTTTCCCTATTAATTTGAGCCTTTGATAACACATTGCAAACCATATGAGAAGATGTACTTGTATCAAAATGTTTTCATAGATTTGTTTCACAAAACATGTGTTGTCTTCGAGTTGCCCACCTTTTTTGACCATTACACACGTATTGTCAAAGAGTTGTCAAAAATTATTGGTAAAATTTTTCATCGAATTGTCCAAGAGTTGTCAAAGCCAATTTTCAGAAACAAAATTTTTATCCCAGAAGAATGCATAGCTTTCTGTACGCAGGGAAGACAAAATAATCATATTCAAATATCAAATTCTTTCTAACTTGAAACTAATGTTTAAATTATAAAAATCTTCATCTTACTATTTATTTATTTCTGATTTGAGTCACTACTTCCATATTCCCGTATTCAAGGCTTTTCCATCGTTCGCAAAACTCTTCTATTTCATTTCTATTGGGATCACGTTGAGCATATCATTCAGCACCCAAACGTCACAACAAAAGAATATCATTATATATATAATCAACGAATTATAATGACACAAAAAAATTTCAAACTAATTAATAATCATCGCGCGAACCGTGTCGGAAAAAGTGCACTTTCAGCAGTGAAATCAGTAAGCGATTTCGAGAAAAGTCAGTTTTCCAAACGGTTTTCTCCCGGCACGAGTCGGGAGATCCAAAAGTGTATAAAAATGCCCGACAAGTTGTATCGCTTGTGTGAAAACATGGTCTTATGTCACATGAGGCAGGAATGTAGGCATTTAAACTTTCGGTAGCCTCGGCTAGAGACAGAGCCAATTCGAGAAACGCTCGTAAGTTAATACGCGTGCCTTAAAATGAGCGCTTGATTTGCTGCCGAGCCGACCAAACGAGTTTTCGAGAATTCGCCGAGAGGAATGCCGAGACCGTATTCGTTGTACATTACCACGCATACATTGTCACTTTCCTCCTGATAGATATTTTCGAACGTGACGACAGCCATCAATCATCGCTGCAAGCTCCAACGCAGATACAATTTGATTTACATCGATCTATTCGATTCTAAATGTTCAATCTACTAATGTTTCTGATTCTGTTGTATCTAATCTTCAGCTTCGAAAAATGGGTCATCTTTCTGGTTTTACTTTCAATGAAGTTTTACTGAGAGTCAAAATGCTTCCTAAAAAATTGTCAACTGGACTTGACAATGTCCCCAGCTTTTTAATAAAAAGATTTTCGAATCATTCAGCTAATCCTTTATTAATCATTTTGGATGAATGTTGATTTTACGGTAAATTTCGAAAAATCTGGAAAGGTGCTAGAATGTGTCCAATTTTCAAAAGTGGGGTATTACGCAAGTTATTAACTATTAATTTTGAATAATTTTTCTACGATCTTTGAAAAGCTTCTTTTTGCGTAAAAAGATTTATGATGACAAATCTTTCTACGTTTTTTCAATTGGTCTCAAGTGCTCTCATCACGCATAATCAGGTTGATGTTGTTTATACTGACTTTAGTAAGGCATTTTATATTGTTGATCATGGGATTTTGATTAGTAAACTCACTTCTTTAGGCTTGCCTAGCAGCTTTCTTTCCCTGCTTAATTCTTATTTAAATGAAAGATTTCAAGTGGTAATGATAAATAGTTTTTCTTCTGAATATATTTTTCCGAATTCTGGTGTTCCTCAAGGTTCCAACCTAGCACCTCTTCTTTTTTCTGTTCTTGTCAATGACGTGTTTTTAACTAATGTTTGCTGGTGACTTGAAATTATTTCTCCCAGTTTCTGAATTAAGTGATTGTGTCAATTTGCAGTGTAATTTGAACATGTTATCTGAATGAAGTATACTCAATAAATTACTGTTAAACCCAGAAAAGTGCAAAGTGCTAACCATATCTCGTCGAACTTCGTATTGTAATTTTGAGTATCGGTTGGGTAATACAGTACTAGAGAAGAGAAAAAATCCTTTGAAAACTATTAGAAAAAACGAGTTTCGTTCGATTTGATTCTATTTTCATGAGCAAGGAATTTAGGTAAAGTTATTTATTATTTCATGTAAGAATGAAAAAACGTTTTGATAAGTAATCATAAGTAATGGACATCTAAATAATAAAAAAGTTATGCACAATAATAGTAAAAATGATAATAAAAATGAAATAACTATTGAAAATACTAACAGTGAATGAGTAATGAAAATAAGTGAAAATCATGAGATAAAAAATGCGCTAACTGAAATCTAGAGAAAATAACAAATGGTTTTATGTAAGTTCTAAAAATAAAAAAAAAATTTTTGATTTAGCCAATAATTCAAAAATATCAACAATCCTGGCTTGAAAATAATTGTTTCGTAACATAATTCAAATTATAAATTTTGACCAAGGTAACGTTGAAAATAAAAATTTTTAAAATTGTTTCAACCAAGCGAATAACGAAAAAAAAATCAGAATAGACGAAAATGCTAAAAATCTGAAAAACTTCCAATCCTTGAGCATCGAAATCTAGAAATCTAACATAGAAATCCGATGAGAAATTTTCCATATCATGCAAGTTCTTGAGAAATACTAAAAGAGACAGAAATTTATGAAGTAGCTTTTTTTTGAAAAATCTAAAATAATACTTATAAGATCTATAAAACTTGGAATTCTAGAGCATAAATTTCTTAAAATCGTGTATAGTAAAGAAATACATACTAGACATTTATAAATATACCATAAAATGATATGAAATCTTATCTTAAAAAAATATTAAAAGACAAGAAATCAATAAAATACTTAAAATCTGTGTTAATGTTTTTTTCCCATAAATCTATGAAATTACTAAAAATCTACAGAAATTTGGAGTTAAGACCATCAAGTTCTAGAAATCTATATAGAAATTTAGAAAAACACCGAACATCTATAAAAATTCTTGAAAATCCCTAAAAATTATATAAATATTTAGAAAATGCAAGAAACACGAGTAATCAAATAATACTTTAAAACTGTGTAGATATTCATAACTTCCTCAAAAGTTTATAAAATCTTGAATTCTAGGGCATGAAATTCTTCAAACTGTATAAATACTAACAAAATACAAAAAAAGCTAATATGCAGTATGTACTTCAAAAGTATGAAATACCAAAAATCTGTGAAGATAGGGTTTTTTGAAAAATATATTAAACTTTTGAAAGTATTTTAAACTTTGAAACTTCAAGCATCGAAATAATATGGAAATTTATGAAGTGATTCAGAAAAATACAAGAAGTCTATGGAAAAATTTGAAAATCCTAGAAAACACTGATGTCAATATTAAAAAATATGAGCAGTTTATAAAAGAATATGAATCTGCCTTGATATACTTTTCTGTATAAAATCTGTATAAAAAGATGCTGTTTTACGAAAAATCAATTTCAATATGTACGTACTTAAAATTTCTTAAATTTTCAATACTATAGCATCAAATTCTAGAAATCTATTGAGTCATACACAGAAATACTAGTAAGTTTATAACAATACTAGCAAATAATACAAAATTTCATCAAGAATACGAAAATTCTAGAAATCATTGAAATACTCGAAATCTGTATGAACATTATTTTTTCAAGTATAAAAAATTTTTATAACTTTAACTCCTAGACCATCGAATTCTAGAAAGCTGTATAGAAGTTCATAAGACTATATCAGAAAATCTTTCAAATTGTATGAACACTGAAGAAATATGAAAAATATTAAGAGTATTAAAAAAAAAAAAAACTTTCAACTTCAATGACTTGAAAATTACGAAGATCCTATTCCATTATATTGAGTACGTACACAAAAAATGTGCCAGATCTGGACTTTGAAAGTTATGTAACTTCAATATCCCGAAACTTGAAAAATTGAAAAATATTACTCCAGTAACCAGATCCTCGAAGATTAGAAATTATAAGACCCTGAAGGGAAAATATGACTGAGTTTAAATCAGAGCAATGAAACAGTATTTTATACAACTGATGCAGAATGTACCATCAATGACAACTTGTCTGAAACTTACTTCAAACAAGACCTTCTACTCCATGAAAAAGCTCACGAAAATAAAAAAAACTCCATTGTAATTTGGTTCTCATACTCGTAAATTACCTCGATTGTTTCCTGTGCAAATTGTGCAGCGTGTTTACAAGATTTTAATGACCGCGAGTTTTTTCCATGGATCATTAAAATTATCGAAAAAAATGTTACAATTATGCACTTCGATAGCTGAGAGCGACGTGAAACGTTTGAAAACAGTATTGTTCCGTTTGTATCATCCGCGGGGAAAAACGTATAAATAGCTATTCAGAGATCACGAAACGCGATCGTTTGAGGAAATGCCTTTATGTACGGCAAGATTTCAATATCTCAGTGCTATCAAAGAAAAGGCGGTTTCCACCTTTTGTGCGCCGCCGACAAAGCTGAGATATTCACAAACTCGAGAAAAACGAGGAGGGGAATGAAATACACCAAGAGTAGTTTCAATTCGTTTGACGTTCATTTTGATAATGCTTCATATAATTATGTTGGAATAACCTTTTACGAATTGTATCACATGTTGGAAAGTAATTCATTCCGATTATTACAATGTTACATTTTCTTTTTGCAACAATTTGTTTCTAGATGATAAAAACAATCAATTCGCAAACACTGATATTATTTGATTTGAAACGCAGATAAAAAGACGTTTGAAGTATATTGTTTTCGACTGATGACCTTTTCATCAGCGAAAAGATAAAAAATGTTCTATGGCCCTACACTTGAACGATTTTCCGGATCACTGAATGCTCATCAAATAATACTTCAGGGAGTTCAATATTAGGCAGAGCAGAATGGCTGGGATCTTTTATCCCACTCGTGTTCAAGTGCTGTTATACACGATCGAGCTTGCACCTATGACTTTTAAGAGGCTGTTGTTGAAAACGTCACGTGTCAACACGTGCAACTTCCAAACTCGATAACAACATGACAAAAATGTGTTATCAAGATAGGAATAGTATCCGTATTTTCGACATTTCAAGTCTAATTAAAATAGTTTGAAAAAAAAGCAAACAATTATTTCATATAGAACAGAAAAACTAAACGAGAAAAATCTGAAAACTCCATGGTAAAATTTTTCACATTTTCAGAGGCTCACATGAGAACAGTGCAATTTTAAAATTGGTATTTTCCTGCTTTCTCTATGTTTGCATTTGCGAGTACCATTTTTTGCATCTCGAGAAGCAGCAAAAAAAGGTCGCGCGAACAGGGCATTGTGCTTCAGAACGCATAAATCAGTCTGTCCTATTTCTTCAGCCTTATGATTTGTGCGTCTTGTTACGCAATCGAGCACATGTTGGCTAGACGTGGAAAAACTAGACAGGAAACCACGTGGAGACCACGTTGCTTAAAATCGCTTTAATTATTAGCGCATCGGCCTCAACTGCATTTCGCCCAATTTACATACTCGAACCTTCGGATCTCAGTTTATCTGACAAAATTTACGGCGACTTTTCACCCTTTCAGAGGTGGATTTAGAAATTGTTTGAGAGAGGGGGAGTAGTTTTTGGATTTTTTCATGGTTTGGGATATTATTGAGAAAATTCTAACGTGTTCGCTATAATAGAAGTAAATGGTGAATAGTTGTAGTTTTTGTTTATGAAAATTAATGCAAATTATTTTCACCATTCATGCGTCGGAAAACAAATCAGTTATAGGATATTTTACAGTGAACTCACGCGAAAAATTGAAAAAAAAATTTCACAAATAAGTGTCCGGATTTCATAATAGTAAAAGAAAACGAAGAAAATTTGCAACGAATTATTGAAGGTTGAAATTATAATTATGGAAGTTGTGAAGTGTATACATAAATAATGTACTATAATGTGGAGATAATATTCAATTTTAATGAAAAACGGGTCTAAATGTCCTGATTTTGAGTTATTTGAAATGATAAAATATCTTCATCTCAATTTTGGGATTGGGAGTTTTTTTACACTGTTTTGAATGTAAGAAAATATGATACTAAAATATAATCACTTTGTCATTCCTGCGAATAGGAACCTATCCCTAGTGATTTTTGACCTTATAAAAACCTTATAAAAAAAAAGAAATTTTTCATAAGAATTCAATTTCTTATAAGGCGACCTTATAAAATCTTCATAAGAAACTGAAATTTCTTATAAGAATGTATATGATAAAATATTATAAGATAAAAACCTTATAAAATTTTTCCGATCTATTCTTTACAAGAAATTTCAGTTTCTTATAAAGTTTTTATACGGTGCGCCTTGTATAAAATTGTATTTGTTTTGTTTTATTGTTTCATAAGGTTCAAAACCACTAGGGATGCATTCTTCTGGGATAAAAATTTTGTTTCTGAAAATTGGCTTTGACAACTCTTGGACAATTCGATGAAAAATTTTACCAATAATTTTTGACAAATCTTTGACAATACGTGTGTAATGGTCAAAAAAGGTGGGCAACTCGAAGACAACACATGTTTTGTGAAACAAATCTATGAAAACATTTTGATACAAGTACATCTTCTCATATGGTTTGCAATGTGTTATCAAAGGCTCAAATTAATAGGGAAAAAAAAGAAATGCAATCAAAAATTACTAAAAACAATTACAATGTCAGTGATCAAGGAATATAAATTTTGGAAAGCAATTTAAATAAGAAGAGTGGATATTCTAAACCATTTTTCTTATCATAAAATTTGAATTCAAAATCGCTCATTGATTGTTTACCACTGATACATTGTTAGACTTGCATTTAACTTTGTATCACGTAAAAAATGTACCTTCGCCCTTCTTACAAAAACAATAAAAATCGGAGAAAAACATGTAGTACAAAAACATCCAGGAAACATAGGTGCGAAATGAAATATTACCAAGAAAACATACATGTGTTGTAATACTCATCAGATAAAAATTTGTTCGAAAAATATATGAAACTTAAAGTGTGGAGCCAGCTTTAAATATATGAAAAATCAGAAAAAATCTTTTTCTCGCTAACGGTTTTTCATGGTTTTAGAATAGTAGACAGCACAAAAGAGTGACAATATTCACTTGTATAAACGAGAAAGTAGTTTTTTGGCGATAGTTGCAATCCCTGTCTGAGTGTCCCAGGTTGATTCCAATCCTCAGTAATTGGTCCTATGCAGCTGTGCATTTTTGTTTTCTACAGAAAATGAGAGCAAGAAGGTAGTAGGTATGCTATGGGGATTCTGGATCCCTCCACTCCTCGCAAACCTAACCCAAGTAGAACAGCAGTAGTCTGGCCTGACCTAAGTAGAACAGCTTTGGCTTGGGTTAAGTCAGACTAGTGCTATTCTACTTGGGTTAAGTTAGACTAGTGGTCTTTTAGTTAGGTTAGGTCAGACAAGTGATGTTCTACTTAAGTCAGGTCAGACTAGTGCTGTTCTATTTAGGTTAGGTTTGCGAGGAGTTGGGAGATCCAGAATCCTCATAGCATACCTACTGAAGGTCTAGAAAACTTGGAAGGTCAATTTTACAATTTTACCTCTGCAGATTGATAGAAATGAAAATTACGATCACGAACACAGATAATTTGACAAAATTGAAAAAGGTGCCAACTTTTTTCAATCCTCATAAGGACTTGGAAAAATTGTGAAACACAGCAACCAACAAAATTACAAAGCGTCTATTGTTGAACTTAAATTTTGATGAACTTCCTAACTCGGACAACACGTTTAACAATATTTCTCTTTGACAACACGATGTCAACCAATAGGAACAATTTTAGTAGGATTTGAGCAGAGCGTTCCCAGTTGTGTTAAAGAGCTTGCGAAAATTCATGAATTCAAATTCATCGTCCAGACATTAGCAGTTAGTCGATCGTCTTCTTATCAAGACGTTGTACATGCCTCAACACGTCATCAAGCTTTCCATTTCTACTTGGATCTTCCGGAAAATCCTCTGGAAAAACGTGCACCTTCCATTCCATGGCGGCGCCGAATGGAAGATATTTTCCGGATGTATGAAGCAAAGCGAAAAATGCCAGTCGGCGTCGCGCAAAGTGCAAGCCGAAAAGAAAATGTCCGATAATTGAGTCCTGACAGACCCTAAATCTCGTTAGTTTCCGATGTGCGAAAGTCTCGTTATCTGTGATCTGAGCACTTTGTCGTCGGTTCCTGCTGCGGCAGGACGAAGAGGCGGTGCCGTCGCCCGGTCTTTAGCATACACGAACCGGTGCCTCCTCCTTCTCCTATTCTTCGGCAGGCGCAAAACTGCGAGATCTTTACCACCAGATACAACTCGCAGTTTGGCTTTCTTGCGAGCGCGTATTTCACCGTCAAAAAGGACGAATTTACGAGTCCTGCCCCAACGCCTAGCAGGATACACCAACGATCTGGCGTTACACGAGAGTCCTCGAGGAACGACATTTATTGATTCCAAGGAAATATTTAGCATTCTTTAACCCGATGTAATGGCAATCATTGCACCATGATTGCGGCATACAATGCATACTGATTTTACTGTTCTTGTGAATAAATTTATGGTTGGTACAACCATGCCCAAGGTTTTTGACACCCATTAAATATCATGAAAAGCGTAGTCAGAAGTGTCCAAATCAGTGAAGAATTTAATTCAGTTGAAAGTGATTTTGCTGTTGGTTTGTAGCAGACGAGATAGTTATTTTTAGTATAAGAGCTCAATCAGTGGAATCTCACTGACTCAAGTTCAGAGGGTTCTGGTCCGAATATTAATTTTATGGAAGAGCTGAGGGAACAGAAGCATCTGGCAAATCGAGGGGTTGATTTCAGCATAAAGGCCGAGTTCAGGAGATCAATGTAGGTGGGTGCCACGACCACTCCCTCCACGAGTAGAACCGGCCAATGGAGCTTTCATAGCTTTGCCCTGGTCAGCTATATCCTCTTGCCATCCTGCCTTTTTTCATTTCCTTTGATCGACGCTGTAATAACACACGGCCTTGTTCGACGCCACCATTTTCCACCTTGTGCATCAACTCCAAGAGCATTTTGTACTTCGGAGATAAAAAAGACTATTTTCTTCCATTTCCTAGATAAATTTTGTATAACAATATTTTTTCAACGTTTGAGTCTTATTTTGAACCCTTTTCAAGAAAATGTCTTCTCACACTGAGAAAAATCGATTCAATCGCTCCAACTGCATTTTTTCTATCAGGAGACGCAAAAGTTGATGTTACAGAAATTCTCGTTTGGTCCAAATAGAAAATTTTGTTGGCATCATAGTTGCCACTGAAAAATTCTATCATTTTGGTCGAAAAACAAATTTGTTGTTCTCACACATTCAGTTGTGGGAACAGACAATATCCTTTTTTGCGACTTGTAGAATCTGAAATGGCTGCAATTGGAAGAATATTTATTTAACAATGCCAAATTTTTTTTACAGTAGAAGTGACTGACATTTTCAATGATGTCTATTTAAACTGGAGTTTAGTTAGATTGGATGAAACTGAAGAATTTTTTTCTCAGTGCGTCGGGTCCCTTGTTATGTTTAAAAGTTGTAAGTCAAGTAATTTTAAATCCAAAAAATTCTTTTATTAAATTAATTGACAAAGATTGTAACAATTTGAAGATAATTTTCTGAGTTTAAACTGTTAAAAATTTGAAGGATCACAATATGAGAAGATATTGTCTTGAAAAGTGTCCAAAATAGGACTCAAACGTTGACTAAAAAATTGTTATGAATAAAATTTGCGTGGGAAATTGAAGACAGAAATTTATCTTCGAATTTCTCTACCCAGTGAAGAAAGAACGATGTACAAACTTTTATTTTCGAGTTACTGTAGATCTCCAATTTGAGATTTGTTCAAATTTAAGGGTGAAATTTCTAGACCAAGGTGAAGCTGAGGAAATTAACTACAATACACCATAATTCGACTTCGAATCAAGTTGTAAAAGGTTTTCGTAAGAGTACGCGTTTATAAAAAAAAAAAGGAAGGTTGACGTGGAGTGTAAAAATATAATTAAAATTTTCAAAATTTCAAGTAGGCGATCAAAAAATTTGCGATTGAAAAATGAAATTAGAAGTAGGGGTTTAGGAGAATTCGAAATTGAATTATGAGATTTTGGGATTTGGAAATTTACAACTGGTTCAATCAAAATACTGAATTCATTGGGTTTGAACATGAATTTGCGAAAATTTGAGAAATTAAGAGTGTCTGAAATTTTGGATACTGTTTCGAAAATAATAACATTTTCAAATTTGTATGTTTACAAACGGTGAACGAGAAGAATCTAAAATGGAAAATCCATCAACTGAGAATTTTAAAACCGAGTCTTTAAATTAAGAATCTAAAAGATTGTATTCTCTGAATCTAAAAAGGTAGAAACCATGAAATACATGATTGAAATTCAAATAAAATACCTAAGATAAACTTTGAGGTTTAATTAGGATGGATAAAACATTTTAATTTGAAAATGCAAAAAAATGTACCTTCAGAGTTTCGAAAAGTTGAAAATTACTGTATGAAAATGATAAACTAATATTTTTAAGCGCTTTCATATACACCATTACAAAAGATTATCATAAAATTTTTTTATGCTGTAACCAATCGTTCTTAAGTTTCAAAATATTTTTGAACTTTGGAGTTCTAATATCGTAGATATTGATGATGAAGCTCAATTAAAATAAAAAATTTCAGTTTGAAGTTAATGAAGATTTTCATGACTCACATTTTTACCATTTAGAAAAATGAGGGCCATTTTTTTATTTTCATTTTGCAACTCTTTAAAACAACTCAATGAAAAATTTAATCGATAATGTTTTAAACAACTTTTGCATAGTAATTTATGGAATTTTCAAAATTCATGTGACTTTGATTATAGATTTTTATCGTTTATTCGAGTTTTTTGGAACCTTAAAATTACAAGAATATAAAAATAGGGGCATAATGAAAATTTTTCGATTTGTTTGCATTATAAAAGATAAAAAAATTCATCGAAACCTATGACTTGATAATTTTCACGAATTCTCACAATTATGAAGTTTTTAAATTTTCAATGTTTAAAACTCGGGGTCTAAGAATCAAAAAACATAATAAAACTTTCTGTTCTTAAAAATTTCTGAATATTCGATATCGATAATAAATTTTTTTACAATCGTTAAACTACAAAATAAACAGAATTTCATTCTGTGGGTTTGGAATTTTAAAATTTCTAAAACTTTTATACCATACGATTTTAACCAGCTCATTATATTTCTTGAAAATTGTTGTTTCCTATTATACGCACCATAGCTTCGAGAATGCAAAACTTTTGTGATGGACGATTTATACTCTGAAATTCAAAAAAACCGAAATCATGAATTGAAATAAAAACTATGAATTTCTTAGGAAAAGTATTAAAAACCGATGTATAAAATTTTAATAGTTTTCAATCATCTCCTGCAATAGTTGAATTATTTTATTTTATATCTCATTACAAAATTATTGTAAGCTCATGAAAAACGAACTTGCAAGTGCTTCTCAATTCAACTGTTCTATATTTTTGAATTTTTGATATTAAAATGAATTTATCTACAGTTTTTCTATCACAAAATAAAGGAAATACTCATTTCCTGAGATGATAATTCTGAAATTTCTCAATGTTTGATCTTCAAAACTTAAATCGCCTGATTTAAATACTTTAATAATTTTTTTTTCTATGATTCAATCAAGGCCTCGGAAATTCCACAATTTTTCGATGCACGATTTGTATTCTGGAACCCGAAAGAGCAAGAATCACGAATTTTGCATGACAAATTTATGTTCCTTGAAAAGTGTGTTCAAAACTTATAATAACAATTCATGGTATTTTTTAATAATCTCTCCCAAGCATATTTGTTTTAATCATTACTCTGAAAATATTTTTTTAATGTTCAATCCTGATCGGTTTCAATTTTCTCAACTTAAATTTTGCAAACTACGTTCGTTGGAAAATTTTTTTCCCAATTTTTTCGATATCAATAATGAATATTTATATGTAGGTATAATCAAGAAACTAAAAAATAAAGGAATATTACATTTTCTGATTTATGAATTCTAAAATTTTAGAATGTCGAATGTTTCAAATCAAGATTTTCTAATTTTCTTGCTTGCAAAAATTGTTACATCTTTCGTAATTCATATCATATCCCAAAAAACTCATAAATTTAGTGATGTACGATTTATATTCTGAAGTTTAAAAGAACAGTCATCACATATTTGGGATCAAAACTTAAAATTTCTCATAAAAACTAACATTTACGATTTCAACTTTTTTGATATGTTGACTGCAATTTATTTTTCCAACTGCGTTCTTTGAAAATCAACTCGAAAGTGTTTCTCAGTTCAGAGTTTATATGCTGGAGCTGAATTTTCCGGAGGAAATATTCACTGTGAAGTGGAGAATTTCGCGGTGACTCTAGCTCCGTGACTTTAAAATCGATACTCAGAGCCGTGTTCTCTGTCTCTGCTGGGGATAACATCTCACTGGTTATACGGCCTTTCCACTCGGAATATTAACGAAGAGTTTTAGAAACATGAAAATTCTAACAATCAGTTCTATAACTAGAATTCAGTTGATTACTGAACTAATAAATAATTATTTACGTGATTATATATTTATAAACCGAGTGATTTTATGACCATTTTAGAGTGAATTTGTGATAGAAAAGAAAAAAGTAAATGGGTGCGACGTCCTTATAAATTGATGCAGCGTCTACATGCAGAAACAGGCTCGATAATGGAAAAATTTGCTAGATAAAAATTATTATATACCAGACCAGATTTTGATTTTATAATATATTGAAGAATTTTTTTTCCAGTTTTTGAGGTTTCGATGAATACTTGAAGCAATAAAAATTCCTGAAATGATTCAAATAAATTTCAAACACTGGAATGATCTTAAAAAATATAATTATTACAAACTTTGAAAATTGTGAAATGAAAATATAAATCAATGGCAAAAATGTTATTAAGTCTTCAAAGATGAATTACTTTTTTATTCAGAAATTAGAAAGTTAGTATGCAGAGGAGAAATTTGAATTCTTGATTATATCGAGGGAAATTTTTCGTCTAAATTTTTCTAATGCAGCGTTACCATGGCGGTGCAGTAATTCAATGGGAGTGGTTTCTCTCTTCAATTAGAATGGGCGTGGTGAATTCTCATGGCTCCATACTCGGTAAATCACGAATTTCTCCGTGAGTGGACGTTAAAAGAAAGTAACTTCATCATTTTAGAGCAATGCTTGGCTAACTTTCGAAATTTCAAGGTGAATTGTAATTTAGAAAAATTTAGCTAAAAATTGGGTAAGTTGAAATTTTAGGATTGAAATAAGTGACTGACAAAGATTCAATAGGTCATTACTTAGTCATGAAATCATCGAGGATTTTTTGAGAGACTTTTTTTATCCTATACATACATGCAAATTTTCTTTAAGATTGTTTTATTATGTTAGAAGAATGATGTCTTTGAGTAAATGGAAAATTCATGAACCAAATGGAATATGTTGAAATTTGAAGAAAAAGACATTTTAACAGTAAAATGTACCATGACTTGAAAAAAAATTGAAAATTATTGATTCTTACCATTAAAATAATAGCATTTCAGAAAACAGATTCTATCATTTTGGGGACCAAAAAAACGAACCTGGTTTTTCCTTAAAGTTTCAAGACATTCGCAAAGATACTATACTTTATTTTGAAATTTCTATTTTCCATATTTATCAACTGAAATTATTATAAATAGTAAAAAATTGAAAAAAATCGAAAGTAGTAGCAAATCTTTCGTTGGTTCTTATTTCTCTTTTGCCTTCAGATTCAAGAGAATTCATAGAAAAATCTTTAAAAAACATGAAAGCATTGAAAAATTTTATTACATTAAATTAAAAATTAGGAAAAATCGTGAAATGAAATTGAAAAAAATAGAGTGCAAAAGATTTCAAAAATGCGAAGAAGTTTTACATCTTGTGAAAAATCTCATATTGACTTTGTAAATCTTTGTGAAATGTGAAAATAAAAAACTATTTTCAGAGGCTCATACTTTCATTTAAATCTGTAAATTTTTCTCAAGCTCGTTATTTTTATTCAATATTTTTTATGAAATATTCGGAACATCTGTCAAATCAACCTAATTTTGAGATTTTCTAAACGAATATCTAATGTTTTGTGTTTTTTTTAAATCATAATAAGAAATTTAAAAAGGCTATGTAATAATCTAAATATTTACAAAAAAGTCGAAAAATTATTTTGACATTGCAACATATGTCATTCCTAAAAAACATTATCTACTGACAAGTTTCAATAATTCATTGAGTTTTCCCATTGTCATTAATTTAAGGTGTCTAAGAGTTCTTAGAAAAAAATTATAACTTTTTATTTACAAAAATTTTTAACGATTTGTCTTAGAACTGAGAAAAAGGTAAAATTCCACGAACTATTTTAAAAAATCACAAGGACTATTGAAAATTTGAATAATTGTTCGTAAAAGAAAATTTCCGAAAAAAACAATGTTCATTTTCAGGGATTGTATTCAACTTTTTAAGTACTTTGGTATTGGAAATTAGTAAAAAATCCTAAAAATACTTTTAAAATTACAAAAAAACAACAAGTTCTCGATATGTAATTTGAAATACATGCAGTATATTCTCAAGAATCATCAAAAGTACTTTTTTGAATGCTTAGAATTTATAAAAACTTCAATAACTCGTCATACTTGTAAAAATTTTTTGAATAAAAAAAGCATTATAAGGAAACTTTCCTAAAAATATTTGCTTTTCGAAAATTACTCGAAGTGTTTTAAAATCATTCAAGATTCTCCCATTTGATAATTTTTTGCCAAAAATATCGAAAACTATAATATATACTTTCTGGATGAATGAAAAATCTTGGAAACATGGATGCAAAAATTTTTTCGATATGCGTATACAAGTTCAAACATTTTCCCAATATCAAAAAGCTAATGAAAATCATTGTTTATTACTATCAAAGAAAAGGTTGGAAACTTAGAAAAATTCTTAAAAAAATATGTTTTCTCTGCAATAATTTCGAAATTATGAAAATCCAAAGAACATGTAAATTTTCAAGTGTCAATGAGAGAAACAACTAATATCCTTTTCGCAGTAATTGACGTTCAAAAATTGAATGAAAATGAATTGTCTCACATTTTCAGAAAAAATTTTCTCTGCCTTCCTAAAATTTGTAATTTTTTCCAAAAATTATTCCTATTTTCCAATAGTTATTAAAAAAAATACTATTTCAATCAAGATCCCTTAAAATTTTCTAAAGGTCAACTCATTTTGTTAAAGTACAAACTTTAAGATACTAAAATCGTCAAAAAACAAAATAAAAAAACCCTAAAGCAATCGAATTCTCAAAAATTTTTCGTAAACATCCCCAAAAATTGTTTCCATTCCCCACACTGAAAAAAAAGATTAGTTGAATCAAATATAAACTGGTAACTATTAATAAACCACATACTTGGATATGGCAAAATAAATGTTTAGTTGAATCAAACGAACGATCGATTCATATAAACTATCTAATAAAGTTCAAGCAAACTTCTGTATATTAGCAGTTACTATATTCGTATTTGCTATGAATATCAACGAAGTAATTGCCATCAAGTAAATATTATATTTATATGAACTCTTTGAAAAAATATGAACTAAATTTGATATATAAATAGTTACAATATTGCTATTTCCAAGAAAATTTTAAGTAACTTGGCTCAAGTTCGAAGTTAGTTGTTAGAAACTAAGATTGACCTAGGTTTTTTACAAAAAAAAAAAAAAGAATTGAAGTGGGTGTTGTGTGTACACAACCCTAAGTGAAAGTTTTTTTTTTCCTATTTCTCGGAATTCGTCCCCGACTCTGTCAAGAACAATTTTTTTTCGGTCTTATCCGAGGCGCGCGCGCGTGAGTACCCGATGATCATCCATCTACATACTGGCGATAGTTACCGCCGCTTGACTTAGTGCACCCGATGGTCGATCTCAAATGCAACAGCTCCATTGGACCCATCGACATTTATTTTGCCCAGGCCGAAAGATATATAAAAATTTGAGTGACTCGAAAAGTAATGAAACTTTTATTCCATAACATTGAAGATGCTGAAAAGGCCACACTCCACGAGGAGAGGCTCCATTATTTTGTTAAGCAGTGAAAATTTAGTTATGAATTGGCACTCACAAGCTTGTCTGAGCTTATTAAAATTGTCGAAAATTTCCCACAACATTCGTCAAGTATCGGTATATTCACTGGTACCATATGAAACAGTTGTATATGAACAACATTAGTCAAGTATCAGTATATTAACTGTTACCATATAGCACAGTTGCATCAAACATAGACAGCTTCTTTGCTACTGTTTTTTTAATTTGAAGCTAACATTGATTTCTTACGCAATTCAAGTTTAACACATATTTGATCTTAATGCACTTGAAGTTGGTTCAAGTAACTTTGGTCAAATATACCATATGGTATATTTGTCGCAAATACTGCAGAATCCAAAGAAATCAGTATGAGACATATGCTATCTTTATAACTAAGATATATATTAATAGTTGACAAAAATTTGAGCATACGGTGCAAATATACGCGTATATTTGTATTAAACTTCCTGTTTTTTCAGTGTACACATTTCTAAAAAAACAAAAAAAACCTACCAAAAAGAACTTAAAAATCATTCCAAAATGTTCAACTCTCATACTATGTCGTACCGTGAACCTTTCCCTACAGAGTTCCAAATTCGAACTCCCTCTTCCAGTTCACGAAAATTCTTTCGATCACCCTAGAAGGGCATATAAAGGTTTCGATGTCCAAAAAGTCGATGCATAATTCATAACAATTTTCGATCTCGTCGTGGACGGGATCGCGTGTCAAAATATGGCCGATAGGACAAGATAGGACAGAAAGGATCCATCTTTTTTTGTCATTGTGTCCCCGGGTCTCTTCGCGGCGAGTGGATATGTGAAATGTTTTACGGGCCAAGCTCAGCTTTTTGTCGTCCGATAATTTTGGCCTAACAGGGCTTGGGGGGAGGGGAAAGGACATTCGTAGCATCGGCCGAGTGTGCTATCGCGGTCCCATTAAGCCCTTATTAATTGCGAGGATCTGAAGAACCGACGCTCTTTCTTGTAGCCATTCTGCTGCGCCGGACGCCGAAAGTCGGCCGCCCGACGGCAGCCATGCACTGTTAGAAATGCATGTATAACATTTTGAATACATGTATGTGTGCTGGGAATCGCACATACTAAGGGTACCCGAATGTGAGAAAATTCGTACACGATTTTTCCGAACTTTTTACCATCCTGCCATTCAAAGATATACACTGTAAAAAAAGTACGGAAATTTCCTATTACCATGGTACTGCAAATTTAATATTCTTTCATGTTACACATACTTAAATAGTAAAATTTTACTACAATATGGAATATGAGTATAAATAAACTGGAAAATTCCAATCGCGTATAGTAAAATTAGAGTAAAATTATAGTAAAATTTCACCACAAGGTATTGGTTAATGGCTTTCGTATCCGTACAGTAAAATTACCGCAATTTTTTTTAGAGTGTATTTACTACAAAGTAGGGATTCATTAGAAGTTTATGTACCTGTGGCATAGTAAACGCGTTTCTATGCCAGCTCGAGATCTCTAAACGCGTTTTCTATGCCCTCGGTACATAAAATATTGTTCGTAACAGGCACGGATGTGCTCATAGGCAAAACGGGGAAATTCGCATATCCATGCCTGTTATGAAATATACTATTTATTACGAGAAGATTCCCACCTGAGGGTTGTTAAGATCGTAAGATATTTTGTGAATATTTTTACTACGATACGCTTTCGATTCGTTTCAGTCATTGATAAACTGAAATAAGATTTTTGATGTTACCTGGGACGAAAAATTTAAATATTTTGATGTACCTGAAGTTCCAAACGTTTAAAATTAAATGAAAATGAAAAATATGTGAATTTTTTTATAATTTATCATGATAGGAAGTGTGTAAATATTTTTTTGGGGAAGAGAAATTGTTTCTCCTGTAATAACTTATAAATTTTTTTGTTTAATTTTCAACGTTTGGAACTTCAGGTACATAGTATTTTTTAGTCTTGAGAGTTTTTGAGTCTCTAAATTGATCATTACGAGTTATTTATTTGAGTCTCTGAATTTAATACTTGAGTCTCTAAGAGTCTCTAAATGAGTATTCAAAATGAGTTTGTCAAAATGGAATACTCGAGATACTCTTGAGACTCAAACGATATTCTTGTTTTTCATTTCAAGGAACAAAGTAACTGAATTGAAGATCAGTAATCGCAGGAAACTTTTGAAGATTCATTAAAGAAAATTTGTTTACTCTCGGAGACTCACAGTCACCTTTTTTTACAACTTTGTATACTGTCATAGACTTGATGTCATTTTTTTTTTTTTTTTTTTTTTGAGATTTTAGAGACTGTTTGATATTCTTTTTGAGACTGAAATGAAAATCTGATTTTTTATCTTGGGGTGACTTCGATCTTTTTAAAATGAAAGTAACAAAAAAAAAAAGGAGAAATATGAATCATTTTACTAAAATAGACAATTAAATCTATTAAATGATTCATAAATACTGTTGACTAAATTAAGAGTGATTTTCATCCCATAAAAGTGGACAGCATTTATGAAATGTTATAAATACTTATCAAAATCCTTCGAGTGAATTTTCCTCTGATACGAGTAAAAATCCTGCAAATCGAATTCGAGTAGAAATTCAACTTTTAATGAGTAAAGTTTCATCTCCTTTCATAGGAAAACTACACTTGAAAAATTTTGAAAAAACAAGTGAAAATCCATTTGATTCTTTTGAGTAAACTGTCACTATAAAACGAGTGAAATTTCACTGATTAGAAGTAGAAATTTCCGGTCAAATGTCAATTTTGCAAATCAAGCTCGAGTGGAAATTCTACTTTTGTTTTTTTTTAATTTAATAAATTAAATTCGTTAATTCTACTTTTGATGAGGAAAGTTTTACTCCTTTAAAAGAGATACTTAACTTGAGAAATTAAAGAAAAAATGATTAAAAATTCACTCGATTTTTCAAAGTAGAGTATCACCCTTCGATGAGTGAAATTTATTGAATAACGAGTGAAATTTTCACTTTAATGAAAATCCCGCAAATAACGCTTGAGTGAAAATTTCACATTTGATGAGTAAAGTCTCACACTTTTCATAGAGATATTTTGCTTGAGAAATTAAAAAAAAATGATTAGAAATCCATTAAATTCTTTTGAGAAAAGTATCAC
The DNA here is from genome assembly GCA_028476575.1 of Platygaster robiniae. Taxonomy (NCBI): domain Eukaryota; kingdom Metazoa; phylum Arthropoda; class Insecta; order Hymenoptera; family Platygastridae; genus Platygaster; species Platygaster robiniae. Next base: position 46,591,100 of record CM052020.1, read on the forward strand.
TCTGAAACGAGTGAAATTTCACTGATGAACTGTAAAATTTCCACTCAAATAAAAATCTGGCAAATCAAGCTCGAGTAGAAATTCCACTTTTAATGAGTAAAATTTTACTCCTTACATAAAGACACTTTACTTGAGAAATTTTGAGGTAATAATCAAAAACTCACTCGATTTTTGAAAGAAAAGTATCAACCTTAAATGAGTGAAATTCAATTGATTGCGAGTGAAGTTTTTACTTAAATGAAAATCCTGCAAATAACGCTTGAGTGGAAATTTCACTTTTGATGAGTCAAGTTTCACACCTTTCATAGAGATAGTTCACTTGAAAATATTTTAAAAAATTATCAAAAATTAACTTGATTCTTTTGAGTAAAGTACCACTCTAGTGAAATTTCACTGATTCAGAGTGAAATATCCAGTCAAATGAAAATCTTGCGAATCAAGTTTGAGTGGAAATTTCACTTCTGATAAATAAAGTTTCATTTCTTTTAAAGAAACGCTTTACTTGAGAAAAAAAGTGATTGAAAACTCACTTGATTTTCTTAAGTAAAGTATCACTCTGAAACGAACGAAATTTCACTGATAAGGAGTGGAATTTGCATTCAAACAAAAATTCTGAAAATCAAGCTCGAGTGGAAATTTCACCTTCGAAGACTAAAATTTTCACTTCTCTCATAGAGAGACTTCACTTGAAAAATTTTGAAATAATTATTCAAAATCCATTCGATTTTCTTGAGTAAAGTATCAATATGGAATGAGTGAAATTTCACTGATTAAGAGTGGAATATCCACTCAAACTCAATTTGCATCATTTTCACTCGAAAAACTTAAAAGTGCAATCATGACATTTTAAATACAAGAATATTTCCGGGGAATCACATACATTCAGGATTACAAAATTTGACAAATAAATATATGATTCTTTTCTCCCCCCCCCCCCCCCCTTCAAAACGTTATTGAAAAATTATGTAACATTTGGTTAGATCGACTGGTTTTTTCAAATTAATTTTGGATCCAGCATCATTCTTTATCTAATTCGAGTGTAGTCAAAACAAATACATTTTTGTGAATAATTCACTAGAAAAAACTATTGATAATATTAATACTATTGATATATGATAATATTAAAACTATTGATAATATATATTGATATAATTCACTAGAAAAAACTATTGTTTCAGACATGAATGAATATATTCACTTACAGTAGAAGTTACTAAAAAATAGTAAAATCATACTCTTAGAGTGGAATTGGAAAATTCTTAGCAAGGAATGATTTACTTTCTTGAAGTGTATTTTTACTAAACATAGAGCAAAAATACTGCCAATTGCATATGAAGTAAATTCATTCCTCAAATATGAAAGTAACTTCAAAATAATGCTAGTTAAAAATTATTGTAAATAAATAACTTCCCAACTCCAAAAATTCCTCCATATCGCCTTGCCCCTGTGTTAAATAGAAATAAATGTCACTAACCTGCAAGTCTCCGGTTTCTGCATTATTCATTATTTCGGAAGAAAAACAACCCTCAAAGTCATAATTATAAGTAGATAATTTATTACTATATTACATCCATTCGCTCCACGTATAATACAATTCATTAAATTTTAATACTGGCACTCGTACCAAATGAAAATCATGGATTCTCTCTATAAGGTTTCTTCGGACGAATCAAGGATTAAACATGGGATATTCCAACCACTTCAAAGATCACATCAACACTTGAAGGAACTTATAAACAATATACAAAGTTTTTATTTTACAAAGGAGTGGCTTTTTCACATTTTTCGAAGGGTTTCAAGTATCCTTGATTCGATTATCAGAATCAGCATTTGTTTCTGATATCGTACAGCAAGCGAATTATTTAACACTCGGTTTTTTGTTGTGAAAAGAGGACTTTCATTAACTATTGCAACAATTATGTAAATACGTTCAAAGCGCTCGAGAAATGAGATTCAGGGTAAATCTTATGTGAAACTTTATCGAGAAAATGCTCATCATGATCAAATACGACAATATTCCAATACGAGTATTTACATAAGAGTTGTGGATCGTTTGCGCCGTTTTGCCAGATGAGAATTTTTTTTAGTTAGAATGTTTTTATACTTTTACCTTATATTAAATGGGAAAATCTTAATGGTAATTTGTACCGAAAACTCGATTGGAGCTTTTTTTCAGTATATTTTGCAACTAAAGAGAATTTTCAGAGATTTTTGTTTTGTGGAAAACTTATTGAACTCTGACGTTGAAAAAACATTTTTCGAATTTTGATAGTTTTCAATATCTCGGTTACATTTTACAGAAAATCTTGCAATTTCTTTAAAACAGAATATTAAGAAAAATTATGCAAGTTAATTATAATTCAGAAAATTTTTTTCTGAAGATTTTTATTTGTTTTTGAATTCTGCTTCCAATAATTCTACTGTTTTACAAACTGTTTCATTCAAGAAAATTTCTCAGAAACTATTTCTTAAGCTCTTTGAAAAAAACTTAAACCAATATTTCTGAAGAATATGAAAAAAAATGATCAAAAATATTTGTACTGTCTACAATGCCACAATTTTTGATACTCAAAATAAATTTCCGAAGATGACAGAAAGTAACTATTCAGAAATGTTGTATCTTGACATTTTTGATAATAAAGAATAACTCATGTAAATAATTAGCTATCAATATTCTTAAAAACAGTGAACACAATGCTGAAGAAAATTTCGGGACTTTCTGTAATTTTTTCCAAGTAATCAGAAATCGAGTGAATTATTTTTGAAAATATCACCAATCTGAAAGATGTTTTCAGAATAAAGTAAATTTTGAGATTCATGGGCATGATTTTCAAATCATCTGGTTTCACAGCGCTAACGAAGAAAATTGCTGTCTGTACAATTAATAAATCGCTGAGGTTCGATAAGAGCGACGCAACAAAGGGATAAGGGTCTGTACATAATGATCTAAAGCGTCGAGTTGGAAAACAACCCCAGTAAAAATGTGTACAACAAAGCCAATATAGTTTAGCAACAATGCTTCAATACGAAAAGTCACTTTTATAAGTAACAATAAAAATGACGAATCAGTCTTTCCTAATAATAACCCTTCGATATTAGAGTTTTCTATTCTTCCAATTTTGAAAAAGATTGTTTTTTTAAAGTAATGAAATATCATACTAGTAGAATAACGAATAAGTCTTGAAAAGCTGCTTCATCGTACACATTTTTACAAGGGGCGAACTTTACACTCAGAAAAAAATTTCTCTCAAAACTACACATTTTTTCTAAATTTTTATTATTCAGGAAACGGTTCTTTGTTTTTCAAAAACCGAAATGTTCGTAGTTCATTGAAAATAATTGAAATTTACACTTTGAAAAAATTTTTTGTACCATGCTACTGAAGTTTCAAACGTTATAAACGAAAAGAAGAAAAATTGTTTTCATTATCTTTTCGAGTAACGAATAATTACAGATGGTTGAACAATATTATTCAATGTTACTTACTACTTTTCACTTTTGTCATAAGTGGAAATAGACAATCAATTTTTTTCCGTTTTGTTGATTTCTCTAACGTTTGGAACTTCAGGCAAATTTATAATCAAAATTACAAATGTGAACCAATATATATATTAAAATATCTCGATTTTCAATTAAAGAACAGGATATTTGCATTTCCGTACTGCTTGAAATTTTATACATTGAAAATTTAATACTGTTTTGAAGTTTTTGAATTTTTACAGTCTTTGCATTTTGTGAATTACGCCAATTTGATAGGTAGCTTGAAAATTTCTAAACTTGAAAATCAGCAATCCTCGTATCGCCAAAACCACAGAATTGATTTCCTCTTTGAGTTTTTTTACAATTGCACACAATTCGAAAGTTTTCTAAATCTTGAGGATTCAATTATCAGGAAAAATTGCTATTGTTGAACATTTGTACATCCATTTGAAGAAATTTATGTTTCAACCACAGCGTGAGAAAAATCCACAAATATTCGAATTTTTTTTTTTAGATAAACATGCTTTTTCAAAAATTTTACCTTGATTGATTAACAAAAAATCATTTGATTTGTGCAGTAATATCACTTTACTATTGTATACAGTAAACTTTGCATTACATTCTGTATACTATGTATTTACACATAGTATGCACACAAAAAAATGAATGTGCTGTAGCAGTAAAAATATGTGTTATTTTTACACATTATATAACAAAAAATTTTATTAGACAGCAGTATCTCATTTTTTTCGACCCAAAAAATCTTTTCTGCTGGGCCAGTAGAATAGATTTGTTGTGTCGACCAAAAATGAGCTATAGTAGAATTTTTCACAGTGCAAGAAAAATTTGGCAATTTTTCTGTTAAGTCCAAATAGTTATTTTCTAAATCGATAGTTTTTCTAAAAAATAATTATTAGATATATAAATAGATTGATTAGAAATTTCCAATCCAGCAGCAGGAAAACATTGACAAGGCTAGAAAATAAGGATAAGATCTTTAAAAATTGAAAAATTATTTAAGAGGCATGAAAAGTTTCTTAAACAAAGAACCGTTGAAAGACCGAACGGTGCCCCCTTTTAAATCAAGAGGGCGACCATTTCATGTGTAAAGGATTTTTTTCTGAGTGTACCTCGTTGGTAACTATTAATTCAAGTCCAGTAATCACCGGACAGGGGCGCGTAGGGCCCATGGGAGTAAGGGGGGGTTTCTAGGGTTAGGTTCGTTAGGTTTGGGGTAAGGTTGGGTTGGGACGTGGTGCCCGATGCCCAGTCTTTGTACGACGAATGGTGCGATGAATGGTGCCCTAGGCTCCGGGCGCCGCCCAAGTATAGACTCGCCGCCGCTGCCATATTGTGGTGGTGGTAATCGTGCACGGCCCTGGATACAATTGACGTCAGTCAATTTGCGTTAAACATTTATTTCTCGATTGAATCGTTGTTAAACTTTAACAATGATTAACGATCGTTAAACGGTGATCTCAATTAACCGAGATTTTCTCCTATTTCTACACTCTCTTCTCCCATTTACGCACTTGCGAAAATCCAACTAACGAGATAATTTTCAGTTCTTAAACTTTTGGAGTTGATGGTTGTTAAATTTGAATTTTTGTAATTTTTAGTTGATATATTTCAATTTTGGGATTAAATTTTCGTGATTTTCAGGCTACTCATTTGTGGAGTTTGGAATTAACGCGTTACTGTAAAATGCTACATTTTTTACTGCACTGAGAAAAAAATATAGTAATTATTACAATACTGTACAGTAAACGGGAATCACTCTGACATATTGTACTTTTTGCTAGATAATATAGCAATTTTTGAAATAACATATTGTAAATATTGTCAAATGATATTGTAATGCTAGATATGTTTTGTTGTAAAATCTCCTATACATCTTCCTTTTGCTACTATAGTTCTTGTATTTTTTGCAATATCATATTGTAATTAAGATATAAAATTTTCCGAAATTATACAGTAAAAATTGGCATACATATTGTAATTTGTACATTAATAGCGGTTTTACTGTATAATATTGTAATAAGTAAAATAAATATTGCAGATTTTACAATATTATTATAAAAACTACAATGATATTATAAAAAATGCAATATTATTGTACTTTTTACAATATATACGGCAGAAAGTACAAGATTTTTTTCTCAGTGTGTGACAAAAACCTAACGCGTTACATTGATTAATAAGTAACGATAACGGGAACGTGTTACTTTTTTTTAGTAACGAGTAACGAAAATCTCGTTATTTGTTTCACGTTACTTTTATCAGTCTCATCAAGTTTTTAGAAAAATTGGTAACTTTTTAAGAAACGTTCTGAAATCGAGATATGAGTAATTTTTGACTTCTTTATTTTCCAATAAAAAATTCTGTATTCATAATTTTAAACTAGTTCAATGTTAATCATTTATGTTCAAATATAGACAAAGAATATGTATTTCATTAAAATCTTTCACGTTTTGAAGCAATAAATTTTAGAAAGTTGCATGGAAATACATAAAAATACTGAAAATCTATGTATCTAAAAATCTAAAGCAAGATCTTCGAAATATATGGATTCTGCTAGAAAATCTTAAGTAAATTGATGAATAATAAAAAAAAAATAAAAAAATACTGAAGGTATGAATTGATGAATAATAAAAAAAAAAATAAAAAAATACTAAAGGTACCAGATTTCAATTAGTTTCTTATAAATGATAGTAGAATCTTCACAAATTTATGTAACTCCAGGAATCAAGAAACTTCAATTTCTTGAGAACTGAATTCTAAAAATGTATGTATATAGTAGTCCACGAAAGTACTAGAAAATTTTTCGAACCGGAAAAGTTTATAAAAAATTTATAAAATATCGAGGGCATTCTAAATCTATAAAGAAACTGATTTCTGCAAAATCAATTGACATACTTCAAATATTTACATTTTTTAATTCTAGGAAATCTTATTCTAGAAATTCAAAAAGATATCTATAAAAAAAATGAAAAATTCTACAACATTCTGTAAATACTAGGAAATACAAAAAGAAAGTACATATCGAAAAATACAAGTAAATATATGAAGTATTAAAGGTTTATACAACTTTCATAACTAGAGAATCGAATTCCAGACATTTATATAGCAATTTGTAGAAATACTGAACGATTATTGAAATCGTAGGAAAACTGAAGAAAATGAAAAATACTGAAAGAAATAAAAATCAATCAAGACACCGTCTTCTAAAAAATTCCTTGAAACGTCAAAAATTTATGAACTTAAAATTTTAGAGCTAGAAACTCTGGAATTCTATATAACAATTTTGAAAAATTGCTAGAAATTTTTAAAAGTACTAGAAAATCCTGCAACATTTTAAGCATTCTGAAAAATACCTATATTTTCCAAAATACTGAATAATCCTTCAAATAATAATAAAAACTAAAAACCAACAAAAAAATTAAAAGAAATAAAAATTTACATAGACACTATTTCCTGAAAAATCCAGTTAAATACAAAAAATTGTATAAACCTTGAATTTTAAAGCATGAATTTTTGAAATCCCTATTGCAATGTACAGAAAAATATTACAAATTTATAAAAATACAAGAAAATCATGCAATATTTGAAGATTCGCAAAAGATATTTAAATTCGCAAATTTTTCCCGCGGGTAACATTGGATGAAATGACATATTCAGAAATTTTTTGAATTTGAAAAAAAAATAGTAAAATTCGAACAAGCTGACTGATTTTTTTTCTTAAGGTCAAAAAGTACAGTTTAATAAATGCTTCAAGATTTTCCTAAATTAAGAAAATTACTCATATAAGGCTCGTCCTAACAAACAACAAATCTCGAAAATATGATGTTTTGTTGGAGCAAAACAATTTGCTGAAACTCAAAAAAAATTAAACAGGTCTAATCTTTTTTCGTCTAAAACCATTTTATTATATATTTGAAATCAACAGTTTTTTGAACAAAAACTATGAGTACGTTGATATTGTTTTCTCGTCATTAGTTTTCCGATTTCTTGTGATTTACATTCAAGTGATTCCAAGAAGTAACGTGAAAGTAACGGTTCGTTACTTTTTTCAAGTAGTAACATTGAAAAGTTACCATTTATTTTCAAGTAACGATAACGTCACGAATTACTTTTTCCACCTAAGTAAGGGTATAGTAACGCGTTACACTTTTTTAAATAATTTTCCAAACCCTGCTGATTTGAAGAATATTGTGATTTACAAGTTATTGAAATAAAGGATTTCAAAGCTGGCCTAGTTTTTAAAACTTAAATCGAATTTTCTTAATTACAAAGTTTGAAATTCCTCATCTTGTGAATTTCAAAGTCGAGAAAACTTCATTTACCTAATTCATTAATTTGTAAACATCTTGGATTAAGATGTTATTTTTTTCATAAAATTCCAAAGTCACAATATTTCATTCTGGAAATGTGCCGAATGATGTTATTGAATTTTTTTTTTTTTATTATTTCAAACTTTCAAGATTTGGATTGAGATTTGACAAGTATGAATCCTCAATTTTTTTCATTTTGTAACTTTACATTTTTTACATTTCAAATTCGTACACATAATATAAAGTTCCGAAAACCCATGTCTAGTTAGTCAAAGATAATAAAGGATCAACAATTAAAATAGTAGAATAAAAAAATAAAGATTTTCAGTATTTTTGTAAATTACCGAAAAGTATTTTGTCTTCTGAAAATTCTAAATTTTTATTGTTCAAGAAAAAATCTCGATTTGTCGAAAATCATGATCCCAAAGTTGTTCAATTTTAAAAATTACCCTGAATACTTAAGTTCAAAATAATGAGTCCTTTGGATTCCAGTGTATAAATTTTCGATTATTTCGACTTGATTTCTTCCATGAATCATAATTTTGAGCAAATTTCTGGAGGGGATTTAACCTGTAAACTTTCTCCGTCTACGCCCCTGGTTTCAGAGAATCAAGAAATATTGTTTTCAAAATTCTTTGCTACTGAAAATACTATATTTACGTTCAACATTTTTTGGTGAATTGGAGCGAGGACGAGGATGTTCAATTTTTGAAAACTATATGTCACATTTTTTACCACTTTTGCCAATTTTTTCGTGAAAAAACATTGCATGTATATATTTTTGTCACTCTAGGTTTTGTGAGTACAAAATTTTCTCAAGTCATTTTTGTTTCCTTTGCCTATAAACGTGATCCAAAAAAGTGAAATCAGATCGAAAAATACTGCCATGTTCGAAAATTGGAATTGAACAAATCATTCCTTACTTCAACCCAGATGACGAGCAGTAAAACATAACAATTCGTTGTTTTTTACCATATAATATTCCAAGAAATTTTAGTGTCTGAACGACATTTGTAAAGCAGGTAACACAGATTATCTCAAATTCGAGTTCATAAGATCAAAAAGTTATTGAAATTCTTCAAAAAAATCTATTTATCTGTAATCTACGTGTATAATTTCTTTATACGAATTTATGTCTCATGAAGTACTTTCTTTCATTTACAAAATATACCTGTGGTGATACTGAGGGTAGTGGGGGTGCCAATGATCCGTGGGATAATCATAAACATCACCAGCATGATGACTTTTCCAAAAGGACGGAGGAAAGTTTCTCATATTCATAGGTGAAGTATTTTCTGGAACAAAAAAAAACACCCGATAAAATTTCACCGACGGCATGTTGGGGTTGATGAATAGTTTAAATAAAAAAACTAATAAAATTAAGTTGCATGATTGACCCATGAATAATGGGTCAATCATGCAATCATAATAATGAAAACAACATGGTTGTTACAACTATTAAATGAGTAATATTTTCGTCAACTGTATTTATAGTAGACGAAACCATACACAATGTTTTTACAACATTAATGTGTAAAAACATTAATGTCAACTTTAATGTGACAAATGATTTAATAAACTGATAACAAGAGCTAATTCATAAAAAAAAACCTCTTAAATGATCATGTAGGGGGCTATAATCTACCGTTTTTGATAGGTTTCATTAAAATGCGAATTTGACGGTCACACAGTGTAATCAGCAAATCGGTTCGAAAAACGAATGCGAATGGCGCGTAATCGATCAAAAGGCGAAAAAGGCTTTGTCGAAGCCGAAGAAGCTCGCGCAGAATCACGTATCGAATGGAGGACGTGATAAGGGTCAAGCCAAAAGGATAGGAATAAAAGGAAGTGAGGAAGGAAGGAGACAAGTCGGAGGTAAGAAAAAAAGAGGAGAAGGAAGAAGGCAGGCAACGTGCTTCAAGAAGATGTCTTTGGCTTTGGCAAGTGATCAGCCTGGTAGGCTATATCGGTGTCGTTTAAAGCCGCATTTATCCCGCAGCCACTCAGGATCAGTTCACTACCCTGCTTAGAATTCAAGACAACGCGACCTAATTGTTATGTGCTTTCTGCCTTCTTTCCTACCTTACTTACTCGTTCCTCGGTACGTGATACGACACCGCAGATCCGCGCGAACGCGCAAATTAAGAGCTCCTCTTCGACTACGAATGGGGGATGAACGCGAGAAAAAGAGAAATTTGCGGATAGCTAGAGCAATGTTGCCAGATTTGTGGTTTCTACTCTGCACTGAGAAGAAAATCTGATACTTATTCATCTATCTTTTCTAGGAAGTCCAAATTATCAAGAAAATACACAAAAAAAAGTTTTCAAAAGTGTTTGAGAGCGTGGGCGTGGTAGGTTGGTCAAGGAGAGAAAAATTCACTGAAGTCACTTTTTCTTGATTTATTGAAAACAAACATCTGGAAACAAAACCGCCACCGCAATGAGAACAATAACATTAAGCAAAAAGAAAACTGAACGTCAATGAATTCACATATAAGAAACGTCCACACATTACTAAGAAAAGAACAAGAATGCGCTGAGCCCGAGAGTCGAGAGTTACACTTGTGATGCGCACAAACGTAATGCCGCATAGTACATTCCATCAATAGATATCAGAATCTCCAATAAAAAGCAAAAAAAGAGTTGATTTTCTATGCCATAAATGTCAAAACACGTATAAATGCATGAGATGGAAATCGCACTTTTAATTTTTGTATAAAATTATAAAAACGCGACAAAACTTGATGAAAATTCTACCTGACTGAAGGTGGATCTTAATGAGAAAAAAATGGATAAAAAAGAGTTAATTTTCTATTTAACCCTACGTGGGCGTTTGCCTGATAAGGCAATTGTGTATGGTAGCATGATATGCTGTATATGGAAGGCAGTTTAATAGAGATATAGATGTCTAGCAGCGTGAAAGCGCGATTCGTCAAAATGTAATCTCGCGCAGACGGATGTGGCGTTACGACTGGATGGCTTGTTATTCCGATTTAAAATGTTGTCAAGAGCAAACACGCTTCTCCTCGGGTACTCTTTGAAGAAGCCGTGGCGTTTCTCGTGTCAAGTAATAATTGTCACGCGCTCGCTTCTGCAATGGGTTGTTAAAGACAAGATAAAAAATGAAAGAGGGAAAGGAAGAAAAAAACGAAGCGACTCCTCTTGACCGGGCGCGAGTTCGGCGTCGCTGAGCAGAACGTGGCGCACTATTAAGAACCTTTAGCCTCATTACTATTTCGCGTAGTTCAGCCTTTTTTTCACGAGTGACAGAAGAATGCGCTCGCGGGAGCTGGAATCATTTGATAGTCTTGCTGTGTCGCCGGATGATTCAAGAACCTTAACCCTGAATCTAAGGCTTGCTTTTTTTGGATTTGTTTTTTTGTTTGTTTTAAGGTTAAAAGATCATCTTCTACCATCTCATGTTTATTATCTTTTGACCATCATTTTTGCCCATCTTCTTCTGTGCATTATCTTCTGTGGATTATCTTCTGTCCATCATCTTTTGTCACTCTTCTTCTGTCCATCTTCCTCTGTGCGTTATCTTCTGTCCATCTTCTTCTGTGCATTATTTTTTGTCCATCATCCCATGTCCATCATATTATGTTCATTATCTTATGACCATCATCTTCTGTCCATCATTTCATGTTCATCATCTAATGTCCGTCTTCTGCTGTCCATCATCTCATGTCCATCATCTGATGTTCATTATTTTATGTCCATCGTTTCATGAAGCTTCTCTATTCTTGATACCATCAGCGTCTCACTGACAGATGGAATTTGTTTATTACAAAGAACATCTATATATCTATTTTCTCATCACTTTACTCCCAAACCGGTAGAGTTGAACGGAAGTTCGCACAGCGATCAATAGAATCATCATGGACCGGTGAAACAATAAAGCGCGCAATCCTTCATCGGGAGAGCGAATGCGAATTCCCTTGTTTCGCAACAAGAGTCGCCACACGCCGCTATGTCAAGAAGAAGCCTGGTCTGCATTGTTTCCCACGGCTGGAATTCTCGCGCAGGACTAAGGACTTTGTAAGGAACCGCTGAAATATACGCTGCCCGCGCGCATATTGGCTCTACGAGGCGTCATCCTGCCGCAGTCGCCGTACCTAACTATCGCGTTAAATATTGCGATTTGCTGCGCGAGATGCTAGATAAGGCTGGACCTTTTTCTTTCTTTTCGGTGTTGCCATAGTGTAAGATTTTCCGTACTTTTCTATGGGTATAACCAAATGAAACTATGCATATATTTTATTCTTCTTATGAATATTTGGTTTTTAGGATCCAAGACATAATAATTTCAGATTCACATTATAAGATACTAAAAATTAATATTCTTCCCAGCCAAAAATTGCCCGACATTTTGAATTTATGTGTTCTCAAAAGAAAATTAAAAATATTTATAAAATTTTTGACAGTTTCTAACATACATACAGTGTTCAAATGCGTAAGAATGCATCACCCTACAGCGGCAAAATCAGAAGAATAAGATTGGGCTTATCACCCTCCTGAATCTGAAAGTATCCTCGAAGCCGAAAAACACGCACTTAAAATTTCATTTCAAGTATCGCTTCTTATCGTTCAACAATAGATATTGACGAGCCGAAAGAGACTGGAACTAGAAAACACGATGGTTGAAATTTTTCAGTTATCGAATACATTCCAGGACTGGAAGATAAAATGTTTTCAATAAATTGCCTCTTTGAATAATATTTTGATTCCTCACGATCGAAATCCACACATGTTACAAATTTGAACTTTTGAATTTGCTTAGGTTCATATTCCGTCTAAATTCGATGTCAAATCAAACAACGCTGGCATCTCGTCAGCGAGTTCACTCATCACAATTTTTACTCATACCCCAGAACTTTTTTGGAATGTTCAGTTTGTTTTTACATATTTCGAAGTATCAATAGAAAAATTCAGAATACAATGCAATGTCTATAACACAAAAAAGGAAATTTTAGTAGGTGAAAATTATTAATTCTAAAATTTCCACAAATTTTTACATTCTTATTCTCAAATATATATAAATATCGATGGATTTAATTTTTTCTTATCTCATTTCAAACTTTACTTCCCGCTTGGCTGGTTCTCGACGAGTTCCCGACCCGCGAAAAAATGGGCCTTGGAAATGTTTCCACCCGTGTTTGTTGGATCGACAAAATCTTTTCTCCGAGCGTATATATACGCACCGGTATATACCTTCGGCATAGAAGAAAGCTGACAGCGGAGTCCCGGCACTCTGTTTCGTTAATTGCGTTAATAAATAAAGGACACTTGAAAAGGCCTCGCGTTCGGAAAGCGGGCAAGTAGGACGAAGAAGGAAACTCCGCAAGGTACATGATTCCACGTTGACAGAAAAAAGAAGCAAAAACGTCGAGTTGGGTTAGGTGGAATACAAAAAGAAGGGGGGAGGAATTGACAATATTTTCAAATTTCAGAGTAATGGAAGATTGAAATTTTTTTCGGGAAGGTGGATTCGGGACCTACGGAAATCCGAGTCTAGTTTCTGTAAGATCCCGTCGATACCCAATTCTCTGGTTGTAGGATCGTGAAGCCTAATTTTTGAAAGACGAAACTCATAGGCAATTGTTTCCATATGGTAGGTTTATTGACAAAAGCAGAACAGGCGACGACTAGAAATTGTTTTACAGGTTGGCAAATCAAGAAGGCCGAGTGAGAGTGATACTCTCTGGATTTTATGTATTTTCGGTTCAAGCCGCTGCCGAAATTCTGATAAAATCAATGAATATTTCATGTGATGATGAAAAAAGTTACATCGAAAAAATGCATGAAAACGTCAGCAATATATTTTTTATAAAAAGGAAAAATTATCAAATCGTAGGATTAGGTAGAAAATATGAATCAGAAAAATTGTTGCAACTTAGTGAATAATCGAGAAAAATAAAAATCTACGAAAAAGCTAACAATTTACAAAACTTTGAATCTAAGCTCCTTGAATTCGAGAAATCTATATAAAATCCATATAAAAATATTAAAAATCTGTCGATTCATACTAACTCTAAAAGAATAATGAAATCAATTGAATTTTATTAAACACTGTTTTCTGAAAAATATTATAAATCAATACAAATTTTAGAAAACGTAACTAAATCTTTTGAATGTTTTAAAAATTTGAGAAAAGAATAACGATATAAAACATGAAAAATCTATATTGATGTGATTTCATCATTAATTCTCGAAATAACTGATGATAGATTAAAATTCACATTTTAAAGCATCAAGTTTTTTAAATCTCTGTAGCAATCTACTAAAATATAAATAATCTATAAAAATACTAAGAAACCCTCCAGAGTTTCATATATTACACTACAAAAATGTGAAAGATAAGTTAACTAGTTTACTTGCTTACCAGTTTACTAGTTGACTAATTTACTTGGTAACGAGTTTACTAGTTCACTAGTTCACTAGATTACTAGTTTTTATTTAATCAGCAATTTAAGAACTACTAGTTTACTGTTTTACCAGTTTACTATTACAAATTTGACAAGTTTACTAGTTTACTGAATAACTAATTTACTAGTTTAATAAATAACTAATTCACTTGTTAAAGAGTTTGCTAGTTAATTTTCTTCCTTTTTCACTTGTTTGCTATTTTTTTATTTTACAATTTCAGTATTTTACTAGCTCACTTGTTTACTAGTTTAATAGTTTACGAGTTTACTAGTTTGCTAGTTTACTCTTTTTCTAGCTTACTAGTCTACTAACTTAAAAGTTTACTAGTTTACTAACTTGAAAGTTTAAAAGATTACCAGTTTACTAAATATCTTTCAATACATAAAAATCATGTAGAAATAATTCTTAGAAATTTATAAAACTTTCTGTTCTGAAGCATAATTATTAACATAATACTATAAATATATATAATTTTAGAAATTATTTTAGAAATTCATGCAGAAAACAATAAAAATACATCCAATTTAATAAATACAATCAACACAATTAAACATACTTTTAATTGTAGAAATACTGAAAAAATATAGAATAAAAATATTGAAAAACTTTATAAAAGAAACTGTCGTCTGAAAAATCAATTCAAATTCTTAAAATCGTTGAAAGTTTCAATACTATAGCTTCAATTTCTAAAAATCTATTGAGTCATCCATAGAAATATTAAAAATATGTAAAAATACCAGAAAATACTACAAAATTTGATTAATAATATACCATACGAAAATAATATAAATTTATGATGAACCTTTTATCTGTGTGGTTCAAATTTGCTCAAAAATCATTTCAAATATATAATTTTTTTATAAGTTTGATTCCTAAGCATTGAATTTTCAAAGCTTCATAGAAACTCGTATTAGGTACTAAATATCAGATAATCCTTAAAGTAGTATAAATACAAAAAGGATTATTTAAAAAAATTCAAACCTCAGTTATTAATTGAAAATCACAAAAATCGAATTCCATTACTTACGAACTTAAAAAATGTGCAACTCTGGATTCTAAAAGTCGTATAACTTTCAAATTCCGAAATGTCAAATATTTTAAAATCGCTCTCTTGTAACCATATTGTCAAAGATGAAAAATTATGAAATCTCAAAGGAAAAATATTTTTCAGAAAAACCCCTCCCGAAAATTTTTTCTGCCTACGACTCTGATCGAGGGACTATTTAAAATCGAGCTTTCATTGGCGGAATTGCTTTGTACAAGTTGATATAAACTAGAAAGAGCTTAGATTGGCAAAATCTCGTTGTACGAGTCGATATCAAAGTGATTTCGAACATCGCACAATAAACTCGCAGCGATAAAAAAGGAAAATAGTATCATTTACAACAATTACGGAAAGCTGAATGAATGATTTATGATCGGAACCTAAAATAGGAAAAGTACGATTTTGAACAACAAAAAAACCAAGTTGATTGCTAATTTTTTAGTAAACAGAATCTCGGTACTGAAAGTAATTCAGGTACATTACATTTCTTGTTTGCTCGTGTTCTCAACATTCACAGAACTAACCTTTAAGTTTATCCTGGGCCAAAGCTCTTTGGAAATGCTCGTCGACTTCCGTGGCTGCGTCACCCCTGTAATGCGTAAACACCACGCAATTCGCGCTGACGTACTGAGCCCTACTTTCGCCGTCGTCGGAATCCTCTGTCGCGGTCCCACCACCTGTGTCTGAAACCCATCGAAGTCGAAGAGTCAATGATCCAGTAGTACGAAGAAATCATGGAGATAATCGCCCGATCAATCAGTGAATATCGACTTACTGTCCATCGGACTGTCGTCATCTAGGGTCCTCGATGACTGGGAGTTGGTCGTTAATGACGGCCTTGGCTGGGGCGTTGGTCTGGGGGATGCTGGACTCGGCGCGGAACCTATGGAACCGGTACCACTCGGTTGACCTTGCGGAACACTACCGCAAAGCTCGAGACCAGCCGCTTCCAAAGACCTTGGATGAACGTTTAACTGGAACGAGACGAAACAAAAACATGAATCTCGATAGTTATAATTGTTTTCTCCGAAACGACAGGAAAAATTTTACACTTTTATTGTGGTTGTTTGAATTGTTTGATCGGACAATCGGTGGGTTGTCGAACTTTACTGTTTGTTTTGTGGAATAACTTGAAATTTGAAGAAACTTGGTTCTTGGTTTTCGAGCATCCATCAGGACATGGAAATTTATCCGAAAGCGCCATTCATTCTCAGGATTTTCACAGTTTCCGACTTCGGTGTTATTTCTCGTAACACCAAAATTTATCAGTTCCACTTGGCACCATCAAGAGGAATGGAAAAGAAAGAAAAAAATGAATCCTGCTGTTTCACTACCCTGGAATAGCTTGCTTCCTAAAATAGACGGCGTGTTTGAAAGATTTTCGACTCGCGGCCAACTTTTTTTGCGCCCCTAAGCATCTGAAACGACGTCGACTAATTAAGGTTTCTTTTCCTTCGTTTCTCAACTTGAGCAAAGTCATTGTAACGAGAAAACGTGGAAAAAATTCCAATGTTTACAAAAGTTTGATTAAAAAAAAAAATCTGAAAATTTTATGATCAAATGATGCAAAGTTTTATGTGATTTCAGGGGATGTTTTGACACTTCAATTGAAAGATTTCGGATTTTTTTTTAATGGGGGAATTTTACATGTAGGAAATACAGAAACTGGGGAATTTTTTCATTGAAAGAACAATTATTTTAATTTGCTATATAAGTACACATTAACAATTGATATAATGTTTTTTTTCTACTTTTTTTCTTTTTAACCCTTTACATAAGTTCGTGTTCTTCTCGCATTTCAAAGTTTTAAAGAAAAGCTGTATTTAGCTAATATAGTGACTATTTTTGCTACTACTTTTTTCAAGGTAAATTTTCAGTATAGAGTCTAATGTGCAGGATTCTTACTCAAAGAAATTGAAAGAGTATTTCTTCCCAAATTTGATATAAATCTGATATTTGTTATACAGTGCAATAAGATTTTAGCACTTCTAGTTTCTATAATTATAAATTTTCACCATATACTTTTTCAATGAAAAAAAAGTTTTATTGCTTAAAAATTCTAATAACGTATCGTAGTTTGAAAAACAAAAAAATGTCATCTTCGAATTTCGTTCTATCAATTAAAAATATTATATTTATATGTTCTGTCACATTATATCAGTAAAAAATTAGTTAAAAATTATATATTTAATATTATTATTTGAAACACAAAGCCTTCCAATTCAAAGATCTCGTGACGTCCTTCATTTCTCAGTGGCACAAATCTGTGAATCCAAATTTTTCGAGTTTACAATTTCTGGGTTGAATTTTTGAATAAGTTTGATAATTCAAAATGCTTGAAATTTTTATATTCTGATTTTGAATTTTTTCACATGAAGTACTAGAACAAACGTTTAAAATATGAATTTCCCGTTTCATTTTCGATTGTTTGGTTTTGATATTTGAACGTATTTTCGAAGAATTAATTTTCTCTCTTGCTTGTGCAGCATAAGATAAACAAATTTTTACGTATCAATACGTAATCATTTCTCCATTAGGATCCTCAAAACTGTTAAAGAAAAAAAGATACTCAGATTTTCAATACGTAAAGAATTATATCCATCTCTGTTTTTTTTCCTACAGAACCTTAGAAAAACCTTTTCCTTAGAAAAATAAATTTTAAGAGAGAAATTTTTCCGCATAAGGATTCATCTTTCTTCGAATGATTGCTCATATACACTTGAGAAAATTGAAACAATCTAATGACTTAGAACTAATTTAAATATGCTGATGATTTTTTCACTTAAATTTTCAAAGAAGACTAAATACCTTGTTTTATTTTTGATAACACTTTTAAGGTTTGACCTATTCTCAAGATAATTAATTTTCCCTCTGACATGTAAAACATAAGATTTACAAGTTTCACCTCTAAATGCGTCTACATTCGTCAACCTTTTCCTTAACAACATAACATATAATGAGAAAATTTTTCCTACAGTAATTTCTCTCATATACAATTAAGGAAATTAAAAAACTGAAACAAATTTAGACAAATTTCACATCAGTCAGGATTCGATCGTCACAATTGAGAAAACTCAATGATCAAAAAAATGTTAACGCAAATATTTTTGCTCCAGTTTTTACCTTACATCTAATAACATAATACTATAGTTACTCGACTATTTAGACCTGTAATATAGTTAACACTAAATGCCACTCTTCTATTTTCCCTTCTTTCAGTCAGAAAATTATCAAAGCGTAGCCAAGCAAAGGGCGACGAAGTGCAAAACGTTGAGAGTTTTGCTTTGCACCTATTTAATTGCAAAGCTAATAGTCGAAAAAAAGTGTTTGCGTCTTGCATGCCGGTCTCGACAATGACATCGGCAGCAGATGTATCGCGTACGCGATGTTCCCGCCTAAGCAATTACAGCCATATATCAGCAGTGGGTGGGGTAAGCGGGCTGCCCAGAAATAAGCTGACGGTGATGCATGTTTTAGCATCGCCTGCGCTGATGGTAGACGTGTGTCCCCGGTGACACAAGTGTTAATCTAACACCGCTACGTTTCTCGGACGTCATGAACGACATGATATATGCCTTGGCTCCCTTTGACGCCACCACGAAATCTTATCAATCGGCTGAAAGACGTCTTTTCCACGAATTCACGCCGCGAAAAATGCGAATCAGCGTACCCTCGTTCCGGAACCCTTTGAGCATACACTCGTTCTCAGGTTGAAAGAGTCGAAATTTTGTGAAGGGTTGAATTTTACTAAATTATTCTAGGTTAGGATCTTGCACATCACACTGTGGAGTGGGAGAAGGGATAGATAAATCAAACATAATATGGTAACTATTAATAAATCGCACACTTGGATATGGCGAAATAAATGTTTAGTTGAATCAAACTAACGATCAATTCATATAAACTATCTAATAAATTTCAAGCAAACTTCTGTATTATATTTTATATTTATATGAACTCTTTGAAAAAGTATGGACAAAACTTGATATATTAATAGTTACCATATTGCTATTTGCAAGAGAATTTCAAGTAACTTGGCTCAAGTTTCAAGTTGGTTGTTGGAAACTAAGATCTCGGAATTCGTTCCTAATTCTGTCAAGAATATAAATTTTTTTTCCATCTACGTACTGGCGATAGTTACCGCCGCTTGATTTAGTGCACCCGATGGTCGATCTTAAATGCAACAACTCCATTGGACCCATCGACATTTATTTTGCCCAGGCCAAAAGATATATAAAAATTTGAGTGACTCGAAAAGTGATTAAACTTTTATTCCATAACATTGAAGATGCTGGAAAGGCCACACTCCACGAGGAGAAGCTCCATTATTTTGTTAAACAGTGAAAATTTATTTATAAACTGGCACTCACAAGCTTGTCTGAGCTTATTAAAATTGTCGAAAATTTTCCACAACATTCGTCAAGTATCGGTATATTAACTGTTACTATATAGAACAGTTGCATCAAATATAGACAGCTTATTTGCTATTTTTTTTGAATTTGAAGCTAGCATTGAGTTCTTACGCAATTCAAGTTTAACACATATTTGATCTCAATGCACGTGAAGTTGGTTCAAGTAACTTCAATCAAACATATGGCATAATTGTCGCAAATACTGCAGAATCCAAAGAAATTAGCATGAAACATACGCTATCTTTATAACTAAGATATATATTAATAGCTGATAAATATTTGAGAGAACGGCGCAACTATACGCGTATATTTGTATTGAACCTACTGTTTTTTCATTGTATTAACCCAAAAATGACGTTATTCGAAAAATAAAGATTCTAGAATTGATTTTTTGTTGCGACACTCAAGATTTTTGCAGGTTCATGGGTGAAGTCCCAGTAGCACTTTTAAAATAATTTGAAATTTTGAACATCTTTCATAGACTCTCTCTTAAAATCGTGTTTGAAATTTCATGGACACGTATATGAAAAGGATCACGAAGAAATTAATATCAATTGTATTGTTTTCATTCTGTATATATATTAATTTGAATATTTGTTATTAATCATCATTGAATTTCGAGTAACTACATATTTGTATATTTGGATAATATATTTTGTATAATATCAAATTTACAATATAAGATTTGTTATTCAATTCATATTCTATAGAAACATCTTTCATAAACTTTCTCTTGAAATCGTGTTTGAAATTTCATGGATACGTATATGAAAAGGATTCCAAAGAAATTTATATAAAATTTACTGTTTTGTACCAGATATATTAAATTTAATATTTTTATGAACAATAATTTAATTTTAAGAGACTACATATTTATATACTTGAAGATATATTTTGTACATCATCAAATATACAACATTATTTTTGCTATACAATTTATATAAATGTATTTTGTCGAAATCCACTTGAATTTCAAAAAGTTTGAATGTACATTTTCAATGAGAAATAATTTAAAGTTAAAATGATTTTCGTATCAGCTTTATATTAAATAAACGCTTCGATTTCATAAAAGGTTTATTATTTTCATAGATGCGTCCATAACTTTAATAGAAAATTTAATAGACAGTATGGGAAATCTGCTTCAAAGACAGTCTCTTGAATTTGATACAGAAGTTTCTGAGAGTGAGGGATTCTGGGAGCAGAGCCCCCTGATTAGAAAAATTGAACATCATTTAACATAACTCGAAGCTATTGACTTGCTGTTCATTTGCTTGAAATAGATTATTGATTGTCATTTTCTATACAGCTTTTCTGAATTGAGGAATATGAAATCTAATGAAATCGATTGGAAATTTCACAACTAGATAGTGTTTTTTCTACCCTTTATACATGAATTATCTAGCAATCGCCAGAAATTTGGAAAATTCCAACAAACTTCCCAAGATAGAAAAATCATAGAAGAATCGCAAAACATTTGATGAACATATAGCACCTTCTTTGGATCGCATTTTATTTGGGAGTAAAAAGAGTTATCTCATTTTTATTCATAAAATGTATGACCTAATATAACAAGAAAAGAACCTAATAATTTTTGAATGACTTTGAAAAACTTTGACAGCAGCGTTTCAGTATATCACGTCCCTCTTGTTTTGGTGTAGCGAGCAAATGGCGCGAGAACTATGCTATGCCAAGCATCGTCACAGACGTACACAATAAGGCCAAACAGAATGTAATGCCTGCAATTCATTGGATTCGAATGCCACCTCGGGCCATGAAATTCTGGTCGAATTTTCGGCGATCCGACATAGCGCGAACATTATCGTTTCGGAAAATGTATGAGCCAAGAAACCTTCTCTCGATACTTCTGAAGAACTAATTCGAAAATATCCTACTCCATTGGATAAACCTTATTCGCATCAGAAAATGCATGTATTTATTCGCATGTTTCGCTTAAAAATTTATTAGTTCTTTAAAAATCAACCAAATGGTCTGAAACTTGACACAGTTCGAGCACATGATAAAGGGTACACAGTGAATTTTTTCGGATTTTTCGATGATCATCATCATCGCCGAATAGTCTTCTAAACCTGACATTACCTGCTTTTTTTATTATTGTTCAAATATACATGACTTCTGTATCATTTTTTGCGCGTCATTACATAATCTAATCAACCTTAATGAACCCGGATGATACGCGATAATGAACCGATGAAAAAAATGATCCAGAAGTTGCAGAAATGAAATAAACGCGGGGAAGAAAGTATCGGATTACGGCTTGTTTCGGACATTGGATATGAAGACAAATGACGTGACAACTGGAGTCGTCTCCTGTTTCACATTTCGCTACGATGCAAACGTCCTTAAGCTGTTTTATGTCGAGTTGGTTTATCTGGTGCGTTATCGGGGACGTGAATGATGATCTAGCGGGATCGAGAAAACACGCCGCTCGATAGAGAGGGACCCTCGGGCCCCGAGCTGATGCACCTGGCCGCATCAGCTACTGCTTTTGCTCGTTATCGAGATCGCTCGGCTTTTTTCGACCTTTTCGCGTTCTTGCGCAACCTTGCCTGCGATGCATAATGTACCGGCGAGGTCGCGAGATCGCAGAACACATTTTTGCGAATTCTGGGAATTTCGGAAAATTTCACCCGAAACAAAAAAATATTAAAGCACCATTTCAGTCTCAAAAAGTATCGATTAATCTCTGGAGGCTAAGAAGTGACTTCGAGTCTCTGATAGTATAGAAATTTGTAAAAAAAGGTGATGGTGCAATGAGACTCCGAGAGTATGCAAATTTTTTTACGAGTCTTCTGCAGTCACAAGAGTATCTTGAGTATTCCATTTTTCCGCAAGGAATACATACTCGTTTGGAGACTCTTGGAGACTCGAGTCTCGGAATGAGTATTCCATTTTGTCGAATGGAATACCTGTGCGAGGGATTTTGACAAATCTTATACAGTTTAACAGTTTTACACACAGGCAAAGGGAGGTTTTGGGGGTTAAACCCTTACTGAAATTTGGTTGAAATCGATGATGATTTGGAGAAAATAAATTAGAATATATAAAAATGTACTCACTGAAGTCCAAAAGACTTATCATTTTGAATTTGAGAGTTCAACGTGATTTTTAAAAGTAGACAACTCTAGATTCGCAATTTTTGACAGTTGAAAATTTTTTCTGTGAGAGTTAAAATGTGAGTTTAAAGAAGAGAAACAGATTTTTTTGTAAATTTACAAAAATACTGCACAATCCTTATTTTTGAATTTTATGGTAGATACTATTTTTTTTAAAGTTCATCCCATATGGCTTACTTGATAATAAGCTTAAGAATTCGGACTTGTTAAATTTCATTTCAAATCTTGAAAAGTCGACTATAAAAAATTAGAGAATTTGAATAACTCGATTCAGCAGATTTCCAGAATAAATTACTACAGTGTGAAAATTTTTTGAAAAAGAAGGAATCGAATAGAAAATACTTGAGAATGCGTTAATGATAAAAAGGGAATTAATCATATTTTGAAATACATGATTAGACATTTTACACATAACGAAAGTTCAATAAGTTCTATAAATATAAATCTTGAAAATCAAACTAAATCAATAATTCTTGGTTTTAATAACTTGAAAATTTCAATGATCTACAAATCAGCGATCTTAGAATCATGAAAATCAAATTCCATGATAAAAATATTTAAATTAAAGTGACAAAAATAAAATATGGGAAGTTAAAACTTGCAACTCTACGAAAGTCGAAATTAAATGAAAAAAGTGTAAAATCACAAGAGGAGAGAAATCGAAAATTTGTGCTTGTTATTTTTATTCCAAATCATGAAAAGTTGACTATGTACATATTAAATAATGGTAAATTTTAATAACTTGATCCAGCACATTAATAGAATAAAATACTTTCGTATTAGACTTTCTTGGAAAAGAACGACTCAAATTAAAAATGTTTGAAAACGAATGAATGATGTAAAGCAAATTTTTCATAATTTGAAGTACAGCATTAAACATTTTGAATGTAACATTTTTGAAATAAGTTCTAAATAAATCGTGAAAATTTAAAGCTATTTTGAATTCTTGACTCCAGTTATTCGAAAATAACAAAAATCTGCAAATCAGTAACTTAAAGATCATAAAAATTGAATCCCACGATTGGAAAATGTAAATAAAAAGTTACGAAAATGGGAAATATACAAGAGTTACCTACAAAAGTTAAATCACTTAAAAGTTCAAAATAAATCAAAAAATTTTTTTCAATTCCCGAAGAAAATGTACATATTACTCTTCTGAATCCCTCTTGAAAATTTTTCCTGCCTACACCCCTGAATTGATTACCATTCCCATACACAACGTTTCAATCAGTTATTTCTGATCTTTATCAAGTAGTTCTCAATTATTTGAAGGCACAACTTCGAGGCACGAACATACTCATAAATAATTGAAGACATTGAAAAAGTTCCCAACTGTTTGACGTGAGACATTATATCATTTACAGGATTTTATTTTTTTTTATGTCTCGTTTCTTCATCGATAATTATTTATGACTATGTGCGTGACTCGAAGCTATACTTTCGTTGAGTTTTGGATTAACAAAAGATTTTTATTTCTCTATTTAGACACTTACTATCATTGATATTCAATTATAAATTTATGGATTTCGTGTGTATGAAGAAAAATGTTTTCAACTCAATTTCTGAGTATGGAATGTTTCAAAAGTGCAATTTGTAAGGTTTAGAATTCAAAATTTCGATTCAGTAATACTGTTGTAAAGTAGTGTTTATAAAAATGACCACTAGTGAGATTCTTTTTCTCCAAGACTGAAAGAATGGACCATTATTTTACATTTTAATGAAAATTTCAGATTTATATATATAAAAGAATAAAAACAAGAATATTTTTCATATCGTCGCCCACATCCTACAATTTATTTTAATACCCCCCCCCCCCTCCTTCTTCACTACACCATCAACCAAACACATTTTTTGTACATATTTTTTCCGTCTATTGATGTTGTATCAAAACTGAAAAAAAGTAAATGTTTAATGAAAGCTTAGTAAAAGCTAACAATTAAATTTTTAAAGTTTAAAGGCTTAAACATTTTCTAATATCTTGGAATTTTTTGTACATTTCATTCTGTTTTAAATAAACATTTACCAGAAGAATTCAAAAATGTTCACCTGATATTACACCGTGAAAAAAAAACATAATCCACCTCCCTAATATCCAATATTCCCTTAATTTCTTATTTTCCAGGTTCATTTTTTAAGAAAAAGCCTGAGCAATGAACATATCCCATCAGATTCTCAAAAACAAATACTCCCCCCCCCCCCCTTCAAATTCCAGGATGATTCCAACAAACCCCTAAAAACCATGTAAAATCCCTCAACCTTCCCCCATCCCAAAAATCCCCAAGTTCACCCCAAACTTCCCTAAATAATTTCCCTGAAATTCGTACCGATCGGAAATTCCCACAGATCGATACCCCACCCGGATCTGGATCACAAATTCAAAACGAAAAAAAGGGCCGAAATTCGTAGGTCTGATGAAGATTGAAGGCACGACGAGAGGAAGCGAGAGGGATGTAATGGCGAGATGAGGGAAAGAGTGAGAGGGAGAAAAAAGAGGAAGAATCGGTTGCAGTGGCGTGGAATGCTTTGAGAGGCCGCGAGCGAGCCAACAACTTCTGAATAGAGCCAGAGGTTTGTGCTGAGAGTTGCTGGCTGCTGGTGCTGGTCCAGAACCAGAACTCGAAGCATTTCGAGCCGAAAGAAGGAAGGAAAGTGTACCCCATAATACTGCCTATTGGGGAGGGGGAGAATGATGAGGGGGGGGGGTTGTATGGTTGGGTTGCATTGGGTAACCAAGAGCCATGGAAAGAGGTAAAAGAATCAGAGGTCGTCTTGGTCCGCCTCGATTAATTACCACATTGTCGTCCGAGGCAACACCAAAGGTGAACCCGGCCCTCGGATGGCCAATGCACCTTCCTTTAATCCCCTGCATTTTTCATTTCAATTCCCACGATCGTGCGCGAGCCGCTGATCAAATTTATTGAAACGTTAAGTAGTACAACGCCCTGTGGCGTAACTTTTTCAAATTTCGATGACAATTTTTATGTAGCATTTGATGTAAATATCGAAGAATGAATTTGATTGTGACAATGATCTTTTGAAGTAAGCTTGGGTTTTATGCAACCTGTCATGCAAAAGTCTTTGAACACTCAATTTTTCGTATATTATAGAAATACACACCAAAAAGTGGAGCTGCTGAAGCAGCCAAAGCTGATAGATTTATGCTACTGTAGCTGAGATATTTAATGAATTAATTACACTTGGATGTGCTAAGCCAGTCAACAGCATATGTGCTGCTAGTGGATGTGTTGAATCAGCAACATCAACTGATGCTGCAACGCAAATATGTAATGCTGCAGAAAAATGATATAGGTTAGTATTCGTACAACAGTTTTTCCTGCTACTGCAGCACATTCACTAGCTACTTCAGTACCCACAGTAGCTTCTTATTTGCCATTAGCTGGTTCAGCACAACCATTTTTCAACTGCAGGAATATTTATTAAAAATAATAATAATTTCTGCTCCTTGTAGTATTTGATCATATGGTACTCTCTTCTGATTACTAGGAGCCAACAAATAAGGGGAAACTTCGAAATTCTTCGAAAATCCCTTGTCGTGAGCAAGTCGTCATACGTACTGACGTTGTTGAAATCTAACCGAAGATGGATGCTGATTTTTTTTTATAATAACATATTGCGAGATATTAGGAATATCCTCTAGCTTTATATACTATTTGCCTGAAGAGGACTCAATTTAGAGTCTAAAGCTTGTAAAATAATAGAGGACATTAATACATGGGATTTTCGAAGATGAGTTTCCTCTTATTTGTTGGCTCCTAGTGATCAGAAGAGAGTGCCATTTTTAATTTGAACTAGAGAGTATTGATGATAAGACGATTTTACAATTTTCTTAATTATCAAAGCGTATTTGAAAGATGACTCTAACAATTGCTATGTTGAATATCATTTTGGACTTGCATGCTCAAAAAGCTATAGGTTCATCTAGTTTGGAAGGTAATCCAAAAAAATTTTTTCTATTCCAAGTGCGACTTGAAATATTGTTTTGGTTTTTAAAGAAATTCATATTTACGCACATCTGATTTGCATATCTACCTAGATGAGTGTCATTATTTTTTTCCAATGTAATCACTTGACACGACTAGATCCTACAAGGTGAGTTCATCTTGATCTTAAAAGGCAAAGTGTCTTCACGTGCTAATCTTGATCGAGAAAAAAGGGCTGTCATTTTTTTATGCAACTGTGGAAGGCTTTCTCTAAGGAAAATATCAGTAAGATTCAACATTGCAAAATTATTGTTGTCCTATACAAGTCAACGATATTATGGAACTGTGTCGTATTTTGACAGATTATAAAGTGACAGACATTGTCCAAGAACGAACAAAGAAGACAAAATAACTGGCTTACTTTCTAAGCCAAAAACATATTAAATAGCTACAGAAATTGCAGATGATTTTAATGATTTCTACGATGATGAAATTTTTGTAGATTCTGTAAAACGAAGGCTGCATTCAGCAGACTTGAATTTTCACTCCACATCGAGTTAAATTACTGCCACCTAAACAGGGAGTGGAAATTCACTCTCATAGGGTGAGATTTCATTCTGAAAGAGTGAAAATTCACTCTATATAAAAGAATGAAAATTCTGTGTAATAGAGTGAAACTTTACTCTCAAAGATTGAATTGTCACTCTTGAAGATGTCAAATTTCACTCTGAAATTCAAGTCAATTTGCTTACTTCAAAATGAGCCAATTTTCACTCTAAGAGGAGTATTTTTACTTTCGAATGACTTTTCACTCTAAAAAGAGTAAAAAATCGTTCCAAGTTTAAATAGCAGTATTTTGACTTGATGTAGAGTGAAATTGACCTTTAGGAATAAAGAAAGTTGACTTTTAGCTTAGAAAATGACCTCTTACTTTTTTGAAAAACTTTTGGAATGTTTCAAAAGAAGAAAGAACTTGAAAAATGAAATCTCGGAAAACATTATCGAAAGGATGCCTCGAATTTTAAAGGCGGTATTAAAAACCAAAGGTTAATTTTTTCATGCAACAAGGGTTTGATGCATTCATTAAATGTTTATTGTAGTTTCTGTCGACACAATATTCTCGAAATGAACCAAGAATTTCCTCAATAATATTTCTCGAATATAGTAATGTGCATTCTCTTAATCACTTTAGAGCGAATTTCCACATTGCAACAATCAAAAATACTGCTACTCAAACTTGGAGTGATTTCTCACATGTTTAGAGTGAAAAGTCACTCGAAAAATGTAAAATGTCACTCCTCTTTGAGTGAAAATTCAATCATTTTCTTAAAAAGAAATCTGACTAGAATTTAAAAGTGAAATTTAACTCTTCAAAGATTGACGGTTCTAGAGTAAATTTCCACTTTGTATGAATAAATTTAAACATTTAGTCAAGGGAATTTTTGACGATTTTTAATGAAATTTCATCTTTTCCGGAAAAACTTTATGACTAAACGGTGTTCCAAAACTTTTGGTAAGTTTCCATGATTTCCTTCAACCCTAACTTCAAAATTTTATTCAAACGTTTATCATTGTTCAAGATATTCTTAAGCTAATTCTAATTAGGGAAATTTATTCTTCATCTGAATGTTTTCCAGAAAACTTGAATATACTACTGTTAAACAATATCGTACATTTTTATTTGAATCATATTTTTTTTACTTGCTGCAATTAGGAATCAGAATGAAAATAAGTAATTTTTCATAATTTAGAGAACTGAGTAGATATTTAAAAAATTTTTTGAAGGTATTAGAATTTTCCAAAAAATTTTGTCCTGAAACTCTGCTTTATACAAAATAATTCATTCTTAAGTTAAAGATATTATTTAAACATGTTTCAAAGTAAAAATTTTCGAGAAATTTTCATGCTTTTCTTTTGATTACTTAATGTTGTACCTTCCTCCCCTTCTCTTTTATATCTAAAAAATTGTTTAACTGCATACTATTTTTTCTTCTCGTAATTATGGTTTTCCTAACATATTTTACACAATGCAAAAAAGTGTGTAATGCAACAAGGACGAGCTTGTGAACAGAGTCGATCAATATTAATGCTTTGCGGCCTCTGAAAGAAATAAAAAAAAACGACCTATCTTCAAGAGTCTTCCGATTTCGCATCAATGAAAGTTGAATCGTGAGTAACCTGATTATGCAACAACGTCGGTATTAATCAATCACTTCTCTTTAACTCCAGCCGCTGAATTATGCGACATGTTTACCAGATTTATAGCAATATAGAACGACATTAACTATCGCAAAGTTGACCATGCTCTTATTCGACTACCTTCACTTTTTATTTAGGTTTAGGTTAAATGTATTTTCTTCTCGATCGTTATTGAATAAATGCAAGAGGAACAGAAAAAATTCACTTAAATACAGTGAAATTCGCAGGAAAGTAGACATTTTTCGAAATCCAAAATTTGCTTGACGTTCAGGAAGACCCTTCCTTTCTGCATATTTTGCCAATTTGTTCCTTGCGTCATCATTATATGGGCAGGAAAAATTCACCATGTTTTGCTGATTGTCAAGACAGTGTGATTATAAAATCCTTCGAATCTTGTTAATCGTCAATAAATGCAATAGAACGATTTCAAATACCGCAGAAACCTGAAATTGATTGATATTTATAACGTTAAAATGTGTGTACATAAAGCGAAACGTTATTCTTGCCATATTTGGTGACACATACTTTTTTTTAGAAGATTATTACTCTCTTTTATCGAAACTTTTATGGTTTATGTATGTGATCATGTTATATTTGTACATTGTACACATTTTATATTAAAGAAACTAAGAAGGAAAGATTCTGAGGCGGCAATCATGCAAATTTAGAATTTTTAATAATAAAAAGGAACGAATATAGAATTATATATGAGATTCTTTACGAATACATTTTTCAATCAAAGAAGCCGTTTTATTGACTCCTTCAATTTGTTCAAAATAAACTAACTTTAGAAGATGCGTATCGTAAAAAAATTTGGTTATAAGAAAGAAATTATTGTGAATTTTAGCTTAAAATTTTTAAATATCCTCAATAAATTGTTTTCTAATGAAATTCTTTTTTTTAGAAATCCTTGATTGGAATTCTTATTGGGTAATTACAATGTTAAGATTTCTGAAGTATCTAAAGTTTTGATTTTCATAAGAGTTCAATCAAAAAATTTTTGAAGCATGGAGTAATAATATTGTAATTTATATTCTATTTTTAGTATTCCATTATTGAATTCAGCACAAAAAATTCTGAATAATGCGAATTTCATTCTTCAATCTTTCAATTTGAATTCATAATTATTCATAATGATTGACTATGATAATGAATAATTACACAACGTAAAAAATGCAAAATTATGTTTTATTTGAGTCGAATTGGTATTCGAAATTTTTATGGAAGTGTCGCGAAGATTCGTGGCTTTTCAATCCTCCCAGAGGAGGCCGTTGGAATGCTCATGCTTTTCGCGTATCATTTTTCACTTTGGCAATCTTTTGTCTCATCTTGGCACTCGTGACATTGCACAGCGTGACAGTGACGAATCGAAAACCACGAGTCAACCCTTGAGTCATTGGTTAGCGCTATAAGGCTGGATCTTAACAGATATCTTCAGAGACAGTACAAGAATCGATAAGCCTGCGACGTTTATCGGTTCTTGTACACGAAAACAGTTCCAAAAACTTCTAAATGTATTTTTGTTTCACACGATAAACTGTTTGATTAAAATTTGTGGGATGTATATAACTTCTTTATCTGATTCTTTCAAAAACTTTCAAAATCTCCAAATTTTTGCTACAAATAATAATTGTTTTTTTCCCCTCATAATGTCAAAAATTTTTCAATTTGCAATTAGTGTATCAATGTTTTGTGCAACAAAAATCTAATTTTGGTATGAACTTCTGGATGTAAAGAAATTTTTTTTGTTATTCACCTTTGAGATCTAGAAACTTTATTAACTCTATGCAATCACTTCAAGATTTTCCAATAATGTCACAATGCATTTTTAGATTTTCACTGTTTTTCACTTGAAGAAAACTCCTGAGCACAAGTTATTTGTATCACAGAGAAGAATGCAATCCAAGGGCATGAGTTAGAGAGGCATGCCATTAGAAGTATTTTAAAATAAAAGTCACTGTTTGGTTGGGAATGCGTCCGCGAAACTCTGGTGTCAAAGGTTAGGGCAGAAAAAGACTCACGTCGCGAGACATTCCGACCAAGGAACCTCCTTGAGCCGAAACGAGCGACTTCTCGCTCCCCGAATATTAAAGAGGAATATTGATTAAAGTTTCAAAACTTTTTTGAATATTAATTAATTAATGTTTAAAAATTTTTTATCATGGATGTCCATGATTTTGATGTATCCTAATCGGAGGAATAGAAAATATCATATACAAATAGTTTAGTTTTTGGAAATGATCTTTTATTTATTTTAATTGAAATATTGGAACAATCAAGGTAGGTTTTGATACATAGCATTTTCAGAGTTAAAACTCTAAGAAAATGTATGTAATCTAGAAATTGTGGAACCATAATATTGATTTTGAAAATGCTTGTCGCAACAATATTGTTTAATGAATTTTCACAATTTTCCACGATTCTTTAGGTTTCTGATGTATGGAACGAATGTTCCTGTTCTTGATAATTTTCATAGTTAAAACTTTTTTTATTCCGAGTCTCTCTTTAAACTGAGAATCGTATGGTTTTAAAAAATTGTTCAGATGAAAAAATGAATACCAAAATTTCAATGAAAACTCTCAAATTATTGAACATTTTTCATAAAAAATGTTCACATATAATTTTATCGAACCTTAATGAACCTCAGTCTGCAAAAGAGAAAAGAATTGAAAAAAATGTTGAGAGATGAGTAATATTTGTTTTGAAGAATTTTTGTAGATCTGCCTAAGAATTTTTTCTCTCAACATTACAGAAGTTTAAGGTTTTCAGATTTCACGAAAATTATTGAAAATTATATAACACTTACAAATTTTCGAAAAATCCCTTAGAATCTTAGAACATCCCAGAATAGTAAAAACTTCACGAATTCGATAAAAATGGACAAAAAGTCAGCAGATAATTTTTTTACTATTTCAGTTAATCCTATGACTTTCGAGATTTTTGAAAATTTTTATGCCCTATACTTTGTTTTTCAGATGTTTTTGAAGATTCAGAATGATGTTAATTTTTTAAAAATATTTTCAACTTCAAGAAAAAGGTTTTACTAAAAATTTTAATGAAAAGATTGAACTTCATTTTAAATACTTACTGAAAACTTAAATGAGAATTGATGTTGAACTTTAATGAACGTATACGTATGTCTGTAATTTCAGAAATTTTTAAATCGAAGAAAATAAAAAAGTAGTTACTAAAAGTTTTCATATTTTTTGAAAACTACCAGCACTAATTCTGCGTGATTATTCAATTTATTCATTATATCCATATACAAATTCCAAAAATGTCTCAATATTTTTCATTAATGTTTCAGTTTTTACTAAATTGTACAAAATTTCAGTGCTAACATGTTTACAATTGCAATTCATTTCACGAATTTCAGGCCTCTTGAAACTTTTTGTCCTTTAAATTTTGTCTCTCCAAACGTTTTTTATAATTCGGCGTTTAATTTTCAGAATAGTTTAGGTTTAAACGAGGAAATTTAATTGCTTCAAGAAGAAAGTTCCAACGAACATATGAAATATGTTTTTTATTAACAATAAACAACTGAATATTGTAAATTAAAGATTTATAAGTATGTAGTAGCTAAAACCCCTAGACTTTTTATTAACTACCGGAAATTTTACCTAATTCTAAAACTTTCCACATAATTTTTTAAGATCCCAAAAACGTTTTAATATTTTTTATGTATATGAGGTTGATTCAAACTGAATTTTACGAAATTTCAGTTCGAACGTTTTCACAATGCTAATCAATTTCACAAATTCTGAAGGTCTTCATCTTCCTTCTGCATTTTATTTTATAATTCAGTGTTTAATTTTCCAAAGAGTTCACGTGTAATCGAAAATATTTTTATGCTTTAAGAAAAATGTTCCAACAAACATATAAACTACTTTTGTTGTTAACAATTAACAACATACTTTTGAAAATTTTCGAATTTCTAGCAATATTCCTAATAACTTTATAAAATTATACCAATTTTATGAATTTTCTGAAAAATATTTCTCAATTTTATATATATCCTAATAATTCTTATGAATGTTTAAATTTCGATTGATGTAACTGTGTGTAAATTCGGCTACACTTTTCGTACAATCACATCAATCCCAAAAATTTCAAATTTCTAGAAATTCTTATACCCTTTTATGAAGATATTTAAAAATTCACAATTAACAAAAAAAAAAAGCGAAAAACCTTATCCTATATATCTGACAATGAAAGCTGACTTTCAAAAATTTTCAAAAAATTTAATCAAAGTTCCTGGCCCCAAGATTTTGTGTTCATTTTTGATCTTTTTATAAACTTTAAGTATACATAGTTTATCTTCTTTTAACAGCTTCAATTTCATGTTTCCCGAATTTCGTATAAATTCGGAATTTCCAGTTTGTAAAGTATAAGTCTGCCCTACAACCTACATTCATTATTCAGGTTTCGAGGGCGCTAGATTTAAGATCGTGCAAAAAAATATGTAAAAAAAAGGAAAAATATATCTCCGACGTAACGAAAGCCGTAAACCTTGCGAAGAGGTGCCACAATGCGCATCTGCGCTTCCCGAAGCCATGCGCAATTAATGACTCTTCCGTTGGTTCGTGGCTTGATTATTATCGCGGACTTGGATCGAACAACGCATAACACCGCTTGTATTTACCGAGCTTCGGCTTCTTTCAACTACCTAATACTTTTTCCACGGCTGTGTTAATCTCGACAGTTTTACAGGCAATTCATACTTTCCAATCGTCACGCCTTCTAATTGCTTTGTGGCACAAAGCGTGATAATTAATTACCTTCAACGACCCGCGAATGCGTTGCATCGAAAATTGAAGGTCGGCGCTCATTCAAGATTCTCGCACGGAATACTTTAGGGAGACAACAAATTCTTGAAATACGCGATAATCGACTTTGGCAAGTCTCAAGAAAATTTTACAATTTCAAAACAAAGATTCGTTAGTTCATGTTTTGACATAGAATCGATCAATTTTATATTTTTCTGACTGAACGTATCACTGAAAAAAAGGATTAGTTTAATCAAATATAAAATGGTAACTATTAATAAATCGCATACTTGGATATGGCGAAATAAATGTTTAGCTGAATCAAACTAACGATCAATTCATGTAAACTATCTAATAAAGTTCAAGCAAAGTTCTGTATATTAACAGTTACAATATGCGTATTTGCTATGAACATCAACGAAATAATCGCCATCAAGTAAATATCATATTTATATGAACTCTTTGAAAAATTATGGACAAAACTTGATATATTAATAGTTACCATATTGCTATTTGCAAGAAAATTTCAAGTAACTTGGCTCAAGTTCAAAGTTGGTTGTTGGAAACTGAGATTGACTTAAGTTTTTTACTAAAAAAAAAAAAAAAAAAAAAAAAAACAATTGACGTGTGTGTTGTGTGTACATAACCCTAAGTCAAGGTTTTTTTTTCCTATTTCTCGGCATTCGTTCCTAATTCTGTCGAGAATATAAATTTTTTTCCGTCTTATCCGAGATCCGCGCGCGTGAGTACCCGATTATGATCCATCTACGTACTGGCGATAGTTACCGCCGCTTGATTTAGGGAACTGAATGGTCGGTCTCAAATGCAACAGCTCCATTGGACCCATCGACATTTATTTTGCTCAGGCCAAAAGATATATAAAAATTTGAGTGACTCGAAAAGTAATTAAACTTCTATTCCGTAACATTGAAGATGCTGGAAAGGCCACACTCTACGAGGAGAGGCTCCATTATTTTGTTAAACAGTGAAAATTTAGTTATGAATTTGCACTGACAAGCTTGTCTGAGCTTATTAAAATTGGCGAAAATTTTCCACAACATTCGTCAAGTATCGGTATATTCACTGTTACCATATGGAACAGTTGTATATGAACAACATTAGTCAAGTATCAGTATATTAACTGTTACCATATAGCACAGTTGCATCAAACATAGACAGCTTCTTTGCTATTGTTTTTTAATTTGAAGCTAACATTGATTTCTTACGCAATTCAAGTTTGATACATATTTGATCTTAATGCACGTGAAGTTGGTTCAAGTAGAAGTCAAATATATGGTATATCTGTCGCAAATGCTGCAGAATCCAAAGAAATCAGTATGAAACATACGCTATCTTTATAACTAAGACATATATTAATAGTTGACAAATATTTCAGCATACGGTGCAAATATACGCGTATATTTGTATTGAACTTACTGTTTTTTCAGTGCATATTATACAGTTTTAATTGACGATGATGTTGAAAAATAAGCAAGCGCTTTCTATGATCGTCTTTTTTGTTCCACTGGAAAGCTTGATATCGAGCAAAGAAATAAAACGACAGTGAGGAATAGTTTCATAAAAATTCCTAGGAGCGATCGTTCCCGCCCTCGGTGCATATTTTTGCTCCAGTCTGACATTCATCCTCGTCTTGAGGCGCAATTGAGAAAACAAAGAGGCTGCAATTATATTCGTAATTACGCCGACTTACGGCGTACCAGTTGGAAAAGTATATCCGCTACTCTCTCCCAACGCTCGACTCGACTTTTTGATTAAATCATTCCCGGCTACTTTAAAGGCGCCGCGATATTAAGAAAAAATTCAGACAAAGAGCCAGAATTTTGACGAAAAATGCTAAAAGGAAGAAATTTCTTTTCATTATGTATAGTTTATGCTCTTCAATATACTGATCATGAAATGAACTTGAACAAAAATTTCTCAACAGCATAATTATCCCTGCTCGTAAGAAATTTCAAGTTGAATATCTCGTGGCCCGATCGTGATCACATCGCGATTTTCCGTGTACGTGAAAATGTTGCACCGTGAGCACCGTCAAAGAAAACGTCCCCTTTCCGAGGTACAAAACTTGGAGCCTCGGCGCCAAGAATTTAACCTTTTGAAGAGAGGCTTTTCATTGCGTGAATATCGAAGAATCTGAGACAATATCAAAGGGAAATCTCGTTCGACTCTTCCTCCGCCTTCCATAGATTAGGCTCTCCTTATTTTGTTATCCGAGAATGAAAAGAGTCATAATCATTCATTACACCTCAGCGGGAAGTAATGAGTTATAAACTCGCGAAATTGAGCCTTTGTTTAAAAATGAGGTGACCTGTGAAGCTCATCAACTTTCTTTCTCCACTTTTCTCTCGTCTTCTTTGCTTCACAATGGAGTCTACGAGGAGGGTTTAATTACTTGAATGCAATGGGCGGATCTACAATTTTTTACAAGAAAGGGGAACAGAAAGAAGGGGGTGGGGGCGAAACTAAGAAAGCTGCGATTTTCGGTATTTGTTACAAGAAAGAAATATGGAAACCTGGAAATGTTAATTTGAAGATATACATATTCAGAACTATTTTTTGAGAGTTGCATTAGTGTTTCTGCAGAATCAATTAAGTTTTCGATTTTAAAAAGCATGAATTATGGAATATGTGCTCATTTTTTATTTTTGACGTGCTTAAAATATGGAGCTTCAAATGAAAATTAAAAATTTTTCATAGCTTTCGAAAATTTTGGTTGTTGGTGATTCATATGGAGCTCAAGATAATTTTTATAACTATTTGGATGTTATAAGAAAATCATTACAAATTTTTGAGAGAAAATCTTACATTTTTTCGACATAATTTAGTTTTTGAGTATGAAAGTAACAAATTTTGGAATCCCAAAGTTCGTATTTCGATATCATTAAATTATGAAAATTTAAGAATAAGTCCAAAATTTTTCTTAATAGTCTTAAAAAGCACATATTCTGGAATATGTACTCATTTTCGATTTTTGACGTGCTTAAAATATGAAGCTTCTAACAAAAGTTTACAATTTTTCATAGCTTTCGAAAATTTTGGTTGTTGGTGATTCAAATTAAGTTCAAGATAATTTTTACAACTATTTAGATATTAGAAGAAAATCGTTACAAATGTTTGAGAGAAAATCTTACGTTTTCTACATAATTTAGTTTTTGAGTTTGAAAGCAGAGAATTTTGAAATTTTGAAGTTCGAATTTCCATATCATGAAAATATGAGAATTTCGGAATAACTCTAAAATTTCTTGTAGTTTTGGAAAAGTAGAATTTCGCTAGATAAAGAAAAAATTTTGATCTTTATAAAAATTATTCAGATATTTGAGTATTGACATTAATTGATACTCATGGAAAATAATCTTGAGCTTAAACGTTTGAAACGGTTAAGGAGTGTAATTTTTGAAATTTTTTAAAGCTGCTCAATTGTTGAAAAAATATCTAAAAATGGACTATTCAAAGAAGTACATATTGTTTCGAGCAAAAAAAAATTTTTCCTGTTTCAGTTTAAAAAAACTTCGTGTTCTGAAGAAATCTTCAATTTTGACTAAAAATCTCAAAAACGAAAAGAAATATTGCTCAAACTCTCTAAATCTGAAAAAGTAGATTTCTCAACTTGGTCTGAAAGCTGGATAAATGTTCACTTAACTATTAAAACTAAAAATATGACAAGCACAACCTAAAGTAATGAACGATTCATAAAAGTACATACTGCTTTGATCGAAAGAAATTAGAGGCTTCGTATTCTGGATAAATCTTATACTCCCAATACAAATCTCAAAAAAGAGAACAAATATTTACTAAACTCTAAATCTGATTTAGTAACCTTCACCACTCAACAACATACACAGCGTAAGACTTGAAACCTTTTAAAAACCTTATAAAATCATCCTTCTAAAAATCTGGATTTCTTTATAAAACTTTTGAATTTCTTATGACGCAACTTTATAATATCCTTATAAGGACGCAAAATTCTTGTAAGGAAATTTTTTTAATAAAATTTAAGTTTTCTCATGAGGATTTTACGATTCCTTATAAGTAGTTTCCAATTTCTCATAATTTTCAACCATCAAAATTTTTGCTTCATTTGTCATTATTCATTGTAATCGGTAATTAACAATAAGGCAATTGTCATATCGATTAAAGTAGGTATTAAGAGCGTATGCAATATTATATTTATTATATTATGTTATTCATGCTTATGCTATTCTATGATAAATAATCGACCATAAGTTCTTTCAGCGCATTATATGCTTATTGTTAATTTCAGCAACAGTATGAGAATATGAATGTAAATTCAAATGGGAAATCAAACGTAAAAATTTTCATAAAATTTCTCATTTCCTTATAAAATTTTCAATTTCTTATAAAACGACCTTATAAAATCCTTATAAAAATTTCGTTTCCTTTTAAGGATTTTATAAGGCTGATTTATAAAACACCTGTTAAAGGATTTTGAAAATTTTTAGTTTTACAAAATTTACAATTAAAATTTTACAAAATTACTACTTTCCACGTAGCTGGTATTGTTACCTACTTGATAAGTTGTATTTTTACCAAGCTTTGGCAAAATTACATTTATTATAGTAGCATTGTACTACACTGTCGTAAAATCACCATTCGTCAGTATTTTTTACTGCGAGATGTAAAACCACTAGTTTTAGGCAATCATATTATGTATTATAAAGTTATTTTACTACAGCTAGGATTTTCATTTTTTGGGTGTCGTAATTTCATAGGAAAAAAATAATGTTCAGAATAAATGTTGAACAGGATGATACAAATTAATAAATCAAATCAGAATATTCTACAGTGGGAGACATCAATTGAAAATTTCTCATCAAGTCAACTTGGCAATTTTCCAAATCGCTAAATTTCCTCAGTTTAAGGAGTATAGAAAGTTACTAACTAAAAACTAATGACAGAAAAGTACTCAGTATTTCCATAAAATTTTTGTTGCATTTAGTTGTAAAATTCCTTCAAGTATGGTACCCTGAGAGAAATATATACGAGTTGCCAATAAGTGCGTATATTTAATGTTAAGATATCGTATATTTGCGTATGGCGAAAGCGATATCTAGTTACGCGAAAGGTATTCTCAATTTCAATATGGCATCTCTGATCTATGTTGGACAAAAATCGGTTTGTTAATAGTTAAGATATCGCTCTTTCATCTGAATATTTCAACACCAACATGGAATCTTCAATTTATTTAGGACTGGTAGGACAAGAATCGGTATCTTAATAGTTAAGATATCGCTTTTTCATCTGAATCTTCCGCTTCTTTATTTAAAATTGTCCAAACTTCACGCAAACGTATGTGGAATAACTAAAACTTGTTCTTTAAACTTGTAGTTCTAATTGTAGTTCTTTAACTTTCAGCGTGATCAAAACTTGAATAATGTGCAAAATGCAAACATTGCAAGGAAGTTACGACAATTTAACCTTTAAATGTATATGTAGGAAAAAATAACCGTAGTATTTATTGTAATATCTACGTCAAATACATCAAACGTGATCAATAACTTGAAAACTTACCCATTAGTGTTGGAAACAGATGAGTGAGTCCCCAGCTATCTACAATATCCTCCAAATTCATTTTTTTTGCAAATTTAACTCTTACAAAATCGACACTTCCACAAGTATCAAAAACACGAGGCGCTTTTGTTTTTCTGCGGCGCGGAAACGAGCAGGAAAGCGAGAATTTCTGTAATAGCCTCCCAATTCTGATATATTAACTATTAATATGCCATTTCAACTAGAAGTAAAGCATAGTTGAGCTGTCCATTTCTATTTTTTTAATTTAATTTTATGTCGTTTTGCATTACACCAACACTTGTTTCATGCAAAGATCGGAGTACAACAGAAAGTTTCGAATACTATTAACGGAAAATGACGGTTTCCACTTGTTACGATGTATCATTCTTGAGCGAAGTTGGAAGATTGAAAGTAGTTTTAGGTCTATATTTTGTTACCGTTAACATTGCTCTTTTTGCCACAACAAAAGTGATTCAAACATGTCGCAGATTTACTGGAAATACTATTTGAAATCATAGG
Organism: Platygaster robiniae; assembly: GCA_028476575.1. Lineage (NCBI taxonomy): Eukaryota > Metazoa > Arthropoda > Insecta > Hymenoptera > Platygastridae > Platygaster > Platygaster robiniae. The sequence goes on from CM052020.1 coordinate 46,630,903, forward strand.
GATTGTTTCAAATTAGATATATTATGATAGTTCAGATACAACGTTGGATATGAACGTATGTTTTTAAAATCATGCAACTGAATGGAAATGTTGATATTAAATATTTCTCTTTCTCAGTGTATAAATTCCACATGGATGTAAGTCATTGAATTCTCTTAATACTCCAGTTTATTTCAATAACTACTTTCTGTACCACTTAACTGTATACCATATTATACAGTATGTATATTGTTGGTAGTAATTTTACGATTGATTTGTTCCAGTGGTCGCGGAAAATCCCGGAAACGTTTCGGTCATTGTGAAGAACCTGCTGAAATAGCGCGATGGTCGAGATTAAAAATGATCGGGGCGGAGTTGAACGAACCCGAATGTAATGAATAGAGCTGGTAGCTGGCTGCTTTTGGGCTCGAACGATGAAATAAGCAAATCGACGCGGCGCGACACGCGAAATTGATGAAAGCAGGCCCGCGCCACGGATTCTTCGGCGGCGGTTCAGAAAGCGGAGAAGGCGCGGCGTCTGTTCGGACACTCCTCGCATCCGTGATCCGAGGTGACAAGGCTCGTTCTTATTAACGAGGAGGCATTCTCAACGAGCCTCGCATCTTTGCCTGCCACAGATATGCAACGCTCGGTGCGAACGCGAGTTCAAAGAATTTCGCTGATTTAACTACGCGTCCTAGCCAACGGCGAATGAAAAACAGATGACGCCGGGAAGCAGAAAGATGGCCGAAACTCCTCGCTTCTTTTATCGCCTTTTCGCTTTATCACCCCAACACAGACAAATTGGCGAGTCTTCATTTTCCCAAGATCCTTCCTTGCGTTCGCGCACTCTGGCGATGGTATGGTTTTCACAACCATGCAGACCTTGCACGGAAACCTATATTTCGGGGAGGGGGGGTTTCAACTTTTATATTGTACTCGTAGAATAACGTGCAATTGGAATTGATTTGGTTTGACAGTACATGGTCCATTCGTAGTGATGTAGATAATAAATGTAGATTAAATAAGTAAAAAATTAATTAATCAATCAATAAATAATCAAATATATAAGGCAATATCAAAACATCATTGATTTTCAACAACTCCTACTTTATATATTGAATCTTTGTTATGTTTTCAACAACTTTAACACAAGTAACTCAATAATTACAGATGCACAATTGCGAAAAACATGATTATTGTTTCTTTTCATATTTAGATGTATATCGAATGCATAATAAATAAAATTTAAAAAAAAAAAACCCTTTTTATTATTACACTATATACATATTTAATGATTTAAAGGGTTATACGCCTTTTTTGAGGACGGTTTGGATTATTTTGTAATTTATATAGCATATAATTTTATTACATGGAAGTTACATTATTGTAAAAGAATATTGTCAACTTTGATACACGAACATTATTCGATGGAAAAAATATCAACAAAATGGTGGAGTTATGGCCCTTTCCTAAGTTTTTTTTCAGAGGCTTGCAGTGACTGCAATGCAAATGCAATTAGTCAACTGAAATTATAATATCCAAAAACGTTACATTTTTTAGTGTAATGATAACGTAACGCGTTACATTAATTAACAAATAACGATAAAAGAAAGGGATTCCTTTTTTTTTTGATAACGAGTAACGAAAATCGTGTTATTCATTTCACATCTGTCTCATCAAGTTTTTAGAGCAGTTTGTAACTTTTTAAGAAATTTTTTGAAACTTAGATATAAGTAATTTTTTAACTTCCTTATTTTCAGATAAAAATTGTATAATTTTATAATTTTGGGTACAGCAGAGTGATATATTAGTAATTCATGTACAAATATCGACAAAGAATATGATGCTTTTTCACTTTTTATTAGAAATTTTTATAATTCTAGCAATAAATTTTAGAAATCTGCATATAAATACACGAAAATACTGGAAACCTTAGTTTATAAAATCTACAGCAGGATCCCCAAAATCTATAGATTATGCTAGAAAACCTTACGTAATAATATGAATACAGAAAAAACATAAAATACGAAAAATACTTGATATTATTTACTTTTTTTTTGAAAAGTTATTAGATTCTTCGAAACTATCTGTAATTCCAGAAATCAAGAAACTCTGATTTCTCGAAAATTGAATTCAAATGGTATATGTGTATAGAAAACCATAAAAATACTAAAAAAATGTTCAAATTTGAAAAATCTGTTGAAAATTCAAAAAATATTCAAGACACTTTGAATCTACAAAGAAACCGTTTCTTGCAAAATCGATCAAAATACTGCAAACATTTCAAACTTTCAATTCTGGGGAATCTAATTCTTGAAATCCAAAGAGATATCTTTGAGAAAACTTAAAAATTTTTCAACATTCTATAAATACTAGGAAATACAAAAAGAAAATACATGTATAGAAAAATACAAGGATATCTATGGAATACCGAATTCCAGAAATGTATACAGAAATTTACAAGAAAACTGAACAATCCTTCAAATCGTAGAAAAACTGACGAAATACGAAGGATACTGAAAGAAATATGAATCTATTGAGACACCTGTTTTCTGAAAAATTCTTTTGGAACATGAAAAACCTATTGAACTTCACATTTTTGAGCTCGAAATTCTCGAAATCCATGTATAAAAATTTATATCAAAATGCTTAAAGTATATAAAAATACTAGAAAATCCTGCAACATTTTATGCATCCTAAAAAAATACGAATAGTTTCAGAAATACTGAACAATCCTTCAAATCGTAGAAAAACTGAAGAAATATGAAAAATACTAGAAGAAATAAATATCTATTGAGACACTGTTTTCTGGAAAATCCTTTGAACACGTAAAATTTAATAAACTCCAAATTTTACAGTTCGAAATTCTTGGAATCTATAACAATGGAAATAAAAATGATAGAAATATATAAAAATACTAGAAAATCCTGTAACATTTAATAGATCTTGAAAAATACGAATAATTTCAGAAATACTGAACAATCCTTCAAATCGTAGAAGACATATACAAAAAATACCAAAAAGAAATAAAAATCTATTCAGACTGCGTTTTTTGAAAAATATCATCCAATGCAAGATATCAAAATTTACATCAATACGTAAAAACCAATAATAGAAGCATTTCATCGAAATCGTTTGAAAGTTCTCGTTGGGTGGGGGGTTCTAACTCCCAAACCCCCTCCCCCCGTCCGCACGGACCTGCAACCGTGGATAAAATAATCAGAGTATCGTTTCAGTCTCAAAGAATATCTCAGGTCTCAAAGTTAGTATCAATTATTAATCTCTGGAGCCCAGAAAAAAGTGATTTAACAGGTGTCACGGAAGTCTTGAGACAGATTTGAACTGCGCATCAAAGGTACTTGTAAGCATGAAAAATGCAACAATGTTTCCACATACTGTCAACAAGAGTTTGTTTCAATATTTGCAATAGCAATGTCGTACAAGGGTGAGTTGAGTAGGACTATCTATACTTCTTAGGAAATCAAGTTGATCCTATGAAGCTGCGATTTGTTCTAATATGATCAATAATTCTTCCTTATTTTGGCCATCAATCTAGCCCTCATCAGATAACTGTATAATCAAACAAATTTCAGAACATATAACATAACAACATTATTCTTTCAAAACAGCAATGTCGAGACTACTTACACCATTGTCAATGAAAACGAAATCATCACCTCGTCGATTCGTAATATGCACTCGATTATTGAATGTACATACATGCAGGATAAACATTATACAATCTGTCATGTCTTTTTCACCATTTTAAAATTGTACAACGAAATATTCTTCAAGTCGTGACGCTACAGCTTCGCGTTTAATCAACGACTGACTAATATAATCTCAAACCGAAATTAACTATCTAAAATCTTGTTGGAAAATTATCGACGAAGAAGATTGTCAACACTGTTAAAGACAAGTCAACAAGTCAAGTTAAAATCAACAGCTGAAACACCTTTCAATTCTAGAAGTGATCAAGTTAGATTTCGATTTTTTTCAAACAATCGATCCACCATTCTCTACATTTTTTGTTTATTTTTTCCCGCATGCAGAAGCTAATCAATATAATTATTATGAAAAAATTCCATAGGTTAACTTAATGAAAGGTTAATTCAATGAAATTTGCTCGAGGTTATTTCATGTTTCGAGTTGCTTTCAGCTGAATTCCAGAACAATGTAACAACCATTTTCCATGCCTTTTCAGCGGACTCTCTAGCGTGAGCCCAAAATTAAGCGTATGTGAACTAATTAAATCGCTCTAGATTATAGGAGTTAACTGCAGAAGAGGTGAACTTGGAGCAAGTTTCCAGCCTACTTTGGCACCTATGAATACGATCGCGTTAAGTTTCTGATTCGACGTAATTATCTCCTTGAATATCATATCTTACGTTCAATCCAATGCATTTGAGAAACGTTTGTTCTGAGTGTAGAAGATTTAATTTATATTTTTTATTTAATTTTGAACTTGATGTAGACCTCTGTTTTTGCTGGGGCGAAGTAATCTATTTTAATGTAACGAATTTGCAATTCTTCCAAAACAAAATTCTGACAGACTCTGATTTATCATTCTCAGTCTAACAATTTCTAGAATTCTTACATCTTATTTTCAACTAATCAAAATTCCAAACAAATCATCATAAATGAACCTATATGCCCTTTTTCCCATAAAAATCCTTGTCCACCAATTTTGATATTGAAAATTCAGGATCTAACTCAGGTAAACAATTGTCCTTATTCGAACTTCCCTCATCTACAGAAAATTTAAAATATCTCAGTGGCCTCAGAAACACAATCGCTGTCTTGGAAAGAACCATGTAAATGTTCTATCATTTTTATAAACCAAGTTTCTCTGAGTGGAGATCTAACAAAATTTCTTCTTCGAGTGCACGTGAGAACGTGTATTCGGGAACATGTCGCTTCCAAAGCGAGTCATTGCAAATTCATTCAGCCCCCATAAATAACCATTCGCAATTTCTGTAATAGAATGACTCACGATTCGATCGCTCTTGCGATGGTCCGCATTCCTCATCGCGACGTGCTTGTCTCATTCGCTTTACGATAACGACTCACTTCAGGTAAAAGAGACTTGCAAAATGGAATGAATAGAATAATTCACCGGTTCTTCTTTTTCCATTGCAGAGTTAAAACTAAAAAAGAACATTCCTCGAAACTGGATTGTTTTAGCATCCAACGGTGGATACAAGATGGATGGCAATTCTCCTTAAAGTTGAGATAAGTATGATGTACGATTTTGTTCAACATTTTGAATGTCCATCAAAATTTCAAAGTCTTTTGACAGTTTATTACGTGATTTAGCAAAAAAGTATGTAAAGAGCTGATAAATTTTCTTCCTGTGTTTTCAATTTTCACCGCTATGAATGAGCAATGAGTGAGAATGATCGCGAAACGCCGCAAAGGACTTGGTCGAATGACACCAGTATGGTAATGAGATCGGCTTTTAAACGTCGGACTCAGCAATAAACTGTGTTGATTATCTTTTGGGTATTACTTGAGGTGTAACTTCCGTTTATCTTCGCATCTCGCGAGTGTACGCCGCTCACGCTTCGGACCACCTACGCACAATTTTCATTCGCGCGTTGACAATATTCTTAATTCATGAGATCATCAGTTTTGACGTAACTGGCATTAATATCTCCTCCAAGAAGTTTTTATGGGCCGTCAATTTGTTTAATGGTTGCGGTATCACTTTATAAGACATGAGGTTATTTACTAGTTGCAATTTTCGAGGTTATGAATGATGTCTTGTGATTTTTGAGTATGTTTTTGAATGGATGCAGTTCATTGGAGGAAAATTATGAAATTAGGGTAAGATCTGTCAGGGGGGGACTTGGATAACGAAATGCCAAAAATCTTTTTTATTTTAATGTTTCAGATAAAAATACACCATGTACGCAGGAGGATCTCCAAGCAAGTAGTGCCCTGGACACCAACAAATTTTGATTATTTAACATTATCGAATAACATGAAGATAATTTTTTTTCAGCAAGATTTGAGTATTTATGACCTATTTCAAGATCACTTCAATATTTTATAAGAAACGTAGCTATAAAAACTGTGCCAAACATCATGCAATTCTTGGGGTGAACCAGGTTTCCCCTTTGGGAAGACTTTTAAAAAAATTTGGTAAATTTTCCATAAAAGTAGAGTCAAAACACGTCAAATGTGTTACAAAAATTCCACTAAATCACGGAATTTTGAAAAAAATGGTGTTTTGTATAGTCTTCATGTGAATCATTTTAGCATGTGAATAATTCGTCGAAATATTGTTATTTTTTGCTGTTATAAACAATCAAACTTTTTTGTAAGCCTTGATTAAAAAATTCATATCTCCAAAACAACTCAATATAATCGAATAAAATTCTTTTTCGTGTATTTGCCCTTTATCTTTCATTGAGATTGAGATAAATTGAAGAATAGAGAACTGCAAAACTCTAAATTACAATAAAATAATAATTTTAATAGCATACAATGGCCATGTCAACATCAGAGGGCGCATGTCGAACAAATCGCAAAAAAACTCATTTATGCAATTAATAACGTGAATTTCTTATTTAGTTAACAACGTCAATTTTCAAATCGGTAAGTGTTTTCCTAATAATACACGAATTTTTGAAAACAAAACTTCGAAGGTAAAAAATGTACGTATATAGGACGGCCCTAAACTATTTCAATGAAAACACCGGTTGTATACTTTTTGAAGTAAAAATTGACATAGCTTTATAATGTGTTACTTACAATATAATAATTTAATAATTTTATCAATAGTTCGTGTATGATTATTCAACATTTATAAATAATATTCAACAGTTATTTCATAATTTCTGTATATAATATATTCATCCACGTAAAAAGTTAATTTTACTTCAAAGCGTAGATAGTCGACTTTTACATTATTAGAGATTTAGAGGCGTCTTACATACAGACTTGAATTCTTCCAAGTTTTGTTTTTAACCGTACACGTTACAATGAAAAAGATGAAGATGTTGCATAATTATTCATAAGAATGTGTAAGAACTAATTCAAATATTTTATATTCCAACTAATCTAATACTAGAAACTAACTAATTTGTCAATTGAAGTTGTTACCTGAATAAAAAATTCAAGTTATTAATTGAATAAATGAGTTTGTTTGCGATCAAAATTTGAACATACAGATTTGTTCGACATGCACGCTCTGATGTTGGCATGGCCATTGTATGCAATGAAAATAATTATTTTATTGTAATTTAGAGTTTTGCAGTTCTCTATTGTTCAATATATCTCAATCTCAATGAAAGATGAGGTGCAAAAGGCAAAATTAGATGTAATCGTAATATTACGGAACGTGTCGAGTGCGGAGATAGCGAATTAAGCGAAAAAAAATTTATATCTTCTAAATGGAAAAAAACGACAAATTTTTCTTGATGGATTAATAAATGTAAACGTTTTCCATATTATTAGCAAAAAAATTTAATTTTTTTGTGTGAAAATCTAATTGTTTTTAATAAATAATGTTAACAATTATTTGTTTCAACAATTATTGAATGTTTTTTGCTTATAATACAGAACGAACTCATACAAATACACGAAACGAATTTCATTTGAATATATTGAGTTGTTTTTCAGATATGAATTTTTTAATCAATGCTCCCAAAAAAGTTTGATTGTTTATAACAGGAACAAATAACAATATTTTGACGAATTATTTACATGCTAAAATAAGTCACATGAAGACTATACAAACTAATTGTTTCAAAATTCCGTGATATAGTGGAATTTTCGTGACATACTTGACGTGTTTTGACTCGCACGGAAAGAAATGTTTGGTTACAGCAATCGATTATATAGTAAAACATGGACCGACCAAAGTTTTGGGCATGACTTTCAAAGTTTTGGTTATGACAACCAAAGTTTTCGTTAGCACAACCAGTATGAAATTTTCATAACGAAAACTTTGGTTGGCACAGCCAAAATTTTGGTTGTTAAATCAAAATCTTTGGTTGGTCCATATTTTACTAACTGCTTTGGTTGCTGGAACCAAACATTTCTTTTCGTGCGGTATTAGAATTTTTCAACCTATACTGTATGGGATTTTTCCTGTAAATAGATCTGGACAATTTCCCAGATGCAGTATGTATATATATTTTCGGTTGGTACACCCTACTAAAAAACAAGGTCGCGCATCTATGCGAAGCCGGGTTCTCGAAAACCTCTGTATCATGGTAATGGAATCATATACTCTTTGATTTGCAGTGATTTTTAGCCCTTAAAAGGGCTGTTCAATTTTCAGTCACATGATTTGTTAAAAGAAGTAGTGGCTATGTTTTTGATTGCTATAACCAAACTTCAAATAATTCAAATGATATCTCTTGAAAGATAGTGATTGTCCCGTTACAGTTGATGGTTGTCAGAAAACTTGAACATGCAGTTCATCAAAATCTTGCTATTTGTATTGTTGTTACAACCAAAGATTTCTTTGCATCCTTCACTTTTTAAGATAATGCCGATTCAAAATCAACAACAAAGTATAAACATCGATATTTATTGCGATACTCGAAAAAGCAACGAAATGGACGAGAGGAGAAGAATGACATGCGATACAGAAAAGTTTCTTTGGCTCGGGCTAGTGTTCAAAAATATACGATCGCAAAAAGTGTCGCCCGATCGGACAGCTGATGCATCAAAGACCCGCCGACATTGTCGGTCGCTCTTTAGCCACGAGATTGCTCCTTTGATATCCAACGAATAATTTCTAATTAATTGTCCTTTCCTCGGAACGCTTACGCAAAATCAACTTTTTGCTCGTGTAATGTGGGATCCGATCTCGCGTCCATTACATGAAAACCGAGTGAAAGCGTCCTCAGTTTCTTTCTGACAAGTTTCTTCAAACTTCGAAGTAACGCCAAGAAATCTTTGGACGACAACACATTCCCGAGTCAGGTAACGCAATTTTTTATACGTGTTTCTCGATTTTAGAAATTTCTACGTTTTTCTACGATTTTAAACATTGAGGATTAACTCTAATGAGCAATAAATTTTATTGCTAGACATTTATTACCGATGCGTTCGCTTTTTTTTGCAAGTTTTAGTTTTTTTATCTTAGATATCTTAAAATTTGCAGTTGCTCCATTTTTCAGTGTTGTCAGTTATTGTCCAATATATATAAAATGTAATTTTTCATAGATACAGCTCTTAAATTTGAAAATAATAGAATGTTATACACATCACAGTGTAAACGCTTTATTTTGATTGATAAATTTGAGTAATAAACATTTGCATGAATTTCACTCTTTAGTAATTTTGCAGTTAATACTTTTATATCGATGAATTCTTGAAAATTCGTAGAATTTCATGGTGTTGAGGGTTGTGAGTAGAATCATTTGAAACATTTAGCAGCTCGAAATTTGGCTTAACGCCAGGGACAGTGGTTTATTATAGTTTTGTTATGACAAACTTGCGTTTGGGTTAATTAACACCGGGACAGATGTATCAAGCTTAAGAGTCTCAAGAGTCCGTGGTTTCTAATTGAATAACCAAACATCGTAATTCACTCGATAAGTTGTCGCGTCGCAATAAATTTTCCTTTGGACGGCGAAAAGTCGACAATCTCCGCTCGAGGAAGAAAACGCTCACTTTTCTTCGTCGCATTATCCTTGGAAATTCTTGTCGTTTGACGCATCAGGCCATGAAGAATTCCCATGAATAACGTTATTATAACTGTGCTACTGTTGCTCATCAAAATATTTCTTCGCTAATACGGAAATAAGACTTTCATTTATTTTTTGACTGTAGCAGAAAAAGGCGATAATGCAAGTATTTGAAAAAAAATTATTTGCATCAATAGCTCTAGCAATTTGAATGTTCATTTTATTCTTATAATAATGAGTAATGTTTTTACAGAGATTAGTTGAAAAGGATTCTTCAAGAAACTTGAATTTTGTAGAAGAAGTTTGAAAATTGTTATGTGAATATATTCGTAGAAGCGATCAAAGTAAAGAAAAATTAGCTCACAAAAATGATAATTATCTAAAAAAAAAAAACCAAGTGCAATGTGATGAAGCTCGTATGAACAAATTATTAAAAAATATATTGAACAATAATATCAAATAATATATGAACAAATCAAACGCAGTGGTGGATATTTAGTACAAATGAACATTTTCAAGAAGTTTTGAAAACTTCACGTTGTTGCTTAAAATAACTATACAGTGAAAAAAAATTGTTAAATTTTCCATATATATGGAAATTTTCCCATAATTTACGAAAAATTCTCATAGCGAACAGGAAATTTTCCAGATCTATTTTTGGGGAAAATCCTATACAGAATATGGGTTAAAAGCTTCTAATATTTTTATGGAAAATTTACCAACTTTTTTTAATAGTGTAATGATTTCTGACACCCTATTTTCAAGATGTTGGAATATCTAACTAAAATTCAAAAATGCATTCAAACTACTCAAAGCTCAAAAAATATAATACAAACGAAACAAAACTTTATTAGAATTTTAGAATCCAGTTTCAAAAACAAATGTTCTAAAGATAATATTAAACAATTTATAATCTTTGGAGCAAAATCAAGAATAGCGGATGAAAATAAGCAACAAACGAAAACCTTTCATTACACGTTTCTTTGCTCTTCTATTTTAAAGTTTTCCACCACATTTTTTTTTGTGCTCATTGGAAATGATTGAAGAAACAATTTTTCTTTTTTCATTAAAAATTACTGAAGTTTAACTTTTTTTTTAAACCTAAAATCATGAAATATTATAAACATGGTAAAAATTCGATGCATCATTTTCATTAGAAAAAATTTTTCTTTTCTATGTGCACTTGCTTTCTTCTTTATTTTTCAATACATTTTTGAAAATTGAGGAAGTATTTATAAATGAAAGAGCACGCAAAGAAATTAATAGATGTCACGTCTATTATAATTAATCGTTTAATTAATCATAAACAATTGAATGATCCTTAAAAAAAGTATATCACGCATATTTTCTGGTATTAAATTGAACACTACGTAAACTTTTTAAATGGATGCGACATTATTTTCTTGAGAGTTCTCCAAAACTACTTTCATGGACGTGACAACGATTTTTTTTCTTGCGAGAAGAAATAAGTATATACTACATAAAAAATATAATTATATTTTTTGACAGAGATAATACATTGGATTTTTTCAATGACTGAATTGTTTTCAATGATATTTATACGAATAATATGGCACATTGATCAGTCTAGATATTTAAAAAAAATTATTTCTAGGAATAAATGTCAGTAAATAATAATAATAATAATAATAATAATAATAATAATAATAATTCTTCAAGGGTACCAAAAAAAATTTGTAGCAGAAGACTTGAAATTTGAAAAGAATGATTTATTGCCTATTATCATCGACTATCCTCAAGTTCTACATATCATTGATTATTTTACATTATACATAAAATAACGAGCGTAAAAATGTTGGAGTTTCAAAAATAATGTACATTCAAAGAATATAGATAAGTTCCTGAAGTTCTCATCAATATTGATTGTAAAGCTAGACATTTTTTATATGAAAATTTTCTTGAAAAAAAAGAACACTTTAGAAAATTTTGTCAATTCCCTGAAAATCTCCAGAAATAGAAAATATCTACGATTTTTAATAACTGCAAGAATTTACTGTAAAATCCGTAAACGATTGTTATAAAAAAGATGGAAAACTAAAGAAATTGGCAAAAACTGCATTCATTACCAAAAAACTAAATATAAATAAATAATACTTTTACCAATAAATTCAATTCCAAAACCTATTGAAAAAATTCTAAAAATACTGAAAATCTCTGATAAATCTATATGAATTAAAAATAAAAATATGATCCTTTGAAAATTCTGAAAAATTCGGCATAGATAAATCGCTTTACATCTCCCCCCCCCCCCAAAAAAAAAAAAAAATAATAATGACGGAAAACATTGTGAAAATACTAAAATCAAGTTTTAAAAACTGTCCGAATTACCCTACAAAAATTTTTGTACTTTACGTTAATGACTTCCAGCCATAACTACCCGTATACTTTTCACAGTCAATCAATCACCAAATTACTTAAATTAACCAAACGACAAAATGTCGTCGTACATACAAAAGTCGCGAAGCGTTAAAGGATTGCCTAGAATTCCGAGGGAGTATCAATTAAGAAAAATTCCGTCAGTTGCGAAATTTGTCTCAATTTTGTGCGTGCGTAAAATGACATACGGAGAATATGGGCGACTTTTGTCCGGGTAATTAATACCGGTGATGGCATCGATTGATATTATTAACATCGCGGACGAGGCATTCTGTGCACGTCATGCGAATTGTTTGATCGTATTCGTGACTACTTTTTTCGCTGTCTCAATAACGGACGACTTTTCTTACCTTGACAGCTGCTCGAGCTGTGGATTCTGTTTTCAATTTCGTATTCAGCCTTCTATAAAATGTCGTTTCATTCCCTACAGGTAATTTTATAACAATCATTGTACTATGGATGCAACATCTGATGCACGCTGATTTTGAGCAGGTTGTGTCTAACTGGTTATTACTTTGAAGGTCATGATCATGTTTCAAAAATGTCATTGAAATTGAATGATGGACAGGAATTTCACACAGTAAATTTTCATTCGAAAAACTTGTTATCACTCTCTATCGAGTTGAAATATTGCCACTCAAATACGGAGTGAAAATTTACAAAGCAATCATAAAATTTCTTCTAAGAATCTGTAAATTTACACTTACTCTAGTAAAATTTTACCACAAAGAAAATTCAATGTCATTTTACTGCGTCATACGTGAAAAAACTAAAAAATGTTCAAAAGAAAAGATTAGTAATTGAGGAATTATAGGCAATACACAGAATCCGCGCTTTTGAGGAAAGTTTTTTTTCTCACTGCGATTGTTCTGAAAAGCGCGAAGCTTACATAATAGTTTTGAACATCGCGAATTGTCGATCTCACGATCACAGATACGATAAGGCATCGTTAATGCCGGAAATACCATCGGCGTAGGCGATCGAATCGATAGTTACAGCTTAAAATACTTGTTAAGGACACAAGGCGAGCGGAGAAAAAGACTTTGCGTCTGGTATCAGGAAGCGAAGCCGCGACAATGCGCGACCTTCTCGATCGCTTTTCCAAAAAGCATGATAATCGAGGGAAATTTCGCCTCCACTGTTCACTGACTTATACCTTTCACCTTGATGAATGGAAATTACAATTCTCTCTAAATTCAGTTTGATATAACCAGTGGAAATCAGTGAGATGAAAGATGGTTAGAAAAAATAAGTCACTTAATTGTAAGAGAGACGAATCAGTGGATAAGGATTTCAATGATTCCATCACCTATAGCAAAATTTTCGATATAAATTCTTTCGAAATTTTTATCGATTTCTACGTCTGTGAAATAATTTACGGAATATTCTTACAACTGACAAGCTTTGTAGAAATTACTTCTATGAGAGGAATTATAAATAAAAATGTCTAATTTGCATGCAAATCGAAGAAAATTTTGCTCTCGTTGTATATTCTATTATTCCTATGAATCTGAAGTAGTGAAACTTCAGTGCTCTCTAAATCTTTTTCAGTGACATGTTACTGATCTTTGGTGGAGAAGATGCCGCAGGGAATGAAAGAGATTTAGAATGATTGGGAAAAAACAGTAAATAGTAAACAATAACAAATTAATAGATAAGGTTTCTAGACAATTTCAGCATTCATTGGAGAATCAACTGGAATTTCATAATGGAATTTTTCGTGAAATCTCTGAAAATTTCAAGTTATTTTCATTACCGTATAATGATGAACATAATATTTGACAACATGGTCTTCCTGGAACTAGTGAAACTATTTTTAAATTTATTGTAAAAAAATGTACGATGAAACTACAAGAAGAATATAACAAAAACAAGTGTCTTAACATTTTTAAAAAGGTAACGAAAAACTTTGCCGAAAAGGTTACAGGAAAATTTCGTGAATTTATGGAATAATTCAAAAAATAAGAATTCACGGTTTTTCTCGAAAATCGAAAATCATTATTTATAAAGTTTTAAAATATTTTTGACACTTCTAAAAAAGGCAAAAAATTTTTAGGAATGAATAAGAAATATTTTTTTATATAATAACGTTAAAAACTGTTGTTTTTTCGGCAAAAATTTTTTAATATCAATTAATAGTATAAGAAAACTGAACAAAAATGAAACAAAAGAGGAAAATGAACGGAAATACTTCAAATTTTACATTAATTCTTGCGAAAGGTACAAAATATTCTATACACACTTGAAAGGTGCCAAGTATTCTGAAAAATTTGTCAGATTCTCAATCAGCACAATTTGAAGAAAATTTGTGTGGAACAAAAAACACATATCTGAAGTAAATTTCACGATTAATAAACATTCCCGAAAGTAGTCACGAAAGTAGTAGTACGAATTGAGAAAATTTCACAAAATGACTCTTGTCAACTATGAAATAATTTGTGATTAAAAAAACAAGTAAAATAAAAAATAATTCGACATGAATCTTTAACTAAACCTAAAAAATAGACAAAAATATACTGATAATTCTTCGAAGCTCTTCAAAACTCCAGCAAACATTTCTGTCTAAAATTCCATACATACCACAGTAATTCGACAATTAATCATGAATAAAAAACAATTTTTGATAAATATCTTGGTAAGTAGTGAGCCAACATTTTTCGTATTAAAATAAAATCTGGAATCGATATTATGGTATAAACTTTTCCTTAAAAACATGTATCTGTCAGAGAACCAAGTAAAGGGGTTTAATAGAATAAACAAAAAAAATTACTTAGATGAAAATCCTGGAGCAAAACTTTTCCTCTCGCGAAGAAACTTGCATACTTAATTAGGACTACCCAGAAACTTTGAAACTTGTATCGATAAACTCGACAAAGCTCTTTACAGAATTCTTTTTCCCAGAGATAATTACTTAGTGCATATATTATTTTTGCTCAATTAAGCATGGGAAAGAATTACATTTTTCGAAGATAAAATGGATGAATATACAAGAATTTAAAAAAAATATTTATAATGTATAAAAATTTTCATTTTTTTTTAGAACGCCTGAAAACCATAGTCATCAAGTAAAAAACAAATATAAATAAAAATCACAGCTAATTTCCAAAATTTATAGGATTTTTTTTTTAAATTGTGTCTATAGAAGAAACAATTTCTGTCAAAGTTTTTTCTTTCAAACATATTTCTTTGTCTCACTAACCTTGATTTTTTTAGTCAGTGAGAACAATCTCATCATTTTATTGTAAGTGCAAATGCGGTTGGTTTTTATCGTTTGATGAATGTGTTTCCGCATATTTTATGACTTTATTCAGTAGCTATTAGAGTAATTGACATTGACATTGTTTCGTGGAAAACCTCTGATTAAAAACAATTTCTTACCATTAGAGGATAAGATTATTCCATACAATTACTTGTCAAGCTGTTTTTCGCTTGAAATTATTCAGATCGTTCGTGACTTTTCTCGAAGAAAAAAAAAAAATTTATAATTTTTCGGAAGATTAAAATCAGTATTGGTTTTTGTGATTTTTAAAAATGGCAGTGCGTTAATTGCTTCTAGAAATTGAAAAATATATTTTAGTATAGATAGAAATTTTTTTTTAATTTGAACAAGGTTTCAATTTTTTTGAATCATTAAACACTCAATCACTCAAAATATGCATTTTATAATTTTTTAGGTGGAAATTGTGAGAATTCACATATTCGAAAAACTGTTTCAAAAAAATGCTGAAACTTCGCAGATTATTAATAATAATAATTCTGAGAAATCTGGGATTATTAAAAAAGAATTTTGTACTTTTTTGAAATACTAAATTATTTCATTTTTCAAGTTTAGGAATGAATTCCTTAGAAAATCAGTAAATGACTTGTGGAAAATTCCTTATAAATTTGATGATGATAAAAATATTAATAGGAAAATTTTACGAGTGAAGAAACATACTCAAAAAACCTCAAAAAATGACGAAAGTTTTGCAAAATTTGTTAATCTCTGTTATTTTTGCAGAATTTGCAGAAACGCAAGAAATCTAATGAAAGGAAGGAACTTTATTTTAATTCCTTGAAATTACTTCAAAATAGAAATAAATCTCAGAATTTCCCAAACATTCAATAAATTTTTCAGAATGAATGCATAATTTCATTTTACTGGCCATTTCTGGGCAAAAAAAATTTCCTACATTTCCCGAACACTCCACAAATCGACTTCTAATCTAAACAGCAATAAAAAATTGCCCGTCAGGTTTTGGCGTGAATTTCGAAATTCGCGCGCGTTATATGACAGGCAAAAAGAATGCTCTCGAGAAATCCAAGAAAAGAGATCACGGAAATGTATTCCGCCGAGCGAGAATACAACAAATTACGCTCGATAGTAGATCTCTCCTAATACGACAAACCGGAATGTTCGATGTCGATTCTTTCTGGGCTAGAGAGATCAATGGTAACGAATTGAGTCGTAAATAAAACGTCTCATTATTTGATTCTAATCAGTAGCGGATCAAGCATTTTCTCTGGAGGGAAATTTTTCATCTTGCATATTTCTAGGACTGGAAAATTTAGGAATTTTCCACTTTTGATTGGTAAATCTTTGAACGTGCTAATTTAGAACCTGTTTTTTGATAACATTTTTGAAAGGAAATTTCAAGAATGACGATTGGGAAATCAGAAATGCATGTCAAATTATTAATGATTATAGGTTCAAAAATTAGGAGCCTAAAAATGGAAGGTGAAAAATATTGAAGAACTGTGATCTGATGAATCAACTTTGGAAGTTTTCAGATTTTTGAATCAAAGGAATTTTTTAATTTATTGATGTTAATCCTGGGATTTAAAAATTGTGAAAAACTATACAGATTTTAAAAATCTGTAGTTATTATGTTCAAATCTCACAGTTCAAAATTTCCTAAAATTGAGAAAATATAAGAAAAAAATGATGGTCATTGTAACTTTGAACCCCAAGTACAGAAATTAAATTCTCAGTCAACAAACGGTAAAGTTTTCAACATAGAGGGACTGAAAAAATATATTAATACTTCTTTTTTTATTACGCGTTTTTTTCCACAGCTAAGGAATAGTGGAATAATTTCACGATTGTCTCCGTAGAAACGTCTTTGTTTCCAGATACGATTTTACCGTACTCTGTATGCATACACGTCAAGCATACATATTTCTTTATATATAATTACGTATGGAATTTTTCGCAGCACACGAAATCTCCATAAACACGAATCGGTAAAGATAAAGGGGGTATAAAACACGTTACCCCAACGTATAATTAAGAGAAAAAATGTCGTTAATATCCCCTTTGAATGTACTTTTTTCCTTCTATTGAATACGCGCCCGCGAAAAGCGTACGTATTGTACATCGGGCACTTTGTTGTGGATAATGTTAATACGCCCACGAGGATATTCGAGTCGGTGAAAAGACTTTTGTCGATTCCAGGTTAAACGAAACTGAAAATTTGCACATTTTTTTCTAATAATATGGTGTATTTTGCGCTGAATTTACGGGGGTTGGAACGCCATAAAATATACAGTTACTCGGGATTTGAGGTAGTAAGTTGAATGAAAAAACAGGATGTAACGTGGAAGTTGAAGTTAATTGTAACAACGTAACACAAGATGATTTTCTAAAGTAACGAGTAACGAAATTTTCGTAACTCGTTTTACGTTACTAATAATTACACTTAAAATTTATATGAGCTTTTTTAAGTTTCGTATAGCTTGAAGTTCTTAGACGGTGAAATTTTCAGATCTTAAGGTTTTTGATCGGATACTTTGTATTTTTGAACATGGAATAGTTTTGACTTCAATTTTGTGCAATACCTAAATTTATAAGATCGACGTGACGTCAAATATAATTTTTTGATTATTAGTATGATTCCTATTTTATGACCCTAGTAATTTTCATCCTTATAAAAACCTTATAGGAAAATGAAATTTCTTATAAGAATTCAATTTTTCGTAAGGTGCACCTTATAAGAAACTGAAATTTCTTATTAGAAGTTGATCGACAAAATTTCTTATAAGATTTTATTTTATACATTCTTACATATTAGAAATTTCAGTTTCTTATAAAGTTTATATAAGGTGCACCTTTAAAAAATTTGAACTCTTATGAAAAAATTATAACTTATTGAAAGGTTTTTATAAGTATCAAAATTACTAGGGAATTTTCATGATGATTACCTAATGCTTAATCAGCAAAAATAAGTAATAAATTAATACTCTTGGAAATTTTTACAGTTCTGCAGCTTAATAGTTAAAAACAGTTTTGGAGTTTCCAAATTTTCCACTTGATAGTTTATACAAGTAATCGCATTTTTTTAACAGTTTTAAAATTTTCAAGAGTCATGCAAATTTTGACAGTTTTGGTAAAATTGTTGACAGTCTATTAACAGTTTTATAATTATTTTTGGGTTTTCATACGGTTTTCACAGTATTGAAGTTTGTTACAGTCATTAAATAGTATTCGATAGTTTTGACAGTTTGATAGTTTTAAAATTTATGACAATGATAACAGATTTGACAGACTTTTTTTTTTAATTTGCTAGCTTGACAGTTAACAAAAGTAGTTATAATTTTAAGCAGTTTGTCATTGTTATTAACAACTCTGAAAAGTTGATAGTTTTGAATTTTTTGATAGTTCAATAACAACTTTGATAATGACAACATTTTTGATAGGTTTTTGACATTTATAGGAGTTTTAAACAGTTTTGCCTGTTTAAATATCTACAACGGTAGCGACATTTTTTCAAAAGTTTTGATAGAATTCAAGTTTTTTACAGTTATGAAAATTTTAGCAGTGGTAACCATTTTTGGCAACGTTCCCGAAGGATTTCCTAGTTTGGCAGTTTTTATCAGTTTTATCACAATTTTTCATCAGTTTTCAAAGCTATTGATTTTCAACAATGTCGACGGTTTTCAGTTTTTAATGTTGCAAAATTTGTCAGTTTGACAGTTTCACAAGTTATAACAATTTTTCAAGTTCTTACTATTTTTGAAAATAATGGCAATTTTGAGAGTGACAACAATTTATCAACAGATTCAGTAGTTTTCATAAAATTCTACGGTGCTGTCAATGTGACACTTGATAGCAGAGATTACAACTTTTCTAATGAATTCATTTTTTTTAATTTTGGATGAGACAATTCTTTCTAAAATAGTGCACCACACTTTCAAAAAAATGAAATTCCCCCATGTAATTCTACCTAAATTTTTTATCAAAAAATGAGTTTAATTTAACCTTCTGGAAAACAAAATGTAGCCTCATATTTCTAAAAAAATTTCAACTCTAAAAAAGTAAAAAACCAATTACAGTTCAACAATATTTCAACTTCACAAAAATAAACACACACTCAAAAAAATCGAAACTTCTATTTTCCCTTGTTACTTTTTAATTTTAGCGGTCGGAAATTTAACTTCAAACACTGCAATGATGGATCATGGCTGAGATAGAAATGAACGTCTCGTAGAGCAAACTCGATCATCAATAAACCGGTACAAAAAACCATATAGCCACCGTGTAATATCCCCGAAAGGACGACGAACACTCATTTACATAATTAAGTAACATGACATTATGATTCGTGAGTACCGTTATCGCGTTACACGAGGCAGGAATTTTTATTTTTCCATTCGAACCCGTGATTAAAATCACTCGTCATTCCTTTCGGTTTCGAAACAGGAAACGATCCCCAGTAAGCCAAGCGTGCACATCCAAATCAGCACAATGTCATGGCGTCAATATCATCCAGCTAGTTTGCCCCTATTATGCAGCTAAGAAAATTCATATCCATTTTCTTTCCCTAATCTTTGTGAAATGTTTGCAACAAAAATGGCCAATGTCTTGCCGTTATTAACGAGCAATAATTGTAATGCAACTGCTGCAAATTTGGGTACAAACTGTTATAGCAAATGCGTAACTTCAAAATGACTGAAGTTTTTCGGAAATGTTTTTCGTATTCATATTTTTGTTTATCTGCTGCCAATTTGAGTGCAAACTGTTAGTGATAAACATTTGGTCATAAACTAACTGATAAACTAACTGAAATGTGTCGACAAAAATTTTCTTCAATCATAAATTGTTTTACAATAGAATAATTATTACTTGTGTTTATATGGATAAATAAATGTGATCGTTTTGCAAAATGTGTTAAATAATTTAGTCAAATTATTATTTATCCATAACGATTATTTATAACAAATTACAAACAATGAATTAATTAAAAATTGAAGGATTGGTTCCTGATAATTGTTTACAAACGATTTTTTAAACAATTTTCTAGAAAGATGTGGGGGGGGAGGTATCCCCTCCTTACGTAATAACTACAGTCACTGCAGTCAGCTGTGATTTTTGTGCGTTGACTGCACGTTAACGCTATTCGGGACACGTCAAAATTACTAATAATATGCATATACTTTTGTGGTCGTTGCATTTATAAATTTTTTTTTATTTTTGTCATTGTTTATAAGTATGGCACGTTGTTTTGAGTGCAAGGTGCAAATATTAAGACCTGGCCACGCTGTGGTAGGTTAGATTTCCGTCTTCGTGTTTTTGTCAGACGTAATATGGAATGGTTGTCGGTGGTGCTTATTTTTAATCTTCTACGTTATGTTAGACACAACTTGAGTATAAATTTGCGCCATTTAATTTTTTCAGTTCATTATATTATATATTTTATTATTATTATTATACATTATATTATTATATTTACTTCAGGAGCATATAATTGCGACAATATGAAGTTAAAATTAATATTTTGCTCATGGGCAGTAAAGGCAAGACATTGAGCTAGCTTGCATCATATTTGTAGCTGTTTCGTTGTGACAAACGCTTGTCGACAAACTGCCGACCTATTGCATCTGCAACTGCTGCCAACTTTGCGCCAAAAAAAAATATGACCCAAAAATTGACTGCGTTTGGCTTTCTGGGAAGAGCATACTCTACTCTAGTCCTAAAAAAGTATCAACTTTTGACCAAGAAAACTTAATGCATCCAAGAAAATTTAATTTTTCCGATAAAAAATCTGTCACATCTGAAATATTTCGCTAGGGATGAAATTTCGTGAGATTTGTTGGTACATGTGTATCATGTCTGATAAGGTTCAAAATTTGAAAAAAAGTGAAATGTTGTCTTTCCAAGTGTGGAATGACTTGATTCAAGTTTTTTTACGTTTAACGACGTAAGTAATAATTTTGCTCGATTTCCCAGTCAATTTTTCTTCTTTTTTTAGAAGGTCAACGTTTCGACCCTATTCCCATGCGCATAATATAATAAGTCTCATGTGCACATTTTTCTAATAACTTAGGCAATCGACAACGTCAATTATATCAATGTTTAGAGAACATCCGACACGTTTGTCAGACCGTTCGTGAATTTAAATTTTCTTCTTTTCTATTAATTTTATATTTTTTCCAATGAATTTGTCGAAATGGCCATTCTTCTTTTCCTCTTCCCTTCTTTTTTCAAACAAATGCAGTGAAATGATTTCTCGGGAGAAGGACTTTGGGGAAACGGTATTCGGGAAAGTTACCGTTCGGGAAAATGTTTGTGAACAGTTTCAAGAGGGTGTGGAGGGGGGGGGGGGGGGGTGAGTAAAATAAATGAGTTTGGCCGTTCGCGGGTTCACAGTTACGGTCACGGCAGCGGAGAGTGTGCCTTTGGCAGGACCGTGGCGACACGAGTTTACTTTTATTTAAACGTTCTTGCCTTTTATTTAGGACCTGACCCAGCGGTCATTTTGTTTCTTTGCCGCCGAGCGTTGTCCTCCGGGTTCTGAATTAATAGCCGTGCGTATTTTGCCCTCGCGTTGGCAAATATACCTATATTCCCGGAGGACTCGGGGCTTAAAAATTCACCAAGATTCGACCGCTTTCTCACGGTGCCCCAGAAGGAAAGAAGAAAAAAAGAAACGCCGCAGCATCCCAAAGTGTCCCGTGATTCATTGATCCCGTACTGTTCAAACGTGGAACACAGATTGCCGCGTTAATGCGATAAATATCGTGTTACGCGCTTTCATTCGAATCCGCGATTTCGTCTAATTATATCGAAGGCGAATCCATTTTTCGGGAAAATGGAAATTTCGGGGGATGGTTTGTCGGAATTTATATCATTTTGTTTGGATTTTTGGGTGAAACAAGGGAGAATCTGGATGTAACAGAGAATTTTTGAAAATTGGCGAGACTTTTTTCCTTTTCAAATGATACCGCGAAAAGAAATGATATTATATGTTTAATATAATTGTCATCGATTTCACAGATTTTAGGGGCTTTGAGAATTTCAGCACTTTTTGTGGGGTTTTTGCAATATGAGAAAAATTCACGTATTTTACGGAATTTTCGTTGATTCAAGTTTTTTTAACAATTTTTGATGATTCGAGAAATTTATATAAAACATGTTTTTTGAAGGTTTTTGAAATTTTTTAGTTTTTCCTATCCATTTTTGTAGGATTTTATAGCGACTTCGAGTATCTTTTTGTTACGTCTTTTTTTCTTTCAATCGGTTTCCATTTTACGCGTCTTTCTTGCACTACAGTAGATTACGAATCGTTCAACTTTGATTTTTGGGATATAGGAATTCGTATACATAATCCGAGAAATTTTAATAAATCATTGAGTTTTCTTGCAGATTTATTCTCTACTTAATGTTTACATAAGGGTTTTTTGATATTCCTAAGCTTTTTCGGGCTATTTCTTAACAATTTGGATGAAATTTTGATCATTTTCTCGAAAGTCGTATGTTTAACAAAATTTTCACTTACTATTATTTTTCAAGAATAATATGAGTTGAGCCATGTCTTCATAAAGTTTTTTTTTTTTATTTTTGAACTCATCCAGTATATTTGTTCCTAATTTAGAATAGGATTTTCAAACATTGAAAAAACCAATAAAATAAACAAAACATGTATGAATTCAAATATAGTCGAACTTAAACAGATTCAAAAAAGTTTTATCTACACATTGCCTAGTAATTTTCCTAGATTTTATTACATATTGAAAATATTTTAATTTTTGTGGAGAAACTCTATTTCAAATAAATTTTTTACATTAGGTGTCATGTAGTTTCAAAAATTTTCAGAAAATATTTTATAGAAATTTGGAGTTTTTTAAGATATCTTTAAGAAATTTAACTGCATTTATGAGATCCTAAAAAATTAGGAGATTTCGTGCGAGTTTCAAAAATATCCTGAAAACTTTTGTGAAGTTTTAGAATTCTCAAAACATTCTTAAGTAACTAGATTGCATTTTTGAAATATTAGAAAAATTCGCAGGTTTTGCAAAGTAGGTATTGATTTATTTAGGTTTTTCGCATATTCATGAGAATGAAAAAAAATGCATTAGAAATGTTTGTTCTGTTTTTCAAAAATATAATTTTTTATTGTTTACATAATTTTACCTAATAGTTGTAAATAGTTGTCCAAATTTTAAAAAATGTATTCGAGGGTTAATTTTTTTTATTTTCAAAAGGTCTCATTGATTTCTTATTTCGCAACCTTCTTATGTTCTTGAATCTTATGACTCTGGGGACCATCGTCGAATTTCACCAAAAACTATTATTTTTTTTTTTTTTTAATTCGAATTCATCATAGTCGATTACTCTTAAAATAAAGTGATTTATCCTCTGATTTTCAATGAGTAAAATACTGTTTCATAGTAGTTTCATTTATCACTGATAAACCAGTGTCAACCAGTTAAATATCCTATCTTTTTACAATAAGTGAATTGTCACTAATTCGATGTTTTGAGGTTAAGGCCGAAAGTTCAGGAGTTGCTTTGATGCATAATTCCGTGATGCTGGAGAAGACATAATATTTTTTTATTACAGTGCGTTTGAAAAACTACTTTTCAGCCCAATTTCCTGACCAAAAACTAGTAAAAACCCACTGTACATAATTAAAATAGTATATCACGTAACTAGGACTTGAATATTTTATTTACGAGTGTGAAGGTTTAAAATCACACAAGTTAATATAAAATTTCTGTCCTAGTTTCATACGATATTTTATGTACCGAGGGTTGGAAAACGAACTTTGGGATTTTCAACTGGACAAGAAATGAGTTTTCTGTGCCAGAGGTACGTAAATCTGTGGCTTCCCGGAATAACAGACAAAGTCACTTCTGCCATAAGGCTCATTTTACATGATATTCTGATAAAATTTCAAACGTTATGGCATGTGTGACTTTGTCTATTATGCCGGGAAGCCACACAAATATAATTAGAACCATGGTAAAAAGATAAACTTTTTCCTTGATGTGAAATATACTATCCTTATTAAGCGAAATTTCAATTATACAATCCAATAACCACAGTGCAGAATAAGAAATTTATGACTATGTTTATATTTTTTCATTAAATTGAAAAAAAAAAATACCTCATATGTACTCTGCAATACAAAACCAACTTATAAACATGAGAAAAATTCCATATTGTAATGGTAAAAACTGTAAGATAGTGTGTTACAAACTTTAAATTTGTCTGTCAGAATATTCAAATACTTATACGAAAAATAACTAGCTGAACCCAAACTTTCCACGTTTTCCATGGTGCCTATTCGAACTACAATTCAGTTGAATCAAATGAAACTGAAGAATTTTTTCCACGTACAACAATAACTGTAGTAAAATTTCTAAAACATCGATTTTTGCACTGATTTCTAGAGGATGCACCATGTTTTTTAAAAGCTCGTTTACATGAACCCAGCACCAAAATGGAAGCACAATCCATTTCTCAATTAGCGGATTCTCACTGATTCGAGGTTTTGAGGTTAAGGCCTAAAATTCGGGAGTCACTCCGGCGCATATTTCCGAGATACTGGAGAGGGCCATGGTATATCTGGGCGATTAATGAAACGATGTCGCCACATGGACCACCCCGGCGTTACACGTAGCGTATAACCAGAGGGTGATAGAGCTCGGAGGAGTGGTTGTTTTCAACTATAATACCAAACCTATAACCAGCTCCCGTCTGATTCCGGCGTGGATCTCAAACGGGCCGCGTCTTACCTGATCAAGTTTTACGATCGTCGCGCCGAGGTGGTGATGTGTCCCTTTGCTTATCGTCGAAGCGGGATCTGTTCGGGATTCGGGAGGCCCGCTATGGGCCCATATTGCTCTTTTTATTCCTCCCTCTCAGTTACGTGGTCCTCGAGAGAGGGCAAATGGAAATATTCCTGATATCCGTGATATATACATAACTACAGAACCACGATAATATTATACTTTAAAAATTATGTTATTTACTCTGTATCATATATTCTACTACTGACGGATTCCTGACATCTAACTCATTTGTATTCTACATTTCAATTTGCACTGAGAAAATGAAACCTCAGGAAATGTGGTGTTTTCAAACGTTTTGACATGACGAATATGTGAGTAAAAAAATACTTATAAATAAATTAATCCTATTTGCGATTTAACTATTCGGTTGGGAATCACTGCTCATACGCACTGGGAAAAATGTTCAATAAATGTTAATTAATTTGGTATTTCAAGAAAATTCATTAAACTTTAAGAGATTTTATTTCCATGAACTGTTCCAGAGAGTCGTTCAAATATAATTACGTTTTGGTGCAAATGTTCATTATTTCTTAGGCTTCTGTACGGATTTATTAATAGTTAACAAACCGTATTAGCGAACAAAAACATTTCTTGCTAGTTTGACTGTACACAATTTTTATTTGCTCGTTATGCATTTACAGTAAACGAACCTTATTTGATAGGAATAAACCTTTCTCTCAGTGAGCGCTCTGCCCTGCCAGTTTTCTCGTTGACAGAATTAGGAATGTGAAATACATTTTCGAGAGAATTTGATGAGGATATCACTGAATTTGTAATTTCTTTTTCTAAATCACCGAGATTCTCACTGAAAATGTCCGTTGTCATGTAATTCAAGTTCAATATTTATACTGCAAACAGTATTCGGTTGTAACTTCATGATTTTTAGTAATTCATTATGTTTAATATCTTTTGAAACCACACACAAAAATTTCCATTTTTGATTTTTTAAAGAGGGATTTGTGTTATCTGTACGATTCAGATAAAAAAATAGATAATCAAATTTTTGATGTTACGGTTCGTTTAAAAATTACTATGCAGAATTTTTTTAAATCAATTTAATACCCATTCTAAGGTTAACAATAATGCATTTATACAGTTAATGAAGATAAGTTAATTAAGTTGATTAAGTTGCTTAGGATGTCTAAAAATCTAAAAAAATTTTTTTTTTGATTTTACGGTATATCGCTAAATCACTATCGTCCATATCAAAAACCTGAGTTTTCAGACATCTTATTATTTTTTTTTATTTTCGAAGTAAATTTGCGAGTTCGCGAAATTTATTTTTTCATTCAAATTAAAATTATTTTAAAAAGTACAAGAAAATAAATAAATTTAGGTAAACTTGAAAAACTATATGAATATTAAATTTCGTATTTTTTACAGCAAAACTGAAGATATAAAAGAATTAATTTCGAAAGATGAAACAATGCTGCATTTGCTTATAATATCGTAAACATTTTCGGAACAATTAGGTTCAGAATTTTTTGTTTGTTCAATTAGTTTGGAAACGATAGATAAAAACTCTAAAAATGAGTTCTTCAATAATTAAATAGTATTGAAATTGAATGCAACTTCAAGATCCTATAAAATACATCGTAGACTACACATTCATATTCAGATATTTTAGAACCCATTTTATAATAATAAACAAATGTAACTAACCTGTTTTTGAATATTATATTATCAAATATATGAACCTTAATTCCATATAATAATATGAATACAAGCATTGAGAATATTATGAATATTATGAGTGAAAAAAAAGTTCGAAAAATTCGTGAATTATTACTTGAAAATTGTAGAAAAAAAGCTTCGTTCATGATTTCTACTTATCTGTGAAATATCAGTTATAAATAATATCTAAACTGTTTTTGCTCTTATAAATTCATTGAAATTTATTATTTACATTTTTTTCAGTAATATGAAAAATATTTGAAGCATTTTACACAAGTGGAAACCATTCTTTAGAAAGTTATCTAAAATTTCATAAATATTGAGTGATTTTTAAATATATTTAAGATTCCACCAATTTTCAAGCATTATTGATTTGAGTAGATATTGGAAAACACAGTAAAATTATTGACCAAATTTTCTATAAAATAAACGTAACACATTCTGCAAAATCTCTGAGTTTTTTAAAAAAAGAGCTGGAAATTGGTTTTCAGTGATAAAAATATACATTTAATGATTCTCACATATTTTTCCCGAATAATGAGAATGAACTTAACTACTTCCCTACTCTCTTAATTCAATCTGAAACAGTGTAAAATCTTTCTCTGATTAACACCTGTGATTTTTTGAACCGATTTTCAGTGATTATTTCACAAATGCTCAGTGAAAAATCACTAGTAGTTTTTTCGACACTGATTCAAATTGATAGTGTAAGTTTTGAATGTCAAAACTCAGATTGAGACTAATTTTCTACTTTTTTAGAGAAAAGCTTCACTCTAAAATACAGAAAATACATATCCAATTTCTTCGGAGTGATATTTTATCGAAATCATTTTTTAGAGCGAATCCTTTCAACACGTATAAAGTTTAAACTTCAAGAATTTAAATGGTAAAATCGAGTTGATATTCGCAAAGTGCACAGTTGTGTTTTGGATTATTTTTCAAATGTATCTTCATAATACGACACACGATAAATGCGCTGCTATGCACTTTTAGAAATGTTTCTCGACCAACATTCTTGGCTCGCACTTGAAGCGAAGAGAGATATTCCGATTCAGTGTCTAATTTTACATTTGAATGAACAATAATAGGACTTGAATTGAAGGTACTGTCGAAAAAAAGGGTTGAAAATGGAAGATTAATAGGCATTTTGTAGATTATGATAACTGACGAAAGATATATTTTGGTCTTTCTTGAAGGCGATAGATTTTTTTTTCGTTTATTTTCTCTCATTAATTCTAAGAACGATAAACCATCTACCTCTACACTTTAAAATGTAAATTTTCACTCTGAACATAGTGAAAACACTTCTACTCAAACTTGAAGTAGTTTTTCACTCTTTATAGTCCCTAGTCAAATTTTAGAAGTTTTATTGTCAAACTGACAGAATTCCTTGAAAGTCATTGTAAAAAAAGTGCATAAAATTTTGTCAAAATAAATGTCACGGACATATTACTGATTATTGGACAAAAGTTAAATAATCACTTATGATAAATTCGTAAAAAACTTTCCCCATTGATACCAGTAAATTATATGAATAACAGCAAAATATATCTGCAAGAGTAAAATTGATTTTTCAATCATGTTTATAATAAAGTGTATATAAATAATTTACACTGTAAAAAACTGTATTGGAAGCAATTAACCTTCATTCGGTATGAAATTTTTCTCATGCATAGATCTGGAAAATTTTCCATACACGATTGTAATTCTTCTATAAATTATCGGATTTATGGAAAATTTCCCAGATCTATCAAGGGGGAAAATTCCTTACAGAATATAGAGTAATTGCTTCCAATACTTTTAGGGAAAATTGACCAACCTTATTTAAACAGTGTATAACGTAAACAATTAATACCGTAAAAATTAAAAATTTTGTACTATTCGGGTAATTTATTTATTGGGTATTGTTATAGGTGTTTTCATAATATTAGCAAAAAACATATTTTTCATTTATTTCCACTTTCCAGGAATATCAAGAACGATCGATTCTATAACCATGAAGTATCATTCAAAAGATATATATGTATACTTGTTAGCGTTTACGTTTACGTTTAAATTCGTTTATTCAGGAAAATGTTTTTTATACAGTTTTCGATGAACATCACCAGCGACTAATAAACAAGTCGGTATCAGAAAATATCATATATATATGACGGGATTACATATCCACTCGCATATTTTTCATAGCATTTCATTGCAATCATACAATACATTCATTTTTTCTTTTTGGATGTGATTTACAATTTTTGTGTTCAGTGACATGGCTGTAGGGTAAAAAGTGTATAAAAATACCTGTCGCTTTTATCAATTTGTTTTTTTTTTTTTTACGATTTACATTTTACTTGTTAGCTTTGCTGTGATATGCTGTTTTGTCAATCAAAATAGTAGTTTATGAGTTAAAGGTGTTAAAAGTCGATAAAAAAATTACATACGTAAGCATGAGTAATTTTCCAAAAAGTTCAAAAATTCACAGTTCTTCAATTTTGAAAGTCTGTAACTTAAAAACTACTATTTCGATTGACGAAAAACAGTAAATCATCATAAAACTTACAAGTATACCTTTTAGATATTACATATAAATAAAATAGATTTTTTCTTTGAAAAAATAAATGACAGTTATTTTTAGTAAGTTTGGTTTAATTAGTAAAATTTTTTCCTGGTATTTCTCATCACTAAATTGTGTTTCTATGTATCGATACTACCACCTAAGATTGTTGATTATTATTATTGATAACTTATTTTGTCGATATTTGTTACTTCTAGACCTAACTACAGAACTGGTAAAGAGGCGCTAGAATGAGTGATTTGCGAGGCGACTGCTCGGGACTTGAAAAGCGACGGTGCATCAAGTTTTGGGTACACGAGGACGCCGCCTCCTCGTTATCATTTTCGGAATGATCGAACGCAAGTGAGATGACGCGGCAAAGGAGCCAATTCGGCCGAGTGAGGCAAAGCTAGACGACGTCAGACGACGTCAACGTGCAGATGCAGACGCTGCACTGGTGCCTGACAGAAAAAAGATCGTCATGATAAGCGAGGAGACACACCCCAGAAGGATCGGTTGGGTGCACGAATGTCACCGTTGAGGCACGCCTGACCTCCCGCCAGACAGATTAAAATGATGCACGAGCAAGGCCAGCGCCTCGGCCACTTTTTTATCTCGGTTCGCTATCTATTTCAGGACTCTCGAAATTCACGATTTCGGAAACTCGACGCCTTCCTATTATGCCCGTTTCCGCTCGAGAAAGAGACGAAGGCAGATATTAGTACTCGAGGGAATTCGAGGGAGCCAACTGGGGATGTAAATTTACCGGTCAGGAAAAAAATTGATCAGGTCATGGACATTTTTGACAGTCATTTACTGTTATTTACGGTCAATTTTAAAACTCCCCAACTATAATTTATCGTCAGAGCTCGTTCCTAGTCAGGAATTACCAGGCATGACCGAACTTCGATGAAAAAATGTGACTTAACGTAACTGACCAAACGATTTCCAGCAATTCCAGGTGAAAATCACCAATCTTGTTATTTCACATTTCATAAATGGCTTTTTCGTTTTTCTAGAAAAAAACTCATGAGTGCCACTGTACTACTGCGTTTGTTGGACAATATACAGGGTGTCCCAAAGTCAGCGGATTATCAGAAGACCATCGATGCCTCATGAAATTTTAAGACACTTTTTCCTTTACAATTTTTTAAAATTCGCAAAACTCAAAGAGTTGTTAGTAATTCGGTTTTGTCAAATCACTATTCAGCAAAGCAGAGCTTTTAATTCAAGTCCCTTCTCCTTTCACCCTTTCTCTTTCTAAGCTCACTCTAATAGAAAACTGGGGGTAATTCAAGTGTGTGATGGAATGTAGATTAATCATGTCTCTTATCTTGAAAGGCAACTTTTACTCTGACTCGCCTTTGTTTAAGTCATAAATTATTCTTTTGTCTGTCACATTTACAGTACAGTATTTTCTAATTTTTTTTTAATAGATGAGATAAAAGATAAAAAAAGTACAATAGTCAAAACTGCTTCACAACTACAATGCCTAACAATGAAAAATACAATACTCTTGTCTTAAAATTAGTGTAGGAAACTGACGTGAAGTACATAAAATAGAAATTTTTCCGAAAATACAGACACCGAAGGAAAATGCCTAATCAACAACACACTTTTATGAAGTGATTCGCTCATTTCTTTATAAATGACTCTTTTCAAATGGAAAGGTTGTAATTGTGCAATTATTCATTATTAAAGAAACCAAATTTTTTCTTCATTTTTTTTTATAAAAATTTAATGAAAAAAAGAAAGCTGCAATTACAAACGAGTTGAACATTTTTTCAAGTCATCTTTGAGTATGTAATTATTTTGACCATCATAATAATTCTGACCGGTAAAGTTAACTGACGGTCAAAATTGACCAAAACTTTCTTGTCGTAAATGACGGTCATGGCCATTATTTTACCGTTTAATTTACCGATAAAACACTTCATTTCTGGTGCCAACAAACCAAGTCATGGAAAGCAATTTCCAGATTTGCATTTTCTGATAAAGAATGAAACTCTTCAAAAGACTTCAGGGATTGTGGGCAAAGGAAACAATGTTGAAGAAGCGAAAATGTATAAAAAGTTGGAACATTCTGAATCGAGACTAGCTTCGAACTTCAGGGTAATTCTGACTTTGAAGGGTGACTTTTGAACTTCTTGGCAAGCCCTGAATAATTTCTAAAGGGACCTTAGATCTTCAGGATCTCTGTCATGGAAAGTGGTTTTCGGATTGTCATTGCTTTTTAACCTAAGATTCAAAATCAAGGCTGACTAAAACTTCTGAATAGTAGACCCTTAAATTTCTGGGTTATCCTTGGAACTTTAGGCTAGTTTGTACTCTCCAACTTCGGGACGTACACTCAATAGTTTTCAAAGTCACCTTTGAACTTCAGGACATCTGTCATGAAAAAGTATTTTCCAGATTGTTATCTAATGATATAAAATGATGGCTACATTGAATTTTAACCTAATAAGGTTCAAAATGAAGACTGGTCGAAAATTCTAGATAGATTCTCAAACTTGAAGGTTGCCTTCAAACTTTAGGACGAATCCTTAATGTTTTCAAAGTCAAAACTAAAGCCTTTTGATGTTCTTTAGGATCCGCCTCAAATTTCACGGAAAATAAAATTGTGTTCAAAAGGTTAACCTTAAAGTTAAGGACGAGTCGAGTTTTTTTTAAACATAACTCTTGAACTTAGGACTTGAGTTTTACAATAAGTCGTTTTCAAGAAAACGTAGGAACAACTTTTTTAGGGTTATTTTTAAATTGGCCACAAAATGCACATCAGGCACTGAATTCATTCAAAATCACTTGTAACTTTGAAGACAAACTTAAATTTTTCGGGGTTACCTTCAACTTAAATAACAAGAGTTTGGTTATGACTAAAATTTGTTTGTCCTAACCATTAAAGTTTGACAGCTTAAAAACATTTGGTTGCCTGCACCAAAAATTTAATTTAATAAACTGGATACTAAGTTAAACAAATATACCGACACTGTAAAGAAAATATGGAAATTTCGTATATCATGGTACTGCAAATTTTTTATTCTTTCATGGTCAACATACTTGAATAGGAAAAATACATTAAAATATGGAATACTAGTTTAAATATACTGGAAAATTTCAACTGCTTATAGTAAAATTATAGTTTATGACTTTCGTATCGGTACAGTAAAATTACCACAAATTTTTTTAGAATCGACCAAACGTTTGTTTAAACTACCCTGATCAGTTTTTCAGTTTGATTTATGTATTTATATAATTTTTTAAGATGTCCATTCAGAATCGTACAATTTCATAAAAAATCTTACAACACATTATATATGTATATGTAAACAATATGTAGCGTGTGCGTTATGTTAGTATGAGTAAAAATAAAAGAAATATTATATTATATTACTATTTCGTATATTTATTTACATAACTCAATAATCGATAATTTCAAAGAATATTTTAATGTTATAGTGTACAATAATTGAATATAATTGAATAATTTATGGAGTACGTTCAGTGAAATATGGACTGATGACAGAAATAAACGTGGAATCAGGTGAATCCAAACAGATGTAAAAGAGATTGCAAATTTCACTTCGTTTTACGAGGCAATGACAGAGATATTTATGTGAAATGAAGTTCGCGCAAATTGATATTTTATCGTCGATTAAGCGATGCGAGTGGGAATCAAACTCACCGCGAAATGAGGTTTCAGATTGATTTTCTGATACGAACATATTCGAACATTTATTGTGAGATTTGAAAAAAATGACAAAAAATTTTCTACAGCTGCCGATCGAAATTCGTAATAATCTTCAAAACAAAAAAAACAAAAAATTGATATTCTTTCAGGAGATTTGAAGTGTAATTTTATTGTACTTGAAACTATTCATCATTTACAATATGTTTCCAAAAAATTTGCAATGGTTGAAACATTTAGTGAAATTTAAGATTCAGAGCAATTATTATAATTTCACCAAACAAAAATTTCACCTTAAAATTTATTTCAAACCATTTCAACACTTCTAAAATTTTGTTTGTTTTCAACAACTTTAAAATCTTAAAAACTCTGTTTCATATGTTGCAAATTTTTAATCTCTGCAAAAAATGTTTTGCATTCGTCAACATTGTATAAGTTCAATGACAATAAAGTATAAGAATGTAGTAAGTAAACTTGAGATAACTAAAACTACCTTTGAAAGAATTTTAGATCTGTCACTGATAAAACATTACGTGACGTGTTTTTCAAAACTCGTTAAATTGTTCAACAATACTAAACGACGATTTCTTGACGACGAAGGTACATAATTTGATGCGATTAGCAGCCGATTCGGTACACTCATCAACACCGAAAATTCGGCTTCTTGTGATTCCCATCTCGATCCCCTCGAATACCTTAAAAGCTGGTTTTCGGCGGACGACTCGCCGATCGTTAAGAATATTCATTTCCCTTGGCTCGTAAATTTCGGCTCGTAAGTGCCATTAGATGGGCATGGAAATGGCTTATATTTCAATATTACTTCCCAAATCTGAATAAGTGAAATTCCATTTTCACTCGATATCCATTAACTGTCACAAACATAAATGGGCCACTGAAAATTGGTGACTTATTTTCAAAATCTGAAACGGTGAATATTCACTAATTGTTGAATCGCAGATCGAATCAGTTAAGATAAGTGGATATTATCATTTTGAAATTAATAAAAATTCCAAGTGAGTGTTACTACGTCAGTGAAATTTCACTAATTTTAAAATTTAATATCCATTTATTCCTAGTCGTTCGATCTGTAATTCTGCATGAATGGATCCATTCACTAATTCAAATTCAGAGAGTATAAATCAGATAATCAGTTACTTTTTAAAAAAGTATGTCATAAGATATGTAAAAATATGTATAGTAAGTCAAATATGGTTATCTAGTTTACTGATGGCATTGTTTTCGCGATGACTGTTACTATGCATTACAAAAGTTTTCATTTTTAAAATGAGCATTGACCATGGTATAATGTATGTGTAAAAAAAATTATATTGCCGAAAAATCGATTTGTTATAATTGAAAACGCATTATTCATAGAATTTGAGAATATCGTCTAAAATTTTTAAATTAGGCAAGAATTTTTCATCGGTTTTAAAAGAATACTCATCACTGTTTTTAAAAATTTGTTCGTTTTTCTAATAAAGGTTGAAGAACGTTTTTCATATGTTCCATCAAATTTGGGTATGTTTTTTGTATAATAATAAAAAAAATGTTTGTAAATGCTGAATATTCTACAAATTCACAAGGTTTTTTTAAAAAACATTATCAAAAATTTTCCTGACACTTATGTTCAAAAATGAACCAAAGTCCTGAAAACGCTGTTATAGTATATTTCCAATAATTTTCTGTAAATTCCTGACATTTTCGTGTATTACTATAAAGAAATTTGGCAAGTCCCAGAAATTTTATTTCTTCAGTTGAAATTTATTAATAATATATGGTTTATCACTGGGTAGTTATTTGAGTCGAATTAGTTTATTATAGAATTCAAGATGTTGAAATATTTTTCATGTTCACACTTCACTGAAACAACAAAAAATATCTAAGAACTTGGAAATAATAATCAAACATCGAACAATTAGTTTATTGCTTTTTTAAGAATTCATGAGAATCAAAAGAAACTTTACAATCTTTATTTTTTTCAGATAACTTCGAAAATTTCTAAATTCTGACGAGGCTCTCATCTCATTGTCTAATGTGTAAATTATTGTTTATACTAGAGGTGTGCGGTATCCCGACGCTGGGATATGTCGGGAAAGGCTTCGGGACGGGAAAGGCGTCTTCCCGAACTTTTCAGGATTCTCGAATATTTCGGGATATGACAGTCCAAAAAAGTTCCCTGATGCCGAAATTCATAGGAAAATGTATTTCGCATTATTTTTAATCTTTTCAGACACACAGTCTGTTTCCCCGACCCTGAAAAGTATATATCCAATGAAATTGAAGCATAATCTTGTTCTTTTTTTCACCAGATATATTCCATCAAATACTCAAGTCAAAAAGTGAATTTTTCTAAGGAAATTAGCATTTTTGCATATAAGTAATTTTGAAATTTCTTCGTTCATCAATATAAATTCAAAAGATTGCAGTAAATTCGGTTGTCGGGCGCAAACAATTTATATTTTTGAACAATGTTTATCTAAAACATAAAAAGTGCTAATCGTTTTTCTCTTAAAACTTTCATTCCTGATTAATCGAAAACTTCAAGATTGAAACACTTCTACAATTTTGTTATTTTCTGCCTTTGCTTTTAGCTCTTATTTAGTTGTGAACCCAATGAAAAAATTCTCATGAACAATTGATGAATTTTAAAAACCTAGAGATTTAATCTCGATCTAGTCGAAATCAGTGAGGTGTATTTTTTTCATTTAAAATAATTCTGAGTCACGAATTTATTACCTTAACATGCATTCATCATTGTTTAATTGTTTAGTTATTCAGTCAAAATTTGAAATTTTCCATCTGTTCACAAATTTTTCTATTTAGATTTTAATTCTAAAATCGTAAAATTTGACATTCTCTTTATTGCAATGATAGCATTTCGAATACGAATTTGCGAATTAATTCGTTTGAAGAGAATTAAATTTAAAAAAAAATACATACAAAGCAATTCTACAATCTAAATGTCTGAACACAGTTCATTTTATTTTTCGGTTTATTACAACAATGACTAATTTCCGTAGATTGCGGAAAATTTTAGTAGTAACAATATTTCTCTGTGGTTCGAAACTCTGTGATTCAATAGCGTTCTGCTACTCACTATGTACTCGTATTTCAGAGCAGAAAATTGTATACTTCTCATATTCCTGAAGTTTCGATATTTTTGCACTTTTTGAAATGGCTAGATTTTTAGAAATTCCTGCAATTTTCTGAATTCCCGAAAAACTCGAGATCCCGTCCCAACCCGATGAAAAATTTCCCGACTTATCCCAATCCCGAGATTCTCAATCCCGCACACCACTGGTTTATACCTATATATTTCTTCATTATTTACAATTTTTCTGCTTAGCATGGAGAATTTTCTGAACTTTACACAAATTTCGAAAAATTGATAAATTTTTTAAATCTATAAAAGAATCGCTCACAAGTCACATACATTTATCGTATTTGAAAAAATCTAATAGTGGTGAAAGGAAATTAATAATTCTTCTATGTATTTTTCAGGATTCGTAAAATTATAAACACATTTGTATTTTCCTTACAGTTTTTGATATTTAGAAATATCAAAATAGAATATAAAAATTATGAAGGTAAAGAGTTGTTAAATGATGCAAGACAATTTTAAAAATCCTTTACTTTCCTTACCTGAATCTGTTGAATTCAACAAATTGTCTCTTATATTCTACAGATTTCCATTTAAAATGTTCAGAATGTAATTTATGGAAAATTAACATATTGAATTTGTGGAATACAACAAAAAATTACTCAAAAACAACAGAAAATATGTCGAATTTGACAGATACATCTGTTAAAAGTAAAATCTTTCAGTGTAAATTTTCAACAGATTGCAATTTGTTGAGATTTAACAGATTCAAATTCAGAGGGTTCATTTTGAACAGTTGGAATTGTTTTGTAAATATTAGATCATGTTGTAAAAATTTCGCTGTTCTTGACATTAGCTTTCAAGCTTCCTTCAAAAAAGTACAATCATTCAAAAATCCCACAAAAACACTAAAAAATATACTATAAGGTTTCAAGATTTATAAAGAATAAATTCTCATGAATTCCGTGCACTTCTGTAAATTCGATATGATTTAAAAAAACAACATCAAATAATACTAAAAGTACAACAAATTTTAACCCAAGATTCATTCTAAATAATTTTATAACAATTTTTAAGCCCAGTTTATGCACTTTTTCAAACTAAATCAATAAAAATGAATATTAGTAGTTGTTCACTGTTTGTCAGTAATATTAGCTGATTTAAAAAAATCAGAGTTCATTAGAATTATCCTATAATTCTTATACGTAAAACAATACATGCACAGCAATGTTGAAAATCGATGGAAATTCCATAAGTTTTTAAGTTAGAAATATGTAAAAGTTGTATGAGAAAGCTGTTAAACCCGTGTCCAATTAGGTATGTCGTCACGGTAGCGATGATAGGTATCAATGTCGATGTAGAATTAGCAATGAATGAAACCAAGAGCTATAAAAAGGACCAGGCCAGATTTATTGACACACTTTGTTAGTCAAATGAATTCTGAACGCCAAGATTATTTCAAGCTCAAACAGTACACAAAGCCCAAAATCGTTTGTCAATAAAATAGTCGTCATCTGAATGATACTTATTTGCAAAATAACTCAAAATTTCCAGCAATTTTCGACTATCGCTTTAATTTTGTAAGATTTCAAAATCGAGTATCATTTTGAAGTTACGGATTTAATTCACAGAATATTAATTGCTTAAAATTTACACTTTCTTTTGAAATAAAATATTTTTAATGGAGTAAAAAAAAACTTTGCTCGATGTGTTTAATTTCACCTGCAAAACTTATCTGAAATTTGTGAAAATAATAAAGAGAATATATAATTTTCCAAAATATTCACCCAAAAAAGATTCTATGTGATATAATATTTTTTCATCCTATACCGTTGGACAACAAATTACTTCTCTTTTTTAACATAATCAGTATTTTGAAATTAAAAATGAGCTTTTAATTTTCTATGGTTCATGTTGCGTTTTTCTTCTGGAGAACATAAAAATTAAAGTGACTTATTCCAAAAAATTGTCTTTGAGCCATTTGATGTTATTTTAATCGAAATGTAAGTAGTATATGTAGACTTGTTTTGTATACGTTTCTCTGAAAAATTCATTAACATAAAAAACAATCTTTTCATAATGCAAATGATTACAGTTGAATTTTTTTCGTACTGAAATGTAGCTTTTTTATAAAAGTAAACATTCACGCATACTTTGCCCAATACTTTTCCTCAAATCTAATCATTTCTTATGTAAGATATGAACTGCCCATATACAATGATTATTTCTATTATTATAAATAAATATGATGACATAGTCATACCATACAGGGCCCAATTCACATTGTAAGGGCCTTAAAAGAGCGATTTATAAAACTCATCACATCACTGATAAAATACTCTAAAAGAAAAAAAATTATGAACGTTTCGTTGATCATTTAAATATTTAGGCAGGTCGTGAAAATCAGTGCAATAAAACGGCATATTTATATTTATTTTGTCCCAAGGTATTTCAATAGAATTCTTGAGATAACATTCAAAAAGAATTTCTCAGCGATGAGTTTACACGACTTTATTTTTGTGTTTCTGGGTGACGAATTGCTTTGAGTGAATCTATTGGTTTCAAAATTGAAAGGAAAGATACACTGGGGTCGATGATAAATCAAGATTAGGTTGATTTGACGCGCTTACATTTCTTGAAACCGACATTCCGAGACTCTTGGAATTTGGTGAAATTTGAAATCTTTTCTCAATTGGAGAAAAAACAGTCTAAAAACTAGGTTTAATTCTTGAACAGTTTGTGAATGTAAAAAGCTGTAAAAAATTGATAAATAATTTGAGAGTGCGATTTTTTTCATTTAAAATTAGTTATTATTTTTTCAATTATTAGAAATCGAATTCGAAATGAATTTTTTCTCTTATAATTTTTTTTTCAATAAAAAAAATTGAATGTACACTTTGCTTTGTGAACAAAGGTATCTTGATATGATTTTCGATTTTAAAAATTCGACA
The DNA here is from genome assembly GCA_028476575.1 of Platygaster robiniae. NCBI lineage: Eukaryota > Metazoa > Arthropoda > Insecta > Hymenoptera > Platygastridae > Platygaster > Platygaster robiniae. The sequence goes on from CM052020.1 coordinate 46,669,937, forward strand.
AAAGTCAATTGACTTCTCGGAAAAAAATTGAAGTTCCATTGCAACCTCAAGGGATCCCGAGTCTCAAAATAAAAAAATACAAAAACTAATGAGACCAGTAGGTAATTAAGGGAGTATCAAAATGGAGACTTCAGTCTATCAAGACGACTCAGAACAGTCGGAACCTTCTGTAGTGCGAGGAAGACGCGTAAAACGGAAATTTGTTTAAAGGAAGGACGAAATGAAAATGTCTCATAAATCACCTTGAAGACATACTTTAATCTCCGTTAAAGTGACCGAATGAGAATAATGTGTACTTAAGAAAAAATTCGACGAAACTGCAGTATCCAAAAAAGTGACCATGTACCTATAAAGGGACGGCATTATGTTTAATGAAAATAACTATTTTATAAAATCGCACAGTGTAATGCTTCGAATGACATTAGAATTTAAGTTTGTTGTAAAATTACTCACGAAAAAACGAAGAAATTGAAGCTTTAACCAGTGACCTGTGTCTTGTGAAGACTGAAGGCTGGACAAGACTGGATACATTTTTTTATCCTGCTTATGAAGCTCTTCAGCCTTCAGACCACTTTTCATCTCAAGAATCACTGCCCTCAGAAATAAGTGAATTCCGTAAATTCCACGATAAATTTCCAATTCCAACGAGTTAAATTGATGAATCAATGAAATTCCTCGTCACTCTTGTCACTGGCCTCAGACCATATATTCACATGCATATGTAATACTCTACATATATAATATATTATGCATATAGTATACTATTATGGGCTAATAAGGTTCTTTCTTACCTTTCTTATAAATATAACCTAACTTTGTCTTATTGATCTACGTTCCCTTTGAAAGAGCCGTGCAAGAGCAAGACCCTTGAAGTTAAACTCTAAAATTGTGTTTCAGATTCATGAGTAAGTCAAAAAAAATTTTAATGTCAGTCCGCAAGTTATTTTAAATATGTTTTACAAATTCCAATCAATGTTGGCATCATAAATAGAATCAAAATAATTGAGAGGCTTATTGTGAGAATAAAACTCGGAACAGTAAGAGAGATGTGAAACTCCATGTTTCTTGTTTCTACTTAGCTATCAGACTTTCTCTTATGAAAATGATGACCCTTGTAATTCCAACTTTTATAACATTTTATCAGTACTTTTTATAGAATTCCTTATTATATTGCCAAGTTCATCATAAACTTATCAGTTTTGATAAACACATTCTACAAAAACCAAAAATTTTATTACAAAATTGAAGATCTTATAAGAGATTTCGTGAAAATGGCATGAAAGTTGGAATTAAAAGTGTAAATGGGATTTCAATTGTTGGAGCGTCAGTAAATATCTTTTCAACAACAATCATTGTAAAATTTTCTTTTTTAGTTAATGATTTTTCACTCACAATTGGTAGCGTTTTATTGGTAATTAGTAATTTTTTACTTCATGAATAGTCATACTTTGACAATAATTATTAGTGAGTTTTTATTGAACATCAATATTGAGGGTAAGTATCACTAATTTTAAGGGAGAAATCACTAATAATTATTGCGAAAAATTACTAATTGAAAAAGAGAAAAGCGCGACACTAAAAATTAGTGACTCATTAGTGATCATTAAATGTGAGAGAGAAAGAGAGAGTGTTTTCACGATTTTGAAGTTTTGCCAACGAACGAAGCGAGTTAAAAAACTACACAAGTCTTTATCTATGTAGAACATTAATAAGCATTTTCGTTGCTTAAATTTTAAAACCTAAGGCTGGTTTTTCGAATCGATGACTCGGCTTTCCCTAAAAACTGTCATGAAAATAGTGACCCATAACCCCTTCGTTGAGAAAAATTTAACATCTCATTGTAATGATAGCAAAAACACATTCCTTTTCGCCCCCCAAGAAATTCTTGTTATCCTAACAGGCAATAATGTTATACCAACAGAATGCCTGTTATGAATACATAATTTTATTGAAGGGTCATTAATCATCAGGAAGGCTTATATATTAAAATACAATAGGTGCAATAGCAATAACATAGGTACAATAACAGAAATTCATTGTACTGTAAACAATTATTTGGCTCGGTGTTGTTTAGTCACAGATCTATGCTTTTTCAAATTCGTAAAGTAGATACAGAACATGCTGTTTTTCACGCGCTCTGCTCTAAAACATCCTTCGAAAAGGCGGTCTTAGGATTTTTACAAATGCGCGTTTTCATGTTTGAGATACAAAAAACAATATTATTGTTTGTAAAACATAAGATTTTTCCGTTACTTTCACGTTGCTAACGTTTGATATTTAAATAATCGATTGAAATTATCATTTTTTAGACCCTTTGTAAAAACTTAGATATTTTTTTCGATTTTTTTCAGAACTCATATTTGAACGAAATATCACTTTCTTGCTGGAGTTAAGGCGAATTCCACATAATGTAAGTATTATCCGAAATTATTGAATTGCGATTAACTGCGTTGATGTCGAGTATCAGGAAAACGAGTTATCAATAAAAAATTTGTGCCTTAATATTATAATATGTGTATACATATATAGAAACAGAAATGATAATAAAAAATATGAGAAAACATTTTCTTCAATAATTATTTGTAAGGAAGGACTATTATTGATGGGAACTTTAAGGATTATATATTTATAGCTATGCAATTCATATCCTATCTTGAAAAATTTTGAATGTTTTTGAAATTTTTCATGAAGAACAAATTTTTCTATCAATAACAATAAATCGCCGCGTTGAAAATTTCAGTCAATATTGTAATAAATTTTGTCAGTTACTTAGAAGTCCATAACTAATATAATATCAAGAAAATACAGTACATTTCTCAAAGTGATTTGGTCCCTAAAAATAATAATTGTTATAAATAAATAAGTAATGAATAAATAAATAGTTGGTTTATAATTCGTTTCAGTAAATTTACGACGAATTTTTTCGATTTTTTGGGGGTAAGCTAGTCCATCAAACAAAACATTTCTTTGAAGTCCATTTTCTTATGGTAACGATTATTTATGTATAACGAATTTTAGCCGACGTTTGCTTAGAAGTTTGTGATAATACAGAAGTTGTTCTGAAGCACGATGTAGTATTGAATTTTGAAAAAAAAATTGAGAACTACCAGGTAAAATCCGAGGCTCGATCCAAAAAATACTCGATCATTGTAAAATTCTCGAGCAAAAATTTATAACAAAAAACACAGTATCGGTTCAGTTTCCAAAAGTATCTTGAATCTCGAAATCAGTATCATCGAGTTTCCCAAAAGTATCCAAATCCACGAGTAAATGTTGTAAAAAAAAGGTGACTTAGAGTCTCCGAGAATGAGCAAATTTTTTTATAGGAAACTCCAAAACTCACTCATAGTCGCCTTTGATCTTTGATTCGAATGAGTACTTTATTTCTTGAAAGCAACAAGAACATTGTTAAAAAAATTTCGTTCATGTTCCATAAAAGTATTGAAGGTTTTCAACCCATATTCTATATGGGATTTTTCCAATAAATAGACTTAGAAAATTTTCTATATTCCATAGAAATTCTTTCATAAATATGGGAATTTTCATATAATTTATGGAACGATTTTCATAGCGTCTCCAGATCTATTTATGGGGAAAATCCCTTACAGAATATCGGTTAAAAACCTCCAATTCTTTTATGGAAAATTTATATCAGCAACATCAAGGCACCACTTGAAACTCAAATTTTATTTATATATTATATTCCGTTTGGCAAAATGTTATACTGAAGATACTCTTTAGACTCAAACGATACTCTTGTTTTTGATTTTGAGAAATAGAGTATTCAAATCGGAGATCAAAGGAGATTTTTAGAGATTCGTAAAAAAAATTTGTTTACTCTCAGTAACTCACAGTCTCCTTTATTTAAAACTTTGTATACTCTCGGAGAGCTCGGAGACTCTTTCGATACTCTTGGATACTCTTGGAGACTCGATGATACTGATTTCGAGACTCAAGATATGTCCCAGGGGCGGTCCCAGAAACGATTCTTGGGGGGGGGGGGGGATCAACAAAAAATCAGGCAGGCCGATGACCTTTTTGTTTAGAATGCATTGTCAATCAATATCGGATACATCCTGCTCTTGGGAAGGGGGGGGGGGTTCCCTAATTTCCCCCACTGTTGTACTCTTGGAGACTGAAACGATACTCCGATTTTTTATCCCGGAGAATACTCTTAATGATGAATTTGGAGATAAAAAATACTTTTGATTCTGAAAAACTAAATATTTTTCATAGTAAACTTCCAATACATGTATCCAAAATTATTAACCAATACACGATATGGAAGTTTTTCCATACTTTTGTATGGGACTCATAAAAAAAAAAGTAATTTTCCAAACATCTGTATGGTAATCTTGCAAAAAGTAGGGAATAAACGTACTCAGTAATGAAAAACACTGAGAAAAAAATATAGTAATTATTACAATACTGTACAGTAAACGGGAATCACTCTGACATATTGTACTTTGTGCTAGATAATATATCAATTTTTGAAAAAACATATTGTAAATATTGTCAAATGATATTGTAATTATAGATATATTTTGTTGTAAAAACTCCTCTATATCTTCCGTTTTCTACTATACTTCTTGTACTTTTTGCAATATCATATTTTAATTCCTATTAATCCAGATTTTTGAAAATCCCATACAGTTTTTTCAGTAAACAGATCTGTAAAGGTTCTTTTTGCAGCATTGCCGTGTACTTTCTGGGTTTCAAGAACGCCACTGAGTCAACAGGGGCCACCCTGAGGGGGAAGCGTTAAAAACTAAAAAAAGGATCGTAAATCTGTCTTTTATTACAAAAAATGTGTTTTGCACGCGAGGGTCAGCTTTTCTGGTCTATTTTAATGCAGGTGTAAACAAATTTCGGGCGAGAAAAAAAATGTAGTCGCCACTTGTTTTAAGTTGGCTGACCTTAGGAAACGTGGAAAAATGTATGGCAAAAATTACAATTTGTACCTATAGTAAAATTTTCATTTTTAGATTTTAATTTTTCTGAAATTATATAGCAAAAAGTGGCATACATATTGTAATTTGTACAATATAGCGGTTTTACTATACAGTATTGTAATAAGTATAATAAATATTGCAGTTTTTACAATAATATTGTAAAAACCAAAATAATATTGTGAAAACTGCTATATTATGGCAGAAAGTACAAGATTTTCTTCTCAGTGAAAGTTCCAAACAGTATATTTGGGAAATTTTCCATGCTCAGATCGTTCCCATATAACGTGCAAAAGTTGGCTTGGTCTCAATTGAGAAAAATTTTTTGTCCAGCGTACTATTGTGCACCGGACGATTGTACAAAACGCCACGAAACTTGTACGCGGGGTGGTATAGGGAATTAATTTTCAGTACAAATTTTGTAATTCAGAAGTTTTTCTTTCCGAATTCGCTGAATTTAGGATCATAGCGATGAAATTTGTGTCAATTTACACAATCGTCCAATGCACAATAAATACATTGAGCAAACAAATTTTGCTCAATTGAGACCAAGCCCAAAAGTTTCCATACTCAGCGCATTGAGAAAAAAATATAGTAATTATTACAATATTGTATAGTAAATGGGAATCACTCTGACATATTGTACTTTTTGCTAATAATGCAGCAGTTTTTGTAATTCATATTGTAAATATTGTCGAATGATATTGTAGTTATAGATATACTTGTTGCAATATCATATTGTAATTCCTATTGATCCAGATTTTTGAAAATTCCATAGATTTTTTTCAGTATGTAGATCTATTTTTGGCAATATTTTTGTATACTTTCTAGGTTTTTAGTGCGTCATATTGTAATATACAGTTTTCGAAAAAGCTGGAAAAACGTAATGTACTTTAATTTTTTCGCAATGTATGGTGAAAATTACAGTTTGTATAGTAAATTTGTATTACAAGATTTTGAATTTTCCGAAATTATAAAGTAAAAACTGGCATCCATATTGTGATTTGTACATTAATAGCGGTTTTCCCGGGATAAAAAATCAGAGTATCCTTCAGTCTCAAGAGTATTTTGAGTCTCCAAATTGATCATTAAGAGTATTCCGTTTGGCAAAACGGAATACTCAAGATACTCTTGAGACTCAAACGATACTCTTGTTGTTGCTTTCAAGAAATAGAGTATTCAAATCGGAGATCAAAGGTGACTGTAGGGACTTTTGGAGACTCACAGTCACCTCTTTTTAAAATTTTGTATACTCTCGCAGACTCCTTCGATACTCTTGGAGGCTCGACGGTACTGATTCCGAGACTCAAGATATTCTTGGTGACTGAAACGATACTCTGATTTTTCATGCCGTGTTACTGTACAATATTGTAATAAGTAAAATAAATATTGCAGTCTTTACAATAATACCGTAAGAAATACAATGATATTGTAAAAATCGCATTATTATTGTAAAAAGTACAATATATATGGCAGAAAGTACAAGATTGTTTTCTCAGTGCGAACGGAATAATTATAATTATAATTTTCTGAAAGTTCATGGTGAATTCCAGATAGTTTGGGCATAATGCGATGTTACTGAAATGTGATGTACCAAAGGGTGAAAATATGATTTACCCGATCGAACTGATGGGTCGTGGAAGCGGTGGAGAAGGGTTGGAAGGACGCGGGCCTGGCCGGGCTGTGATGGGCCGCGTGCGCGTTTCCATGGGGGTGCGCTGGGTGGGGGGCCGAATGGGGGTGGGTCGGGGGTGGTGGCGGCCTTTGGTAGAGGTACGGGTAGTACTGATACATAACCTCGGAGCAGCTCATCACCCCCCCCGGACCCGGCACCCCAGAGCCGGCCTGACGACTCGCGTACCCGAACGTCGCAGCACCTCGTGTTTCCTCGCCCTTGCCTCGGCGCCGGCACCGATCTCGGGGACCCTCCGCTTTCACGGGGAACGTCCCCGGCGGGCTTTCCGTTTTTCCAACGCCCGGCTATCAATGTCGAAACACACGCGCGCAACCGGTCTCCTCAAATCGACCCTCCTGAAGAATAATCCATCCCAAGGTCAAACGAAGGTCACACAAGTCACTGACAACACCGGGTAGCCGAGGAATCAGCCAGAACTCGAGCGAAACGACTTGGCTGACGGGAGTCACTTTTCAACGTGCCGACATCGTGCGACGCGCGCGAGACGCACTTGAAGGGCAAAGAGAGACTGAGCAAGTGTCGGGGGGCTTTCCGTCAGTTCGGGGTGATCTGATTCGTCGGATTCGGGGGCGGCGCGAGCGTGGGCAACGCCCCCCGTGAGAGCGACGCTAAGCCAATGAGGGCGCGCGGACGCGAGGGCCAATGAGGCGGTTGCGGCCACTCCTATGCGGTCCGCGTATTGATCCCCGACAATGAACCCGACGTGTCGGCGCACCTCGGCGGTGGTATTAACAACTTCCTAATCGGCTTTCGACACCCTTCCCGGCATATCCCGAGCGAACTACCCGGCAATCCGTCCGGCGCCCGACTTCGCCTCGGTTTTACCGCCCCTCCAGCATAATGAGTCTTAATTAACAGTTCCGCGCTGTTTCCGTAAACTTCATTCCACCCTCTCGAACAACGCTGCACTTGGCCATGTTTCGCTGGGGTTTTTTCCCCACGCTGCCGAATCTCGGATTTTCTGATGGGACGCGGGCGAGAGGAGAGAAATATTTCAGTAGATGTGATGGAACGTTGTCAATCGAGTGTGTGAGAAATTAATTGATTCGGGCACGGGTAAAAATTTTGCCTTCGAAAATAATCGTTGACAACTCGATGAAGTCTTGCTCGAGTAATCTTGGACAACACCCTGACAACACCCACGTAACGCTCGACAACCATGCGGTTGTCCAGGTGTTGTCAACTGGTTTTCCAAAAATCAGATTAGTATAGAAAAATAGCATTCAGTTAAATATGAAGAAAAAAAATTATGCAAAAGCAGGCCCGTAGCCAGGTCTTAAGGGGCAAAATTCCATTAAAATCATTTTTATCAACAAACATCCATTGAAAAAAATGTAATTCGAGAGAAGATAAAATTATTTATCAAGATGTTTTAAACATACTTATATGAAATTTTATTTTTTTCACTTTTTTTTGGGGGGGGGGGGGGCTGTGCAAAAGACATATAATAATGCATTCTGGGAAACAATGCAATTAAATTAAGGTAAGTATCCGAAACCATTGTTATTCATCAAATATTCAAGTATATAAATGTTTATGTTAATTGTTGTTTATTGTAATTAACTGATTATTACGTTTATTTATTATGTTTACTTAACAAAAATTTTGATAAGTTACGCACCGTTCATCGAGTTGTCCAAGGGTTGTCAAAGATCTTGGACAACACTTAGACGACCAAATGAAACTAGTCGGTGAAGTTATTCTTTCAAAGTTTCATAGAGTTGTCAGGGAGTTGGCAAAGATTTCTGAAATTCAAGGGGTTGTCCAGGCTTTCGACATCAACAGATACTCGTGCATTTCCGGTGAACCGAATGGAGTTGGATTTGAGTTAAAATTGCCTAGTCGAGTTGCGCAAAAATTCATTGTTTCTACGACCGCAGTATCACCCTGTTTTTTGGGCAAATACGTTGGATGAGAAAGTCGAGTAAAAAATGCTCAACTTTTGGGCAACGTGACGTAACTTTAAGGTCGATCCACAATTGCCGCACATTTGGCCAATTCTTACACATACGTCATTGTGGAGCGTGGTCCACAGAATCCGTAACATTTGACCAACTTTTGACGACTTCGAAACGCGATTCCTCGAATTGAGCAAAATTGAATTTCTACGTTAACAAGCTCTCAATATGTAGCTGTTTTTTCTCAATTTTTGCCCAACACAACACATGGGTCGAAATTTGGGTGGATGTGGACTCCACGTATTGTGTTGTCGAAGAGTTTCCCAGGTTTCATAGATTTGTCCAAGCGTTGTCAACTCTCTCAGATCAAATTAGTCAAATTTAACTATTTTATAGTAATTTTTTACTATTTGAATTAGTAGGATTCCGGTTATTAAGAAATGGTTGAAAATTACTAATTCTAATAGTGAAACCAGCTTACTATTTGAAATAGTAAGAAATGACAAAACAATTAGCAGTTTTTCACCTGAATCATTAGTCAAATGTAACTTGTTCTTCAGTAAATGTTGTACGTGTAAGAGAAAAATTACTAACCCAGTAGTCAATTTATATATATTTTTTGTTGGGATCTAATCCGAAAAAAAAACTGTGAGGATTTATTTTTTTCTCGAGTTGATATTTGTCTGACAAAATTTGTTTCATGAAAAAAATAAAAAATTCTAATTAAGATATATATTGATTATTTAGCATTCAAGATAATAAAAAAAAGTTTCATTGTATTACAACATGCCCTGTAACCTCAAATTGTAAAACGATCAAAATATCCAATACAAACAATATTTCATAGTTCTAAATCAGCAATACCGAGAATTTCTCCGAATTATTTAATTCAAATGTTCAATTTTTTGGATTTTGTATATATTGCTAAAAAAAGATATCGATCGATCATATTTCATTGATCAACAAAAATATACATAGTCTGTGACAATTTACGTTGACGATCACCTTGAACCAAACAATTTTATCAATATGAAATGCCATATTTACCTTCTTTTCACCTGCGAGTTATCCTTTTCACTTATGAAAATTAACACCAATTTAGCTTTTTTCTGCGGATAATAAACAATAATGCATATCTCCGCTAAATGCAGTGCATCCACAGAGTCACTTAAAGTGTATATATAAAGTTATGTGCTGAACAGTGCCGAAATATAACTCATCAAATAGTTAGAGACGACTATAAGATTAGTAAAAAATAGTGAAAATGCATGACTATTTTGAATTTGTGAAAAATTCAAATATTTCGATGTCAAATTTCACTACTTACATAGTCAAATCTACAAAAATGACTATTTTGTTAGTAACAACACGTGTTACTATTTCAAATAGTAAAAATTTGACTAATTTGATCTGAGAGAGAAGGTTTTTATTTTTCCCTGGGTGTTTCGGCGTTAGGATGAGTCTTAAATTAATTTAGATTTTGTTTGGACCCTTTGGATTGTGGAAATTTTCTACTTGCAATTAGCGAAACTTGCGGTTTTCGTGGCAAAGTGGTGGAATCATTGAAATTGAAATATCATGAATCCAGAAAATATGATATTATACTTTCAGAAATTTCTCTGATAAATTTAACAGACTGTCCTTAAAGCAGAATACACAGGTGCCCTGTTGTAATTGTCTATTATAAACGTCATTGTTGAATCTATTAAAAATATACATAATACGAGGGGGGACCCAAAAGTAACGGGAATTGTGTTACAACTTTTTTATTGACAAATTTTTTCACACACAATTTTTATCGCCTTCAAAGTAACCCCCATTGACTGTAATACACTTGTTCAATCTTTTTTTCCAGTGTTCAAAACAGTTCTGAAATTCATTTTTTTCAATGTTTTTTAAACCTTCCAGCGATTTTTGTTTCACCTCTTCTACAGTCCCAAAACGTTTTCCTTTCATGTCCCTTTTGAGTCTAGGGAACAAAAAAAAGTCACAGGGGGCAAGGTCCGGTGAATAGGGGGGGTGAACAATCGGTGTCATGCCGTTTTTGGTCAAAAATTTCTTCACGGACAGCGCTGTGTGGGCAGGTGCATTGTCGTGGTGGAAGAACCAATCTCCTGTGCGCCAAAGATCCGCTCTTTTCTTCCGGATGTTCTCCCTCAACCTTTTCAAAACCTCCAAGTAGAAGTGTTGGTTGACCGTTTGGCCTGGAGGAACAAATTCTGCGTGCACAATACCTCTGCAATCGAAGAAACAAATGAGCAATGTCTTGATGTTGGACTTCACTTGGCGTGCCTTTTTTGGACGAGGCGAGAGAGGTGTCTTCCATTGGCTTGATTGCTGCTTTGTTTCGGGGTCGTAGCCATAGCACCATGATTCATCGCCAGTTATAACCTTGAGAAAAAAATCTGGGTCTTCATCCAACTGATTTTGCAGCTCAAGACAGGCCTGAAGTCGACGCTCCTTTTGATCGTCGGAGAGAAGGCGAGGAACAAATTTGGCTGCAATCCTCCTCATGCTCAAATCTTCAGTTAAAATCCTCTGAATTGAACTCCATGACAATCCAGACATCTCACAAAGTTGATCGATGGTTCGGCGACGGTCTTCATGAACAAGAGTGTTGATTTTTTCAATGTTTTCGTCCGTTCTTGAAGTCGAGGGGCGCCCAGAACGAGGTTGGTCTTCTATTGACATCTCTCCATTCTTGAAACGCGAAAACCAGTCGTACACACGCGTTTTACTCAAAGCATTATCCCCATAAGCTGTTTTCAGCATCACAAGGGTTTCCGTGGGTGTTTTTCCTAACAAAAAACAAAATTTTACAGCCGCGCGTTGCTCTCCGCACTCAGCCATTTCACGTTTTCGCCGAAACGGAAAAAGTCGTTTCACTAGAAAAATTCTTACGGACGAACGAATGCACTCACAGCAAATGAACTTTGCACACTGACTTGGGAGAGTAGCAGCTTGGAAGAGAACCAGTGGAGAACCCGATCCCCCCCCCCTCCGCGGTCCCCCCACCACCAAATTCCCGTTACTTTTGGGTCCCCCCTCGTACTGTTTATGAAGTCGAAGTGTAAACTTAAAATGTGACAAACGTTTTCTGAAACCCTGGAAAAGTGGCTGCGATGTTCAAACATTGCAATAAAAAAATTACATTTGGTACTCATATTTACGACCCGAAAACGTTCGAAAATCCAAGTAGTATATACCCAAGTCAAAAAATCCATACTCTGTTGGTCTTTTCTTCTGGAGGATTTTAGGAGAAATAAAAAAAGTGGAAACTGACGATAGGGAGATAAGTCGAGGATTTTTTGGGAGAAAAAGTTCTCCATTCATCTACCAAAAGTGCACTTATGACCCAAAATTCACATCTCGTAGATTTTCTCCCAAAATTCTTAATTTATCGTTCTCCTTCTTCCATTGCGATTCTGTTATCATCCTTCAGTCTGCACAAATTCTCCTCGTTCTCCTGAAATTCTCATTTCGTCTCCAATCCACCCTTCTCTGCTTTCCTAAAATCCTCATATTGTTTTCATTTGCCCTCTTTCAATTTCTAAAATCCCCAGATGTCCTCAGATGTCCATCTAACTAATAGAGTAGTATTTTTTTCAAATATAAATTAAATAAAACATTCATTTCTTCCCTTAAACTTTTTATATTGTCGCTGGAGAATTTTCGGGGATTTCAAGAGAATATTTTACAATTTTCTCTCACTAATCTCCACTACTCTCAATGGAGAATTTTCGAAGGTATTGGGAAAAAAATTACAAGTTCTCGAATTTCCTTTTTTCTTCTTTGAACCTCATTTTGTCTCACCGAAGTTATGTTATGTTAAGATTTTCTGAGACTGATGATTAAGATTTTTGGAGATTTTTCTCCATTCGTCTTCCTAAATTCCTCCGCTTCCTTAATTTATCCTTGTTTTGTCTTCTTGAGGGAATCAAACAAGGACGAAAGGAGTATCGATTTTCCGACTCGAGTATACAGGAGTGTAAATTTGTAAGCTATTTTTGCTGGTACTTTAAGGAAATCATTATGAGTACATAAAACACAAAAACTATGTGAAGTACATATAACACGCGTCACAATCGACATATATTTAGGAAACTTAGTATATTTGCCATTTATTTGTTGTAATTTTTTTGAAGTATCAGCAAAACTGGCTTAAGATTTTATACTCCTGTTATACTACTCCATACAAAAAAAATCAGAGTATTAATCATTACTGTCTGAAAGAGTATCTCGAGTCGCAAAATGAGTATCACTTTGTCTCTGAAGGCTCGAAAAAGTGACTTGGAATCTCCGAGGGTATACAAATTATTTTTACGAGTCTCTAAAAGTCTCCTATACTCGCCTTTCATCTCCAATTCGAATACGTTACTTCTTGGAAGGAACAACAAGAGTATCGTTTAGGTTTCAAGTCTCTCAAGAGTATCGTTTGGGTCTCAAGACTCTCAAGTGTATCTTGAGTATTCCATTTTGCCAAACGGAATACTCAATTCACTCACAGCCACTTTTTTAAGCCTTCTTTTTCCACAACTTTGTATACTCTCTGAAACTCCAAGTTACTTTTTTGAGCCATAACACTGCAAAAAATGGTGTTTTGCCACAAGACACTTTTTGACGCCGTTTTTAAGCCGTTTGAAGATGTCTTTAAGACACATCTTTTTGACACATAAAAGTAAGACACTTAATGACTGAAGACGTAAATTTTTCGTCTTCGTGTCTTCTACGGAGACATGTCTCATATATGTTTTTTTGCAGTAAAGAGACTAAGTGATACTCATTTTGAGACTCGAGATACTCTTCAAGACTGAAACGATACTCCGATTTTTTATCCCGGGAAATCATAATTTCCCGACATTGTGGCAGAATCATAATATTTGCATGTTATGTCCTAAGGTGCGACTGTAAGTATCTATGTCACCCAGTGATTTGACTGGGTTGAATGTCAACATTGTCGACGGAACACTTGACCGTGGCGGATCGCGATGCGTCACGCCGCGGGTGTTTAATCCGATGTGTAATCCAGCAGGTTTCGGGACTCGGATAAGGCAAATTCAATAAAGCCAGCAGGATATTATTGTCTTTGAGCCTGGCCGGTTTTTTCTCCCTCGGCCGTGACGGGGAAAACGCTCGGACGGGCTCGATTGTCGGGGCGCACGTGGCCACTCGACAATGGGGTGGATCGTAAAACCCTGCTCCGCTAATAATCAGCTATTCAATGATATTGCTTTCCGGCTGCGTCCCAGTGAATGGGATGACGCCTGAAATATGCCAAAGGACCGAAACGTATTGCGCTGCTCGAGAAGAGCCTTTTTTCCTTCGCGAGGGTGCAATTTCTCGCACGAATGATAGGGTGACATCGGATGACATCGTCCAGAAAATAGGACGATTTGATCTACAAACAATGTTCATTGGGAAACGGTGAACTTGAAATGCAGCTAGATTCGAGCTTTTGGGGGAAGAGACATTTTTGGAGAAGACGCCCATTTTCAGAGTTTTCGGAAGTCAGGGTTGAGTATTTGAATTTGAAGGCACTCTCTAAGATTTTGCAAAGGAATTTTTGCTCAAAAACACTTTGAATAACATGCAGATCAAGTGTAAGAGCATTTTTTACTCGTAGTTTGCAAAGTTTATTTTCGAGCTTAATTTGCAGAATTTTGACTTGCAAGAAGTATGTGAAAACTTCATTCGATGGAATTTGAAGAGTAAGCCTGGTATTTTTTACGTCTATATACCTTCTAACCATTTCATGGTAATAACCACAATGTTTGTTGGGTTATTATTGCTAATTTGCAGCGTGAAACTCGCTATTTTCTTATGGCTGTTAAATGCAGAATAGAACATTTTTTTGAAACTTGAACCTTTGGGATGAATGCAAGTTGTGCCAATAAATTAAAAAAGACACTAATTTTGCAACTTTTAGCATTAGAATCATTAAATTCGAAATATATAGTACAAATATATTTGAAAAGAATATTATTGTATTACAGCCAGGGATGTGAGGCGGTAAATTTGCCAGTAAAAAAATAGCCATTTTGACGGTCAGTTTACCTTACCGGTCAGAGTTATTATGATGGTCAAAATTAATACATACTCAAATATGACTTGAAAAAATGTTCAACTCGTTTGTAATTGCAGCTTTCTTTTTTCCATCGAATTTTTATGAAAAAATGAAAAGAAATTTGGTTTCTGTAAAAATAAATAATTGCACAATTACAACCTTTCCATTTGAAAGGTAAGTTTAGCTCATCTTATTGAAAAAAAATTAGAAAATACTGTACTGTAAATGTGACAGACAAAAGAATAATTTATGACTTAAACAAAGGCGAGTCAGAGTAAAAGTTGCCTTTCAAGATAAGAGACATGATTAATCTACATTCCATCACACACTTGAATTACCCCCAGTTTTCTATTAGAGTGAGCTTAGAAAGAGAAAGGGTGAAAGGAGAAGGGACTTGAATTAAAAGCTCTGCTTTGCTGAATAGTGATTTGACAAAACCGAATTACTAACAACTCTTTGAGTTTTGTGAATTTTAAAAAATTGTAAAGGAAAAAGTGTCTTGAAATTTCATGAGGCATCGATGGTTTTCTGATAATCCGCTGACTTTAGGACACCCTGTATATTGTCCAACAAACGCAGTAGTACAGTGACACTCATGAGTTTTTTTCTAGAAAAACGAAAAAGCCATTTATGAAATGTGAAATAACAAGATTGGTGATTTTCACCTGGAATTTCTGGAGATCGTTTGGTCACTTACGTTAAGTCACATTTTTTCATCGAAGTTCGGTCATGCCTGGTAATTCCTGACCAGAAACAAGCTCTGACGGTGAATTATAGTTAGTTTTTAAATTTGACCGTAAATAACAGTAAATGACCGTCAAAAATTACCATGACCTGACAAATTGTTTTTTGACCGTTAAATTCACATCCCTGATTACAGCCCTTGCTTTTGAACGGTCATATTTTGTACATGTTTGCAAAAAAAAGTACATTCTTATACTGCTAGTGTTGTCCTCAAAAATATTTTAAGTTTTTTATCTTGGAAAATTCTCTGAAATCGACTAAACGTTTTGAGAAATCCCTTGAATTTACTCTAAATTCTTGTTTAAACTAAGTGCCAAAAAAAAAATGTAAAAATATGCATAGTAAGTACAAAATGGTCTTGCAAAAAACCTATAAAAATTTATTTCGTAAAACCACAAGCTGGGGAAAATTTGAAAAGAAACAACAATTTCAAAAAGCTCAACAAATAAAACGTTCTGTTTTGGAAAATCTTCATGAGCAAAAAAAAAACAAAGTCAAAGAATCAAACGATGTATGCATATTATGAAATTAATTCAAAAGATAAAAAGTTATGTGAAATTTTAATAAAAATTCAACTTCTGAACATATGATTAACTAACAATATGTCACGTCAGTTTTTCATGAAATCGTCTACACATCACGTAGCACGAAAAATTATTGCGTATAGGCACGAAAAAAGCAAAAAGAAGAAAGGAAGAGCGCAGTGAAAAAAGTACGAATAAGGATGAAGGGAAGGGAAGGGAAGATAAAAGAGAGACAAGGACTCTGAGGAATCTTCTAATTTGCTATTTCGACATTCCTTGCGATCCGTGTCCGTTGCACTGTTCGTGGGACTCTTTCGTAAGAGGCTGTTGCCGATGTATCAAAAAACGCGATCATCCGGATTCGCCGCTTCTTTGCCCCAGCGCTTATGCCCAAGTTCCCGAATCGTATTGTCTCGCTTTTCAAAAGCCGATAACCGTCATTTAACGTCGAAACTTTTTTTCTTTTACAATTTAAGAGCATTCCAGGCTCTTTTACCATCGGTAAAGCAGAAATTCGCGAGGTCTTTAATCAAGAAAAAAAACCATTATTTCCTTTTTTCATTTATCTGAAACATGCTCTCTACACTTGAATCAGACGAAAACGACTGACAATCAGTCGTTTTTGGCTGACAATCAGTTAATGTTGCTCCACTGGAATCAGTTGATTCGACTGATTCAATCACTGCAATCTGAGTACTAATATTTCAGCAGTTTTGACTGATTCACCAGCCAAAAATCAGAAAAGACTATCGAATCAGCCATTAAGGCACGACTGATTAAAGTTATAGAGTGTATATTTCTGAAATTTCACTGTGATAAAGGAATATACTGAGAATAAAAGTTATTGCAACATCTCCTAAACTTTTTATGAGTAAGTGTCATACTTTAGCTTAGCAATGTGGAACTAACTTGAATTTACCACATAAATTCCAAGTAAGTATGGTGAGAACTGCGAGTAAATTTCACATTAGACTGTTGAAACGTCTAAGTTGGTACATATATAAAAAAATTCCAGATAAACTTGGGGCTTGCAACTTGCAATACATACTAGAGTTTTGGTAGTCAAACTAATAGTGTTGTTTACCATATATTACACTATTAAAAAGGTCGATAAGTTTTCCATAAAATTATTGGTAGTTTTTCGCCCATATTCGGTATGGGATTTTTCCAGATCTGTTTATGAGAAAAATCCATTACAGGATATGAGTTACAATACTTTTATAGAACATTTACTCATTTTTTAACAGCGCAAATAAGAATTTTCATCATGAATTAAAATTTGTTCCTCATTACCTAGTTAGTATGTTCCTCTGTACAAAAATATTGTAAGTTACTACAATGTATTTTCTTCCTCAGTGTGGGCTTTCAAGTTATTTCAAATGAAAATTCATTTGAAGATAATGGGGTGTTGCAATGAAATTGTACATGGAGGGGCTAATTAAATGTGCAAAAGGGTCAATATTTATTTCAATGTATCGATGAATTCTAGTATCATTACATCTTTAGAAACCGATTTGCTAACTCAAGTCCTTACTTTTTAAATTAAATTGATATCAATATAAAATCGCAAGATATCATTTTTAAGGTCCCTCGATTAGCATTTCTTTTTTCAGTAGATATTAATGAAATTTAAAAAATTATCTCCTGCTTGTGAGAATTTTCTACATTGATTTCTGGAATTTGATGCTCTAGGATTAAAAATTCAGTAGATTTTTTATGTTTTTACACATTTTTGAAAATATCTGCAAACATTTTAGGTGTTTCATGGGCTACTAGTATTTTTAAGATTTTCCATATTTATTACTACTTATACAATTTTTGAGGATATTTTAGTTTTTAATACCTACATATGTCCATATTTATGTAGATTGTCATGTTGGTTTTAAGAATTTGATCAATTATCTGTAATAAGTAATATGAAGAAATATAATAACGAACACAATTTACAAAATTATGAACATTTTCTGATATTCTACACAAACTTTTACATTTTTATAATGATTGTCATTTTGGAAAATTTCTAATTTTTATGATTTTTCAAAACTTGCAAAATTATTAACATCATACCAACTACTTAAATTATGAAAATATTATAAATATTTATGCACAGCTCATGAAGATTCCTTTTGATTTTTTCATAAACTTTTCAAGTATATATATCAAATATTTCTTCAAAATTCGAAAAAAACATCATCGTGCATATTGAAGAAAAACATGTTTTTAAACACGATATATGAAATTCATTAACGTTTTCTTGGATACATAAACCTAATTCGCGAATTTTTCGGAACGATTGTCAATTTTGAAGATTTTCTGTTTTTCGATTTTTCGAAGTTTCAAACATATGCAGGCGCCTACACAGGAAAAAAGTACAAATCATCAAAAATTTACCTACTGAAATCATGAGAAATTAACAAAAATGGTCTCATGCGTAAATACCAGAAAATCTTTTTAATCCTGCAAACTTTGAAGAAAAACTAAAAATTTAAGTAGGTATTCTGCGGAAGAGTTTTCTAAAACATCTGGAAAAATAATTAACTTTGAATCCTAGAGTATGAAATTTTGAAGAAACTTAGGTAATAATCTTCGATCTTTATAAATACTTGAAATTTATAAAAATACAAAAAAATGTACAAAGTGTCAGTAATTACGAACATTTTAAGGGTTCAATCTTCAAAATCCATCTATTTTTGACAAAGTTATGCGCATTCAAAAAAAAAAAGTGATTGCTTTAGACGAAAATAGAAAAACGCACTTTTTTAAAATAGGGCGTTTAGAGAAAAGTCTTTCATTAAGTTCAAAAAGTGAGATCAAGTTGAATGCATCGGCGTTGGATTAAAATCACCATCAGCACGGGGATTCCCTCTGGCAACAGCAATCATCAAGTGACCTCGGAGCAACGAAAAGTCAGATCTTTCAACTCTTTGTGCATGATTTTATTTGCGTTTACGTTTTTTCGGAATGTAAAATTATCGTATACCGCGTTTTCTGGCGAAATTAGAAGGAAATTTCGCCTCCCCTAGCGGGGGGAACGGGGGAGGAGAGGAGAACGTGCCGCCATTTTTTTAACGGTCGTTTTTGATCGTTAAAATTCAAATGCGAAACTCGTGTTTTTTTTGCAATCGGTTGTAACAAGTGCAAATTATTAAGTTATTCAGAGAATTAGGTGCTACTTAAGTTAATTGAAAAATACTGTGTGTAGGAGATTTGGTGGAGATTAAATATATTGTGAATTACAGTGAAATATGAATTTGAGCAACGGCGTTAAAGTGATGCAAATTAAATGAAAAAGGTAGGTTTGCGCAAATATTTCACTCGATGTTCTTATTGTTGAATTCATTACGTATATCTTGATATCAATTGGTATCATGCACCTTAGTGTACATATAAAGTATGTGCATCGCAAAAAATCATATAATCTACAAAATATTTTTGATTTTTTCCCAAAATATTGAAATGTTGTGTTAAAAAATAAACATTTATTACGAATTTATTGTTGAACATATGAAGGAATATTAAAAATAACATTAACGTTCATATCAGAAGTACCAATAATAACATACAAGAAAATTCTAAGTAGTATATAGTGAATTTCAAGAGACATATCTGTCAAATAAGAGTTTATGTAATTCGAAAAAATTTAACAAAAAAAAAAAAAAAAATCGAGAATACGTGTTAGTTATAGATTAAATCAAACAATTTCTATGTAAAAAATATTCTAGGTTCACCTTTTTTCAACATATATGCTCGAAAAATACGTTGACGTTACGGTTCCTTTCTAAGTTTATTTTAAAAAAATGAAATTTCTGGTTGTAAAATTGACGATTAGATTTTCGTTCTAACCTTCAACGATGAAATTCTCAAGTACGTTAAATAGTTGATTCATAAGTAAAAAAAAATAATTGAAGATTGAAGAATTATGTGATTGTAGATAAAATCATTTACTTCATTATAAATTGTAGTTTCTGATGAGAGGTATAAGCATGAATTCTAAGAATAGTACAAGAGAACAATTCCAGTAATTTTTTTAATATGAAGTTTTAATTTTTTTTATTCAATTCTTTCTTATTTTATACCAATATAGATATTTTAATACCTTATAATAAACATTTTCCAACTTTAAGCTATTCAGTTTCGAATTTAAGGTTTGCAGTTTTTCAACATTTTGTATAATTCAGAAACACATTGAAATCTGAAACTTCCAAACGTTTGAATATCTGTTTCTTTTTCTGCTTTCTTCAATTTTCTTCTGATTTCGACACTATTATAGTGTAAACTTAATCGAATGGACACGAACTTATTTCGCTTTTTCTTTTTCCTCTTTCGATTCGTTTTCTTCCTGTTCTTCCAAGTATTTTTCCCATTTGTTTATACGTGCTTCAATCTCTGCATCTGTTTCATGAACCCTGAAAAAAAGAAAGAAAATTTTTCTGAAATATTTATTTAAATCAAAACATAAACTTTTGGCGATTTAAAAAAGAATTCAAAAAATCCTAGATGTTGAAAGATTTAAAAAAACTAATGCAGAACAAGTGAAAAATGTATGGACGTTCTAGAAAAATATATTTTCTTCGATTACTGAGTAACCAAAAAAAAAAAAGAAGAAATATTCTTAGAACTTCGAAGATTGACAAATTTTGATGTTTTCTTTTGCAAAAAAAATTCACTCACTTGTACTTGGTTTTTCCATCCCAAATCTCAGCTGTGACACGTCTTTGACTGAACCAGCGACCATTTAAACCTTGCACACACTCGTTGGCTTCGCTAGAATCTGCGTAAGTCACTTGTGCTACACCTTCAGGATTTCGCTAGAAATTATTTTTATAAATTAATGACCAAGAATAAATAACACGTGATAAACAAAATAATAAAAGTTTTAGTTTTTGTAGTCAAGACGATTAAAAAGATTAAGATTCCAAGAGTGAATAAAATAATAATTTTCAATCAATTTCGATACAAAATTTGAAGTGTTTCTCTAATTATCTTGAATGGTTTACGTGGTCTAATATTTTTTTGAGTAATCATTTCTTAATATAAAGAAACAAATTTTTTCTAATTCATTGTCATTTTTTGATGCTTACATCATAAAGAACAATTTTCTTCACATCGCCATATTTCAAGCACTCAGTTCTAATGTCATTTCGGTAGTCCGTAATGAGCGTAACTTGTTTATCGAAATCGCTTGGAGTGAAAAGATTTTTCAATATGACGACTCGCTCGCATTTCTGTGGTTCTCCAATTATTTTGTCAGGTCGCCAATCCAGTAATCTATAAATAAATAATAAAATTTTGTATATCAATATAAATTTTTTCAAATTCACGCATGTTGAAAGTATTGCAAATTTCTCGAATCCCTGATTTAATAGAAAAAAATTTAAAGGCAAGATAAACATACTTTTCCTGGATTTTCTTTTGTTTTTCCTTGTCTTTCTTCTTCTTTTTAGGCTTTTTTGTCGGATCATATTCTCCTTTTAATTGGAACTTAGCTCGTTGAACTGATAAAACATTATTCCTGATATTGTACCCATCGAGAATATTCAATGCAATATCGACAGATTCTTTCTGAAAAAAAGGTTTATTAGGTAAAAATAGATTTAAACAATATGAAAAACGTATGTGCATTTTCTAGATTTATATTTAACATTATCGAATAAACTCCTCCCCCTCCTAAAAAATTATTAATCAAATTTATATATATAAATATATAACTATTGATTACCTTGATGTATGTGCACAAAGCATCCCCTTTCAATTCGCCACTGGAATCTTTGTACAGTTTGATTTTATTTTTCCCTTTCTCATCGCGTGCAAACAAACCACATTTTGCAAAAACTTCAGTAATTTCATCCAAAGTGACATCAAGTGGCAGACCACTAACGTAAATTGAAGTGTTGTGGGCTTCATCGACTTCGAACCAGGATGCTGGTTCAGGTTCTTTTCTTTTGCCATCAGATTTTGGTTTTGGCTTTTTTTCCTCAGTTTTTTTGTCTTCTTCTATGCCTGCATTGGGATCCACAAAACCGTAGCTCATTTGGTATCTTGCCATAAAATCTTCATCAATCTAAGGAACAATATAGAATCCAAAAAGTGTTAGATTTGTTTGCCAGTGATTTTGATTTGAAAAATTAAAACCAAAACCAAAAAAAATTGCTACCTTTGGAAACCAAGCTTTCTTTTCACGATCCCACATGTAAGTGGTTCCATCTCTTTTATCAGTGTATGTATGCGTGTCGTCTTCAAAACCGTATTCTCCAGAATCTGGTTCAAATGGTACAGATGGTCCAGGATTCTCCGTCTTGGGATTTTCTTTCTCTACCCACTCGTTCTTATCTTGGTTGAATTCGTATTTGATCGCAGTTTTTTCATCAGTATAAACATAGGTTTTGCCATCAAATTCGTAATGTGGTTTGGGTTTTTCGGTTTCATCAACTTTTTCTTCAACTTTTTCACCCTTCTCATCAACTGATAAAAGAAAAAGTGTTGTCAGATAATCGAAGTTGAAAGCATTAAAATCATAATGGAGCGACTGAAAGTTATTATAAATATTTATGTACAGTTAATTATTGCTAAATGCGCCCATATACATTGATTCAAGCATCGTATTGTTAGAAATATCCATAAATATTTAAGATGTGATATTAATAAATACTAATGATTTTGAAAAGTATTGATACCAAAAAGTATTAATTACAATACAGGAATGTCAATATTATAGAGAAATATAATGAAATTTACAAATTATGATACAAATATTCAGCAAATAATATGAGTATGAATGATATAAATAACAATTATACAATAAAGTGACATTAAAACATTGTATAATTAACATTCCATTATAATGAAATATTGAAAAATACTTATCAGGTATAATGGATAAATATTTATGAATTTCAAAGGTATTGATACCAACAAATATTAATCACAATATATAACTTAATTTTATATTGTAATAACAAACACTTACTATGTGATATTAATAAATATTGGTGAGTTAAAAAGTATTGATACCAAAAAATACTTATCACAATACTGATGTCAATATGATATTGAAACACGTATTACCTCTGTTTAATACAAATATCAATAATAATTATAAATATAAAACATATTTATACCAGTAAATAGACATCAATATGTTAACTTTACTATTATATTTAAATATCGACAGAATTTATCTTTATACAAATATCAATAAATGTTTATAATATGAATGAATATGTAGGATAGCTTACTGAAAAAAGACGGGTTGATTCTTTAATTTTTGAAATACATTATTTTGAGAATGAAGATTAAAAATGTTATGGAAAATATTTGATTGATTATTGTAGGAAACAATAATGTGTAGAACAGAATTATGAAGAATTATAATTGATTACAAATATTATAAGAAATAAATTAGTTACTCATTAACTGAAACAGTATTCTTACCCCAAGAATTTTTTTCTTTATTCCAAGTTAATTTTCTACCCGTTTTGGGTTCTGTATATACACATTCATCACCAGAATAAGATAAGCACTTCATATAATCAGTTTCTTGATTTCCGCTGACTTCAGGAATTTTTGGCTTCTCATTTTCTTCCTCTTCATCAGTATCGAATTCTTCGATGTTTTCATCTTTTTCCTTGCCAGCCATTTTGGCTTGAATTTTTCTGAAAAAACTCGATTCACGGAATGTCGAATAGAAGCTTCAAGAAAAATGATGAGTTTTGTTTTTTGGTGTAAAAAGTACAGATTTATGTGTAAAAATTCTTACTAAAAGATATATGTACGAAATTTGAATTTTTAATCAATTTGGGCATCTGGTAACTTTGAAAACTCAGTAAGGTTTTTTGTCAGGAAATAAACATTTAAAGTTAAATAAATAAACATAAAGTGATGCATGAATGAAAAATTTGTTCATTACCATATAAAAAATAAAATAGATTGAAATTGCAATTCATTATTTATTATTTCTGAAAGCTGCGAAAAAATTCCTGCATTTTTTCATAGTCAATAGTGAGCAAAAAAAGAAACATTTAAATGAATAATTTTTGACTTTGCATAAAAAAAAACTTATACTGAAAGTTGTTGTATGCAAAAAAAGCGATTGAATAAGAAATTTATTTCTGTTACTTTCATATCTTTTATTTTGATAATATTCTAAACAAATGTTCAATGTAAAAACATTACAAATTTCGCAAAGATTGATAAACTCTTTAATATTTCTGGTTATCACAATTATCAAACATAAGACGAAATATTTACCTGATATTTACGTTAGTATAAAAAACGAATGTTTTTTTTGCGAACAGTCAATTGAAAAGTAAACTACAAAATGTCAACATTAGCATATACAAAGTTAAGAAATCAAACTTAACCTACAAATCTGTCATTTTTTTTCATGGATATTTTTTTCTTTGTACATTTTTCTAACAAAAAAAAACATTTAAACAATCTCTTTTGTTTGCCAAAACTGTAAAAAAAATCTAGCTCGTATTTTTCATATTTTTTTGAATTAAAAATAATTTTTGCCATTCTGAGATTTTAAATTTCGCGGACTTGCAAATTGTGATTTTGTGATTTTTTGCGATTGTGACGTTTGACGTTTTGTGAATGCCACATGTCAATGTCACTCTTGTGTGTGTTTTTATGTATTGTTTATTTTTGTATATTTTGCAAAACATTGCAAATTTTTGCCATTTACTCTCATTTAGTGTAAAATATAAAAAATGATTATGTTGAGTGTGCAGCAGATTATTAATTATCTCTATCAATGATTTAAAATTTAACTGTCAGTTGCTGCATTCGTGGATTCATGTTTTTTAAAATTGCAAGAAGTTCTCAGTGAATACAACCATTTGACAGCTGGTTTTGAAAATGAGTGTCGATGTTGAAAATTTCAATAAAGAATCAATTCTTTACGAATTGCTTGAATATGTTGTTCGAAAACAAGAACCAGAGTTGATAGTAGGTATTTTTTAATAATTTTAGCTTTTTTTTCTTTTTTTTTAATGACCACAAAATTAATTGTAAAGGACATACAAGTGAGTGTTTTTTAAGACTTACAAATTTTTATCTGATTAATTTTATTACTAAGTTATTTTTACATCATTTTTAAATCTTAGAATTCTTGAAATCGAATAATAAAAAAATCCTTATGAATTTATTAAAAAGTTTTCATGATTTTATACAAAGTTTGATATTTAACTGATTTCTCATGTTCCAGTAATTAAAAAAATGTGTAAAACAATCAAGGATGTAAAAAAAGATTTTTTTGTCAAAACTATTATTGAGAACATTTTTATTATTCACATGCATCTCAATGTGTCCATCAGTAAATTGGACAATTTTTTACGTATGTTAAAAGCCCAAATTTTTAAAATTATAGTATGCAAACTGTATTGTTTTATTTGTAACTGCATGTTTTAAACCTTGAAGTACAATAACTCCAGAGTTATAAAATAAATGATTTGTATAATTGAGAGTTACGAATTTTCCAAAAAAAAACATTTAACTTCCAAGGCCTAATTAAAATTTTACTATTGCATAGTAGATAAAAATAAACCTTGTATCTATTTCTACCTTGTATTTAATGGCTAAAATTTTTTTCAGAAATGCAGAAAAGATGCGATTATTTTACCATCAAGTGGGACAATAAAAAATGCACTGTTATATTTAAACAAACGATATTCTGCAGCATTACCAGAAAGTATTTCGCAACATGTCAGTTTGACTCTGCCATGGAAATTTGCAGTTGGGGATGATGGCAGATTTTTGGCTATTTTACAAGAAAATTTTATAGAAATTCGAAGACTCAAAGATGAGTATTCATCAGTCATTGCAAAAGCATCAGGTTCTCACAAAATTTTTATAAATGTTTCGTTATTCATTTACTTTTTAAATCTCTAATTTATCATTTATTCTACAGTTTTAGTGTTAAGCTTAAAAAGGAATAAGTTTGGAATGCATAATTTTTATCAAGTAATTTTGCTGGTCAAAATTTTTTCAAGAGTATCATTCCTTTGATCTTAAACTATGAATTTTCATTTTTGAATTAAGTATGTGTTCATTTCAGGAGATGGATACGTCTAAATACCTATAATAATAATTTTGAAATCCCTGAATTTTGTATTGTGAATAACAAGGAAACAATACTTGAAATTAAATAAATTATTCTAATACAATTACTCCATTGTTTCACAAATAATGTTTTTTTTTTCAGTTCCCAAAGATGCTTTTCCTCAATGGCGAAAATTATCCTGGAGTCCAGACGGCTCAATTTTGGCCCTGAGTTCCAGCAACGGTCAAACTTTATTCTACAATCCTCAAGGAATAAATATTTGTTCCACAAGTTCAGAATTCGTTTCTCATAATTCTGATATTTTGGAGGCTGGCGATGCAGTAGCTTCCATGATTTTCAAAAATCCAGGTGTCAAAAATGAAAGTTGGGATTTTGAATTCATCCAAGTGACTTTTGGAGGATCTTTGACTTCATACCTCGTATCTAGCACCAATGGCTGTGTCAAAAATCATGAATTTTCTTTTGGAAATTTTTATAGAAACGGTATCAATGCCATTTCATATAGTGAAAAACATTCCTTGTTTTTTGTGGCTGGAAATAGCATTTACCAACCTTCAGCAGTTAGTATGAAATTGAACATTCAAATTAATTGTCAAGAATGTATTTCTTACTAATAGTGCTGTTTCAGGGCCTAAAATCTGAAGCAGGTTTAACCACATGGCGTCAATTGAATGATTACCCTTATTACAAAATATCAACATCGTCTGAGGAAGAAAAAATCTCGAGCTCGTCTCGTTTTTCATTTTGGAGCATGGTCATTCCATTGTTGAAAAGCAAGTCGGAAACGATAATTTTTAAAATGAGTTCGAGTCCCAATAAACAGACACTGGCATGCTTGCACACTGATGGAATAATTTCCCTTTGGTCAATTCCAAATTTGCAATTTCTGCAGCAATGGAAACTTCAGGAACAACCTGATTACAATTTGTGCAATCCCTCGAATTCTGCAAAGTACAGGAAATATCCTCCAATGATAAGTGAATTTCATCCTTTGGATATTGGCTGGTGGTCGGATCAGGTGAGTTTTTTACAATGTTGATTTTATTTTTGTAGGTAACTATATTAAATATTTATGTCAAAACCTAAAACAGTTTTTAAAAATTCAAATCAATGTTTACAATGTTTCCAGGAAGAATTATCAATGCCCTTTATACATAAAAAATGTCCTTAACGTTTTTCATTGGAAAATTTTCGATAGTTTCTCTAACAATGCATTCAAATCGTACATAATTGGACTTTCTTCAAGTGTCAATTAATTTTTGTATGATACTTAAAAATTTAAGTAAAATAATGTTACAGTTTCCAAAAACTTGATTTTATTTTGTAGGCTTTAGTGATTGCTCGTTATTCCGGTGCTATTTCTATCTGCTCGAGAGAAAATTTAAGAAATCTTTTGGGCACGAACCCAGAATTTTTATCTGGGCCTATTCAAATCGTTGAATCAAGTGCAGTTCGAGGTGTTTTGTGTTTGGACTGCGAATTGTTTGTTGCGAGTACCAAACGAAATGATGGGGGAGAAGGAGACAATACCCAAGGTAACAATTAGTTTCGCAATTGAAAATTTGATTCACATGTCTTAATAATCCGTTATGTGAAAAATCTATATGTATAAAGTAGAATGTATGTTTGTATATCACCGCATCACGCGAAAAGGGCTGGACAGATTTTCGAAAATTTTTTTTAATTTTTTCCGTCATGGTCCAAGAATGGTTTATAGCTAAAGAAAATTTTGAATTCTCAGTTGGTTGAGTAATCAGGAAGTGAAGGAATATGACACATATACACAAAATGTCTCACAATTGCAAAATTTCACAAAATTACAAAAATTTAAAAAATCGTAAAATTTAACAATAATAAACTCATAAATTTTCATATTTATCGATTATTTGAACTCCTCAGTGTCAGAAAAAATTTGGAAAAGTAATATTGAACCCTGCAGTTTTAGAACTAGTTTTTCTTAAACCCAAAACAATCTAAATAAAAAAATTTATACGAGTTTATTATTATTACATTGTATGATTTTGGAAATTTTTGTGATTTTGTAAAACTGCCATCTTGTGGTATTTTGTGATTTTGTGACAAACTGTGATTTTGTGACATTTTGTGTGTGTATGCGTCATATTTCTTCACTTCCTGGTTACCAAACCTTCTAACTGAGAATTCAAAATTTTTTTTTATTTTTTATGTCATGGTCCGAGGATGGTTTGAAGCTAAATAAAATTTTAAATTATCAGTTTGAAGGTTGAGTAACCAAGAAGTGAAGAAATATGACATTCACACACAAAATGTCACAAAATCACAAGATATCACAAAATTCCACAAAATCACAAAAATTTACAAAATCATAAAGTGTAATAATAATTCATTCGTATAAATTTTCAAAATTATCAATTATTTGAACTCTTTAGTGTTAGAAACAATTTTGGAAAAGAATAATAAATTCTGGAGTTTTAGAACTAGGTTCTCATCGCAAACCCAAAAAAATCCATTTAAATACAACAATTTTGGGTCCTGGTTTTCAATCGTTATTGTGATATCATAAATTCAAAAAATTCAATTTGACAGTTTACAAAGTCCTGGACTTTCAATTCACAAACTAAAAAATTAAATATTCTCAATTTTTGTAGTCCAGGAGTTTCTTATAAAATTATTTTACTATTCCTTAATCACTTTTATTTTCATGTTAAGATAATGTGGAAAGTGATAAAGAAAGCAACGACTCAGAACCAATGACTGTCATGAATTATGCTTCCAATTTGTTCAAAAGTACGTTGTACATAATGACAGATATGGAAAGGTTCCAACCAAAAAGAAGAAAATCAAAAATTTTCCATCGAACGTACAAAGTTTTGGGATTGAAAAGCACGACTCCTGAAGAACTCTATGCAAGAAAAATAGAAAATGAGGTTCGTTGATGTTTTTTAAATTAAATTTTTTAAAATCATTCGAAAATTTGCTTTTAAATTGCATAATGTGAATCCAGGAGATTCCTCAGATTTACACAAATTCAATTATAGTAACTTGATTATTTGAAATTATTCAAAGAAGAATTCTCAAAAAAAGTTTCTGTTCCATTTTTTAATAAGCATAAAAAATAATATATAATAAGATCTTGAACCAAATTTTCTAGCAATATGACGAGGCTTTAAATCTCGCCAAAACGTACAATTTGGACCCTGATTTGGTTTACCAAACGCAATGGAGAAAATCCCAATTTTCTTTGAGCGCGATTCAGGAAAATCTTGGAAAAGTCAGTAAAAGATCTTGGGTTTTGCAAGAATGCGTGTCTCGAGTCCCAGAAACTTTGGAAGCAGCGCGCGAATTGCTCAATTTTGGACTCTCAAAAACTTCCTTAGAAATGTTGATGGAAATTGATAGAGAGGAAAATGAAAAACTCGAGCCATTGGAAGAAAATGATTCACTCGAACCATCAGATACCGAAAAAAAAGTAACTATTCCTCGAACAAAAAAGCAACAGAAAATTATCACTCTGAGCTTTTCCAAATAATTTTCAAACAATTTCAGGTACAAAATACCAACAGCATCACCGAAAAACTGGAA
Organism: Platygaster robiniae; assembly: GCA_028476575.1. Lineage (NCBI taxonomy): Eukaryota > Metazoa > Arthropoda > Insecta > Hymenoptera > Platygastridae > Platygaster > Platygaster robiniae. The sequence goes on from CM052020.1 coordinate 46,699,436, forward strand.
ATCTCTAAATTCACAGAAAGTAAAAGAGACTTGATTATATATAGAAGAGATTTATTGAAACTCATGGACATGTTGCAAACGTACGAGATTCTTTTGGAATCTCCAACTGATTACGACAGAGAATTTTATCAGAATTTTCGGCAAATGGCTCCTCTTGAAAACGCCCTCAAGTACGAAATTGTGTCAACTTTTTGCTAACTCAAAAATTTGGGGATGAATTAACCTTAAAAGTTTTATCTCAGGTTTGCAAAAGATGGAAACTGTCAAGGTGTTTACATTATGTTCACTTATTTTGGAAACAAGTTGATGAAACATTGGCTCCCGATAATCAGTTTTTTTCCGGAAACTTTGGATCCGATAAATTATTCGCAACTTTTGCCCCGATGTGATGTCGATGGGCAACTTTATTTATTAGATCAGCGAGAATTAAGGCAGATTGATTGGTCAGAGGAAAAGGAATTGAACCAGATTGTTCCCCTTTTTTATGACGACGAAGAACATGCGACTTTGTTGGTTTACAAGGTCAATCCTTGGTACAACAGTTTCAGGTGTTGTTTATTTTTAATCGGGGCTTTTATTGTTAATTATTTATTCATACGATCAACATTCACTTTTTTTTTGAAATAGGTATACTTTTCTGAATTCTTCAAATAAATTTTGAATAGTAAATCAACAATTTAGAATTTTCCTATCTTTCCTAAAATTTTACTATTCGAAGAGTAGAAAAGTTTTTCTGTTCTAAAATTCTTCCAGAAGTTCAATTTATATTAATTGTTCATGTACATCAAAATCATCAACAAAAAGAATAGTAACAGGGAAATTTTTTTCTTTTTTTGTCTCGATTAGAAACGTCCCTTTGACCCAAGAATTTCTCCGTGATTGGTACAAACATCGATGCTACGAAATAGAAAAAAACAGTCGATTAGTGGATAATGCTTTGTCACTGATAAAAATCGGCAAATCCCATAATGTCTCTGGATTAGAAAATTTGCTCACTGAACTTGAAACTCTGGACGATCTTGTGTACAAAATTGGTTTTGAAAATATGTCACTCATCGAATTAGACAAACTTACTGACTTGGAAAAAATCAAACTCCTCATGAGTCGAAGCGACGCGACCAACTTTGTGGAAAATGTCGAGAACGTGCTTTTGCCATTTGCAAGAAAGAAACTGGTTTATATTGTAAGCATGAAAAACAGTCATGAATAAAAAAGAAAATTCATGAAATTAAACAAATTTTTTTGTTTCAGGAAAAATCGTTTGTGAAGCATCTGCTTCGAGACTACTTCATTTACTTGAGCAAAAGACGTCTGAATTATATTGTTGATTTGTTCAAATACTTCTCGAAGGACGAAAATCGAGAACTCTGTGATGTTCTCGGGGACACAATCAAATTGGCCGTAGATTGCGTTTACAATTGCGAGTGTCCAGATATGTTAGCAGATGCCAAAGAAATGTTTGATGTTATTTCGAAGAGAAAGAATGAAACAAAATGTTCCCAAGTGCCAGAAGATGTTTTGGAAAATTGGGAAAAGGAGTTGAATGCTTTGGAAATTTTAAACAAATATGATGTGGAAATTCCTTTGCGACAAATAAAAATCAGTGGGGTCGATGGAGAATTCGTTCATAATTTGCTGGCTCAAATTTGTGATACTGTGAGAACAGAGTGAGTAGAGAATTATAGATAAGATTGTTGTTTGTTGTTTTTTATTTAACTATTATAACTTGCTGTTTTTGATGAAAAATCATTCTCATGGTAGAATTAAGTAGCTATTGAAATTTCGAAAGTGTTAATTATAACTTATATTTTAAAATATTGTTATGATTTTTATCTAGAAATACTTATTCAGTAATTTTTCCTATTTTTTGGAAATTGTTATTTTAAATTGAACAATTCTTCTTAAATTTAAAACTGTGAATAAATAATATATTTGTTTATTTACAGAACCCCTCCTGCGGATGAAAACACCTGGTCCAAATTATTGAGCGACATCTTGGACATCCAGGACCTGGTTTTTCGCAATTTTGAGATTGACTCTTGTTTGGAAATTTATCTCGCGGCCCGTTTAAGATCTGGATATGAAATAACGATTAAAAATAGCAAATCGCTGATGGAGACAACGAATAATGAGACTGCGTCTTTTTTCAAAGTGTCTTACCAAAAAGGAGTTGATTTGGTTTTGAGTGCGTGCGACGAATATTTTGACACAGCGAGGAGCCTCATCGATTTCAACATGGATCTGGCCAAGTAATTTTATGATTCATATTAAACTTTTTCTTGTCAACAGTATTAAAAAATTAATTCTCGTGAAAGAATTCCTGGAAATTTATACCATATTAATTTCGTGTAAAGAATCGTTTTTTAAAGAAACCCGAATATCGAAGGTGCCTCAACGAATTTTCCTTTATTTGCGTTGAAAAATAAACTTCAAGCCCCCCTTATAATTTGGGTAAAATTGAGTAGTATTTTCTGTAGGAAAAAAAAAGCTATAATAACAAATAATTAGAAATTCATGATAATAATTATAACTGATAATTAAATGAGTAAAAATCATCAAAAATGTATTTACTGAAATCTAGAGTACATAACTAATGAGTTCATGTATAGTTCTCATAGGTAAATGAAATTCAGAATTCTTAATTTTACTTAAAAATTATCGATAATCCTGCCTTCAGAAGAATTTTTTTTAAACGAAATTCTAATTATAAATGTTTGTCTAAAAATAAAATACTACGAAAATGCTAAAAATCTCAAAAACTTTGAAACTTGGAGCATCAAATTCTAAAATTTACATGGAAATTCACGAATATACTAAAAAAATTTTTGAGGCATACAAACTCTGAAGGAATACTTAAAGTAACAGGATTATTTAAAAAAAACTGTTTTCTGAAAAATCGAAACAGACGCCAATGGTCTATAAAATTTTGAATTTTAGAGCGTCCAATTATAAGAAAATTATACAGCAATCTGTAGAAATAGTGAAATATATTCTAGAAATCCTTTAAAATTCTAGAAAATGCTAAAAATTTCATAAATATTAAAAAAGTATGAATATTCATGAAATCTATAAAACAAGAAAAATTCGTAATACATGTAATTTTTTAATTTATCTATGAAATCATTCAAAATTGGTTGATTTTGAATTCTTGAGCATCGAATTCTAGAAATCTATAAAAAAACTTGAACATCCTTGAAAGTTTCATGAACAATAAAAAAATTCGAGAAATACCAAAAACCATTAAATACTTAAAAACTATGTAGATATGTTTTTCTTTAAAATTCATAAAACTTGGAATCTGAAAACTGGAAACATATTAGTTTAGAAAAAAGTAAATTTTTACTAAAAAATACGAAGTAAAAGTACTAAAAGTCTGTATAAAAGATACTGTTTTTTGAAAAATCAATATACTCAGAATCGTTTAAATTTTTAATATGTACTTGAGAATCAATTTCTAGAAATCTAGAATGCGACTCGTAGAGATACTAGAAATCTATAAAAAAATACTAAAAAACCCTTCAGAGTTTTATGAACAATATAAAAATTTGAGGAATACCAAAAATCATTGAAAACTAAAAAACTAAGTACATACGTTTTTTCTCTAAAATTCAGAAAACTTTGAATCTGAAAACTGAAAACATATCATTTTAGAAATCTACTTAGAGAATTATGAAAATAATAAAAAGTCTCTTAATTGTGTGAATACTAAAAAATACGAAATAAATGTACCAAAAATCTATATAAAACATGCTGTTTTTTGAGTAATCAATATACTCAGAATCGTTGAAATTTTCAATACTTGAGTTCGAATTCTAGAAAAGATTAGAAAATTTTATGAATAACATTTACGAAAATCTCAGTAATCTATGAAATACCGTAAATCTGTGTGGTTATAATTTTTTCAAAAATCTATATAAATATCAAAATTTCCCAGAATTTTGATTCCTAGAGCATTGAATTCTAGAAAGCTGAATATGAATCTATAATGATTTCAGAAAATCCTTGAAATTGTATGAATACCAAAGGTTTATGCAAAATCCCGAAAGTATTAGAAAAAAATCTAAGCCACTCGAAAATAAGAAAAATCTGATTCCATTTATATTAAATACGAACATGGAAAATGTGAGACTCTAGTCTCCAAAAGTAATGTAACTTTCAAATCCCGAAATTCGCAAATTCAAAAATCATACTTTCGTAACCAAATCGTCAAAGAATTGAAATTATAAAATTCTGAAGGAAACATATGTTTTCGAAAAACCCTTGCCAAAATTTTTTTCTCCCTGATTGAAAATTTCTTGGTTTTACATGGATTCAAGCGAAAAAACATATTTCAAATAAAAAAAAACCTGACGAATTTTTATCAATCAAAAAGAAAAAAATTCTATTAAAAGCGGATAAAAAATTTCATAATTTCTCGCACCATTTTGACTTTTCATGAGACTTCTCAAAAACGGAGGAATCGCAGTAAAATTAACAGATTCCCAATTTATTTCAGAGCATGTTTGCATTTGGTCGAAAAAGAAAACGACCAAATAAAGGAAGAACTCGACCTGATAAGTTCCTTGCAAATCTTGGACGAATTCAATTTGAAAGTGCTCCCCCTCGAAGTGAAATTGACTCGAGATCGTTTGAAATTGGTCGAGGATTGTTTAAACAATCGAAGTGATTCTTACAAGTCGCAGCAAAGATTGTTGACCCTGGCCAAACATTTGCGCATCGATCGAAACCCTCGGGTTCGAGAAGGCAAAGTTTTGGAACTCGTTATTCAGAAAGCTCTTGAGGTATTTGAAAAGTTTTTGTAATATTACAGGGGATGGGGTTGAAAATGTCCCTGATGTTGGAATGTGACTGAAAGTATTGGATAATTGATTTCATAGCTATCAAAGTTCGAATTTTACATTTCCTCAATCTTATTAAATGTATTTTTAATGCATGCTTTAAATATTCGGATTTCTTTTCTCAGAAAAAGAAATATTTTCGTCATTTTTGGTAAAAATACTTTTTGTTTAAACAAAAATTTTGTTTACAGGCAGAAGATTACAATATATGCCACGCAAATATCCAACGTTTGATCGACATTGGTTATCAAAACGCCTGGATGGCGGCACTGAAATTTGCTCGGCACGAAAATTGCAATGATTTGTCATTTCGTCGTTATTGTTTATGGTTCGTCGTTGACAAGGGACCCAATGATTTATTAGAAGAAACCATAAAATACGCCAATTCCATAGATGCAGAAATAATCGAAAATGACCTGGAAAAATGGATGTCTTTGAAGAAGGAAGTCATCGAATCCGACCCTGAAATCATCGAAGATGTTCCGGATACTACGGTTACGAAAAGAGAAATAATTCCAAAAATTTTTGACACCTCGTCGAAAATTGTGAAGAGTTCAACGCAGTCGATGATTAATGTGGTGAAAAATCGAGATGTTTGGGTGGGGAATTTGAGAAACTTTCTGAAAGGGCCGGAAAAATTTACTTTTGTGGAAGAAATTGAGGAAGATAGAAAAGAAAAACGAGGATTTTTCCAGAGTTTTCCGTGTTTTTATGAGTCGCTGCATAGTTCGGCGAGATTGAGTGATTTTGATACCAAGTACAGAAAATATTCTATGCCTGATGATGTTGATGAAGATTTGAAATTTTGCCAGAATTTGCTGAGGGTACAGATGCTTAAGGAATCGAGTAGCTGTGGTGCTGAAATCAACGACGTGAATCAGTGTAATGATTGAAAAATTTTCTATATTTTTTTAACGAAAAAGGAACGAAAAATCATTAAGTTAACAAATTCTCTCTACACTTCAGAGTTATTATATTTTACAGTCAAAATATAAATTTCAGTAATGCGAAATTGCGATTTATTTTCAACTAAAAGTATTTTCAAACTTTTTTTCTATAAATTCATAAACTTTAAGAAATAATACATAATAGAAAAAAATCGAGTCACAAGAAATTTCTTCATTTATTAAACGTATATATTATTTAATGATGAATTATTCGATAAAAATATTTTATCATTATTCCGTGAGTAGTTGCATACTTTGTAAAATATTTAGTGCAGAATATGAGAAATATATTTAAATACAGGGTGCGCCATTTCTTATGTCGGCATGTAAACATTGAATAACTTGAAAAAAAAACAACCGATTTCTGTAAATGAGGTATTTTTATTTAGTTTGGTCCTTTACAATTTATTTAGACTAGTTTTTGAACACAACATCAATCAAGTGGCCGCCCTTATTGTTCACAGCAAAATATGCCCTTTTTGCGGCGTTTTCCATTACCTTTTCGAGCATCTCGGGTGGTATAGCAATGATTTCGGCACGAATATTTTCCTCAAGCTCTTCAATGGTCTGCGGCTTGCTGGCGTACACTTTACTTTTCAAATAACCCCACAAAAAGAAGTCTGGAGGGGTCAAATCTGGAGATCTGGGTGGCCATTCAATGTCGCCTCTTTTTGACATCAGACGTCCAGGGAATTTTCGTTGCAGAAACTGGATTGTTTGATTCGCAGTGTGGCAGGTCGCACCATCTTGTTGAAACCAGTAATCTTCAAGACCTTTTTCACGCATTTGTGGGCAGACATAGTGAGCCAACATCCACCGATATCGGTTTCCATCGATCGTTTGGTTCTCTTTGAAAAAATAAGGACCAATGATGGTTTTGGCGCAAACGCCGGCCCAAACAGTAACTTTTTGGTCATGCAATGGCGTTTCATGGATCTCGTGTGGATTCTGCGTTCCCCAAATGCGGCAATTTTGCTTATTAACGCCTCCAGAAAGTTTGAAATGTGCCTCGTCGGTCATTAAAATTCGCTTCCAAAAATCAGGTTCAGTATCAACTATTCGAGCGATTGTTTGTCCATATTCCAAGCGACGTGGATGATCTGTAGGCAATATTCTTTGTGTTAATTGCATTTTGTACGGAAACAAATGCAAATCATCTTTCAAAATGCGCCGTAGAGTGGTTCCACTGATGCCGAGATGCTGAGCGCGGTGACGATATGAAACTTTTGGGTTTTGGGCAACGCTCTCTCTGACAGCTTCAATCAGTTCATTTGAACGTCTTGGTCGTTGATGAACGGGTTGTTCGCGATCTTTCACTGTCCCGTGGTCACAAAAATTCGACACCAAACGACGAATAGTGTTGTCAGATGGTGCCTGTTTGCCAAGATATTTTCGACGATATGCTCGTTGAGTTAACACAACTGAACGACTATTTTCAATGTACAAAGTAACTATTTCAGCGCGTTCTTTTGGTGTAAAGCGATACATGGTTGAAATTGTACTGAATTGACGTTTCCAAAACAAGTGAAGTCAAGTAAATCGGTTGTCAAATGTTTAAGTTATTCAATGTTACAATACCGACATAAGAAATGGCGCACCCTGTAGTTGAGATTATCAAGAGGTTATTTAATTTCAATTCCACACAATTATGAAAGTACTGTCTGATTTTTTATTTTTTCAAAAAACTTTTCATAAATTTTCAAAGTTATTGAATGTGTTTGCTGGCTCCTAAAAAAGTACGAACGAATCTAGTGATTCTGATGATTTTTAGAAGACATCGAATGTATTGCAAATTTTTGATTTCATACATTTATAGTTTTGTCTATGATATTTTGTTAATTTTCTCTTAATTTTTCAAATTCTGAAATAAACAATTCTACGAATGTAAGACATTTTTTCAAAAATTTTTAGTCAAGTTCAAAAATTTTCTGAAAAACTTTGAACATGCCTCAATTTAAAAAAATTCAGAGTATGATACTTTTATTTCCCCATTAGTTTCCTCTTGAAAATCTACCAAACCTCAAAATAATAAATAATTAGCTACTGTACAATAATTTGACCAGATGAAAATTTTTTTTTACAGTGCTCATCGAATGTGCAAGAAATACTTGCGACCAAGACTGCCTTTTAAGTTTGTCCTATTTGTTGAGTTTGAAAAAAGATTGCGTTATAAATGTTGAGAACATGTTTGATAATTTATCGAAAACTGACCTGCATAAGCAATTCGCAGCTTGGTATTATTCACTGCAAGTTTTGAAAAACAAAAATTATGAAAACTTGCACTTGTACGATCCGTATCGAGTTATCAATTTCGCAGAAAAAATTGCTAGTTTGGAAAAAGAGCATGATGCAATAGCGAAATTGTTGTTAGAGAACTTGCAAGAAATACAGTCAACTAAAAATGATGAAACAAAAAATAGTCAAGATGATGAAATAATTGAGGAAAAATCAGATGATGGAAAAATTATGGGTTGTGAACTTCATGATGATGTTTTAGCTGACAATGAAAACGATGATTGGGACGAATGGGACGAAGATTGGGATAATTTCCAGGATTCGGAAGCTAAAACAAAGGAAGTTTCAGAAAAAGACCGATACCAAAATTTTGAGCAAATGTTGGCGAGTATAACGACAAAAGATTCTTTCGTTGAAGTGAAGAATCTGTTAAAAGATTCATTCCAATTTTATGATTCGGAATTCGTTGATTTGGAGAACAATCCTGTGTTAAAAATGGTGCAAAAAGCAGTTGAAGTCATTGATAAAAATCTTGAAAATTACGAAGCGGAGGTTTTGCAAGAGTTTCAAGATTTGTTGAAAAATGGAACAGTTCCAGAAGAGGTATGGATGAATTTTTTTTGTATCGGACTGAAGTTATTGGAGTCTTTATGAATTTTTGGGTTTCAGATTTTGGAGAAATTTGTCATGACTCATGGAAAGGAATTCTCTTTTCAACAAAAAATTTATCTGAAATTGTTAGCTGGGGAGGGGCATTACAGTGAAGTCGTGGATATCTTGAAACCTTGTTGTGAGGTAAAGTTCTAAAACTAATTGCTAATTCATTTTTCACACTGTGCGACAAAAAAATTTTTATAGCATTTAGAATTTGAAAACTTATTAAAATTCGTAAAAAATATACGATCGATTGCGAATTGATATTTGAAAATTTTTCATTTTAGTCATTTAAATTTGAAGCACAACGTTTGAGAAATATAAGTAAAAATACTATTATATTTAAACATTTTTATATTTACTTTTTTGTGAAAAAATTCTGCCTTATATTTTTTATTAGGTTAAAGCTACACATTTTTTCCTAAAAAGTTAAGATTCTGAATAAGGATTGCTTAAAATTTCGGTAATATTTCGATCAATTTTCATAAATGGGACTATTCATAAAAAATCGAATAAAATCATAATATCATAGTTGAGCAATTATTATAATATTAATGTTATTCATTTTCTGAATAATAAACAGGTTTACGAATTAAAAATTTGTGCTCTCGGAATGTTGAATTTGTAAATACAATTATTAGAATTTATATAACTTTGAAATTCGGCAATTTGGAGCATGTGTGGATCGTAGAACATAAAATTTATAATTGTGGCAAAAGCAAATTTTGGAAGTTTCAAAGTATTTATTTGCTAATCGTAAGAATTTAGAAAATTCGAAATTAAAATATAAACTTTAAGAATTCAAAATCGGTCATTCAAAAATTTCAATTTTTAGCTTTTTGACTATCTGATAAATTTGTAACCTCAGAGTTTAATGCATTAAAAAGAGTAATAACTTATATTAAGATTTCGAGAAAGTTCGTAAGTTTGACTTTTGATAAATTAACACCAGAAAAATCAATACTGAAATTCAAGGATTTTTTGTAAGTTTTATAAAATTTGGGATTTGAATTTCAAAACTGCAAAAATTCTGTGAATTGGAAACTGAAATCCTTAGTTTTTAATTTGTTCTCATACAAAAATATTAATAGTTAAATAATTGAAAATTCAAAATTGTTTTTTTACATCAAAATTTATTATTTCGGAAACTGTAAACATGAAATTTTCACTATGCTATAAGTTTCAATGATTTTACCGATTAGAGTTGAAAACTTCAACCAAAATTTTGAACAGTCGTAATTCAAGAGTAATTTCAATTTAGAAAATGGTGTCATCAAAAAACTCTTTTCGAAAATTCGTTTTCTATAATTTTATTGAGAATTTTTGTAAGATTAGATTATTTTTGATGATTTTTTTAACTAGTTGCAAAGAAAGTGGACTAGGTTATCACAAATACCCATAATTATCACGAAATTTATTTTAAGCTCTCTCAGATTGTAAATTTCATATTCCATTTGCTTTTTTCAGAAGCTTAGCCCTGTGCTATTGGAAGAACTTTTCTTCAGGAACCTGACACCATGTTTCGCCCCAAATGACAATATTTATTCGAATATTCTGGAACACGTGTTCCGCAATCGTACCATCCCAGAAATCCGCAAGAACATCGAAATTTTGATCGAAAAACTTGTGCAACAAAGAAATATTCCCCACGCTATTGCACTTTTGAACCAACTCGAGAGAATACCTCCGTGTTTTTCCACCTACGACGCTTGCTTCCAGTATTTATTGAAATCGGATAAATGATTGATTGTTCAGTTTTTATAATTACAAGTACGCTTCATTTATTGTTTATATCATATTGCCTCCAATAAAAATATTTGTAACGTTTACTCTCATTAGTTTGATATTTGCTTCCCAGGTTCTTGAAGGTTCACGAAGTTGACGAAGGTGGAGTCTTTTTCAGTGAGTCTTTTTCTTTTTTCTTTACAACATTTGCATGTTTGATTCTAGAGTACTTGAATCTTGAATTTATTTTTAAACTTAAACGTAGAATTCGATTTATCCAAAAGCTTTTTTGGATGGATATTTTCGTTTCCACTAATGAAGAAGTTATTGAACTTAGTAAATTCATATCAGAGGGGAAAAATTGAAAATTTTTATCATTGGGACAGAATTTCGTTACCCCTTAAACCTGAATATAGAGGAGTCTTTCAAAATTTTGTTATTCTGTAATAATCGAAAAAAAATATATGTTTTGTGCCCTTTTTTTGTGTGAAAATTCATTAGTTTGTTTCACACAAGTTTATTATGGACATACGAAATAATAAGTATTTCGATAATTATTATTTGAATTTGGAAAAAAAAATTTTGCTTGATTAGGAATGTACGAATTCTGTTACGCAACAAAATGGAACGAGAAAAAATGGCTTGACGTTTTAGGGTATGAAAGGCTGTAAAAAAGAAAGTGTATGTATCAAATAAGAAAATCTAGCGAGTCGGGGCCGAGATCTAAGCCCAAGTAATGACCTCATCAGATTTCCATATCTAGAATCTTACGAGTACCGTTCAATAGACTTCCCGTTAGCGTGTAAGAGAGAACCCACGATTTGAACAGATCAACGATGTATAAAACAAGCATTACATACTTTGGACCGAAGCACGTGTACGTCAAAGATATTGCTGACCTACGTTATCCACCATTAAACCATCTTTTTCCGAATTTACGGTCTTTGAGTCTGGGATATATTTCTTTAGAATTTTTTTTTTGTTTGTTTGCTTTTTTCTAGATATACTTAAAAAACTATAATTATGTGTTAAATTATGTGGACCTTAAGATTTGAATTTGAACCCTTAAAATTGAGACATTAGAAACTTTTTGAGAAAAGTGTCAAATTTCTTGAAATAGAACATGAGTACTTGATTTTTATTCGAAATTCTGAAAGAGCGAAACAATTTTATAATGGTGAGGGTGTTGAGCTTTGATTTAAAAAATTTTTCGTTTCGTGAAAACAGGTATATAAAGAAGTTGGAAATTTAGAATACAAACCAAATTCATGTTGGAGAATTTTAAAGTTAAGAAATTATAAATTTAGAAATTCAAAAACATGAAAAACTTTGAAAGTTATCTTGGAAAATAAAACTTAAAAAATTCCAGGCGCTGCAGGATGAGAGGACTTTTGTTTCAGATATTTCAGTTTCTTCTGGAATTTCAAATACAGAAATGTAAAAAATCTAGCTTTAAATGTAAATAAAAAATTTGAACCGAAAAATTCCTTAGAATGAATTAAGATTTTAAGACTTGAGTTATGGTAAACTTTTAACTTTAGGTATAGTACTATGCAAGAATTCATAAGACGACTTAAAAAAAATTGATTTTGCCCTCCCCCTCCCCTCTCTCTATCTAATTCATATAAACAATTTGGTTCCGAAATTGGGCATCCATTGGGCACCCTGAAGTTTTTTTTTTTTTTTTTTTTTTTTTTCAACCTTTAATTTTCGCAGTGATTATTGTCAGTGTGTTTTTTGATTGGAATAGATGAATAATTTTTTTGTACTCTTTTTTGATTGAAATATGAAATAATTTTCTGTAGGTATTTTTCGTATACTTAACATTGAAAATGTGACTTTGAGTATCGTAAATAATTATTATTCCTAAATTTTGTTAGTTCATAAAATTTGTTAAAATTCTCAGTTTTCAAATTTAGGAGTTATTTTTATTGCGATTCATAAAACTTCTACCATATTTTGCAATTTTTTACTCTCATCGATGAGTTTTTCTAGGAAGGATGGTTCATGATGAATATTTTATAAAAATTTGAATTTTAATACATTTTGGCTACTTTTTTTCTGAAATATTTACATTAAGCACCGATAAATGTTTCTAACACTGAAGCTTGATTGTTGTTAAATATTAATGTTTTATTATTTCAGGTTTCAAAGATTTTTATAGCACTGACACTTTTTACTTAATGTTCGTTGATACTTTTGTATGCACTTTTCTAAATCCTCTGAAATTCTCGATTATCGAAAATATTGAATGCTGTTTTGAAGACTTCAATGATTCGATGCATAGAGATGTTAAATTTTTTGAATTCTCAACATTTCATAACTAGTTATTCTTCTTAAAATATATATTTTCCAATTCATAAATATTTAACGAAATTTCGAAGACTTTCAGTTGAATACTGCGTGAGTAATATTATCAATCAGATTATAAAATTTTGGCATTTTTTAAAACTTGTACAGATTTTTAGCGCATTTTTCTGAGTACTATTTTCTTCTTCTGTTTTTGAATAATCCTTCAGGACCCAACGAAATTTTCGAAATTTAAAGCAATCATCACTACTATTTCGTATATTGCTTATTCATGCTTTGAAGTTTTAAGAGTTTTTGAAATATTTAGATTTCCAAACGATTTTTGGCTGTTTTTCAAAATTTGTGATACTGTTGTCAGAATTTCCAATTTTTTCAAAAGATTCTCATGTTAAGGATTTTTCAGACAAATAAATTCTTCAGAATATTTTTCATTGTGAAATTTCGTATACATAATTGCTGAAAATTATTGTTCTGCAGAGTTTTTATAAAATATTCTTGTTGATACATTGTTGAAATCGAAATTTTCCTGGATCCCAGTCACCAATAAATATTTTCGTTTTCATAACATTTATACTTGTAAGTTATTATGGCATGGATTTAGTATACATAATCATAAATATCAAAGTTTCGAACAATATTGATAAAAATCTGCGCTGATACTGAGGAAGATTCAGAATCTCAATGTAGGTTAGCCCCTTTAGACCATAACCCTCCAAGCAATTCAGACGCCCACTATTTTCACGAAAATGCGAAAAACGACTTGAAAGTTTCGTATTACCTACATATTTCCTGAACTATATTTCCGTATTTTCATTTGAAAATATTGATATATTTTCATCTATAAGTGACTCTAAGAAAGAAACAATTACGCGATATAGTAACATGCGGATGTTTTTTTGTTTTCCTGCAAAATTTGAAATGATCAATGAACCATCTTTTAGAATCATGAAAAACATGTGTTTTTTGTCGCAAAATTTCGATTGTTTTGAAAAATATGTAGGTAATTCAACAAAAAAACTATAATCAAATTCATAAGAAACTTGGTCTTATATTTTGTTGCGTATTAGGGCCCTTGAAAGCCAATGTCTGAATTTTCTAAATAAATTACTTAAAAAAATTGAAATCCGAAAAATAACAAAAATACACCAGATGATTTAAATCATGTTTTTCAATATTTTGTTTCTCGATTATTTTTCGAAATCGTTAAAAATTACGTGACTCTTCCATACAAATGTCTACTACATACATTAAATCATATAATTCAACAACAAAATAAATAATAAAGAACTGCTCTCTAAATCTGAATCAGTGAAAAGTCTTTCATTGATGGAAATCAGTGATTTTCCCACTAATGGTCAATGATTATTTTACTGATGTTCAGTAAAAACTCACTGAGTTACTCAGTGGTTCGTTGGCTACTGATTTACCAGTGAATGGATTTTTGGTAACAACAAGAATCAGTGGAATTTTACTAATTTTCTAGTGATTATGAATATCGGGAAAATAAATAAGTTATTGATAATTATGAATAATTGTAGATTTCAATTGATAATACCGATAAAATTTTTCGCATTTACATGCATACAAAAACGCAATTTACAATTAGTGATAACAAATATCTGAAAAAAAATTTTTCTTATTGATGACGAAGATTAAACTAAAAAATTTTTACGGTCAAATGTAATTTGTAATGAAAAAAATTTTTTTGCTAACAACAATAATTTGTCGTATTAAAAATTGTACTCAACGTTCTAAATCAATTTTATCGGTTTTTTAGAAGTCCATAACTTAAGCTTAGAGAACAAAAAAATTTTTTAACGTAATTTCGTCATCAACAATAATTAGTGAAGAATTCATTACAGTTGATTTACAACGAATTTTTCCGATTTTTCGAAAGTAAGCTAATGCCTCAAACGAAAAATTTCTTTTTAAGTTAAATTTAAGGGAAACAATTATTTGTTTATAACGAATTTTATTCATTTGTCTACAACTTTGTAAGTTGTTCTAAAGCACTGTTAAATACTGAACTTACGATTTTAAACCAAAATTTGTTTTAAACAATCATTCACTTTTACCAAAAATCAGGTGAGATGAAATTTTCTTATGACGAGCTCCTTTTGTTTCCAAAAAAGGCACTTTCTGAGGATGAGTTTTTTTTTCATGTTATAAGCAGTTATTTTTTCATCAAAAATTCTAATTAAAGAAAAAGTTTGACAACGAGTTTGGGTTGGGGCAAGCTAGGTTAAAGCCGAGTTCCGATCTAAAAAAACTCCACCATCGTAAAATTCTCGATGAAAAATTAGAATTTTTTCACATCCTTGAAAATGTAGATAATTGTAAGAAATACAACATAATAAAAATCCAAAAACTCTTCAAATGCTTCTAACAAATTCATTGCTTGAGAAATATTTTCCTTTCGAGAATAGGGAATTGTAAACAAAGTTATTGATTACCTTCTGTATTATTGATAATATTAACACTAAAAGATAATCAATATTATCAATATTTTTGTCATCACTACTGGCTCCTATTTAAAGCCAGTTCCATACTTAGTTTTGCATCGAGCCCTTTAAACCCAATCTCCATCTCCATTCAACCCATGTAATTCAATTAATTACGAGAAAAAAACCCGTTTATTGAATGACAGATAATCTCAAATCAATAATGCAATCTCAGGAAATTTGAATAATCCTTCTCACAATAACGGATCAATGACCTTAATAATCTAACGCTCAACGAGAGCTCCAATCTCACGATGACGATACAAGAAGTGTAAAGATTTCGTGACCTCCAAATTATTCATCATCCATTAGAAATTCGTCAATGTGTAATACATACGAGAAAAAAAAGGCGCCCAAGAATACCTTTCCTGAGGTCAAAAACCTTCCGTCATCTAAGATAGAAAAATCTCATCTTTACATTTGGCGTGTCTAATATGAAGTAACGGAGAAACGGCAAGAAAAAACTAACGGTAATGTTACAATTTCGGGGCATAGGTGTAACCGGTTTCTCTGTGGGCCAAAGCTGTATGACATAATTTTTGGGCAAACAAAAATAGCGGTATCGTCATTTGAAGCGTGCAATAATTTTGACAGGTGTTGAGGGAAATCTGAGACATTGATAGGGGTGTATTTTGAGGATTTAGAGAGATGTATCATTGTTTTTTCAATAATTTTGGAGGGGATTCTAATGATCGCGAAAATTTTTTGCAGCTTAGGATTTGTAAATATATTTCAAAATTTTGTAGGGTATTTTCAAAATTGACAGAAATTTCCAATAATTACATTGTTGGAAAATGTTCATTTATGCGTGAGAATTTTTTTTGATAAATAAAAAAAAATAACATATTTATAAAACTTTCAAATATTTTGAGGTGCTCGTTGGGGTTAGCAGGAATTTTGCAAAATATCACATGGTATAAAAAATATTCGACATTTGACCTATAAAAGTGATGCAAATTTTGTATGATTTTCGGGGACTTTCGATTTCAAAAGTATTTTGAACTGGGTATTACTAGTTTTTTAGAGTGCAATGATAAAATAGCATATCTGTGAAAAAAATCAACGAAAATCTTCATTTTACATAAATGGAGAAATCACGGAATTGCTCATATTAAACATGTAGTCAGATTTCAAAAATATTTCAGGATGTCCTTGGATATCTAAGCATTTTTTTTATTTAATCAAGGTATTTTTGCAATGATTATATATTTGAATAATGGTAATTATATTCAATTTAGGAACGTACATAAAAATTTTCTAAGATTATGTAAGTTTTTTTTTACGATTTCAGGTATTTTTGCAATGATTATGTATTTAAATAATGGTATACATACTAATAATTCCTGATTTTTATAATAATTGTACAGAAGTCCCGGTTGAAAATAAAAATATTTGTTATTTGTACAAATATAAAAAGTGTTTTTGCAATAACATTATACTTGAATAATAGTTAGAATAATAATAATCCAAGATTTTTCGAATAACTACATATTATGTATTTTATGATAGTACATATATGAAATCTAGCGTCTAACTGTTACGAATCTCATAATACTTGTATATTTTTGAAACGCTTTCGAATCTACTTAACAGTTATGAATTCCGATCATGATAACAATTTCGGGAATTATTCAATATTTCATTTTGATTACCAGAATTTCCGTAATTCCAGGATCTGGTACCAATATTATGTAATTATTTTAATGAACGAATCTTTCTCAAATTTATCTTGAAAAAATCCAATAATCGGTTAGATTTTTAAGATGATCATATTTTCGGTTTTAATTATTCTGGATTATTATAATCACTTAATATTCTAATAACATCTTTTGATGACTTCAGAATGTGAAAATTTCGCAATTCCTTCGAAATTTTGAAATCATCAACACATTTCACATATTTTTAAAACCTGAAAAATTTTGGAGGTTTTTGATAACTTTGAATAATTTTGAAAAATTATCATTGATGTCGCAATACATTTCGATAATTTTCATTATTTCTTCAACTTTTTAGAAAATCATTTTGATCATTTTTAATGTCATTCAATTCATTCACATCTGTTGATCGTAAAATAATTTTTTAAATTTTCTTCATAAATTTTTAAAGTGGACAAGAGTAAAACTTGCACAGATTTTAAAGTTTCGTTTACTTTATAGAATTCTGCTCAAATGATCAAACTTCTCTAAAAAATGTTGTTTATTCATAATCATATTGAAAATGAAATACATCGCTGATATGCGACGATAAAAAATTTGCATTAAAAACTGTTGCGAATTTTCGAAAATTTTCAATCGTCCTGAACTAAAATAGGAAAAAATGTAAAAATTTTTAGAAGCAATAAGAATAGAAAAACAAGTTCTGGAGAATCTTTTAGAATCCTTTTTTAAATATTTTACAAGAATTTCTTTCATGAAGAACACGCTGAAACTGCATCAGCAAAAAACAACAATTCAATTGATGAACTCATTTTCGTAAATATTTCGAATATTTTTGTGTAAATTTAGATACTTTTTCGATTGTTAATATAATCGAAACATTTTTAAAACAGAAAAAACTTCTGAAAAGTGTTGATAAATATGTACAAAAAAATTTTCTTTCCAAATTCCAGTAAACTAAAAGTTTTGTACGTGCTACTAATTTTTCCACGATTCTTCAACATATGCTTTCTACAGTATTAATTTCACTTATGATTTTTTTCAATTTTTCAAGACTGATGACAGTTTATAATGACATAATTTGATTTGCCAATAGATTGAATCAAAGTTACGAATGATTCTCATGAATTTCTATTGCCTCTCCTAAAATTTCTAAACTTGGTGTATGTAACTGGTTTTTTAGTGGGCCAAAGCAGAGTAGCAAAATTTGTCCTGGAAAATAATAACGGTTTTTTTCTTTCGCAAGGAGCTAACAGTTTTAAGAAAAAGTCAAAGAAAATAATTCACTTTGCATTGGTCTAAAGAAACGATCGAGAGATGTCAAAAGTGCATAGCTTTAAAAAATTTTGGAAGAAATTTTCTTCAGATATCTTCAATTCACGTAATTCTTGGTAAATATATATAAGTTTTTCTTATGATTTAGAAAATTCTTATTTTTCAAAAATTCGAAAATTTTAGCAGCGAGTGTTATACTGATAATTTTTTTCAATTTTTGATTTGTTCGATTACTTATGATTTTCTGAAATAAAGGAGATTAATTTGACACGTTTGAAGATAGAATCAACTAAGTATGAATTGCATGATTTTTCAATTGCTAAAATTCAATAATCTTTTTTTTCATGTGAGATGAAAATTTTATAACTGGAAACGGACTTGATGTTTTTCCGAATCTTTTATTTTAATAACATTAAATTTGATAATTAAAAGTTTGTAAATTATTAATTTCAGCGTTTGAGAAATGAAGTAACAAATTATATGAAATCAAATTTTGAAGTTTTTCATCTTGAAAGTACGAAAAATTCCTAACTGCTGAATTCAATTATTCTTTAAATGACATTATCATCATTTTTGAGTCAATAGTCAAGAATTTTGATTCTTTTTTCACTGAAAATTTTTAAAAAAGTTGAATTTTCGATTCTACAAATGCACAGGAATTTTAAAATGAGATATATGGAATATCGAAATTTCGCAAATTATATTTCCAGATTTTTCGATTTTCATACTTTACAATATGTACATATTTTGATTTCGAAATAACTAACACTTGAATATTTTAATTTTTTAATCAGGATTGAGAAGATTTATTGATTGAAAATTCAATAACCTCTCATACAATACATTTCCACAATCGTTCGAAAGATCGCACATTTCTAACACGATTTTGACGTTCTTCTATTTTTTCAACCTTTTTTTACGTAGTCCATTATGACAACATTGCCTAATCATTTTGTTATTTTTGCAAAAAGTTCTAGTTTGCGCAAAAATGACAAAATAACTGGATTCGCGTGCCGGAAAATGAAAGTTATAGAAATAACTATTTACGTTCTTTCGTTCTTCTCCATTGCGCGTTTAGAGTAAATTTGGTACCAAGTTATAGCTACAGTTCATCATGAATCCTAAGAATTTAGAAGGAAATTCGGAAACGAAACTCCTCGAAACGTCACGCCCAATTTGCAAAAAAATAGGAAATCCAAGCTTGTGTGGAATTGGACGAAATCCAGAAGATTATAAATAAATGCATTGTTCTCGAAGCGAGTAAAAAAAGAGAAGTAAACTAGCGTTATTTGAGGAAAATATAAGAGTGATGCAATTTTGTTTTATTTAGTTCGTGAGGAAGTTTTATATGCTATGATTTAAAAAGCCGCAGATTATTCTGAGGTGGGAAATATTTAGTTTACAAATTTTGAGGCTTATAAATTTTGACATTGAAATTTTTCAGTGCGAATTAGAATATTTGAGAATGATATAATTGAAATTAAAGAATGAACAAAAAATTACGTTAAGTATTATTATGAAATATTCAGAAGGACGACTTACAATTAGAAGAAATTAATTTTTGCCCCCTCACTCCCTATCAAAACCATATTAACAAATTGGTTTCGAAGATCGCAACTACTAGACACCCTAAAATTGGTAAAACTATACTGAATTTCACTAAACACATAATATATATATCTTTTTTGACAGAGGCACAAGATAAAAGAGCTTTATTCATTTATTGATTATTATCGAACCCAATGGCAATCACCAAACTGATACCCAAACTTGATTTCCTCTGATTTCGTCTATCAATAATTCAACGAATTTAATTTTGACGTTAGAACCAAGTTGCCTTTATTATCGTACAATGCCTCGTTTCTTGATCGTCGTAGCTCATAAAATTTTGCAAAAGAAGAAAGAAAGAAGATAACTATCTTTAAAAATAGAATCCATTATCTCAAGTTCGTCAAACTCGGGCTCGACTCTTATCGTTTGCGGTCCTGTTTTGTCTTGAAAATCTCGTTA
This sequence comes from Platygaster robiniae, assembly GCA_028476575.1. NCBI lineage: Eukaryota > Metazoa > Arthropoda > Insecta > Hymenoptera > Platygastridae > Platygaster > Platygaster robiniae. The sequence goes on from CM052020.1 coordinate 46,719,586, forward strand.
AATATATATCCGAGCGACTTTTGGCGAAATCCGCGTTTATAAGAGAACGCCAAAACAAGCTTAGAAATCTGTTTCTTCAGCCTCCAGCTGCTCTGGAACTGCAACCGAGTAAATTTAGCTTCATGCAGTTGACCCTTGCCTCTCCTCTCTTTCCTCGTCCCCATCATGCAGCCATTAATTTTTTTCATTTCTTCTTTCGTATGAAATGGACCATCTTTTTTTGCGACCTCGCTCATTCCCCATACTTTTATGCGCGTTACCACAAAGCCCACCAATCACCGTAAAAATGACGCAAGCACGTTGCAAAATCCTCGGACAATCGTTTGTTGAATTTCGAACAATGGATTGGGAGTCGAAAATTTTGCCCTTTTAAATTTTCATTTTTTTTAGATCCAATTCTTCAGTTTTCTAGATTTGGAACTGTATTTCAAGTTTTTGGAATTTTGTATTTTCTGCTACTTCAGTCTGAGAAGGGATTTCAGGAACTAATTTTACTCATCAGACTTTTGACAATTTTCCGTCTTCTGTGAAAATATGAATTTGAAATATTTGAATATGTACCTCATTACTTCGACGTTATTTCTGAATTACGAAGTAAGTTTTTGATTTCCTCAAATAAGATGAATAATAATACTTGAAATTACAGTAAGTGCTTTTGTTGCACATGTTTAAATTTAAAACTAAGTTCGCAACAAACTCTCAGGAAACAAAGAATAATGATTCGACTTACTTCGTTGCCAATTTTTCAGACTTCGTTTCTGACAAGTTAAAGATTGCGATGAAATTTAGTTTATAAACAATATTCCGTCCTGATTGTGAATTTAATGTTGAAAAAAAAGAATGAATTTTATAAATCCCTCTGTTACATAGAAATTACCAGAAAGTATAACTCGATGTGAAAATAATTTTTGCATGTAAATAAAGTGACATATTTGCTTGCCAATTCCATTGTTATGATATTTCTTGACAAATGCGTTCTTGCGAGGAAAGATATAAATATTGCAAACTGTTTATGTAAATTTTACTACTGACCAAAACCAAAGAAGCTCCATGTTTCATAAGGAAATTATTCAACTTTCATGCTTCAAGCGAAATTACGTAAATTAATAACTTGCGAGGTTAGAATTATTTCATCTAAGAGTTCTGAGACAACTAAAAACATCATTATAAAAGAAGATTTAAAAATTTTAGGTAAATTAGGTCCGAAATACTTATTTATTATTGGTAGATTTCGAATTCACTAAATCAGATTAGAAAATTGTAAAAACTTTATGCTTCCTTAAAAACAATTTAAATTCATCTGAAATGAATAAGCTGTTGTAGACTAATATATGACTTACAGAATTTAGTCCCTACAGTTAAAATTCAACTTACTTATTTCAACTTATCATAAATGAATTCGAAATAACTAACACTTCTTTCGAACTATGTACTAAAAATTTTTAGTCGTATACGAGCCTACTAGACTTCATTAATTTCAACTAAATTTTAGTTGCTTTGACAAAAGCTTGTTCCTAGTGAAGACACGTTATCCCTAAGAATGTCTGAACTGAACCTCCACTCCTTCAAACTCCAAAGTAGAATTTCATACTGAAAAATTCACAAAATTCTCAATCAACGTAAATTTTCGCTGTAGTAGTAACTGAAGTAGACTAATATATGACTACAGAATTTAATTATTGCAATGAAAATTAAAAGTTACTCATTTCAACTCATCATTAATCGAGTCAAACTAACTAACATTTCTTTCGAACGACTAGAAATCTCTAGTCGTATACGAGTCCACTAGATTTCATTCATTTCAACTAAATTTTAGTTACTTTAACAAAAGCTTGTCCCTAGTGAAGACACGTTATCCCTAAGAATGTTTGAACTGAACCACCACTCCTTCAAACTTCAAAGTAGAATTCCATACCTTAAAATTCACAAATTTTTCTATCAACGTAAATTTTCGCTGTAGAAAAAACTGTAGTAGACTCATATGTGACTACAGAATTTAGTTGCTGCAATGAAGGTTCAAAGTTACTTATTTCAACGTATCATAAATCAAGTCAAATTAACTAACATCTCTTTAGAACGACTAATAATCTTTAGTCGTATTCGAACGTACTGGACTTGATTCATTTCAACTAAATTTTAGTTGCTTTGACGAAAGCTTGCCTCTAGTGAATATACATTATCCTTAAGAATGTAAGAATATCTGAATTGAACCACCACTCTTTCAAACTTCAAAGTAAAATTTCATACTTTAAAATGCACAAATTTCTCTATCGCCGTAAATTTACGCTGTAGTAATAACTGTAGTAGACTAATGTATGAGTACAGAATTCAGTCGCTACAATGAAGGTTCAAAGTCATTTATTTCAAATTATCATAAATGAAGTCGAAATAACTAACATTTCTTTCGAACGACTAAAAATCTTTAGTCGTATACGAGCCTACAAGACTTCATTCACTTCAACTAAATTTGATTTGCTTCGACGAAAGCTTGTCTCTAACGAAAATACGTTATCCTTAAGAATGTCTGAATTGAACCAACACTCCTTCAAACTTCAAATAAGTAGAATTCCATATTTCAGAAATCAAAAATTTCTCTATCATCGCAAACTTTCGGTGTGGTAATAACTATAGTGGACTAATATATGATCACAGAATTTAGTCGCTGCAGTAAAAGTTTCGCTGTAGTAGTAACTGAAGTAGACTAATATATGACTATAGAATTTAGTCATTGCAATGGAGGTTAAAAGTTACTTATTTCAACTTATCATAAATCAATTCAAACTAACATTTCTTTCGAACTATTCGAAATCTTTAGTCGTATACGAGCCTACTAGACTTCATTCTTTTCAACTAAATTTTAGTTGCTTTGACGAAAGCTTGTCTCTAGTGAAGATACATACGTTATCCCTAAGAATGTCTGAAATGAACCACCACTCCTTTAAGCTCCAAAGTAGAATATCATACTTTAAAATTCACAAATTTCTCTTTCAACGTAAATTTTCGCTGTAGTAGTAACTGAAGTAGACTAATATATGAATACAGAATTTAGTCGCTGCAATGAAGGTTTAAAGTTGTTCACTCCAACTTATAAATTAAGTTGAACTAACTCACATTTCTTTCGAACGATTCAGAATCTTTAGTCACATACGAGCCTACTAGACTTCATTCTTTTCAACTAAATTTTAGTTGCTTCGACGAAAGCTTGCCTCTAGTGAAGATACATACGTTATCCCTAAGAATGTCTGAAATGAACCACCACTCTTTCAAACTTCAAAGTAAAATTTCATACTTTAAAATGCACAAATTTCTCTATCGCCGTAAATTTACGCTGTAGTAATAACTGTAGTAGACTAATGTATGAGTACAGAATTCAGTCGCTACAATGAAGGTTCAAAGTCATTTATTTCAAATTATCATAAATGAAGTCGAAATAACTAACATTTCTTTCGAACGACTAAAAATCTTCAGTCACATACGAGCCTACAAGACTTCATTCTTTTCAACTAAATTTTAGTTGCTTTGACGAAAGCTTGTCTCTAGTGAATATCCATTTACCCTAAGAATGTCTAAACTAAACCACTACTCTTTCAAACTTCAAATAAGTAGAATTCCATACTCAAGACTTCATAAATTTCTCTATCAACGTAAATGTCCACATTTTCTACAAAATCATGAAAAGGTCCCCCGTGCTATTGTAGCCTGAAATCGTTGCATCTCCGTGCATTGTATCGGATATTGGCCGTTTCAAGCTACAGAAGTGCAGAGTAAGAGGAGGAGCACACATGCTCACACTCTCGGGTTGGGGAGGGGGGGGGGGAGGATAAGAGAGGAGGAGGCGAGTCGGCGGCGGCGGCGACTTGCAATTAGGCAAGTTATGCAAAGTGACGTCACACTTGGAGCTGGGGTAACTGTGCCGAGTCAAGGACAGTCTGCCCCAAGGCCCCTGCTCCCCGGTGTTCCCCGGTCGTGGCGCGCCTGCCGCTGGAATGACCCTTCCCCTCCCCGCTCTTTCCCCTCTCCGTCGCCACCTCTGCCCCTCCTGCTCCCAATGCCTGCTGCACTCTGATACGCCACATCTCGCATATATATGCGGCTCATATACGACCGCACAAAAAACCCGCTCACTTTCTTCTTCCCCTTCGCTATTTGCTTCCACCTCACTTCCACTTTTTTCCCCCATTTCCCACGTCTCCGGTTCCCTACTTTCCTATTTTCTCGACATAGTTTATTTATGTTGATATAGGTAACCTGGGATAAAAAAACCAAAGTATCCTTCGGTCTGAAGACTGTCCAAATACTCGAGTGTCCAAGAGTCTGGTAATGAGTATTCCGTTTGGAAAAATGGAATGCTCAGGAAACTTTTGAGACTCAAACGATACTCTTGTTGTTTCTTCCAAGAAATGAAGTATTCGAATTGGAGATCCAATGCGACTGTATGAGACTTCTGGAGACTTGCAAAATAATTCGTATACTCTCGGAGACTCTTTCGATACTCTTGGAGACTCCTTGACACTTTTGGAGACTGAAACGACAATACCCTGGTTTTTTTATCCCGAGAAAACAATGTGATTTTCAAATGGAATGTGATTAGCCATGTATATTATGGTAGCAGTTATTTTTGTGATGTTGGAATTTTTTCCATTCCCTGCCTGAAAGTCAATTATAGAGATGGAAAAAAGTATTCCGTGAGGTCGGACCGAAATCGGAGAGTATGAACACGTGCTACCGAGCTGAAGAAGTTTTGAATGGAAAATACATTCGCACGTTTCACTTAAAAATTTATAACTTCTTGGAAAATTTACAAATTGGTGTGAAACTTGGCAGAGTTCGAGTACATGGTAGATGGTACAATAGTGAATTTTTTCGGATTTTTTGATAATCATCATCATCATCAAATAGACTCCTAAACTTGAAATTACCTGCTTTTTTATCGTTTGCCTTGAAAATACCCTACTAAATTAAAATTATACATTTTTTCAAAGAAATATAATGATTGTTTTGTCAAGTGAGTTTAATGTTTATAATCATTTAGTTACATGAAACAGATGAATTGACTCTAGTATGGACGATGAGCCGTTTTATGAACCATACACTGGCAAAAGCTTCAATATTTTCCACTGTCTTAGTTGAATCTCTTTATACTTTTTCAAAAAGTTCAAAATTTCGCTCAAAAATGATTTATTCATTTCCAACAGTTATCTGTAAAAAATTTTACACAAACCAGCATTTTCGTATGGTGCATCAAAGAGTGGTTCCCTTTTAAACTATTGAACAGTGCAACATAAACTAAGCATACATTTTCTCCCATTAAATCTCGAAATGTTCCATCGTCGTGCATAATTATGGTGCATGACGTCAATGCAATTTTTATGAATAATTCATAAGTCATCTAGGTAACACCACTGGCGCTTTTGTATAAAAATGAATATCATCCAAAAAACGATAGAACAATAAAAAATTTTCTCAATGAATATAGGTTAAATTACACAGATTCTTCAGTCGTGCTCCTTTCAATGATCCATGACTAGAATTCCTCGCTGGTGGTTTGTTTTCTTCAACTCAAGTGACATTTTTCGATTTTTCTACATTCAAAAGACTCAAAGTGTCACACTTGTGACTGGTGATGAGCGAAATTGTACCTAAATGGACGTAGGGAGCCAGCACGTAGCCTTATAGCTGGCTATAAAAAATGCACATCGTGTTTGATAACATGATGGCTCATCGTTCATACTAGGGTCAGTTCAGCTATTTCATCATAATTTCACTATTTATAAATACATACATCGAAAAATGTTTAACCAATTAACAAACAGGGAAAAAATAACAATACCTGGTTCCCTGGGACAGGTCTTAAGACCTGTTGAAAAACTCGTGTCATAGGTTCCCTCGCTACGTTCGAAACGGCTAAGCCTGCGCTCATTCAAAATTCGTCGCTTTTTCCACTTGTAGGATAATGTACTATTGAGTCGTACCGCGATTAAAGCTTCGTCTTGCGTGTCGCTGGAATTCGCGTATCGAGAAGAACCGAGTTTGTATGTATATTTGATGAGTTTTTTCTCGTCGAGCATTATTCGTCATCGGAATTTTGGGAAGGCGCATTGGCCCCACACGCTCGGTCTATGACTCAAGGAATGACCCTCGCTGGATTTCGCGAATCGCACGCGCGCAGAACAAGGAGTCTGCGGCATCGCGAAATCGCGGCGCATTTTTAGCATAGCCAAGACCGAAAATAACGAGACACGTTGCGTTGCGCTTGCATTTACAGGGTTTTTCTACTCCCCAGACTTCTTCGAGTGAAAGTTTCACTCGCTCGAGAGTGAAAATTCTACTAGCAAGCGCAAATTCAAATTTGACTCTTACTTTTTGCATTAATGTTGATTTGGAAGATTTTTTTACTACCGAGTCACTCATTTTTATTCAGATTTTCAGGCAAAAACAAAAAAAATGTATTGCCAAGCGACGTTGATTTTTACGAAAATAAGACCATTAGTTCAAAGCGAAGTTGAGGTACAATTTTTTTTTCTTTGACATTGAATGATAGTTGGATAATAAAATATCTAGTATGGAACTTTTCTGTAAATTTCAAATAGACAGTTTGTAACAATTTTACAGCGTTTGCATGCAAACATCATGCAAACAAAAGTGTTATCTCCTTTTTGTGAAGAAAATGAACTCTGCGAAATTCAGTTAGCTGGAATGTTGATCGAATGACGCATAGTACGGTAAGAGTAGCAATAATATAATCACGCAAACATGAGTAATAAATTTGCAATTAACGTTGAATATTGTCGAGTATTTGATTTGTATCAACTAACTGATAATAGATCAATACAAGTGAATGAAAATCGCGGTACATTCCAACGATGCTGTCACTTTGTTTACGCAACAGACGCAAAGATTTAGTTTCAACATGTTTAAGAGAACATTGAATACCATTGTAAGGACATTTATCGTTTTTTTTTTTTTTTTTTGAATACTACCAAAATAGTAATACTTTTAGGGTGTCTCATAGTGTGTCCCTCCCCTTCACTTAATCTGTATCCGATTTAAAAAACTACATTATGTTGCCTAAATGAATTGAAATGCATTTCAGGTTACGGAAATAAATATTGATTCTGTGCTGTAGGTGTGATTATGTGATTCTCTAAATATAAATATTCAAGTTCAATTTATTTATTGACTTATGTATGAAAGACTGAGAGTCAAAACCGATCTAGTATATATGTCATGATGATTGTTATAAAATGGTACAAGTCGAAAAAGCAACTGATTTTGAACGTGTGTGAGGTTAGTTATTTTGAGCCCGGCGAGGGCAACTGTCACATGAATTTCAATTCGCCCTTTCTGAACATGCAAAGTTCAGAAAGTATTTTCTAACTTTTGAAAAAGTATTTAATTTATTAGTTTTCTGATTTTCCAAGAATTGATGACTGTCTATATGTATAACAATAAAAAAAAATGGACACTGACAATTTCGACAAAAGTTTCAAACCATTGTTTCTACGAACTTCAAAGTCAAAATATGAAAATCTTGTGATTTCACATCTTTTTGGTTAAGTTAAATTCAACCAAATTATTTTTTCATACCAATTTTTTAAACACAATCTTCTGGTACCTTTCACTTTCAACCCAAGTGCATAAACCAAACATTTCCTCTCAATTTTCTGTAATTTTACGCAAAAAAACGAAGTTTCATCTAGTCCATCCTCAAATCAGTTACTCTACTCCGAAAACTACTCATCACCAATACTATGGCAATAATTTGCCTCATGTACCATTGAAAAAAGTAAGATTCAACCAAAATCAAAAACTACATAATACGTTATAATTGGATTAAAGTTCGGTTGTAAATTTTTCAAATGAAAAAAATAGGCCTTGTGCACGATATTTTTGCAAGGAATGGCATCGGTTCATCATGTTTGGTTATTTATTGGCAAATTGAATCGTCAGAACTATAAATTTTGCCTTTAATTGTTATTTTTTCTTTTTTTTATGGCTGGAATTTTCTTGAAGTACACGTATCTATGGATAGCTCACAATTTTTAATCAATTATATGAAAAAATAACGCATCCTAGAACGTAGAGTGCGTCAAAATGATTTTTTGTTTACAATTAGTGATCTGCATCTTCTTGATAGTCTTATTGCGTTTTTAATATTTCAAGGAAATTCCAAGGAAAAAACATAGGAAATAACGTTGAACGTTGAGAAATAGAGAAATAAAAAAAATCATTCTTTTGTCTCTCTCTTTGATTTTCCTCCTACTTTTTATTGAATTGTAACGTATCATCTGCAAAATCAAATCAAATATGATATATGATTATGTGAAAAAACGATAATGTATTAATTAACACTCAGTATCAAAATAGCACATGTGATTTTGAAAATAAAAAGTAAAATAAAAACAAATATTCCTTTTAACCCTAATCTGTTGAAAGCAAGCGCCTGTCAATCGATTTTTTTTCTTTCGTTTTGAATATGAAACGTCAATTTTAGCATCCATGAAAGGTATTAAATTAGATTTTTGATATAAAAATTACTAGTTTTAGCAGATTTTTTTAAATGAAAAAAAAAAAGTATAATAATCGAACGATATAATGTAATGCATAAGTTCTAGAAATTTGGAATAGTATTTTATTCTATCTTTCCTGAAAACACAACGGTTTTAAAAATGAGTTTTTGAACAATTACGATAAAAAATAACAGAAACTTCTTACTTTCATGAGTTTTATGGATGAACACACATTGACACGTTTAATACTCTAATTGTTCGAAATAACAAATGCAACGCAAGTGCAACGCTATATCGTTGCACTCACGTTGCACAAACTTTGCCAGGGACCCCAAGACCCAAATGTCCAAAAAAGACAAGCCCTATAAACACAAATCATAAATACAAATTCCAAAATCGCGCCAAATCAGTACAACCAACTCCCCTAATTAATCATTCAAAACAAGTTGCGTGAATTCAATTATTCTCAGTTTCGAAATCCCGCCGAGCGAGGTGGCTCTGTGAAAAAATCGTTCACTTTCACTCGCACAAATCCAATATTAGCACGATGCAGCGGGTAATATACCGGGTGGTACCGGTGCATAGCGAGCGTGCGGGGTGACACGGAGAGAAACGCGCCACTCCCCTCCACTCCACGCACGACGCGAGCGCCAAGGGAGGGGGAGGGCGCAAAACACACACGACAACATGGCAAGCTCCGCTCTGCCTTGAACCTCGCGGGCGGTGCATTGCCCGTCGCTCAAGGGCGTCCGTGCTGTCCGTCGTTTAACCTCCCCGCGCTCCACTTGTGCTCGCCCCTCCCACCTCCTATCTCCCCTCGCTATGCTCGTAATCCTCCCGCGCCTCGCTCGCCGTTCGACGCTTTTCGACACCGGTCTCATCGCCTGCACCGCGCACATATCGTTCGCTCTTTTTTCTGCACACGCAGAGACCGCGACGACGACGACCCTTTTACGGGCTATTCCGACACGGGGTCGTGACGTCGTTATTAAGGGGAGGTGAAACTTCCCCCTCCTCAACAATTTATTACGGGAAAATTATTATTTTAAGAAAACATATAAAATTATTAATGAAATTACTATCGTGGGTAATACGAACTCAGATGTTGTTGCACTCAAAAACCTTTGTTGATTTTGACTCATTTATTCTTCCTCTTTTTCTGATTTTGCACAAAATGGTCCGAGGCGGAGCCGGGGACTGTAATCGTTTCATCAAATAAAGACAATGTTCAGAATTCATAATAGAATTGTTTATTGACAGTTTGCTGATAATTCACGTCCAAATGTCAGATTGTTGGCTAATAATTGAAAAAAAAGTTTCTCATGCTATTTGATTCGATTCATGTGAGTAAGAAATTCCGAGTTTTGAGTTTATTGTATGTTGTTGTATTGGAAAGAAAATATCGATATTCTGATGTACTGCATGGATTTTGATTGATTTTTTAGGAGACAGCTTGTAATAGATTGATGCAATTTTTAGTATTTTTCAATGCTCATACAATTTGAAGAGTTTTCTGGTGTTGTTACATCCAAATCCATAATTATGGATTAAAAAATTACTCAGAGGAACTTGTTTTGAGGAAAACCTGACAAGAGCCAACTCAGGAAAATCCTCGCCAAGGAAAACCTGACTAGGGTCATTTCAGGAAAACCTTTCCATGGTAAAATCTTATCAGGGCCTACTCGGGGGTGTCTTCTTTTGAGGAAAGCCTGATCAGAGCCTCTTCGGATAATCCCTTTAGATTTTCGAGAAATTTCGCTTCAGAATATGAAGTTTAATATGTTTTGTTTTTAAATGAATTTTTTAAGAAACAGTATCTTCCTAGATTAATAGCTATAATTTTAACATTTTTTTTTATTTTTTCAGTAGTCGTACGATTCGAGGGATTTTTCAGTATTTTTATGAATTGTTGTAATGATTTTCTAGATTTTGACGTTTAGTTAGTGAAATATAAATTTTTTAGTACATCTAGTATTTTAATTTTTTTTTCTTTTTTGTATTTTAATGTATTTATACGATGTTCGAGGATTTCCTAGTTTTTTCAGATACCTCTGCAGATTTTGAAAATACGATTTCTTATAATTTGAAGTTTAAAATATCTTAATTATTTCGATAAATTTATCGAGAAACAAAAATTTTAAGTATACGTTTGATATTTTGCGTATTTTTAAAAGGTTTTTACGACCCGAAACATTTTCTGGTATTTTCACAGATTTCTGGTAGATATAGATTTCTAAAATTCGATGCTTGAGGAATCGAAGTTTTTTCGATTTCTAAATGTTGTAAAGATTTTTGAAAAAATTCTTTCAGCGCATTCACAAGTAACTGATGAAATTTTACTATTTTTCGGTTACATATTTATTGAATCTCTTAAAATTTTCTAGATGATTTAGAGATTTTTAGTATTTTCATAGATTTCTGAAATTAAATGCTTCGGGGTCCAAGGCTTCAATCATTTCCGGAATTTTTCTAGAATTCGAAAGAAATCGAGACAACATTTAGAAGTATCTTTTTAATTTCTAGTAATTCTAGTATCTTCGCGTATATATCAATTATTGTAAGATTTTTCAGCAAAATTTATAATTTTTAGCATATTCATAGATTCCTACATATATTTCTAGAATTTCATGCTCTGAAACCTCTGAAATCTAAAGTTGCATAAATTTTTAGTATATTCATTAATTGCTTACAGAACAGTTACTTCAAAGATCCAAGTATTTCATAGGTTTTTGATAAATTATTGCAAAAAGTTTCGGGCATAAAATTTGTAATATTGGTTTAAAAGGCAATTCATGTGATAAGAAGAAAGTAATGAATAAAGTCTATTGAATATTCCTGCAATTACATTTCTGAGACTGACAATCCTCGATAAAGACCATGTCACATGATAGTTTGGATGTTGCAAAACTTTAAAAAGAAGAATGAAATTCATGTTGTAAAAAATCACTGACTCGAACGCTAAATGAGTAAATTAGAAAATAACATCAAAATTTTTGTTTCAATTTTTTTTAACACAAAGAGGCTGTGACATAGTGTAAGATGACTCGGAACCTACTGTAGTGCGAGAAAGACGCGTAAAACGGAAACCGGCTGAGAGAAAAGAGGACAAAAAGAAAAGATCTTCCGAATCATCTTCATATTGCTCAATGTCGCAACAAAAAAATCGATGTAAAGATTATTGATTCATGAATATATCAATAAGAAAATTCTAATGTATTTCTCAAGAAATATTGATATTCCCATACATCTGTACGTATTGCCCATCCTTTATTTTCAGTATTTTAGGGATTGGAGGAACTCGTTGAACGTAGTGATTTACCTAACTTTTGATTAAAGTTTGGCACAATTAGCGTTCATTTTCTCAATTAGTGTAACATATGCGGAAGAAGCGCTTTTTTACGACTTGAAGATCAGTATAGCAACGACATTCATTAAAAAAGCTTTTTGTGTACAAGTTGAGGACTAGATTTTTTAGAAATCAAGCTGTGAGGAAAACAAATATTTTCAAGTTAAAAACACCGACATTGCTTCATTCAACGATAATACAGATTCAAAAATGGAAGAGGGGTGAATTTAATGACTGTTATGGTATTTATTTCGTCACTTTGGTTGTAAAAACTACAAAAGCATAAACTCAAACGTTCACTCCGAAAATGCGAGGCACTTCCATGCTTTTGGAGGACGTTTTTTTATCCCAGCTCAAGTTATTCAAGATCTCGCTCCGTCTTGTCCTTGTCCTTGAACGAAAGCGTAAATAAGGACGCAGTCGCAGATAATCATAAACAAATACATTGCTCGTTTAACCCAATACGCGCACACGTCGTTGCCCGTAATCAGCCAGAACAGTGAAAAAAAAGAGAAAATTAAAAACAAACGATCCTCCTTTCCTTCCTCTGCCTTCCCCTCTTCACCAATGGCTCGAGCACGATAGTCATAGTCCCAGAGTTCTTCTTATCAAGGTCGTTTCTCGGTTAGAGGAAGGGATACGTGCAGCACAAAGAGCATTCCAGAAATCGCAATGATGGAGGTTGCTCGTAGTCTGCTCGCGCTTATTGCTTTTTCGCTATTACAATTGCATAAGACTCAACGGTAGTTCCCTCGTCTTCGTCATTCTTCATCTTTTGCATTCTCTCTCGTAGAAATAGTCATAGTTTTGCCATTTTGAATGAGCATTTGTTTCTAGGATGACGTGGTTTTTGAGTAAGGGAATCAGAATCGAATTTTCTCCAATTTTGAATAATTAAAAAGAATGTCTTACGAAAGATTGGCATTTTTATTGTATCCTTTTTTAGATTGATGAATGACATCTTCAATGGTAATGGGAATTTTGAACTTTCGTCTGTTCCGAAATTTTCAAACATCTGATCTTACAGATACACCAATTAGATAAAGACAATATAAATAAACTTGCAAATAAACCTGTGCACTAAACGAATAAAAATTAGGGTTCACGGTGATCATTGCAGGGATGAAAATCGGTTAAAGTGTGATTGTGAAAATATAGGCAGGGTGTATAGTACGAGGTATTTGGGCTTACTCTTGGATTGTAATTTGGAATGGCGACATCATGTGAATAACATTACTGAGAGAGTTACGTTGTAGTTTATATAAAAGTCAATTACTTGCGGTATATTTTGCATTATTTTGGTCAATACTGTCCTATGGATTTGTGGTTTGGGAGACGCTGATAAGGAGGGCACGAGGCATTTATCTAGTATCCAAAAACATATTGTTGAAATCATATTTGATAAGAAAAAAAGCTATCCATCCGCACTTATTCATGATGAGTTTAAAATCTTGAATTTAAATAATGGTTATGTTCGGAAGACAATTTAACACTTCTTTGAGACATTACAGAAAGGATATCATGAATTAAGCAGAACCAGATCTTGCAGGAAGTTTAAAATAGTACCGAATTTTAACAAGAAGATATACAGGAAGTCATTTTGTTGTACCAAGTATAGTATATTCGATGAATTTCCAGAAATATTGTTTTTGTATATGAGAGGAAAAATATAATGGAATATATGCAGTGTGTTACAAAAAAAGTTAGGTTCACTATAATACATATAGGGTAATCTTTTTCGTTTCACAGATAATTCATTGTTCATTCATTTATTGTATATTGACGGTTTAAACTGTTACGATCTAAATTATTCGTTTAATAGTATCGCGCCTGCGACACACTCAAAAACCAGTTTGGTTGGCTCAAACAAACATTTGGTCGATATAATATATCGATATTATGACCAAACTAATATTTGGTTAGCTTAAATGAATTTTTGGTTTGAGCAAACAAGTTTTAGTGGGCTACAATATATTTTTGGTACCGACAAACACATTATATTTATCAGTCGTTAATATTTGTTTGATTAAACCAAGTTAGAGTCCAATAAAATTTGTTTACCTACACTAAACATTTATTCGAGTCAACCAAATTTTTGTTTGGTCATATATCGACCAAAAGTTTGTTTGAGCCAACTTAAACGGTTTTTGAGTGCAGATATTTTTATATCTGCACTCTGAATGAAATTATTAAATATGAAAATAAACAAATGCATACTTATAAATTTTCAAATTTTTTTATAGTTTTTCTATTTTGTCATTTTTATCTGAAAATCTCCAAATTCTTGATAATTCTGATGTGCTCGTCTTTACGTTATTAAATATAGAAATAAAGTAGTGGGTTACGAATTAAATTATCTCGATATAACTTGACATAGCAGATATTTTGATCTGCTGTATTTTATTTAAGTTAAGAAACAATGTACCCACGCAATCATTTATATCCTCAATTTATAATTCTAATTTCTAGAGTTTTTTATTGGAGAATCTTATGTATACTGTAGGTCCTTAAACATATAAATTTAAAAAATAATTAATAACTATTTCGGCGTTCAAATTTTCAGAATATCTTAATTAGTCGACTCACTTATATGAAAACTAAAATTTCGATTTAATTTTTTGGACCATGAAAGTATCCAATTTATTTATAATTCAATTTCTATTACAGTTCCCTCTATTTTTTTGCACGTCGTATTTTTATTCTGATTTCACTCAAACCATTTTAAGTAATGATTTCAAATCTTATTAAAAATATTCAATTGGATGCCTCAAAATTGGCATAACAATGAAAATCGAGTTTTTGTCAGGAATAAGTAGGAACAACCTCAATTTTCCAAATAATCAGGATTTTCACTAAATTCATACAGTTAAGGAAAGTCCGTTTATTAAAATGGCTGAATGGCTTTGCGATTAAGCAACGTGTGGTCCGGTCTATTTATATTGACGCAAGTGTATATAGCAATTGCGACGATGATGCAACATCGCAAAGAAGCGCATTGTTTGACATAAGAAAGAATACGCCACAATCGCTCGTGGATGCGAACCAACGCCGCTATCTTTTGCAATAAATAATAATTGTAACAATAAAACGCGCCGATAATGCGTCAGATACATTTCCCTGCATCACGTATCGAATTTCCAAATGATTACGCAACGCGATTTATTGCGCTTTTATTCGCAATCCGTTTGCAAGACTAATGCATGATTGTGTTTTTTTGTGTGAAAAATTAGTTTGTATTGTTTGGAAAAAATGAAGATTACGAAGAAGTGAATGTTGAGTGTGTTTTGCTAAATTTTGGGTAGAGTATGCAGAGGATTTTAGTTTTCAGAAATTAAAATTGAAAATTTGTTGGGAACATTCATTATAACTTTGAAGAATTTCGAAATTTTTCTTTAGAAGTAAATCAATTTTAGTTTTTTATTTCTTGTTCTTTCATATTTCGAAACATCACTTCTAAGACAATTATTGTCGTAGCAATAAACTTTGGCCAAATTTATATCAATTTGTTTTAAGTTGATTCATACATTTTAAAATTGACTTTAATTAGCAATTTCCAATCTTAATTAATTATTATAAAATCTTTTTGTTTAAAAAATGGAGGTGCCAGAAGTATTTTCTAGGATTTCTCAAAAAAATTTTTACACAAAAATTACAAAATTCTTAAATTCTTTTTAATGTAGTTTAGTGCTCTTAATTAAAATAAAATTTTGAAATAGAATTAAAAACAATTGTGAATTGTCAAACTCGAGTAATATTTTTATCCAACCAGAGCTTGAAAGTCGCATAAAATAGTCGGTGTTTGAGCAAGAAAAATCCGCGATGAAAGATAGAATGTCGAAAGTTCAATGTATTCGAATCCTTGCGAAATCTCGGTTTCTTTATTCGCTGCGTCATATATCGCGATTCGGGGTCTTGGAAAATTTTTATTGCTCGCAGATTTTTTTTAGACGCAACGTGTTTGTTATTTTTTCTTGATTTTCAGTATTTTTCACATTTTTTTTTTCTGTGATCTGATTCCTCAAAGTCTAGTAGCCATAATTGAAAAAAATAGGTATCGTAGATTCTTTTAGATTTCTGCTACTACTTTCCAGATACAACATTTTTTGTCGTGCAGTGTTAAAATCAGACCATTTTATGAAAATTTAATTTTTTACGATGTCTGAGAGATCAGAAGTTTATAAATTCACGTCTATTGTTTTTGAAAACCTTGAAATACTTGTTACATCATAATTTTTTTGAAATAACTTATGGTGACTTTTATTTCAAAAATTTCTTTATAATATTGCTTATTCGTGTAATAACTCTATAGTGAATCATTAAATTTATCAAAATCCTCTGGAATTTATTCATCTCTCACAAAGTTTCGCTACCCAATTCCAAAAAAATTTGTATCCAACTTGACAAAATGTCTAGAGTAATTATAAGCTGATTAGGATTTTTGAAAATTGCTATTATTTTGTTTTGCAATTAGATATGTCGTTATAGGACTAAGGAAAAAGATTTCACCGCATTTTCAAAAATAGGAATTCATGATACCTATAATTTCTCATCGTCGAATGCTGAATTTCACTGCCAATTTCAGTTTCACGTTCGAATTGAAACGATGCTTCCAGGTGTGAAATGCATTGCGTCACCTCCGCATTCCCAGTACCTGTTAGGGCCGTTTGCCTGTTGCAGTGCAACATTTCCGTTTAGCCATGAAAGCAATGTACCAATTACATAACATAAACAACCGCAACCGCGAAAGTTAATATTTTCTAGGCTGCGGTTACACAATTCGATTCTCCTATAAAGAAATAATAACACCTCTATTATTTCTATGGGATTCGATTGTTTCCAGAGAAAATGTACTGTCGAAATTACAAGAAATTTGAAAATCAGATTCTGAAAATATACTGATATTTAATCCCGTAGGAAAAATTATTGTTTTATCTACTCTCGAAAGTCATTGGTGCAAACGAGTTTTTACAATCATTTCCACAGTCATAAGGAATATACAGATTGAAAAATTCTCACATTCTCATGTAATCGATTTTTAGAACTTTTATGGTATTTTTTTTCATGTTTTGATCCTCTGAATTGCAGACGTTACGATTTTTATTCGAATATTCGGCGTTCAGACTGTAAATAAATGCATGTTCCTCCTGCGTGTCGAGCATAATAGCGAAACATCGAAAACGCATGTCACGAGATTTCGTTTCGAGAAAAACGGAAACTGTCGGTTGTTCAACGCGATCGTTCATGCAAAGCAAAACACCCACTTTGTACAAAGCCATTCTTTTTCGCGACTAAAATGACAAAATTCTGGTCAAATTGGTGTTGAGGAATTCGAGTATTTCAAGTCTTAACTTAACAAATAACTACCAGACTATTCAATTTTAAAAAATATATTTCACTTTTTCTCTAAGTGAAATTTTTAGAAAATAGAAGAAGTCGTAGTTTGAAATAGTTAAGGAAAAGAACAACAATTTTCTACAAAATAAAAAAAAATAGTTTATTTATTCGAAAGACATAATTTTACAGTTGTGCATAAAGTTATTTATAAACTGAATGAAAGAATTCTAAAGAGAGGTAAGGATATTCTACCAAAAGAAAATATCAAGGGCGTTGTTTATGAAATCAAATGTAATGGGTGTGATTGTGTTTATATTGGTGAAAGAAAAAAGAGATCGAGAACGAGATTGAAAGAACATCAGAATAACTATAAATTGGCTCTTGATAAACATAGTGTTATTACGAAGCATAAAGTTGAATCGGATGATGATTTTGATTGGGATAACGTTAGAATATTGAATCTTGAAAGCGACTGGTTTAAAAGATCTACTGATGAGATAGTCTTTATAAAAGGTGGGAATAATAATATCAACCTACAAACTGATACAAAGAATTTGAACCCTATTTATGATAAAATTTTGAAATATACTTGATTGTTCTCCATATAGACGTAGTCATTCCCAAATGGTCCCCCTCCCCTTGTTTATAAGCGATAAGAGTTTAGCGCCTAAATTTTGTTAGTTTGACGAGTGTTTTAGTCCATTACTGTTAACGAACGTTGTTAGACGTATTCATTTCTTTTGACATGAGCCAGACCTTGATCGTGATAGGAATGGATTTTTGTTGTTCTTGAATCATAAATCGTAAGTCGTTTTTTAATGTTGTTTTTAATTCTGAATTTATTTATTGAGATTTATATTTTATTATGCAATGTTTTCGATTTATATTGATATTTCAGTCCATTCCATATTGTTGACGAATGTTGTAGGACACGATTGAGCCCTTGTTAATATGAGCTAAAACCGCATATTGTGAGTAATGTTTGAGATTTTAGAATTATTGTTCAGAGGTTTATTTTTGGTTTTCAAGATTGTATTTTGTTCAATAGTTACCCTGAAGATGGTCTCAATATAGACCGAAAGCTTGGTTAATAAAAGTGCAACATTGGCTCAGAATTTGATGGTGGATTTGTTCTCCCACTATTGCTCCGGTTGACCGCTTTTTTCTTGGATAATTATTTATTTAACGTAGAGTATACGTATATTTTAAGCTGCGGTTTTTGATGGTGAGATCCAAATTTGTAGGTGTCATTTATACGTATGGAAAACTGAAGGTTGGTGATAAAATGAAATACAAATTACTCGATTCTATTTTCCGCCGGACATGCACGAGAAGATCGTATCGCAACGCTTTACGAGGCTTGATCTAACCAGATTTTTTCGCGATCGTCGTAAAGATCGCGGTGGCGTGTTTTTTTCGTGCTGAGCAAATTCCAGCGTCTGATTCGGTTCAAAGCACCCTAAAAGGTGAAAATCACCCGCCGGGGATATTCCCTGAGTCAATAGAATGGTCGCCACGCGAGCGCTTTGAAAATTTCCTAAACGTTTGAGCCAGGAGAAGCAAATTTTGGGTTGTGTGTCTTTAGAAGTAAAGGTTTTTGTGCATTGATCATTTTGAAAAATAATTCTTGCACATTTTTTTATGCAATAATTTATGCAGTTTTTTTTTGCATAGAAATATTGTTTGAAAATTTTTCGTTGTGCAGAAAAAAGAACACGCAATTTCTGATTATGCATACTTGTCGAAGGTGAATTTGGTGTTTGATTATCTTCATTATGATATAATTTAGCCTTAATACTATGAAAAAAAAAACAATTTTCAAGGAGCTTTTTCTTCTTTAGATAAGGATTAAAAAACCTAAATAGCACAACAGATAGATGCAGTCAGTAATTGCATTTTTTTTTCTTACCCAACAAAATCTTTATTGCAAATTTGTTGCAGTAGGTATAGTTATCTGCGAAAAAATTGAACGTACACATCACGCTAAAGGTTTGGATTTTTTCATTGTAGCATAAACTTGGTAGACAAATTTTGGTTGGCTGTAGTATACGATTTAATAGTACCTAAGAAATATTTGGTATATTGCAAAATTAGACGTTTAAGGAATTCTAAGGCTGTACCAAATTTTTTGTTTCGCTGTCAACAATTTTTGTGTCCACAAAAAATCCTTTAGTATGCTTTCATAGATATTTTATTCTCCTTTATATGATAAAATTTAGTTAACTGTAAATTGCGATTTGCTTCTCTCAAAGAAATATTTAGTACATATATTGCAATATTCAACGTATAAAGAATGCCTGACTGTATCGTCAAAAAAGTTTTGAAATTTGGAACTTCTTTTATAGACTTTTTCTCAAAATCAAGTTTGAAATTTCATGGACACTTGGATTATGCAAATGACTTCAAGGAAATTTATAATAAATAAATTGTTTTCATATATCATTGATCATTGCACAAAAAACACTTGCATGCCTAATTTTTGTTAATTTATAGGATGTAATAAGACAAACAACACGAAATAATGATTTTCAAAATGCTGAATGCATGAGAAACTTATGTTTAAATGACACTCGGCCAAATTTTAAAATATGTTTATCTGCTCATCGCTCTGAGTTTTTTTTTGCATGCTAGCATACTTTTTTATATCAATCTATCATAGTTGATTTTTTACCAGAATAAACTTTTATTTTCAAGAGAAAAAACTCTGAAACTCGAACGTTTCGAAAAAAAGGTAAGATAGGTTTGATCCCCGACATACCTAACGTCTTGATTTTTCAAGCATTTCACAATTTTCAGAAATTTTGAGATTTTTCTGATGTATTTTTTGCTTAATTTTCAAGCTAATTATAATTTAGAGGTTTCAATTTGTATATTCCTAAATAGAAACAGTCTTTGAAGGCATAAAAATAATAATTAAGAAAAAATTCTTCGAAGAAACTGTAACAAAAAAACAGAATTTACTGACCTCAAACGTCAGGTGTTCTATAATTTTTTACTGTTTTTTTTTTTTTTCTGAGAGATATAATCTTTCGATCAGGACACAATGAAGTACATAAATTTCGAATACTTACTCCGAAAGAATAATATTATTACCCATATTATGAAAGGCAGCTATCAAATTACCTACATTATAAATATATCCTGATAAAAATTATACGAATCACATATACTCTTGTTGCTACCTGCAAACGCTAATTTTGAAAAGAACCCAGTAACAAATTTGTAAGATTATGGAGCTGTTTGTAACGAAATTCTGGAAGAAGAAAATCTAGAATCTAGAAAACTCGAATTCGAAACACTTACAAATTCATACGTCACATTCTCTCTTTCCGAACGTGCATTTTTTGAGGCCTTATCTGATCTTGAGAATGCTTCTAGTTCAGGCCTGGAAGTACTCCGTGAGTGTCGATGCGGTTCGACTGTCCCTTTAACCTTTTTGTTCAATTACTCTTTGAAAATTGGGGTGTTTCCAACTATCTGGAAAATAGCGAGAGTTACTCCTATTCATAAATCCGGCTCTAAAAATCTAGTTACTAACTATCGACCGAATTCTATTCCAAAGTTATTCGAAGCTTCAATCACATCCAAATTAACCTATCTTTTGCGTCTCGCACTTCCTAAATCGCAGCATGGTTCTGTTCAGGAAAAATCGACAATTACTAATTTGTTGACATTACAGAATTGTATTGCTTCTGCATTTGGAGACACTGCTCAGGCTGATGTTGTCTATACCGACTTTGCTAAGGCTTTTGATACGGTTTCTCACTCAATTCCGGTCGGTAAGCTACATAGCCTTGGCATTGCTGATCCATTGTTACAGTGGATTAGAAGTTACCTTTCGCGCAGAACACAGGTTGTCGAAATTGGATCACAACTTTCAGATGAATATTTACTATCCTTTGGAGTCCCAACTTGGTACTCTGTTATTTGATCTTTTCATTAGCGACCTGCCTTCTGTTCTGAAGTTTTCCAACTCTTTGTTCTATGTAGATGATGCACAGTTTTATGCTAGAGTACCTGGTTCAGATTTATAGAGATAACTCATTGCAGATTATTTGCTGTTGTCCAAGGGTTGTCAAAGATTTTGTACAATCCTTGGACAACTCGATGAAGAGTTCATTTGATGACAACCAAATGAAACTATTTGCATAGGATACGAGTGAAGTTATTTTTCAAAAGTTTCATAGAGTTGGCAAAGATTTCTGAAAATCAAGGCGTTGTCTAGGCTTTCGACATTGACAGATACTCGTTCATCGTGTTGTCATAGAGTTGTCAAAGTGTTCCATTTTTACTCTAGAGATTTTAGATAATTTTAGATAACGAGATTCCGATAGAGCGAGTGTTCTATGCGTGCATGCGGTACGTTCAATGTCGGCTCGCATAAGTGCAAAAATGAGTAGAACTTGTTGCTCGCGATCGCTTTGTCGCGACGTCGTGTAACGTTTGCAAATCATACGCGGCACGTGAGCCGGGAAGCCATGGCGCGTTACGCAAGCCAGTCACTTGTCTAGATTCTTGTGTCACAAGCTGCCGGACAATTATATAAGTAGGTGGTCAACTCGTCGTCACGTTTGTTATGCCATTACGATACCGCGAGAGCGTATACCAACGCAACCAGGCACAGAGCTTGCTTTTTTTCCTACCACCTTTATCGCCTCGTTAAACGCGAATGCGATATATCGACCTTTTGCTTGTCCTTTTTCCAGGGCTGGGTATGGAAAAGAATTTCAAGGAGGGAATTTTTCGAAAAATTGAAGAACAAATTTGGAAAAATTAAAGGATCTTTAGAAAATGCAAACAATATCAAATTCCTAAAATATCAAAAAATGAATACAACTAAGAAGTTATCATTGACTAGGCAAATCCAAAAAACCGAAAAAAAATCTTACATTTTCTAGGATTTCTTGAATACTAGTAGCTATAAACAAATATATGAATAATCAGGCGCGTAGGCAGAGGGGCGTTTTGGGGGTTCAAATCCCTCCCGAATTTCTGATAGAATCAATGAATATTTCAAGTGAAAATGAAAAAAAATTACATAGATAAACAATAACAATATAAGTTACAAAAAATGCATTAAAACCATAGCAGTATACCAGTGGCGGTCCCAAGGGGGGGAAATTCCCCCCCCCCCCCTCCAAGAGCTTCACGACTTATGAATTTAGTGATTTTGAAGGATATATCCAATTGATTGACATTGGATTCTAAAAAAAAAAGGTCATCAGTTTTTTTAGCCTTAATTTTCTAATTTTCTCCCCTAAGAATCTTTTTTGGGACCGCCCCTGAGTATTGATATAAAATTTAATACAAAAATTAAGAACTATCAAAACGGAGGATTACGCAGAAAATATAAATCAGAAAAATTGTTGTAACGTAGTAAATAATAAAAAAAAAAAATAAAAATCTACGAAAATGCTAAAAATTTACAAAACACTGAATCTTAGATAATCAAACTCTATGAATCTATATAAAATCCATATAAAAGTATACAAAATCTTTCGATTTTTACGAAATCTAGCAGTATAACGACATCAATTAAATTCTATAAAAAAACTGTTTTCTGAAAAATCTCTACAAATGCGCTCTATAAATTTTGGGATTCTAGAGCATCAAATCTTAAATATACTATAGATCTATAAAAGTTCTCGAAAACGCGACAAAATCTTACAAATTTTTCAAAAATACGGAAAAAAAACGATAAAAAACATGAAAAATTTATATAAATGTGATTTTATCTTTGATTCTTGAAATTACTAAGAATAGATCGAAATTTGCATTTCAAAGCACCGAGTTTTTTAAATCTCTCTATCTAAAAAATAAAAGTAATTGATAAAAATACTTAGAAATCATCCAGGGTTTCGTATATTTACTGGAAAAATGTGAAAAATAAGTTTACTAATTTACTTGCTTACCAGTTTACTAGTTTACTAATTTACTTGTTAACAAGTTTACTAGTTTTCTAGTTCACTAGCTTACTAGTTGACTATGTAACTAATTAACTTGTTAACGAGTTTACTAAGTTTACTAAATAAATAATTTACCTGTTTTCGTGTTTGCAAGCTTACTATTTTTCTTTTTCACTTGTTTACTATTTTACAATTTCAGTAATTTACTGGTTTACTAGAGTAACAGTTAACTAGTTTACCAGCTTACTAGTTTACTAGATATCTTTCAATACATGAAAATCATATAAAAATAATTTTCTTACAAATTCATAAAACTTTCTGTCGTGGGGCACAATTTTCGAAATAATACTATAATTGTATATAATTTTATAAATTATTCTAGAAATTAAGATAGAAAACAATACAATTACATCCGATTCAATAGATAGAATTTACAGAATTAAAAATACATACTTTTAATTATGGAAAGACTAAAAAAAAATAGAATAAAAGTATTGAAAATCTTTACAAAAGAAACTGTCGTCTGAAAAATCAATTTGAATTTTCAAAATCGTTAGAAGTTACAATACCATAGCATCGATTTCTAAAAATCTATTGAGCGATCCATAGAAATATTAGAAATATATAAAAACACCAGAAAATACTACAAAATTTGATGAATAATATACCATACGAAAACAATATAAATGTATGACGTACCTTTTATCTGTGTGGTTAAAATTTGCTCAAAAATCAATTCAAATAGATAAATTGTTCAGAAGTTTGATTCCTAAAGCATCGAATTTTAGAATACTCTATAGAAACCCGCATTACTTAATATCAGATAATCCTTAAAGTGGTATAAATACAAAAAGTTTCAGAAAAAAAAATTGAAACCTCAGTTACTAGTTGAAAATCACAAAAATCAAATTCCATTATTTACGAACATGAAAAATTTGGAACTCTGGATTCCAAAGGTTGTATAACTTTCAGATTCCGAAATATCAAATATTTCAAAATCGCTCTCTTGTAACTATATTGTCAAAGATGAAAAACTATGGAATCCCGAAGGAAAAATATTTTTCAGAAAAACCCCTTACGAAATTTTTTTTGCCTACACCCCTGTGAATAATGATTGGAAAGGCATGTTTAAAAAACAAAATAGTCATTTATTCTTCCTCGACTACTAGTGCAAGTTATTGTAAAGAATTTGGACGCACTTTTTTGTGTATATATTTATAAATTCTGAAAAAATTATGACTTGATTGTGACCATGTCTCAGTTATAGAAAGTTTTGATGATGGTTGGTTCCAACCTGATTCTTGCTGATCACAATTTTTTGAAAAAAAGAATCTCTCTAATCATTCTGATGAGGACTCAATATGAAATATGAATGTGGCTCTGAGAAATCATTCTAGTCTTTTCATTCATTTGAATTCACGAAAAACGGAGCGTGCAGATGATTTAAGTTATAAAAAACAAAATCATGTTACGAGACATTAAAATAAATAATACAACTATTACACGAAAAAATAAGAAAATTAAAGACTTAAATTTCCAATCTCAAGTGCCAGAACTTGCATTAGGCAATGTTTTCCTTTCAGTACTTGTTGCCAAGTTTTTTTTTTTTTTTTTTTTTTCATTTTGAGTAACTTTTAGAAGCCCGTAAAAATAAATTGACATCACAAACTGTGTCTTTTATTGGGAAGGTTACGCAGGGTGAAATCATCGGAACATTGCGAACACGTATCGCGATGCAAGAACAAAGGCGACAAGAAAGGAAGCGAAAAGTTTTTCTTATGCCACGTAATGACGTATTGAAAAAGAGAGAAAAGAAAAGAGCAAAGAGAGAATTGTTATTACAATTGTAATGAATAGTTGCAAATGTTTTTTCGTAATCGCTGATTTCACACATTCCAGGGCAACTTGTATGTATATGCAAAAATATTCATATAAAAATTTTGAATATAATATATATTATATACTTTAAGCAATTAAAGTTAAAAATCCCTAGTTCTATTATTTATAACATTTGTTAAAAATACTAGTTCATTATCAAAAATACTTATTGTTCAGACTTCATTTACTTTTTACTGTAAAAATGCAATAAAGAATATAGAAGTAACAAATGAAATTTTTCAGTACTCATTGTTTTCGATACACATTTTTCAATGATTATTTGAAGTGGTGTTTATCTTGAGTCATTTTTTATATAGTATTCGGAATTTTCAACAATTTTGATACATATTCATACAAATTTTATAAAAATCCGATTTCATGGCTATGAGATATTTAGATTTAGGGGCGTTAAATCAAAACTATGTTCATCTTGGGGACTCCTCATATACTTAATCTTCGTCATGTTATGTCGAACCAAAGAATGCTCTAATTTTAATTTTGTCGACAATTTTCGATAAATAATTTCCTATTGTTTTTTGTTGTATTTAGAACGATAGGACACCCTAAGTTTTCCTTTTCGTACGTTATAACTTTTTGGCGGTGCATAAAAAGATGCACTTTTTCCAGCGATAGACTGTCCCTGAAGAGTGCCAATGCGCCTCGTGAGCTTCAACGGCCCCTGCGTCATTCCACGTTTCGCCAATCTGAGACGAAGGTCCGATTTATAAATATCCCGGGCCCGCGGTTACGTGGGATACACACTCGGCTTGTCTCGACACTGAATTCTGGCCTTTGCATCCTCCCTCGTCGTCTTCGTCGTTTTGTTTTCGCCGTCTGAAGCGCTTTTGTGCGCTCATAACCTTCCTGCCCCGATAGAATCCGAGCGAGGAGAAAACATCGACCGACTAAATTTTAGATCGTCATTACTTTGACGATATCGCTTGATAATTCGAACAATCGTTTGTTTTTTGAGACATATCGTTTTGGTCGTCTAAAATCTTCTGGGATTATGAGGATTGACGATCTTTTGGGATAATGAGCCAATTTGGTTCAATTGCTTCATATGGAATTTAGGGCATCGTTTTCAATCGTCTAAGAGTAGACCAAGGAATTCATCGTCTATAAAAATTGACGATTTCTTTTTTTGTTGTTCCAACATTCTATTTGGATAGGAAGTTTGAGGACATCTTCAGGATATTATTCAATGTTTCAAATCAGCATTTATAGAACGTGTTCAATCCGTTGTTGAGTTGATCAGCTATGATAAAATCTGAAGGTTTCATAGGGTTTCTCTCTTGAATGATCTCAGTAGAACTTCATTGCCTACTAGAATTTCATGTTTCTCCTTCTTTGATATACAGACAACGTATGGAATTGCACTGAAAGGAAGAGAAGGATCTTAATTGATAGGCTATGACAATCTTCAGATGTACAATGTGTTAACAATGATTGAAAACCCAAGAAATCAGAACAAGAATGTAATTGAAAATCTAGAACGTGAAATTCAGCAAATTTGCGAAGGGTAATTTAAATAACAAAGATTCAAAACCGGACATTTCTATACATCAGCGAATCTAGTATTTCAATTGAGAATCACGAAATTTCAAAAGAATAAAAACATTCTGAATTTTCTGTTTATTTTCATAATAGATAACAAACTGAATGATCAAATCATAAGAAGAGGGAAAGATAAATTGTGTTTGTTTGACCAACAAGGTGTTGTATATAGAATGAATTATTGTAGAACATGCAGTTTTTGTTACATTAGTCAGACTAAAAGGAATTCAGGCACTAGAATAAAAGAACATAGGAACAATATTAAATTACCAGTTTCTTATCACAATGTTTTAACTTATCATAGAACGGAAACAAGACATGACTTTAATTAGGATAATGTGAAGATTTTAGATAGGGAGTCTGATTATTATAAGAGGAATCTTTCGGAGATGATCCACGTAAAAAAGTCAGATTTTACTCTCAATAAGCAAGAGGACACGAAAGATTTGAATTGGGCTTACGATGGATTTTTGAAAATGATTTGAAATTTGGAGATAAATTGGCTTTTTTCATCAACTTTCAATGTGTTTTGTTAATAGAGGAATTGTTATCACTCCATTTTCATTTTCAGTCAGCCATAGTACGCAGTGAGGTGCATATCACCTTTCTGACGGTTTTTGTTTTTTAACATGTTTCTTTGGCTGTTTTTGATTCATATTGTTTTTACGAGTTAATTTTGACAGTGATTAAAATGTGTATTTGTTTTCGGCAAGGATCATCTTGAGACCAAAGAAGTTTTTTGACAATTATTAGGATACACGATTACTTATTTGTTGAGTTATGATGTACAAATTGTGAGTAAGACTTTATTGATTCCTTTATCGATTTCTGTTAGATTCTTATACGTGTTTTTCTGATTTTGTAACGATTCCTGAAAAGGGCCCAAAGTTTTGGCCGAAATATAGAAAAGGATTGTTTTTTCACACTATTGTTGTGTTTTATTAAGGTTCTGTAATGACGACCTTAGTTTGGCTCTGTGTGATCAAGATTTGATAAAATAGTGATCAGGGATATTAACAGAGCAAAAAAGAAACGTACGATTTTCGACAGAAAGTGAGTAAAAATTGATTGAACCTTGTATTTTAATCGAATAACTTATGAACCTCTACAAAATTCGAATATGGTAAACGAAATTCGTGAATAGGATTCTTTTCAATTACGATTATTGAACATTTTGAAACGTAAATGAAGCCATTCAACAATCTAATATTTTGAAATAAGGAAGAAAGACGTTGGCAAATTTTAAAATGCGAAAATATAAAACAGAACAGTCGAAAAAACTTGAATATGAATTTTCTGAAATCTAAATCATCAGCAAGCTGAAAAATGTCATTGTCACCTTTAAAAAATTGAAATGATGAAATAATAAATGTTTAAGAGCAGAAATTTCACTGTAAAAAGTCAATTTTATTTAAAGATGCAACAAAATTGAGGCACGACTTTCAACTCGAATATCATTATATATTAAGTTCATGTTCAAATTTATTTTCAAGCAAGCGAGTCTCAAATTGAGAGGATACGTCTTGAACCTAGAATGATTTCCTAAAATTATGATACATTTCCTCAACTTAAGACTAAATAAGGTAATATTTGAATTTAAGGTTGTGCCTTGATTTTGTTGCATCTTAAAATAAGATTCAATTTTTAGAGTTTTAAGACTAGGAACTTCAAATATCGAATTTCGAAAAATTAGGATGTTTTGAAGCAGTATAGAATTTCTAAAATTTTGTAAATCTAGTAGCTGACACTGTAATATGGTAAATATAATTTACTATCGAAAAAAAATAAACTTTAAACTTCAAAATCATGGTTCCGAATAATCAAGCTAAATAAAGTTACAAAATCCAATATATTTGGAACTGTTACTAAAAGTTACTAAACTTCGAACATTATAATTTACGAATGTCACAATTGACAGATTTTGAAAAATTTATCAATCCTAGAAATCAGAAAATTAAAAGTAAAGTATAAACGAAACCGTAAAATTATAATAGTGTCATTGACTATGGATATATTATTATTATTATTATTATTATTATTATTATTATTATTATTATTATTATTATTATTATTATTATTATTATTATTATTATTATTATTATTATTATTATTATTATTATTATTATTATTATTATTATTATTATTATCATCGTTATTATTACTATTATTATTGTTATTACTATTATCAGTCATGAAAAATTATTAACATTCTATAATCATTATCAGGGCAATTAAAAATATTTTCTTAAAAAAAAAAATATTTAAATAAATATTTTGACTGTCGTCGATAAATGAATATCATATTTATTATACATATTTCGTCAATATTCCAGTTTTTGAAAAATATTTCTGACTCTTTTGCATTCGAATATGAATGAATCTCGCGATTCGACAGACGAAAAGTAACGAAAGTAATTTGGTGCTGCTTTTAGTTTTTTTTTTTTTTATTTGACAGAAATATTTCATGCATCCAATGAAAATTTCATCGTCCATATATCAAGCAAATTTTTTTTATTCGGATAATTAAGGTTTTTGTTAGCCTAATAACTTGTTATTTTGGTACAAGAATCATGTGTTTTGAGCTAATGAAAATATTCCTTGTATCAATAAAAAAATTTTGTTTGATATGTGGGCAATGAAATTTTCATTAGGTGCATGAAACATTTTTTTCCGTGTTTTACAAAATTAGGATCTCTGTCTACACGAAATGCTAAAAAATTAAAAAAAGTTCTTCTAATTTTATCAAACGAGTTGTGACTACATATCTTAATATATGATCCTTGATGATTGTCGAAGATCATTTTTTATTTTCGGAAATCTTTTTCAGTGTGTAATATTATATTGTAATCAAAAAAAAGATCAAAGTGTAAAATCGCTCATTTAATTGAAGTATCCATGGAATTTTAGAAATAATAAATAAATATAAATATATAACATCTTCCATAAATACTTATGCCTTTTTTTCGTAAATCGTAAATAAGTATTACTATCATTTAAGCAATAATTACATGCATATCAATTGTTCTCTATCAATTCATACATTTACAACTTAATCGTAAAATTATTGTTATTGAATAATAATTTTCTGATGTGAAAGAAATCGCTTCTTAAATTGAGTAAAGTTGAAATTCACAGTGTTCAATTTTAAAGCAGCATTCTGGTCTTTCGCAATTTTTTTATATTTTGATATTTTCCCTTTTCTTCAATTACAATAGTATATTACTTATAAACTGAAATATTTACGGAATCAGTAAATAATCACTTTTCAAATCACTCTAAACAATAAATAAATCAATTAAATTATAACTTTGCTGATGATATTGTGTTGAATCGTCTTATACTATTGTTTTATAAATTTTTCAAAAGAAAGTGGCAATGCAGTTTTCGTACAGAAAAAAATATATATGTACAAAAAGTATTCTCGAAACTTTAAATCTTTTCTCGCTCTCTAAATCATCTCTTGTTCAGAAGTGTTTTCAAAACAGCAGAGAACTGACTTGATAATTTTTGAAGCATCTCCGCGTTTAACTTTTTATTCAAAAGTGTTCCATAAATTGAACAAATCGTCAAGCTTTTGTTCTTCGGCCAACTTTTTGAAGCGTTCGACAATAATTTTGCTGCAGCGATGACGTAGATAAAAGATCGAATTTTAAGCATTCGATGAAGTCAGGCGCGAAGAATGTTGTCCAGTCGCTACCAAAAAAGCATTGCCGGCCAATGCAATTCCTTTGCTCATTAATAACTATTGTGCGACGTGGATTGTTTTTCAAATAGCTTTCTTTGTTTCTAAGCTCCCAACTAATTCGCAGAAAATCAGTTTCGTAACCAGAGGGAGTTGCCCTTTTAAAAGTTTCAAGAATTTTCCAGGTTTAACATTTTTTCAAGTCATTTGACAGTTTTGGGAAGATTTCTAAATGCTAATTAGGAATGGCAAAAATGTATCGACAAAATTAATTTTAAAAACACTTTATAAATTCCTTCAACACTTATTTCAGAATTAGTTAAACCATATTTCATCTATCTTTAAATGTGGTATTTAAATTTAATAAAAATTGCAGTGTAAAATAAAATAAAGTGCTTTAAAACAAGCATAACATTTTTCAACGAAAATCAATCGTCGAGCTTATTTGGCGGATGTGCGAGAACGATGCTCTGAATGATTTCGTCACAGATAAACTTAATCATTACTCATTCTAGATAAAGACGTCCAAAGCCACTGATTGCGCAAAAACGTGAATCATGCGTGTATTGTGTCCAAAGCTGCTTTTTTTCCTCCAATTATCATAGAAATAAAAAATGTGGAATCTTTTCAGCGTCAATCAGGTTAAGCACGCAAAAATTAACTGACATCGAAAGAAATCATTGCTACAACTTACGCGAAATAACAAATTTTTTTCCATTCTGATCGTACGAAATCTTAATGTCAGAATCATGAGAAATGAACAGTAAATAATTAGGATCGTGACTCTCGAATTTTTGTATTTACCTGATGTAAAAATGACGAAGTCAGTAAAAAATGCAATTTTTTGGAAGAAATAGTGCTAGTTTTATGGTTGTATCATTATGATACCAGTAGTTTTTTATTGTAATTCATGTAACTGCTTTGTTTTATATGTTTTTGAAAATGCATATTTACATATTCACATTTTACTGTGCATTTTTACGATAGAAATGTGTACGATGGACACCATACACATGTTATCTACCTAATTTGTGGCAATTTCATTGCCACAAATTAGGTAGATTCATCATAAGATTTTTTATTCATTTTCATTTGATTTATTCATAGATTTTGCAGCGTTTTGATTAATTTACATTTATTAAAATAAATTTTAAGAGATTCACGAATTTTTAACCTCGTTGATTTATAGTTTTTTCAGATTAACCATGTATAAATATGTGTTTAAAGAATATGAAACTGTTTTATCATTAGCAGGGTTTTTTCTTCCAATAAACCAGCCTAAATTGAGTTCGGTATTTTGTGTGGATGATTGAAAAATCATCGTCAGTTTTTTAAACATAGGTTTTATTGACAAAGGTGCGGAGGGTGGTTGCATAATTTTTCTGAGATCGCGGTGAAAGAGGTCGTATTCAAGGAAATGTGTTATCGGTCCGTGACACTGGAATTTGTCAAGCTTCAGAGATAACTCGACAAAGCACACGCGCCATCGGATTGCGCGGTCGAGTCGTGCGCGACATTGAGATAACGACAATGATAAAGCGAAAATACGTTTTTTGGGTGTTTCCATTTTAAAAGTTTTTGGCTGATGTAGAATGAACCCTTTTTTGCTAAAAACTTTGTAATTACTACGCAGGTTTATACAAATAAAAGGGATGGATGTTGAATTAGTTTGAAGTTGGTTATTCAAAAATTACACAGCTAAGTTAGATAAAAAGTGAATTTAAAACCTCTATGATCTATTGGTTTGGACGAGTTTGAACTTGGTATAAATTTGTACGTTTGAAGCTTTGAAGTTGACGAAATTCAGGAAGTTTGATGACCCTTTATTTACGACAAGCGTAACAAAAATTTTTGATAAAATATTTTCAGATACTTTTTATCTCATTCATACTTGAAAAATAATATTCAAACTCCAACTTTTCTTTTGGCACTTTCAGGATGATAAACTGATGAGATTTTCGATCCTTGAATCAGAATAAAATATATCATAATTTAAAAATTCACAAATTCGGTATGTTCTTCAATTTTAGTCATAATATTTCTTTGAAAAATTGAACTCAAGTATCCCAATACTGCATTAAACTTATAAAATTTTCGATTGGTCTTCGGAATCGCGTATTATTTATATTTTACTTTTATTTAATAGATACTGGATATTCTTAAATTTCAGTGAACTCTTTTCTGATCAGTTTATAGAATTTTTTGAACAGTTGATTCGACGCTTGAAACCATAGGATCCACATTGTAGAAAAAGTAGTTTGTTTTGATTTTCAAAATTATTATAGCAAATATTCTAGATGATGAATTCGGGAGTTGGACATCATCAATTTCCAGCTTTAATTTTTCAATTTTTACTATTTTTTGAGTCCAATGTCTTACAATTGAAAATTTGATTAATTTTTAAACTTCTAACCTTTCATTTTTATTTCCTGAAATTCCGATGTTCTCTTCTATAAATTTGAAAATCAGCGAAATTCAGGAAATTTCATGGTGAGAATTTGTAAAAAATAGAAAATTAAATACTTCAATTCTTGAATTTTTCAGCTAAAATTTTTTTTAATTTTTTAAAAATTTTGTTCTTCGTTTTTCTAAAAACGTTGATACTTTGTTGAGATTCCTGTCTTGATTTGTAAAATACAATTTTCTGAATAAAGAAATTCCTCTAATAAAATCCTGGAATACGAGTTATAATTTTTCCTTTAAACAGTAAAATTCATTGCTCATTACATATTTTCAATCTGTGTGTTTTCAGGTTTTTGATTGTGAACTCTGAATCAAAATCTGAACATCAAAATTTTCAATGTTACAGTTTTGCAGTTTAATTTATGAACCCAAAGAATCCTCTATGTTAAAATTCATTATTAAAATTGTTTGGATTTCACTTCACGATATAAAATTTTGCATTTTCAACTTTGAAAAAATATCTCTTGGAATTACCAGAAAGAGATTTCCTAGATTTGAAAGTTTGAAACATTTCAAGATTTTCCATCGATTTTGCAGATAACTGATTCATTGTAGATATAGAGTGCTCTCAATTTTTTTTGTATTTTTAACAGATTTTTACGATTTGAAAAATTTCCTGGCAGTTTTATTGACTTCTATATTCTAGAATTGAATGCTTGAGGAATCAAAGTTATTTAATTCCTATAGAAACATATAAATTTTCGAAGAATCTAATTAGCATTCATAAGAAACTCATAAATCCTAGTATTTTTTGTTTTTTCGCGTATTTTCTTTTGTATTCATTATATTATGGAAGATTTTCCGGCAAAATATGTAGATTTTGAAGATCTTGCTATAGATTTCAAGATCTATGGATTTTAGATATTTCCATGCATTTTCATACGGATTTCTAAAATTTGATGCTTTGAATTTTGAAAGTTTTTAATAGGTACAAGTAAAGAACAAATTCTTTGTCGATATTTGTATACAAATTACTGAAATTTCACGCTGTTGCGTTAGATTTTTTTATTAGAAAATAACGAAATTAAACATCACATATATCTTAGTTCCAGAATTTCTTCAAATAATAACAGATCCTTCTAACAACTTGATAAGACTAATAAATAACTGGAATTTTTTTACTCGTTACCGAACAACAGTAACCCGTTCTCGTCATTGTTTCTTATTTATTAATGTAACGCGTTACGTTATCACTATAGCAAAAATGTAACGTTCCTACGTTTCAGAGTAACGCTTTACTTCCAAACCCTGGTTTTTGCAGAATAGCTGTAGTGCTCTCGTTGAAAATATTTTTTTCAAAAAATTCATGATGAAAAACTTCGTGAAAATAATAGATAAATCGTTAATGCATAAAGCAAAAAATTATCTTGTATTGTTAAAATAATCATGAAAATACCCTTTTTTTGAAAACAATGTTATAAAATCCCTTAGTCGTCATTGTTTACTCGCAAAAAAGTAAAAAAAACTGTAATTTTTTCAGAATTGCTAGAAAAAACGATATTTTCAAAATTCAGATCACGGCAAGAAGCCCACGCAATAGCCGGCAACGAACCCTCCCCTCCAACGCCCCCACCCCAGGAGGTTTTGGCTAAATGTTGAATTTGTCCTGTCGAGCTGCCGGGGGGTGGGGGAAGAGGGCATCGGGACATTACCCGGATGACCTTGGCTGTAACAGATCCGAGCATTGCACTTGCTATATCGCGCGAGTTGCGCCACGCGATATAGCCTCTATAGTCTCTCTTGTCTCTTCTCCGGCGCTTTTTTCTCTTTCTCTCTATACGTGGCACCCTTTTGCCGGAGCTTATTTATTCGAGTACCAACCGCGGCTTTGTCGCCCACGCGCGTTATATTACGATAACGAGCCCCATCCCTTCAGGGCCCAGACTACGCGAAAAACAACAAAAGCCAACAACGATGCGTCGTTTCAGCCCAAAATTGTGCACAATTCAGAAGCGTCATTTGCTGGGAATTGGTGATGAATCAGTAGAATTTCAGTGATTCATTAGCGGCAATTTTTCCACTTAATGATGTAATTGCTTGAATAATGAATTCGTGTTTGGTGGGAACAAGGGCTTTTTAATTTTGATAAAAAACCTTGATGAGTTAATGTAGTTGATGAGGCTACTAAAACTGTAAGCGAAAAATTTTGAGGAAATGTAGACTATGTCAGAGGTATTGTCTGTCTATATCACAAGTAGGGTCTGGCTATGTCAGAAGTAGTGTCTGGCTATGTCAGAAGTAGCGTCTGACTATGTCAGAAGTATTGTCTGACTATGTCAGAAGTAGCGTCTGACTATGTCAGAACTATTGTCTGACTCTGTCAGAAGTATTGTCTGACTATGTCAAAAGTAGCGTCTGACTATGTCAGAACTATTGTCTGACTATGTCAGAGGTATTGTCTGACTATGCCAGAAGTAGCGTCTGACTATGTCAGAACTATTGTCTGACTATATCAGAACTATTGTCTGACTATGTCAGAACTATTGTCTGGCTATATCAGAACTATTGTCTGACTATGTTAGAAGTATTGTCTGACTATGTCAGAATTAGTGTCTGACAATGTCAGAACTATTGTCTGACTATGTTAGAAGTATGGTATTGTCTGACTATGTCAGAATTAGTGTCTGACTATGTCAGAACTATTGTCTGACTATGTCGGAAGTTTTGCCTAGCTATGTCAGAAGTATTGTCTGACTATGTCAGAGGTATTCGCTGACTATTTCAGAAGTAGCGTCCGACTATGTCAGAAGTAGCGTCGGACTATGTCAGAACTATTGTCTGACTATGTCAGAACTATTGTCTGACTATGTTAGAAGTATTGTCTGACTATGTTAGAAGTATTGTCTGACTATGTCAGAATTAGTGTCTGACAATGTCAGAACTATTGTCTGAATCTGTCAGAAGTATTGTCTGACTATGTCAGAAGTAGCGTCTGACTATGTCAGAAGTATTGTCTGACTATGCCAGAAGTATTGTCTGACTATATTAGAGATATTGTCCGACTATGTCAGAAGTAGCGTCTGACTATGTCAGAAGTATTGTCTGACTATATCAGAAGTATTGCCTAGCTATGTCAGAAGTATTGTCTGACTATGTCAGATGTAATGTCTGACTATGTCAGAAGTTTCTGTTAAAAGTACTATCAGAAAATAATTATCCTGCAAAGTTCATCAACAACGATGGGTCATTCCAGCCTAAAATTTTGCACAATTTTAAAGCTTCATTCACTGGGAATTGGTGATCTGAATTTATTGAAATTAAAAGAATTTCAGTGATCCACCAGTGGCACTCTTTTCACTAAATGGTGTAATTGCTTGAAGAATGAATTCGTGTTTGGTGGGAACAAGTGCTCTTTATTTTTGATGAAATACCTCCTTGATGAATTAATGTAGTTGATAAGGCTACTAAAACTGTAAGCAAAGAGTTTTGAGGAAATGTAGACTATGCCAGAAGTATTGTCTGGCTATATCTCAAGCAGTGTCTGGCTATGTCAAAAGTAGCGTCTGACTATATTAGAAGTATTGTCTGACTATGTCAGAAGTATTTCTGATTATATCGGATGTATTGTCTGACTATGTCAGATGTATTGTCTGACAATGTCAGAAGTTTCTGTCAAAAGTATTGTCAGAAAATAATTATCCTGCAAAGTTCATCAAAAAAATAATAATCTAAGGATGTATTATAAATTAAGTGAAAGATAGTAATGATATGGAAAGGTTCCTGCCTATTTTATGGAATCTGGTTCCCAAAACAAACATTTTCTGGAATGACTAAAATCCGAAAAAAATTTTCCTATATACTTTCGTAACGCTATTATCTGGTATAACTTCTTTCTAAAATGTGTAATTATTGTACCGGTTTTTCCAGAAGAAGGTTCTTGATTTTCATATAAATTTTTATTGCAAATTTTCTGCAGCCTGCTGTCCGTCGTGTATAAGAAAGGGTGATGAATAAAGGTTGAACACAATTGTAAAATTATATAAGTAGTTTTATTCCATTTTCTTTAACAATTCTATTGATTGCTTTATATTACTATTTTCAAATTTAACGGATACACGTCAATTTTATAACTGAATTTCAATGATCTATTTGTATAATTTCATTTCATTTCATAATCTAAATGTCTCCGTGTATCATTTTAAAATACCTAATTAGAAAATACGGGCATTTTTTATTATACAACTCTAATAATCTCTTTGTATAATAATAATATTTAGCTCAATTTTAGCTCTACGATTCTGTAATTCAAATGGTCTCCTTATATTATTTAACTGTATGCAAACGGAAATATGGCAATCTTTATTATTCACTTCTAATGGTCTCTTACAATTAAAATTATTTCATGTGAACCTCAAGTTCTATTGGTCTTTAAAAATTATTTTATCGTATTTAGAAAGAAAATGGACAACTGATTTCTACAATTCGAAAATTTCTTTTATGTTAATAAAAAATATGTCCTTACATTGAATAATTACTTCGAAATATTTTATTCTAATTTGACGGAAATAAAGTTCTCTCCATTATATTTTAAAGGAAATATAGCAATTTCTAATCTATAACTCTAATCGTTTTTATTACTCTCCAGAAAATGGCTCTTCTGGAAAAATTTTCTGGATAATAGCATTTTGGGAATTTGATTTCTGGAAATAATTTTTTGAATTTCAATGATTCCGGGAAATGGATTCTAAAGAATGAACGTGAATTTATCTCGAGAGGAATTTTTCCCCTATCTACGAAAGTATTTTTCAGAAAAATGGGAAATAGTTTATTGAGAAAATAACCTTAACTTAACAATAATAAAATGTAGTGATTGCCTATATGGCTCCATTGGCCAAACGAAAAGGAAATCAAAACTAACACTAGAATAAACAGCAAATTTTTTTGCAGGGGTCTGTTCTTTTCTTTTTGAATCATTACATCGTTTTAAAAAATACCATAAGTTCGAGTTGGAAAAATTTGAAATTTTATATAGAAAAAGAAATTGGCTTAAAAAAGAAATCACTTCAATGACTCATATTTAAATTAATGAATTAAATATTTACAAAAAGACTAATACACTACGTGATCATTTATTCAAAAGAAAGATGTAGTTTTTTACGTAATTTGGTCATGTTTTATTGCCTTAAGTGTTTTTCAACGTATGTATACTTTTTGGTTCAAAAAAAAATTTTGTTATAATTAGTACTTATTTGTTAGATGTTTCAAAACTTAGCTGCATAGAGTTTTCAATGGAATTTTGTGTCAGAAGAGGATGAATTAAATGTTGATATATTTTTCTAACGTACAAAGAGCTTTTTTTGATACTTATAAATTTTTGATACTTATAAATGCTTGTTCCACCAAAATATAAGACACAACATTGATTACCAGAAATTCAAAAGTTAGAAAATTAACAGTGCTTTTTGTTCTAAAACATTTTTTATTTCAATCGAAGAATAAAATACATCTAAATTCAACAATAAAAATAATTTTGTTCTCTAAGGGATTTTCGATGTAAACTCATCTATCAATTAAAAAATCATGGTGCTTGAATTCCCAAGCTTAATTTATGTATTATAAATAACCTTTCGTAACTTTTTCATTCAAATTTGTTTCAAAAACTGTTGTTACTGAAAAACAGTCCTCTTGAATTATCAATAAACGAAAAAAATTGTCACTCAATATAAAAGAAAATAACGAATCCCGACACACCGATCAATGAAAAAATAAAAAAAAAAAGGTTTCGCCAAAGTTAGTACTTGTTACTACTGTATGAATCCAGCACTAGTTGCACATTACGTTCATGTTCAGCGTGCGTTGCGTAACGCTTTCACCTTTCTTCTTTTTTCTCGCTTCCTCTGCACAACCCCCCACTCGCCGACATTCGCGCTCCCGTTGTTCTTTCTTTTGTATTTTCTCCACGAGCCAGGAGCTCTTATCAAAGTCTTGTAACGTGTTTACACGAAACGCGAACTTGATAAAATGTGCAGCGATTATTACAATTTCACATTTCAGTATTGTGCTCGACACTTATGCACGATGATTTTCAACCTTTTTTCTTGTTATCGTGTAGCGCTTTCTATTTGCGGGTTTGACGTAATTTCAGGGAGTTATTGATTGGATGAGAAAACAAAGAAATGTGAAATGCACAAGTTTTTACATTTTAATTAATGCGCGGAACATGACAAAAATATTCTGAATAAAAACTTTCTGGGAATCTGTGGATTTTCATGTTTTTAGACTTTGGAGCTTTTGGGTTTTTAAATGTACGGGTCGAATTTTTATTCTTTTAGATTGGAATTTAGAATTCTAGAATTTGTGTATTCTTGGATTAGGGTTATGATATTTTGTTGATCGAATAGTTTTGCGTTTATGTGGTGTGGAAATTTTGAAATGATGATTATCATATTTTCAAGTTCTTGAATTTTAGAATCACTCAATTTGAAGCTAGATTCCTATAAAATGAAGTTTTATTTTATTGTATGTATGGATTTTAATATTGAAGCCATGACGTTTGGTAAATTTCATATAAAGTCACAAATTTACTGTTCAAAATTAATCTAATAATATGTCCTGTCCAATTTAAAATAAATCTATCCGAAAAATAAATTTCTATATTTTCCAAATCACTATGTTAGTTTTATAAATGAATTCTCCCATCATCGGAATTTCGCATTCGGACAACACTTCAAATGACGCAGTTTCGCTCGAACATAAAAAATCGCGGATAAAAAAATTCTCACTGAACTTTCAGATTTATGGGTTTATTCTCCTCGTTCTTTTGCGCGTGATCTCATAAGAGGAGAGAGAATGACGAACACTCATTGATTTTATATTTATAACTTTTTTTCCGAGTCTTTCGTGCGTCATTTTCCAATGGAAATTCAACAAAAGCGTATCAATAATCCACGAGCAATCATTTACAAAGGACCTTTTTTAATATTTTCTGTCATTTGTTGGAAGAAATTAGTTTTTTTTTCTTTTTTTGCGGAAATAAAATTGTTATTTCATGGTCGTTGAGCAAACCAGTCGCTTCGAAGAACGTTCAATGTCAAGTTGATCGAGACGTAATTAAATTTTTTAAAGGCGAAGTACACACGTCCCATAAGTTAATCGTAAAATTTTTTTTCTCTTTTTTCAGGGTGAAAATCCGCATAAGCCATAGGAAAAATTTTCGAGTCCCGCATTTTTGAAGCCATGGTCGTTACGGTGAGTAATTTAAAAAGTTTTTAACTTGATATTCGCTTATTTCATGTACATATCTTGAATTGAACTTGAAAACGAAAAAGTTTGTATATTTCTGATGAAATTTGTAAGTAAAAAATTCTGAAAAGTTCTCATTCAACCAACTTAAGTTCGTAAATCACGTAATTGAAAATCACATTTTTTTCTCTTACGTAATTCAGTGTACTTGTTCGTCTATTTCATTATCGTATTACCGATAACAAAATTTCTGTACCAGTATAACTCATTATCGACAATATTGTTGCGATTGTCTTCGGAGAAATGTTTTATTTAGTTTGTGATCTCTGAAATGCCTTGGATACATAGTCCCGAAAGGGAGCAAAAAACTTGATTGGAATAAAATTTAGATCGATAGCGCTACAACAAATAATGCTAAATGAAATAAAGTTTCAAGTGATTTTTCTTTGAGTGTCATGCGTTTGGTCCACGTGTTGTGAAATGTCAAGTCCACGTGACCAAGTCCGTAACAGCTATCAATTGCAGACCTAGAAAAGAAAATAACACGTGCTCATTGTTTTATCTGCACTTCAAATATTGACCACTACATTATTTTGCAATTGTGCTGTGACAAATTTATCGATGAATTGATTCGAATACTCAAAGTTCGAGACTTGAGAATTCGAATCATAAATTTAAATCCACGAGCTACAATATAGGTCTTGGAAAGAATTCAAAATGAGTCGATACGTCGACCCTGAATGGATCACAAAATTTACTATTATATTGAGAATTTATTTTCATACTCGGAATTGAATTATTAATTATTTAATTAAAGCCAATTCTTGCCTTTACATCATCGACAGATATTTTTCTCCTTCTTCAAACGGAAGCCATTCGGCCAAACCCACATCATCAAGTCATTATTAATGCTCGACTGAGTTTTCCAACAGTAAACAAATTCGATGCAATAATTTTTTTCAATAAAACTTTTTTACCATCGGAAAACTCAGTCAAGCATAACATACTTGATGATTTTGTCCCCCCATCGTTGATACTGAATTAAGACAAAAAAATTTCATCAATAGTAAGCGAGTTCACTGAAAAAAAATTGTAATATCTACGCAACTTTTTATAAAAAAATAACATATGTAGAACTAGCTCGAACTGATGATGACAATTCTTAGTGTGTTTGGCAACAGAAACGTCGCAACCGACATAATTTATTTTGTAACAACTCATCAATTGTTCTCATAAATGAGTGACTAAACATTACAAGCATTTTTTTGCAATGTAACAATTATCACAATATGATGTAAACTAAACCTAAAGTTTACAGTTACATGGATCGGTTAAAAACTTAATATTTATTTTAATGAACTTAATGAACCTATACTCGAATTTTCATATTTTTCTTGAGATTATAAAAAACTTTGTTTGACGTCAGAGTAATTAAAATTTATATTTAATAATTCGATGTATTATATTTTTGCTTTTATATAACTTTTTCTTCAAGCTTGATAAATAGTTTTAGATTTAGACAGTTTTTAAAAAAAAGCTGCGTTTAGGGTTCCTGAGTTAATCCTTGATTTCATGCAATCTTACAACAATTTGATTTATAATATTAAGATCTAGAGACGAAGTATAAAAATCATGAGACATTATGCGAGATACATGGAAATGTTTGTTAGTTACACCAAGTTTGAAAGGCTGAGCAAAACGTAGGATTAAAGAAAAATTGAGAAAAAGCGTCATATTCTAGAAACTTATGTAAAAACCTATGAAAAACTAGATGATTCCATAAAATTTTATAAATACGTGAACTATACGAAGAGTAATATAAATACAACATTTTTTAGAAAATTCGAATCTACGTAGATATAATTGAGAACATATATAAAATAATCTTTAAAATAACTAACCTAACCTAAGTTATCAAATTCTAGAAATCTGTGAAGAAATCCATTATACGTACCAAAAAGTCTCCAACATGTGCATATTTCTAAACAATACATGAAATACTGCGATCATTACAAATTCATAAAAATACCATTTTCTGAGAAATCTATTAAAATACTTAGAATCTATCAAACTTCGAATTCTAGAACACCAAATTCCAGTAAAGCAATCTATAACAAAAACTAGAAAATCGTACACGACTTCATGAATGCTACAAAAAAGAAAAAAGAAAAGAAAATATATAAATTCATGGAATGTACAAAGACGAAGTTTTCTGAAAAACTAATTGAATAGCTTAAAAATTAAGCTATACAACTTTTCATCCTAGAGGATATTATCCTCAAAATTCATGCAGGAATTGATGAAAACTTCAGGAAACTCTACGAGTTGTATGAATACTAAAAAATTTTCGAAAAATGAGAGTACTCAAAATCCAGGCAGATGTTGTGCCATGAAAAAATTTTTTAGTACTGTAAGACTACGTAGCAAAATAAATCTAAAAATAATTACAAATCTTCGAGAGTGATGGAAAATATTATTGCATAATCAATGTCAAAAATATCATCAATATATGATACCTACAGCTATGATTTTAAAGAACAGAAATTATTCATGTAACTTCAATACAACACGGAATTAAGGTTTTAAGTTTCTATTGGTCCTGTTGGACTATTGTAGTAAAAATAAGAAATTTAAAGATCGTAAATAGTAAAAAAAAATTTTAAGAATGGTTGATAGGTGGAATTCGTGAGTAGTTATTCAAATAGTAGAATAAATCAATGATAAGTCATCAGTGATGATCATCTTCAATGTGTAGTGATTCAGTAGATAAATGACAAATCGATCAGTAGAATTCGTCAATAAATAGTCAACCAGTGAAATAGATCAATGATAAGTCCTCCAGTGATGCATATTTTCTCTTGTCAGTGTTGAACATAAAATTGTTAAAAAGAAAAAAAATTCTCTAGTTCTATTCCATCCAATCGAATTTTAGTCGGAATAGGTATCATTGAAAATTTCAGTCGTACTAATCAAATTTCCAGTC
This sequence comes from Platygaster robiniae, assembly GCA_028476575.1. Taxonomy (NCBI): domain Eukaryota; kingdom Metazoa; phylum Arthropoda; class Insecta; order Hymenoptera; family Platygastridae; genus Platygaster; species Platygaster robiniae. The sequence continues at coordinate 46,762,427 of CM052020.1, forward strand.
ATCTCTACTGAAAAAGGAGTTAACTCTGTTAAATGACTAATCTCACTATTACGGCCATTTTAGATTTTACGCAAGAGCCAAGGATATTTCCAGTTCACACAACTGAATTTTTCAGTGATGACGGTGTCATAACTAAATATCTCAGTTGCTCCATTTCCAACATTGTTTTCAGTAAGAATGATTGAATTTCTCAGTGGCGTCTATGACGTCAACGGAATTTTTAAGTTAGAGCAAACGAGAGTTTCCGTAACGTCAACTTTTTCGTCCTCTAATTGAAAAAATGTAGTTGAAGCGATTAGATCGATTTTTCTCCCTGCTAGTCGCATGGGTTATGAGAAACGAGTGTCTTTTTTTTTATCGATGAAAAATGCAACTACCATCGATTGGCGACGATGGCGTAAATACCTTTGAGGGGTGAGATATTATTGTGAATCGTTTGGGTAATACTAAGTAGAAAAACTGTGTCTTTAAAATATCTCAAAGTCCTCTTCTTATTCCCAGAAAGTGCTTAAAGTACGTATTTCTTATTTATTCATAGCATACATACGCTTTATTAGACGAATAATCCAAAATTTCTCAACATTTTTCCATAATTACATAAAGCAAAAATGAGATTTCAGTGAGTCATCAAAATATCCTTAAAATCATACTTTCATACTGTGAATATTTTCAGAATGCAAAAATTTACATTAGACCAAACTGAAGACTATCGTGCACTATAGGATATCAAGCAATTTCAAATGATGGAATTTTAGTTTCTCTCAAGTTGAAAAGAGTTTGAAAAGAGGGTAAAAGAATCATTCATTCTGGAACAAAGTATTTCATAACTCTGAATTCTATGGAATAAAATTCGAGAATTTAAGATTACACGTTTGCAAATTATTTGTTTATATAAATAGTATTTAGTTAAACACGAAGAAAAACAATTATCATACTAAAGATACATAATAATACATGTTGGGAAACAATGCAAGTATCCAAAATCATTGTTGTTCATTAAATATTCAAGTATACAAATGCTTATTTTAACTGTTGTTTATTATAATAAACTGCTTATTATGTTTATTTGTTGTGTTTACTTAGAAAAATTTTGATAAGCTTTGCGTCGTTCATCAAGTTGTCCAAGGGTTGTCAAAGATCTTGGGCAACCCTTGGAAAACTCGATGAACAATTCATTTCTTAGACAACTCGATGACAACCAAATAAAACTATTTGCATGGGATATGAGTAAAGTTATTCTTCAAAAGTTTCATAGAATTATCAGGGAGTTGTCACAGATTTCTGAAATTCAAGGCGTTGTCCAGGCTATCGATATTAACAGACACTTGTTCATCGTGTTGTCAAAGAGTTTTCCAGGTTTCATGAAAGTCAAGGTTTCCATTTTTGCCCAGGTAAACATTCTAAAATGATAATAAAATATAAAGGCATGACATATTTCAACCTATAATGTAGAATCTCAGACTATTAATAAATGAAACAGAGAACATTGAAGAACAGAAAAGTACAAAATTCTTAAGGGGTTATATACCTTTTTTGAGGATGGTTTGAAGTATCTTTTAAAGTATGTAGCAATAACTTTATGACACCAAAGTAATTGTTCATAAAAAAATATCAACAATTGGCGGAGTTATGGCCCTTTCCCCGAAACAACTTTTTATTTGAAGAGGCTTGCGTTGACCACGATACAAGTCCAACAGGTCAAGTTAGATTATAGAATCCCAAAAATTTCATTAGTCTAGGAATGTATCTAGTTTCTGAACGATTGAAAAAATGAATATTACGTTTTTTCTGTATGCAAGAACGTTTTCCCCGAGATTTTGATTTTTCGAGCTCTGAAAATTTTATTAAAAATTTTCATCTGCAACATAAAAATTTTTTTAGATAAAATCCATCGTTGAAGAACTAGATATATTCCTAGACTAATGAAATTTTTTGGATTTTCTGATTTAACTTGACTTGTTCGACTTGCATCGCGGTCACCGCAAGCCTCTTCAAAAAAAAAGTTGTTTCAAGGAAAGGGCCATAACTCCGCCAATTGTTGATATTTTTTTATAAACAAATACTTGTTTTTTCAAGTAAACAATACACTATTAAAAAACTATAACTTTTGTGACCTAGCTTTATTGCTACATACCTTAAAAGTTACTCCAAACCATCCTTAATTTTTCCGCACAAAAAGGTATATGATCCCTTAATCATAGAGTCTTGAATTGTAGTATTTTTATTTCTTTATGTACATTCTATCATTTAGATTTGAAAATGTATGAGTTTATGATGTAAGATAACGAAATTCTTGATTATACTGTATTGAATTGTAGAAATCCATGCTGTACAAAAAGATTTTTATTTCCACCTGATAGAGTTCTCGATCGATATTATTTTGAATGTTTCTGAAATTCTAGATTCTAAAAAATAGGTATTTGATGTTTGAGAAGATAATCTGAATTCCAAAATTCGCGTAACTTTAATTTTGAATTTCCAAAGTACAAAGTTTGAACAATAATCAAGAGAGTAAGAATTCCACAATAAAGGATGACAGGTATTTAAATTTCTGAGTAAGGATTTGGATGATTCCAAATTTGACAGTATAGGATCACAGAATTCCCCATCTTACTTCATAGAAACCGATGATTCTGGTATTTATCATCATTAATTTTGTGAAGTATAAATAATAGTACATTTACATTGGATTATAGAAATCCATGCTGGAAAAAAGGATTTTAATTTCCACCTACTAGAGTTCTCGATCGATATTATTTTGAATATGTTTCTGAAATTCTCGATTCTACCCTAGTAATTTTGATCCTTATAAAAACCTGATGAGGAAAAGAAATTTCTTATAAGAACTCAATTTCTTATAAGGTGCACCTTATAAAAACCTTGTAAGAAACTGAAATTTCTTATGAGAACGTATTTGATAAAATCTTATACGAAAAAAAAATTATAAAATTTTTTCGATTAATTATTTATAAGAGATTCCAGTTTCTTACAAGGTTTTTATAAAGTCACATTATAAGAAATTGTATTCATGTAAAATAGGAGTTCAATATTTCCGAAGATAGTCTGAATTCCGAATTTTGCGTAACTTTCATTTTGAATTTCCAAAGTACAAAGTTTCAAAAGGAATTATGAGAGTAAGAATTCTACAATAAAGGATTATAGATATTTAACTATCTAAGTAGGGACTTAAATGATTTCAAGTTCAACAATATAGGATTATAAAATTTCACATCTTACTACATAGAATTCTATGATTCTGGTATTCATCATCATTACCATACGTTGTTGCAAATATACCCCATATAGAACATTAAATTTTGATGGTTGCAATTTCCACTGCATAATATGCAGAATGTAAGTGTGCTATAACCTAGGGCCTAAAATACATTCCTATAATTCCCAACTATGTATTCTGAAATTCTAAATTCGAGAATATAGAATTCTGTTATATTAAGGGGTTATATACCTTTTTGTGCGGACGAATTGGGGATGGTTTGGAGAATCTTCGAAAGTATGTAGCAATAATGTTATGACACCAAAGTTATTGTTTTTTAAAGAGTATTGTCCACTTGAAAAAACAAATAATTGTTCATAAAAAAATATCAACAATTGGTGGAGTTATGACCCTTTTCCCGAAACAACTTTTTTTTGAAGAGGCTTGCGGTGACCACGATGCAAGTCGAACAGGTCAAGTTAAATTATGGAATCCAAAAAATTTCATTAGTCTAGGAATGCATCTAGTTCTTGAACGACTGAAAAAATGAATATTACGTTTTTTCTGTATGCAGGAGCGTTTTTCCCGAAATTTCGATTTTTTGAGCTCTGAAAATTTTACCTCAATATATTCCTAGACTAATGAAATTTTCTGGATTTTTCGATTTAACTTGATTTGTTCGACTTGCATCGTGGTCACCGCAAGCCTCTTCAAAAAAAGCTGTTTCGGGGAAAGGGCCATAACTCCGCCAATTGTTGATATTTTTTATAAACAAATACTTTTTTTTTCAAGTGAACTATGCACTATTAAAAAACTATAACTTTTGTGACATAGCATTATTGCTACATACCTTAAAAGTTACTCCATACGATCTTCAATTTTTCCGCACAAAAAGGTATATAACCCCTTAAGTTATTGCTCTGAATTTTCAAATTTGACTACTACTGCCAGTGGGGGGATGCCCCCCCCCCTCCCTATCTAGGCTACTGATTGGCGAAACTGAGACAAAGTCAAATTTCAAGGCGCCTGTGGCTAGGACAGGTCAGTGACAAAGCAAGGTCATGGCGACTCGGAGCGAGAGAGAAGCTCGCACAGCACACTGAGAGCACACTCTCGACTCGACGGCCCCGCCTCGTCATCGTTATATGCGTGGCGGCGGACGGGAGTGTGCTTTGCTTTCGGTTTTTGAAACTGCCCCGCGGAGTGCGCCGCGCGCGAGGACAGGTCAGTGACAAGCCAAGGTCAACATGAACGCCTCGCACTGTCGTCCTCGGATCACGTGTATGCGTGCGAAAAAATTGGCCTTACATTGGCAGCCAGCAGGAAGGGACACAAAAACGAAGAATCGCGAAACGCGCAAGGCTAAGCTGCCCTCTGATCCAACGTCTCTGTACATATTCATTTTCGTACGAACGAGGATTTTTTTGATCCTCCATTGTCGAAAAGACCTTACTCTCTCAGTTTGAATTGGTAAAAGTCTGTGGTAAAAAATAGTAGAATTTCACTAATTGAGACAGTGAAAACGGAGCAACTGAAGTTTTAGTAGAAATATACTATGTGCATTAGTGATATAGCTTACTGATAAAATTAGTACTATTCGACTGAAGAAAAAAGTGAATAACTATCTTCACACTTTAGTAGAAATTTAGTAAAAATTTTTTCAATCATATTTTTCTGAACATTCAACATCCCCCAGCCCGAAAAAATTGCATTACTCTTGAATAATTCAAGGCGATTTATTTTATCTCTGAGAGTTTCTCAAATTATTCCTCAAATCATTGAAGCTTTCAAGCTTTTTAAAATCATGAGTGAGAATGCCAAATTTCAATCTTCAAACTTTTGCAGAATACGGAAAAATACTCATGGATTTTCCTGAAACCTCGATTCCGAAAATTTGCTAAAAATGAGACCTATACATTTTTTCCTAGTATATACCAAATTCCTCTGCAATAACAACAAATTTTCAAAAACGCTGAGACTGAAAAGTGAGTGCAAAACTCCAAGAATGCATTTTTCGTGTATTAAATTCAAAATTATAAAAAATTGTTAGGAGAGTACTCTCTCAGTCTGAATTTGTAAAAAAAAAACTAATTAATAGTAGATTTTCACTAATTGAAAAAGTAAAAAGGGAGCAACTGAAGTTTTAATCAAAATCTACTTATTGAATAAGTGATATAGCTCACAGATGAAATTAGTACTATTCGACTAAAGAAAAAAGTGAATAACTATATTCACACTTCAGTAGAAATTTAGTAAAAATTTTTTCAATCATATTTTTCTGAACATTCAACATCCCCCAGCCCGAAAAAATTGCATTACTCTTGAATAATTCAAGGCAATTTATTTTATCTCGAAGGGTTTCTGAAATTATTCTTCAAATCATTAAAGCTTTCAAGCTTTTTAAAATCATGAGTGAGAATGCCAAATTTCAATCTTCAAACTTTTGCAGAATACGGAAAAATACTCATGGATTTTCCTGAAACCTCGATTCCGAAAATTTGCTAAAAATGAGACCTATACATTTTTTCCTAGTATATACCAAATTCCTCTGCAATAACAACAAATTTTCAAAAACGCTGAGACTGAAAAGTGAGTGCAAAACTCCAAGAATGCATTTTTCGTGTATTAAATTCAAAATTATAAAAAATTGTTAGGAGAGTACTCTCTCAGTCTGAATTTGTAAAAAAAAAACTAATTAATAGTAGATTTTCACTAATTGAAAAAGTAAAAAGGGAGCAACTGAAGTTTTAATCAAAATCTACTTATTGAATAAGTGATATAGCTCACAGATGAAATTAGTACTATTCGACTAAAGAAAAAAGTGAATAACTATATTCACACTTCAGTAGAAATTTAGTAAAAATTTTTTTAATCATATTTTTCTGAACATTCAACATCCCCCAGCCCAAAAAAATTGCATTACTCTTGAATAATTCAAGGCGATTTATTTTATCTCTGAGAGTTTTTCAAATTATTCCTCAAATCATTGAAGCTTTCAAGCTTTTTAAAATCATGAGTGAGAATGCCAAATTTCAATCTTCAAAATTTTGCAGAATACGGAAAAATACTCATGGATTTTCCTGAAACCTCGATTCCAAAAATTTTCTAAAAATGAGACCTATACATTTTTTCCTAGTATATACCAAATTCCTCTGCAATTACAACAAATTTTCAAAAACGCTGAGACTGAAAAGTGAGTGCAAAACTCCAAGAATGCATTTTTCGTATATTAAATTCAAAATTATAAAAAATTGTTAGGAGAGTACTCTTTCAGTCTGAATTTGTAAAAAAAAAACTAATTAATAGTAGATTTTCACTAATTGAAAAAGTAAAAAGGGAGCAACTGAAGTTTGAATAAAAATCTACTAATTGAATTAGTGATGTAGCTTACTGATGAAATTAGTAATATTCGACTGAAGAAAAAAGTGAATAACTATCTTTACACTTTAGTAAAAATTCACTACTACAGTAAGTAGGTTTTCACTAGTCTAATTCGTGGATATAAGTATAGTTCAACTAATGAAAAAGTCAATTTTTACTTTAACTTTAGTAAATAGTTACTGTTTATAATAATAAATATTTACCACTGCAGTTATTAACTATGTGAATAGCATTCAACTGCTACTAAGTCATTATTGTTTTATAGTAAAAAGTCAAACAATAATAATAGACATAGTTAGGCATTTGCTAAAATATTTATTCCTTGAAACATCAAGCTATTAACAATGTTTTTTACATGAACTTTTTTTACAACTAGGTACATATAATATATAATTTATTAGAAGTCAACAATTTTTTTAGTCAACTTGTGGAATTCTACTAATTCATTAGTAAATCTCTGACTTCCTCTGACCTACTAATTGAATTCATAAAAATTTCACTAATTCGAACTGAGAGAGTATCGGAAATCTATAGGAATCTTAATGTTATTTATTGAAGGTTTACTGAAACAGAAGCTTTATCTCATTATGTACTTGCATATTCATTCGAATGCTAGTTTGAGGATGTTCGAATTGGATTAGTCGTATGGTATTGCAGAGGAGAAATTATTGAATTATTTAAATCTCAAACGGTAAGAATTTTTACCTAAACGTGGTTTAGGAAGGTAATAAAAAGTGTTACTTTAATTTCATGAATTTTCTAGGATATTAATGAAAAATTTAAATAAATTTAACATACTTGCGTATAATAACTAAGATTAAAAATACTGATCGAGGATTTTTTTTGCTGAATTTGAGGGAGAGTTAATAAACTTTGATCTACTCTCTCAGTTTCGATTGGTAAAAAATTGCTAATTAATAGTAGAATTTCACTAATTGAAAAAGGAAAAGGGAGCAACTTAAGTTTTTATAACATTCTAGTTATTGAATTAGTCATATAACTTACTGATGAAATTAGTAATATTGGACTGAATAAAAAGTGAAAAACTATCTTTGAACTTTAGTAAATATTCACTATTACAGTAAGTAGGTTTTGACAAGTTTAATTCGTGCATTACAACTAAAAGATAAGTATAGTTCAACTAATTAAAAAGTTAATTTTTACTTCAATTTTAGTAAATAGTTACTGTTCATTATAATAAATATTTACCACTGTATTTGTTGATTATCTTAATAGCATTCAAATGCTACCCAGTCATGATTGTTTTTTGGTAGAAAATCAAACAATAATAATAGACATAGTTAGACATTTGTTTAAATACTTATTTCTTGAAACATCAAGCTTTTAACAATGTTTTTTACATGAAATTTTTTACAACTAGGTACATACAATATATTATTTCGTAGAATTCAACTTTCTTTTTTAGTCAGCTTGTGGAATTCTACTAATTTATTAGTAGGTCTCTGACTACCTCTGACCTACTAATTGAATGAGTAAAAATTTTACTAATTCGAACTGAGAAAGTATCGAAAATCTATGAGAATCTTAGTTTGATTTATTGAAGGTTTATTGAAAGAAAAAGCTTTATCTCATTATGTATTTGAATATTCATACGAATGCTAGTTTGAAAATGTATTGTTTGAATTGAATAAGTCGTGTATGTTATTACAGAAAAGAAGTGATTGAATTAGTTAAATCTCAAACGGTGAGAATTTTACTGATCTGTACAGAGCATTACAAAAGCACTGATTTTTTAGTGCAAAATGATGAAAAATGAGCAAAAAGTTACGATTTCACTGGATTAATCAGTAGATGCAACCCCGCGCATCGAATCAGTAAAATTATAGTGAATTTTGAAATCTATGATGTTCTACTGCTTAACACTAGGTTCTCAGCAAGACTATCATTCGTACTGGTTGAATTATCCTGTTAAAAATGTTTGTATCAATTTTAATAAACAGTCTTGGAATTTTTTTCACTTAAACGTGGTTAAGGAATTAGGAAGGTGTAAAAAAGTGTTACTTAAATTTCATGAATTTTTCGGGATATTCATTACAAAGTTTCTTAAATTTTCTATACCTGCGTATCATAAGTATGTACATATAATGTCAAAGATTTAAAATACTGATTGGGTAGGATTTATTTTTGCTGCATTCGAGGAAGAGTTAATGAACTGATCTACATGTAAATTTCTTCCAGTTTAATATAATAGTTTATGGATATCAATAACGTGTCTATGTAAAGAACTTTCAGAACAGTTTATTAAAATTAATTACAACTTACAATTAGACACTACAGTGAAGCAATGGGAAGATGACTTTGGAGACATTCGTACAGTTCCAATGACAGTTGGCTCTTGTTGATATAACCTTAAACAGTTTCATTCAATCTGAATCTTGACAATTTCACATCATAACATTGTTACCTTTTTCAAGTTAAAGAAGGTAGCTTGCAATCCACATCTGAATCCATAGAGTACTAAGAATAATGTTTTTTAATTCATAAAATTACGAACGTGGGATAGCTGTCTCATTTAATCGCATTATTTTACTCCATACTGACTTTTTTATTTTTCCCTGAATTGGAGAGGAACTTTCTAACTGCTTATCTGTCATTTTTAGGGCAAATTCATTCTGTGATCTAGTTTACTGAACAATCAGCCATTTTACAGTGAAATAACAAATTAGGTAGTATGTACATATAAACAGTAGGGTGTCACGTATTTTGGTGATGTCGGAATTTTTTCTATTCTGGGGCTTTTGGAATGTCCTATGAATTACTGATTTTTTATCATTTCACTGAACTCTTTATGTTATAGATTCGTTCGTAAATTTCTTGAAATCAGGTTTTATTTACCAGCAATTTTAATATAAATGTAAAATTGGCAAATCGAAAAATGTTAGATTCTCAAAGTATCAGATTGTTTAGTATGGAAATTCGACAAATTTGATCACCTTATTTTATTTTGAACTAAATACTTTCCAAGTTCGACCTGTAATCAGTTGAATTCGAGAATTATAAATTTTTGAAGTTTAGTTGATGGAGATTTTAACTAATGATTGGAAGAAAAAAAGGACAGAAAAACTGAGCTTTTTTGTTCAACTCGAAGTTGTCTCAAGTTTAAGAAAAAAGTACAACAAAAGAACCGAGAAAAACGTTATCATCTGTTGTTGTTGAAATTCAATTCCATCATAAGTGAATTCTTCGAAAAAATAAAAACGAGTTGAAAAAATTGAGAGAACTCCATTGCAATTAGGTAATGATATGATAAGAATCTGGAAAATTTATCGTGAAATTTCGTTTTTGTTTTGAATTTAGTATTTTCCTGATTATTTGAACCATTACTAACTGCAATACGTTAACTAGACGATTTAACAAAACACTTCCACAGACTTAAAGATTTTTTATTTGTACTCATGATCGAAGTTTTTTTCTAGCTCGAAAAAGTTTTGAAATCCCCAAAAGTTACAAAATTCAAAGTAGCCACCTAGTTTCATTGAAATTTTCTCAATTCATGTGAATGATAAAATTGTATCTCTTCACAAATTTTCTGCCAAAAAAAATTGTTTATTTTTAAGCTGTGACTAGCTGAAATTGCTCTTTTTTTAGAAAAAACTCGCTAATTACTTGAATTTTCGAAATTCAGTAGAATTCACAATTACTTCACGCTTATATTTCAGAGTGAAAATAATTTTCACAATACAAGTAATATTTATTAACGGGGGAATCAGGTAAAAAATTCTGTTTTTTAGGATTTGTCGCTCCATTTTTCTTTTATTACTCATATTTCCGGTCACCCTACATTTCTTGATATTTTTCAAACAATGCCAAAATTTCTTATCAGCTTATCAGAAATCATCGAGCCTCGAACAAATTTAAAAAACTTGTAAAACAAACGGCAAAGGCCGCAAAAGTAGCCCGGATTTTCGCGTTGTATGAACTTCTCATGTTCGGTGTGTTTTTATCGCGAGATTTGTCATAGCGAATGAATCAGCTCGCTGTATCATCATCGCGTTTTGTCGTGAATTCGTCCGGCACAATGACGACGAGAGCGTGAAAGGCTTTGCAATAAAAGGTTGAACGAACGTAAAGCACATTCAAGAGTGAGAGTCCCGAGGTCATTGACAACTGATGGATAGACATCATTTCAGCGAGCACTTTCTCGCGAGGCCCGCACTGTATCACTGTTTTACCGTATTACTTTCATCGTGCGGAATGTACCTCGAATAAATCGGTGCAATCGTACTGTACCTGGTGGATTCTGTTTTTTGCTGATTTGTTTTGCATTTTTGATGGTACATTCTGTATTTTTAATTTGAATTTCTTTGTGTTTATTATTTCTTTCATTTTGAATGGAGTTAACTGTAATGGTTTTTCGCAAAAAAAATTTGTAACAGAAAGAAAGACTCAAAAGGAAAAAGAATTTTGTAGGAGCATATTTGAATAATTAAGACTAACAATCAGATAAACAGTATCGAAATTTATGTGTTCTTTTTTATGTATATAACAGAATATTGAATTGAATTTGAATTGATTCAAAATAAAAATTCTAAAATTTCGATAAAATAGTTTCATACAATGGTTTCCGGAAAATCAGAGGAACAAGTTGTTATGATACAGTAAAATTTGCTATAGAAGTAAAATTTCATTGTTATTTATTACGTTAATAGCTAACATGCGAAAAATTTTCTAATCGAATATTCGGATTTCTTTTGGAGTTCTAGATTTGTTAAACCTGTTTAAGAATTCTATTCAAATTGTTTGTATGATTATTTGGTAATAATTTCATTTGAAAATTTCAATCAAAAAGTATTATTTCAAAATTGATAGAAATATTTTGGAATTTCTTCTTATAAAGACTCGTGTTCACAACAATAATTTAGAACATTGGTTTACAATTCACATAATAAATTTTTCACGATCTTATTCGACAAAATTGGTAAATTTTAATAAAATAGTTTGTTAGATTGAAGTCCTGAAAACCAGTTGAACAAATCGTTATGATTTGAGTAAAATTTCCTTTCGAAAGAAAATTTATTTGTTATTTATTACGTTAATAGCTAACATGCAAAAAATTTTCTAATCGAATATTTGGATTTCTTTTGGAGTTCTAGATTTGTTAAACCTGTCTAAGAATTCTATTCAAATTGTTTGTATGATTATTTGGTAATAATTTCATTTGAAAATTTCAATCAAAAAGTATTGTTTCAAAATTGATAGAAATATTTTGGAATTTCTTCTTTTAAAACCTCGTGTTCACGAAAACAATTTAGAACATTTGTTTAAAATTCACATAGTAAATTTTTTACGATCTTATTCAAAGAAATTGTTAAATTTCAATGAAATACTTTGTTACATTGAGATCCTGAAAATCAGTTGAACAAATTGTTATGATTTGAGTGAAATTTTCTATCGATAGAAAATTTCATTGTTATTTATTATTTTATTGATAACATGCAAAATATTTTTTATAGATATCAAATTTTATTTATATATACTATTATGTTAACGACTAACATGCAACAAATTTTCTAATCAAATATTTGGATGTCATTTGAAGTTCTAGATTTGTTCCACTTGTTTAAGAATTTTATTGAAATTGTTTGTACATTCATTTGGAAATCATTTTATTTGAAAATTTCAATCGAGAAGCATTATTCTAAAATTGATAGAAATATTTTCTTTTTTTTTCTTTTAAAGCCTCGTGTTTACAACAATAATTTGAAACTTGTTTAAAGTTCAAAAAATAAATTTTTTTACGTCCAATTTTTCAAAAAAATTGTTAAATTTCAATACACTGATTTCCTGAAAATCAGTTGAAGAAATCGTTATCATCGAGTAAAATTTTCTATCGAAATAAAATTTTATTCTTATCCATCATTTGAATAGATAACATGCTCAATTTCTTAATCGAATATTTGAATTATATCTGTAGTTAAAAATTTTTTTCATATGTATAAGAACTATACTGGAATCGTTTGTATATTCATTCAATCAATCAATCGTTTGTATATTCGAAAAAAAGTAATGATAAAATTTTAATCGAAAAGCAACATTTCGAAATAAATAGAAATTATTGAAAAGAACTTCATTAAGAACATCAGTTTTTTGTAATAATAATTTGGAACATTCATTTCAATTTTACATGATAAATTTTCTAGTATAAAATTCTCTGAAATATTGAGTTTTCATTTAATAACCAAGAGCAGAATTTTCATTTTTTATTAAGGCACGTAGTTCAACAACCAATTTTTTTTATTCCTGAATACATATAATTCATTAAACAATTTTACATTTCTTAAGTTTTAATGAAATTTCTGTTATATTAGCATGAATTTGAAGCATTTGAACATTTTGGTGATAAAAACTAAAATCAGATATTGGTAGCTTACAATTTTCATTTTTTTGAATTCAGCATTTCTATTATAAGAATATTTGGAATCCTATAGTAGAAATACTTGATTTGAATTTTTACATGAGATTAAAAATCGTAGAACTCGGTCATTCGTGTATATTAAATTCAGAAAGTTAAAACTTTTCATTTTTTAATGATGATGGTTCGGAAAATTTCGAAATCCAAAATTTCGGCACTTTTTTCGTATACAACTATGGGGAAATTTTCAATATGAATTTTGAAAACTTGAAAATTGCATTTGTTTCATACAGGAAATCAAAGGCCTTCCTACTGAAGAAGACACATAAATTTCGGTCATTATAATTTTCACGATTCGTTCATTTTGGAATGAAAAAATATATTATAACATCTAAATACTTCCAATATATTATTTTATTCAGCATAGGAATATTGGGCTAGGTTTCATTCGAACGAAAAATTTTTCAAGTCTCAAGCATTTTGAGAATTGTTATTTATTGTAAGTGCAGTATGACATCACAACAACGAAAATTCCTTGTAACCAACAACCTCGAAATCTAGAGTCATTGATTCCCTCGTTGTGTTTGCTCAGCTTGCATAAAATACAGCATTATTCCTATCATGCAAATAATTAAAAGTTGAATAACTAATGCAAACATCTTGTATCAACTGTAACAGCATTCGCGGTGGAAAAATGGCGACTCGGGCAGCGTGAGTTCAGAGTCTAAAAGTTTTTTTTTTCGACCCCCCCTCCCCCCCCCCCTTCCCTCATTTTTTATTCCGACACAAAGAGAACATTTTCGCATCGACTGTGTAACAAGTTTCGTTCTTTTTGTTGAAACAATTTTTTCATCGCTGCGTTCTAGGCCGAGCTCGAAATAATTGCCGAGAACATAATGTATTTCGCTCATAACACTGTAGCCTTGCGTTCGTGATTCTTTGTTTTTCGTTCCATGCAGATATTCTCGATGTTATGATTTTAGGTTATGAATTTTTAGTTTTTTTTTTTTTTTTTTTTTTTCCAAAATTGGACAGCAACTTTACGAGAGTGTAGGCGCCGACGTAAAAGAAATATTTTTGGGGTTGAATCTACATGTAGACAATAACAATGTAGAAGTTACAAACATTTTTTCTTAGAGTCTTGAAAGAATGATCAAAATCGTTAGTTCGTATTTGATTTCTCCAACATCTGATTTCATTCCTGAAGTGGAATGCAATTCCAGCCTTCAAAACAAAACAAACATAATCCATTTGGCCAATTAGTTTTTTGTCACTCAGTTTTTTGTTCCGCAGTCATTACATTATACATTCATTACATGTGTGGATTTTTGGAAAAGGATGAAAGTATTTTTTGACTTTTTTTATGATTCATTTCAAAATTGAAGAAGGTTGAAAATGAAAATCTGTTTTGGTGATAGGAAAAAGTGTGACAAATTGAGAAAATTTTGTAAATTTCGCAAAAAAACTAAGCAAAAAATATTGAAAAAGTTTTCCAGGTGAGTTTCAGGAAAGTTTGCAAAATAAAAAACATTCTGTTTAATTTTAAGAAATTTATAGCGATTCTATGAATGCTAAAAAGTTTTTTTTTATTCGTTTCAGATGTTTAGAGATGTTTTTAGAAATTTTCGAGTAATTGTAAGTTTAAAAATCACCAGAAATAGTTACCAGAAATATTTCATCGGATTATAACGAATTTCTCAAAATATTCAAGAATTTCTAGAAATTACATACAATTTTCGAGATGTTGTCTAAAAAGATGAGCAGTCTATATTACATTACTAGTAAGAATTTATTTTGTTCTGATGGATACTCATAAATTTTTCCAAATCCTTTTTAAGATCTTTAAAATATTTCTGAAAATATTCAGCAAAGCTCGATGAATCCAAAAGTTTTCAATTTTTTTTAAACTCGAAATAAAATATCATATTTAAGTTATCATGGAAAATTCATCCAAATAATAACAAACAACATCCATAAATAAATTTTCAATAATGCGAAAAAACTTGATAAAAAAAGAATTTTTAATTCAACGATTCAAACAGATCTTACAATACAACTTTGAAAAATATTTAATATGTTTAAAAATCTTTAACAAGTTTTTTCAATGTCTATGAAACAGTGACAACACTGAATGTGAAAAATTAAAAAAAAATTTTTTTTATTTTTTTCTAGAAGCGTCAAAAAATATAAAAAACCGTTAGAATAAGGAAATTTTTACAAATTCAAAATATTTATGAATTCAGAACCTAACTCACAATACGAAAAACTTAAAATAATTAAAGTATAAAATATTGTATATTCTTTCGTTTCCTATGAAATATTCAGAAATGTTGAAAAATTATCAAAGATAAAATACTTTGTTCAATCAATCATCAATAGTTATAAAAAATGTAATAACATTACAGATTTTTGTTGATTTTCACGTAACTTCAAGAGCTTACGAAAAATATTCCAAACATAATTTTGAAAATTTTTTAATTATATTTTTCTAAACATTTAACATCCCCGACCCCAAAAAAATTACATTAATCTTGAATAATTCAAAGCAATTTATTTTATCTCTGAGAGTTTCTCAAATTATTCCTCAAATCATTAAAGCTTTCAAGCTTTTTAAAATCATGAGTGGAAATGCCAAATTTCAATCTTCAAAATTTTGCAGAATACGTAAAAATACTCATGGATTTTCCCGAAACCTCAACTCCAAAAATTTTCTAAAAATGAGACCTATACATTTTTTCCTAGTATATACCAAATTCCTCTGCAATAACAACAAATTTTCAAAAACGCTGAGACTGAAAATTGAGTGCAAAACTTCAAGAATGCATTTTTCGAGTATCAAATTCAAAATTATAAAAAATTGTTAGGAGAGTACTCTTTCAGTCTGAATTTGTAAAAAAAAAACTAATTAATAGTAGATTTTCACTAATTGAAAAAGTAAAAAAAGAGCAACTGAAGTTTTAGTAAAAATCTAATAATTGAATTAGTAATATAGCTTACTGATGAAATAAGTAATATTCGACTAAAGGAAGAAGTGAATAACTACTGTAATTAGGTTTTGACTCGTCTAATTCACGCATTATGACTAGTAGATAGTACCGTTCAACTAATGAAAAAGTCCATTTTTACTTATACTTTAGTAAAAATTTACTATTCATAATACTCAATAATTACCACTGCAATTATTGATTATCTGAATAGCATTCAAATGCTACTAATAATTCATTAAAATCGAACAATAATAATCGACATATTCAGACATTTATTAAAATATTCATTCCTTGAAACATCAAGCTTTTAGCAAAGTTTTTTGCATGAACTTTTTTTACAACTGGGTACATATTATATATAATTTAGTAGAATCCAACTATTTTTTAGTCGACTCGTGGAACTCTACTAATTTATTAGTAGATCTCGGACTATCTCTGACCTACTAATTGAATGAGTAAAAATTTTACTAATTCGAATTGAGAGAGTGAAACTATTTTCTCCAATCTGATATACTGGGTCGGGAGGGGGGGGGGGGGGGTTTAACTTTCCATACATTCGATTATTAGAAACTTAACTCGAAGTATCAACAAATTCACAAGTGTGTGAAAATAACAAGAACTTTTTCTGTGAATCCTGCAAAACAAAAGTCTATAAAATTTTGTCAAATCTGGTATCTTCTACGTTCAAAAAATGCGAATAAATTGCTGGAAACTTTGTGAAAATGCTCGATTTCGATTCGCGTATGAAAATGATCGAGCGCAAAATGCTCGGCGTATTTTTTGACATCCGGTTCAGCGAATGCGTAAATTACATCAGCGACATTGGGTTGCCCGAGTTTCACCTTCGAGCGGTTCCCACCTTGAAGAAAGTTGGTTCGTTGCCCCTGCGTTGTTCGACATTGGCAGTGACGTCAATGTCGAAGTTTAAGACGATGCGCAAGAAAAGTTTTGCATACGTCGAGAGATCAGTGAGATTTCTCTTTTGCAAGCAACGCATTATTTTATGTCAACGAAAAAAAACAAAAACGTCAAACTTTTTTCGAACTCAAGCCTCAAACTTGCTATACACGATGGAAAAACAGTGCAAAATCTTACTGGCTTGACTTTTGGAATTTTTACTTTTGAATATGATTTTGCAAATTATAAGGAAGAAAATCCTATAAATTTTTAGCTCTACATATGGTATGATATTTCAAGGAAGAATTCCGCATCCATAATTAGACAAAATCGAGACCGTGAAAGTGTAATTACTTTGATTTCATTGTTTTTCCTCCATATCAACGCGAATCTCTGCGCGCACCGTACTTTCACGGGCGCTTAATCGACGCATTCGGTTGCAGAACATTGCAGAATTTTCTCATCTCGAGATAGATAATGCCACTCGTTGTCCACATGGAAACATGTTCAGTAGCTCGCGTGAAAACTAACAATCTTGTCATTATCATACAAGCTTTATTTCAACAAATGATTAGTAGAAAGCGCACGAAATGGAAAAAGGTACTTTTCTCTAATGAAAAACGCAAATTACATAACAGCTCGAGATTTTCTTTTTTGAGTCCCTATGAGAACATTAAGAATAAATAACTGGAATATTTGTTCATCGACCAACTTTTTTTTAAAGAAATTCTTGATTAAAAGAGATGAATTATAGATTTTAGTCTGTAGAACGAATAAAATAAAAAAATGTAAATAGGGTGAGGATTTTGGACTTCTGATTTCTTTAAAAAACACTCAGTTTCTTGATAGTATTTTTTTTTATTTATCTTATTATTTTGTTTTATGATTTCTTTTTTGGTACACAAAATAAATAGGGTCAAATACATGAATTCCAAACGGTTTTCACTTGGCCAAGTTTTTCCATGGCAACTCGCGTGAAAACTGACAATCTCATCATCATCCCGAGCACTTATTTATCGTTTAAGCTTTTTTCAACGAATGATTAGTAGAAAGCACATAAAACAGTCTCCGCGGAAAGAGTTACTTTTCTCCTTGGTTTGTTTTTACAATCACGCACGATTTCATGTTATCATGAAAATCCACATGTCATTATTTTCACCGATTGACATGTGATTGATGGTGGTGCGGTTGTGGTTTATTTATTGCAAAACTTGAGAGTGTTAGGCAATCGGATAAGAAAATAATGAAATTCGGAAGTGAAGGTTTTTCTCACATATGTTGATTGCAGTGGAAAAGTCTTTAGAGACTTAATTTTTTGTGTATTTCAAGAATTAAACTGCAGAAATATTCAATAAAAACTTTTGAATTTTTTAAAAATTCTAGCATATTTAAAAGACAGCATTATTAAACTTAAATACTTGAAGAACATACTTCAACGGTATTTATACAAAAATTACGAAAAGTAACTAAAATCAATTTTTTTTCTGTTTTGATTACGTATTGAAATATTCGTTCGCAGTGATTTTATACATGCATAAATTATCATTCATTGGAATCGAAAGGATTTTACAAAGATAAGTTGTCCTTTATTTTCAAGTTTCAAGAATTCAAAATCAGGGAACAATTAGAATCCTGCATTATAGCGAATGGGAAACATGAAAATCAAAAATTCAGTGACTTTTAGATCTTGAAAATATAGTTCTAAAATCAAAGTACTGAAACACTCGAAAATGTGAATCAAAAATTTTTCAATATAAAATTAAGAAACAGAAATTTCTGACATGTATGCTCATGTTCAGAACTCGTAGAAAAAAATCACTTTGTCGACTTTCAAATATTGCTACACTAAACAACTATAATTTTTTAGAACAATTTATAGTTGTAACAGTGAGAGAAGGGGTTTCATCAAAACAAGTAAAGTTTTTTTTAAATAATCAACTATAGTAGGTGCGTACTCAAAAAAAAAAAAATGCATTTCTTAGACATTTCTTTAAATAAGACTGAATTAGACATGATTTATTTAGATTACTAGGATGTTGGGTCGAATTACCATGATTTTTTTTAAACAATGAAAATTTGTTCAGTATGCACCTGCGCAGGTTTGTTTATTTTATTAAATAAACAAATATGTTTATTTATTGATTTCAGTAGTTTGAACGACATTCTCTGAATGTATAAATGTACATTCATAAGAAATCAGTCATTTTATTCATAATAGTACTAACAACAAATTCAGTTTTGACCTTTTTGTCTAAAAAGATGAAAAAAATGACGAAAATAAATAAGTATTTTTCTTGTTTACAGAGTTATACTTGGTACTATGAAAATAATTCCTATAGAAAAAAGAGGTGGAAGAGCGAAAGATACACAAATCATTTTTTTTTTTTTTTTTTTTTTTTGGAAAATCGAAATTAGCTAAAAAATTAGACCCCAGATCGAAATTTGTTCCGAAAAATTATCGATTCATCGTTTGTTATTATTTACGGTCTATATTGTAATTTTAATGAAAATATAGAAAAAAAGGTAATAGTAATAAAATTGCTTGAATAATATGAAGAATTCTCAGCTTAGTTAGACTTTTAAATAAAAGAATCGAACTCACTGCTGTAGACTGATTAAAAACCAATTATTTTAAATTTTTGATGAAATTAATTTTTCCAAGAATGATTTTTTGTTGAAATTTACTGCAGAACAAGAGTAAAATAAGGAGAGAAATAAAAAATTAAAGATAGTGATGGCTATGGATTTGATTGATGAAAAATAGACATTTCGAAATCAGGTAAATACATGTTATTTTTGATGTTTTGGGCAAGAAATTTCAATAATTGTAAATGTATTGCTTCAAAATACTAAGATTCATCGCATTCTTAAAAGCTTCTTTCGATAAATGAAGAAATGTCTTCATATCATTACCGATGTATGTTGAGAATAATGATTGTCATTATTATTATTCATTGTCATAAATTCAAAAATTTTTGATTCCAATTTCTGATTTACTTATAGTTGTGGATTCACCTAATGAAAAATGAAAAATTCGGATTCAACTAGATTTGTGATCTCTATATTTTGGATGAAGAATTTTCGAAATTGTGATTTTTTTGCCATTAGAATAAGTGATAGATTCTTATCAAATAATAAAATTCCCTGCATTTTTAGGCAGTTGCATTTGGAAAAAGTGAATTTTTTATCATTTGAAAGTTCTGGGTTGAAACATCACTTCAAAATATGCAGATTATTTAAAAGTAGCAAATTTTCACTTGAATAGCTAAACAATCAAACGAAAAACATTCTAAAAAAAAGTGTGTGACCCAAACATTCAATTAAAAAAATTATACAATTTTTATCAATAATAAAAATAATTGATTAGGATAGCAAATATTTTTCGACCTATTAAAATTTTCTTATTCATTATAAACTTCAAAATGTCGATCCTTACGAAATGCACTTAAAAATCATGATTATTTTACTAATTGTTTTGATTTCAAAATTTATATGTATTATTCATGAATTGATTGCACGACTCTAATAATTTTCACCTCCACCACCAAGATTTTTTATCAATTAGTAGAAATTTTTCGTTTTGCCAATAAAAACTTGCCTAGTTTACGATTTTTTCAACAATACGATATTATTTTAAATTACTTATTCAATGTATGTGTGCCTAGTTCGCATCATCCTTAATTCATGCCAAAAGATCGAGTAAAAAAGATAAATCTTCCATTGATAATTTTTCCGCTTGAAGTAGAAAATATGAATTACGTAATGAGATATCACGTTATGTGTTGTCATCGATGCTGGAGGGTAAAAAGGGGAACGACGATACGTCGAATGATCCGGAAGGAAAATAATAAGACGCGATAATGATGGAAAACTGGATAAGTAGCAGGGGAAAGGAAAGAGAAATAACGACGGTATCTGACTCGCGACCCGCGATTACATCCAGTGTCAGTGGCCTTGCTTTCTGCGGCCCACTTTTCCTGGATGGTACCGCCAGTGCCTGTAACGTGCAATTCACCAGACAAATCACCCTGCCTTTCATGTCCCTCATTATGACTTTTACACGCAATTTTCGTTTGCACTCGATTATTATTTACACCGATTCGTCCCAGAACTCACAGGATTCGAAATTTTCAGTGGCAGATCTACAGAGAACACCTTCCCAATTCTCTTCTCCTCTTCCCAATCCTTTTTTCCAGAAACTTTTCTTTTCATAAAAACAATATTCACAATCGTGAATGAAGAGTCGAAAAACAATTTTCCACGGAATTTTAATGAATTCGCAAGACTAAACGTTCATTTTGGTAGGTTATTAAAAATTGATGAAGATTTTTTTTTCTAAATTAACTAAACAATATATCGACGCGTCTATTGGAGGGGAGAGTAGGGGATGTAGTTTGCTATTTTTATTATGTTAAAACCTATTTCGATCAATCGATACTTTTAAAGGCGTGTATAGACACGATTATTGATTTTTCCATCCTACTTTTCTGCTGACAATTGAACGGCTTGCCTTAGGCTGTGAACCTACTTCTCTGGCGTAGGTCGTAAAATAGGACAGAATACCAATAAATGTGAACTTTACTGCAATGTGCCAGTAAGTCTAAAAGATTCGTTTAGGGGTGTAGGCAGAAAACATTTTCGGGAGGGGTTTTCCTAAAAAATATTTTTCTTTCGGGATTCCATAATTTTTCATCTTTGACAATATGGTTACAAGAGAGCGATTTTGAAATATTTTACATTTCAAAATTTGAAAGTTGTACAACTTTTGGAATCCAGAATTGCACATTTTTCATGTTTATAAATAATGGAATTCGATTTTTGTGATTTTCAATTAGTAACTGAGGTTTCAATTCTTTTTAATAATGCTTTTTGTATTTATACTACTTTAAGGATTATCTGATATTAGGTATGTAATATAGTATAGAAAATACTCATTTTTAGTATTTTCTAGTATTTTTGTATATTTCTAGTATTTCTATGGATCACTCAATAGATTTTTAGAGATTGATGCTATAGTATTGAAATTTCCGACGATTTTGAGAATTTGAATTGATTTTTCAGACGAAAGTTTCTTTTATGAAGATTTTTAATATGTACTTTTATTCTACATTTTTTTTTGTACTTCTACAATAAAAAGTATGTTTAATTATGTCAAATTTTGTAAATTATTTCAATTGAATAAGATGTATTTTTATTGTTTTCTACATTCATGAATTTCTAAATAATTTCTTAAATATGTATAGTAACAATAATATAATAATAACAATGTTTTATAAATTTCTTTTATGAAGATTTCCAATACTTTTATTCTATTTTTTTTTAGTATTTCTACAATTAAAAGTATGTTTTATTTTGTAAATTCTTTCTATTACATTGGATGTAATTTTATTGTTTTCTATATGAATTTCTAGAATAATTTATAAATTATATACAATTATAGTATTATTTTAGTAATTAGCTCCACGACAGAAAGTTTTATGAATTTCTAAGAAAATTATTCCTACATGATTCTTTTGTATTCAAAGATATCTAGTCAACTAGTAAATTCGTAATCTAGTAAATTTGTAAGCTAGTAAACTAGTAATCTACTAAAATTGTAAAATAGTAAACAATTGAAAAAGAAAAATAGTAAGCCTGCAAACTTGTTAAAAAGTAAATTAGTTATTTAGTAAACTAGTAAACTAGTCAACTTGTCAAATTTGTAATAGTTAACTGTTTAACTAGGAAGCTAGTAAACTAGTAAATTTATTTTTCACATTTTTCCAGTATAATATACAAAACTTTGGAGGATTTCCAAGTATTTTTATTGATTACTTTTATTTTTTTCGATAGAGAGATTTAAAAAACTCGTAATTCTTAGTAATTTCAAGAATTAATGATAAAATCACATTCGCATAAATTTTTCATGTTTTATATCGTTATTCTTTTTTCGTATTTTTAGAAAATTTAAAAGATTTTGTTACGTTTTCTGGAATTTTATTAGATTTAGAGTATATTTATAAGTTGATGCTCTAGAATCCCACAATTCATAGATCGCATTCGTCGAGATTTTTCAGAAAACAGTTTTTTCATAAAATTCAATTATTTTCATTTTTATTTTAGAGTTTGTAATAATCGAAAGATTTTGAATACTTTTATATGGATTTTATATAGATTTATAGAATTTGATTTTCTCAGATTCAGAGTTTTGTAAATTTTTAGCATTTTTATAGATTTTCATTTTTTTTTATCATTTACTAGGTTGCAACAATTTTTCTGATTTATATTTTCTACGTAATTCTACGTTTTGATAATTCTTACTTTTTCATATGTATGTACAGTGCTATCGTTTTCATGCATTTTTTTGGAATTTATATTTTTATTGTTTATCGATTTAACTTTTTTCATTTTTACATTAAATATTCATTGATTTTATCAGAATTTCGGGAGGTGTTTGAACCCCCAAAACCCTTCTCTGCCTACGCACCTGCAGTATAGTTTAACAATCTTAATTCTAGCCTTTTTTTCTCAAAAAAAACCAAACATTTTTAATGATTTGTATAAACTTTGTGCGGTGCAAAAGTAAGTTTTTCAACAATCAAAACACCTCATTATCTCATTAAACATTAGCTGTTCCTTAATTTTATTTAAAAAAAAATAATTTGTACGGCTTAAATTTTTTCAAATTCAAATAAAGCTGATTGACATCGCAGTAAATTGATAAGTAATTGACCTCCTTTTGTAACATACAAGCATCATACTATTTTCGATATTTTTTTAATAAAAATATGAATACCGCAGAATGAGGCCCGAAGAAACGGCGCATCGATCTCACGGCGCACATCGAGTCACGTTCGAAAGTTTCGAGTTTGGAAAAAAAGACCCCCCCCCCTCGCGGGAAAGGCCGCGATGAATGATTCCCCCCTTTTTTAGAAAACCGCGAAAGAAAGCAGGAAAGATAGCTTTGTAATCGGCGTAACCGCTTGAAAGCATGCCATTTCTCTCTTATGTCAAGAGGAATTCGCGAAATACATCGCGACTCGCCTGTAATTTGCAGCTCTAATGCGGTTTGGATTTCTCGTCTTGCGCGTGCGCGATGAGCGAAAACGTAACGTTACATAAAAGTCGGAAATGCTGGCGAGCAGAAGGCCAATGTCCTACCCAACATGCAAAAACAAACGTCCACGCCGATCTTTTAGAAAATGTTCGCGAAAACCTGACTCCCGGTCACAAATTCTTATCGAGGCACTTTCTCGCGCCGAGCGAAAATGCTCTTGTCGGACAATCGAGAATCGTCCATTACGCAACAAGGGATGAAAAATGTCTTTCTTTTTACTAGATATACTAGAAACTGAATAATTATTGCAGCATAAATGGGAATTTCTTCACATTATTTGAAAACTACCAAAAAGAAATACTTTCGCAACAAGAAACAAAGACTTTTTGGGGCGGTTTCAGAAAATATCACATTACTCGGTAGTTTGAGAAAATAAACCATTTCCTGTCAATTCCACGGGTTCAAACATTCATTATCAGATCACGCACGTAATCTGATTTAATTTTGTCACAGGAATGGAAAATGACTTTTTTTAATTAAAAATCAACAATTCTTCTTTTTTCAAATGATGTACAAAATCATTAGAATGAGCTTTGGAAGCATTACACGTGTCAACGGCCCGAGAAAATCACTTTTTTGCTCGAAGAATTTCGCCGAGTCAGTTAAATGTGGGAGGACAAAAGATGTTTTTGTCTACATGTGAAACAATCACGGATTTATTAATTCGTAATATCGTATTACCGGGTGATGATCGAAGTCATTGACACTGAAAAAAAGCGAAAGAGCAAAGACCTGAAGAAATTTCCGCCAACGAAAGTCGAGTTACGAGGAGATGTCGCAACGCCAACAATACTTTTCACGTGCAGATTTCGCTGATCGCGCCATAAATTACGTGAATAGACGAACGATTCGTTATTATTTCCTTATTGTTTGGTTTGGAAAAACTTGTTTTCAATTTAAGCATTATGTGTTTGATTGAGGACAGTTGAAGATCGCAAAAAAAAGAAATGGGGATTTTCTTGAATTTGCATATTTTTAAAAAAATATAGCCTTTGGCGAATACGAGAAAATTTTGGAAGTTTTTTCATGATTCGTCAGGATTTTTTTGGGATATTTGAAAAACAATTTGTTGTCAGACTTGGTTTTTTTTTCAATGAATTTTTGCGTGGATGAACCGTTCTACCCATGAGATTGTTGAATTTTCGTGATGTATATAGGACGTACATATTTAGAAATTAGAAAGAGCTTGAAAAATTTTAAATATGTAGAAAACTTAAAAAAATCATTGAATAAGATTAGAAATTTTTAAGATTAATTATGTTTGAAAAGGTATTAGATGTAAAAACTTTCGCCAAATTTAGGTGGTTGCACATTTTTTCTTCTCCTACGTGTTTAAGTATACAATAAAAATATTATTTCAACTTTAGAATTTGAAAATTTGTTAAATTTTCAGAGCACCAACGAATACCAAGAATTTGGGATCACTTTCTTGTTCTATTTTTATAGAATTTTCAAACTTTTCTGTAAACTTGGAATATTCTTGAAGAACTAGCCATAATTGTTTGGACTGATATAAGTTTTATAAATGTACTCAAAAATTTTATTAAGTATTGCAATTTTTTTATTGCTTTATAAAAATTTTTTGAAGAAAAAATGTGTGAAAACTAAGTTCCATAGATTTTCAGCGTTTCTAGAAACTTTTGGAAATGGAAAAAACTGTTTGACTTTTAAGGGTATTTTTATTTCATTTTAAAATTTCACTTAGTTTCAGAAAAAAAAACTCGGGTTGTAAAACAATCTTTCAAAAATTGTCTTTGAATTTCAGGGAATCAAAATTAAGTCAGTTTTTGTATCAATTGTCAAAGTCTCCAAGTTTCAAATCACTTTGTGACGCCTTTTTCAGGAGTTTTTTGCGGTTTATAATATTTGAAGTATTTTTTAATATTGGAAATATGAAAAAGTTGACCTTCAAAATTTTAAATATATTACAATTTTTATCAAATTTTCAGTAAAAACGTTTTTTTTTTCTACTTTTCCATGAAGTTTTACATGTTTTTGTTGTAGACTCTGAAGTTTTAAAAAAAGTATTTCAATTCACATAACGAATTTACTGCACGATTTTTATTTGAAAAAAAAAGAAGTCATATTTTACTAATAATAAGATATGAAACTAGAAATTTTTTTTCATGATTAATAAATTTTTGGGTTCTCAAGAGTCATTTCAGAAAAAATTTAAAAATTCTCAGTTTTCAATTTTTTGACAAGTTCAGCAATATCTTGCCTTTGGTCTGAAAACTTCGAAAGTTCTTTTTACAAATTTTTCTGGAATACTTTAAAAAAAGGACAGCATTTTTAATTTTTTTGACTATATCTAACAATAATATTTGAAAAACAAATTATCGTTTAATTTCAGAATAATTTGTTAATTAAAAAACTTCGTAAATTAGATGGTCTCAAACTTGAAAACTTCGATTTCAGAATTACCAACTTCTTCATGATGTATCAATATTTCGATCAGTAACTTCATAATATTATCAATATCACGAAAAAAGCAATCAAAAAATACTACGAAATTGGAAAACTTTTTAAAATTCAAGGATTTTTTTTAACTACTTTAGAATTTACTGTTAACAATCGAACAATTTTGAAATATCATATAATGAAATTCTTCTTGATACTCAAAGCTGATATCTAAAGCCTAAGAAAAAGCAATTATAAAAACTTGTTATTCGACTGTTTACATGAACAATTCGTAAATCGAAGATGGAAATGAATATCTTTCAAGTAAATTGCACCTGCAGCATAAAACTTGAACTGTGTCGTAAGTTACTCGAAAAAATTAGCTTCTAGTTGGATTTAATTACCCCACTTCCTCATTGTTTCAAGAGTAGTGATAATCTAATTGTCTTTGAAGTAAATGTTTGAAAAACTACGTAAATATCATCACAATTGGCATGATTACGATAATATTGATTCAATAACTGTTACAGAGGCCAAAATCACATAGTTCTTTGCACAAATCATTACTAAAGCATTTCCTGTTTTTCTGTGATTCGAAAAAACGAGTTGAACTTTATCAAAAAGAATGGAAATACTTTTTAAGTACAATTCGCATAAATACATTCGATGGATCAGAAATTTTGTATGGCGCTAAATATGTTGACACCTATCTAATTGTTCTTACGTCTTATGTGTACACGGTATCTCAAATAGATTCAATCTTATCAATAACGAAACTCGATCAATTTTTACTATCTCAGTAATTTTAAGGATTCCCGATCCAGCTGTTTTCATGATAAGTCTAAGAAAGAAATTCTTTGTATTTGACGTGTCATATCTTTTTACTTCATGTAATAAATTTTATGTGAAGATACCTTTGGAAATTTTCACTTTAATTTCAAGGTTTCTTGATTTTCCGACTAGAATTCTTTCGATTTTATGAACTTTCGTTGGCAATAATTTTTAACGTGAGTTTTCCCATCAAGAAAGAAAAAAATTCAACATGAAATTTTGTAATCAAGTGCCAAAATATCTGTACTTCTTGAGACTTTTTATTAACTGAGAGAGACTTGAATTTTTCAAGTTTCAAGGTTCCTAGCGATTTGAGGAAATTGAAAAATCATGAAATGTTCGAAATCATCTTGACTAAAAACGACGAATTCCAAAAAATAACGAGATTCTCGTAAAGTACTGATATTTAACCATTCAAAACTTATGATTATCTGCAAAAGAATGTTCAAATAACAAATAGTTTTATAAAGTTCAAGAACATGAAAAAACGAAAACTTATAACTAATGTGATAAAATGAATTATCTACATAACGAAATAATAAATTACAAATAATTATATAAAATAATAATGAACGTATACAAAATTACACTTGAAAAGAGGTCAGAGAAAATGAAGCGAAATAATTTGAACTGAAAAATTGCAAGAAAATATAGAAAATACATCGAAAAATTCACAAAAATACCGGAATTTATCATTAAGGACTATGAAGTTTTGAAATACACAAAAACTACAAAAAACGACGAACATGCATGAGAATATAAAATGAATTATTATAACTTACGAGTAACTACTTATAGTAATAGAAAACTTTAAGAATTTACAAGAATTCCCTTATCGAAATAATCATTTCAAAAACACAAATATACATACACAACTAGCTAAAATCGGAAATTTTTTTGAAAAAATTATACCAAGCTACAAACAAGTACACTAACAACATGAAAAATACATAAATAATGAGACACAAATCAATTTTCAGAAATGTTTGTCACTTTTACATGTTTTTCGTGTTTTTATATCGTTGTATTTTTATATTGTTTTAAATCTTACTCAGGTTTTTTAAAACTTTTCTGGCATTAGTGATTTTTTCGAAAACTTGTTTGTTTCAATACATGTGAGGTTTTTTTGTATTTTCATTTCTTTAACCATCTACATTTTTGAATGATTAATAATTACTTTCTAAAATATAGAATAATAGAATATAAAAAACAATGAAAATTACAACATTATGATTATTATGTTACTATACATATGGTAATATAGTATGCATTACCATGTATTACATACATTGTATTTATAATACATTATAAACCATACATTATTTATTACATATGAAAGTAAGATTATTTGAAGTATTCAAGAATGTATCGCATAACAATATATAAATAAACAATTTACATAATTTACATTCATTTATATGTATAACAAATAATGTGCTGAAAACATGATAAAAATTCTGAGATAATTACTTTATTCCATTTCTAAACTATAAATCATTATAATTCAGTATCCTGTTTCTAAAACGCATGAAATAATTTATATTATTTCCGAATTCTTATCAGCTGTTTATAATTTTAGGGAATGAAATGTACAATGCTTTTCCATGTACCAATACATAGAAAATTGTGGTTTTTTCTAGTGTTCGTCATGTTCGTCGTTAAATGTCAACTTTCTCAATGCATATTCCCCAAGTAATTTTGATCCTTATAAAAACCTTTTAAGGAAATTTCTTATAAGGGAACCTTATAAAAACGTTATAAGAAACCGAAATTTGTTATACAGAATAGGGAACTTGACAAAAAAATTCTATCATATACGTCTGTTAGACAACTAAAAAAAATCGATACGTATTTTTTCGTTTTTTTTCTTAATTGAGACCTGCAGGAGATACAGAAAATGTGAAGTGACGTCACGATCCACATAAATATCTATTGTTTTTATATGGACGGTAGCGTCACACCTTTTTTTTAAAAATCTCCGTATCTCTAGAAATTTTCGGCCTATAAATAGAAGAAAAAAACGTGTTCTTTTTTTCCTCTCTAGTTTACATCTAAAATGGTTTCACAAAATTTTTTCGAGTCAAGTTCCCTATTGATCAAAAAAGTTTAATAAGGTTTTTTTTTATCAGATTTTATTAAACATATTCCCATAATGAATCTCAGTTTCTTATAAGGTTTTTATAAGGACCAAAATTACTAGTGTCTGCATTCCTTTTTATCGTTACACAATTCGCTATTTTGAAAATCCAGTCCTAAGTAAATCGAAAATATTCAAGTTCCAAAAATAAAAATTCAAGAAGCCTCGTAAATTCTCATATTGAGCAACTGCAAATAATTTTGTAAATCACAATAATTGTTCCAGATCCGGTGTGAAAATGACTAAAACATCCGGCAACACTGCTGAGAGCTGGTTCCAACCCACGGCCAATATTATGTTTATTCAGTAATCCTAGAAAAGTCGACCTGGAAAACCTAGAAAGAAAGTTGGCAACAAGTGCAGCCGCCGAACGTTTGAAAGTTTACCCTCCCCCTCGCTGCGCTCTGTCAAGCCATTGCAATTATTTTCTTCGCGGCGTGTTCCGGCGCCGTCCAATAATCCGAGACCAGGTAGGTGGGGAAATGAAAGTCAAATATCTACACTAGACGGCAAAGGTTGCGCTTTTTCAAGCGGTTCCTTTGTTTTCATTTATGCTCCACTTTCGTACCCGTTGCATTGTGCAAATCTGCAATCTTTCCCTCGGCCTGCAATTTCAAACCCAATACCTGATGCACGTTTAGGTTTTTTTTTTTTTGTTTTTCTCACGTTTTGGTTGATCATATCAAAACGATAGAAATTTTTGGAAATATGTACGTATTGAATAATATGTACAAGTTGGTTGGTTGGATTACATGAATTTCTTATTCTTACGTCTAGAAAATGGGGAGTAACGGAATTTTGGGATTGCTTAATCCTAGTAACGTGAAAGTTCGTGAATCTTTGAACATTCTAATTTTAGAGATTGTGAATAAAGAACTGTTTGAATGTGGAGATTCTAATCGAGGATAGAAAATTAGGTTACTCTGGCCTTGAAATTTCAGGATTGAGAATCTTCAAACTCTTCGAAATTTATACCTTAAAATCACTGAAATCCAAATTCATGAAAATTCGGGTTGATCACCCGAAACAAAAGTTATAACATCCGAATTTGTTGATATTTATTTAAGAAAGAAATTCAAATTCGGTAAATTTTAATTTCTTCAATTCTAGAAAAACTCAAAAACCCAACAATAGAATTCACGAAATTGGCATAAATTAGAATTTCAAAAAAGCAAGAGAACAGCTACATTCTCTAGGTTAAGTTTTTCTTTTGCTAAAAAATTTCTGGCAATGAGACATTGTCAATAGGAAATAAAGCAAGTATGTATTAATTTTTTTGCGATGACAAGGGAATCAAATTGTTTCAAAGTCAGTTTTTTACATAACTTTGCAACATTGTTCACAAGGGTAAAAGTGTTACATAAAGTCGTTTCTTCTAATCATGGAAGTATTGTTCATATGATAAGTATGACAAACGATGATTAGATATTTTTACAGCTCCAAGAACCGAACAGTTGAAAAAAATTTGTTATTCAATATATAATAGGGTTAGAATTCACAACGAAAATAGTTGAGAGGTTTTATTGAATCAAAATTTATTTTATCAGTAACTTCAAAAACTTGTGAGATGAAAACTCGTCATATTATCAGTTTTTCTGTTAAAATATTTTGATATATTTGTTTCGTTTACTCGGAAAAAAATTATACTAACGCTTTTTTATCATTCATTACACAGACGACGGTTCAAAAATGACTTATAATATTTTTTCTTTTTTCAAAATAATTCTTTCATAAATTTTACAATTCGTAAAGAATACCAAATTACAAAAAATGAACAGCGAAAGCTTAAGAACTTAAAAAATTTTAATCAGGCATACAAAAAATACATGAGGTAATAGTTTTCAAATTTCAAAATATTCAAATAAGTATACTTGAAACGGCCTTTCATTAAAAAAATTGAAATTATAAAAAAATTGCAGAATAAAAATTATGATTGAATAATTAAGAAATACTAGGTTGGATTAATAATTTAAAAAAAATCTAAACAAATAATAATGATAATATGATAACAGAGTATTCAATAATATAATCGAATTTGGATTAATAAAATATCAGAACTTGATTATAAAATTCAAATATCATATCAAATGCAGGTCAAATTTTCGATCGTTGTAACAACTTTGTAACAAATCGTACAATTTGTAAATTTTACCAAGGAGAAGAATATTTAACGACTCATGCACAGCGTCAATAAAAAAAGAATTATCATCCATTCGACACTCGTAATACTAACGTGAAACCTTGAGGGAAAAAATTATTCAATAACAATATCAGACATCAGAATTCAGGGACATACGTAAAAAGAGGTTTTGGAAATCGCTTGGAATTTTTTAAAAAACAATTATTTTGCAAACGAAATGAAAATTTTGAAAGAGAAAAATTTTAATGAACAAAAAAAAGTAGAAATAATATAAAAAATCAATATGAATTCGTGACAAGTTGCACCATGTGAAAATTGCAATATATCTACAAAAAACGTTTTCGAAATAGATTATTCGATAAAAAATTACCCTCCGCAATATTTTATTCATTTTCATTTTTAATGAATTCGAGTTGTTTGAAATGAAAAAATTGATAATTAGTATATTGGCATCTGATGCATTGAATATCAGAAATTTGGAATTTCTCTCAATTAATCTACATTTTAAAAGTTAAACAATACTTTTTGTTTCAGGGAATTAGAAACAAACTAATTATTTATATATTTCTTAACGAACGTCAAATTTACATTCATATATTCGAAAAAACGTATCTCAAGAATGTAAAACCTTCAAATCGAAAACCTTAATAATTTTCTAATGATTCAGGAAAAATAATAGGGACTTAAAAAAATGAAAATTTCAATGCAAAAAACTAAACAACTTCATACTCTCTAATCTGATGTCTTCAATATTCAAGTTTTCTTATATTTATTGCTAGTTCGTAACGTTCATACTTCGAGTTGAACAAAATAAAAAAATGTAAATAAAAATGAACTGATATTCGAATACTCAAATCTCTGAAACACAAAACTTGCATTACTACTTAAACATTTTGAAAATAAGGAAACGAAGTTTCAAATTCGAAACTTGAACATTCTGATCCCATTCGTATTTTCCACCATTAGCCGAAATTTCTTGCCAAACTGATCTTGATCCTTGAGCTGGAAATTTCTCGGTCGTGAATAAATGCAATTTTTCATTACATTTTCAACAACCTACATTAAACGTTGTGTAATTGTTTTATTTACCGCGAACTCATTACGTAACTTTTTGCAACGTTACGTAAAATGGAAGAACTCTTGTTTACCGAGTTATCATTATCAGCAATTATACAATTACGGAAATATTGCGTGTACAATTTCGGTCAAGGAAATTGAAACATTTTTCATTCTGGCGTTCCTTCGGCAGATTATTCTTTCATAATACGGCTTTTTTAATAGACAAGATTCTCTCCATGATTGCTGATAAATCATCGCTATCGTCGAATATTTTTTCACTTGCAATATTCTGGAAAAAACTTTTGATAAATGCCTTGGCAGTTTTTTGACCTATGGAATGAAAATGTATTATTTTTTTTCTTAGTATCATGAAACTGGGAAATTTCTTTTGTTGTTAAAATTATTAGAAATTCATTAATTCAACATATTGAAACAGTACATTTTGACCATTTAAACCTACTCTTTAATTCTGAATCAGTAAGAATTTCTCTGCAGATGCAACTTTCCTGCTACATTATCGAATCAGTAACATGATCACTGATTCAAATAGAGAATTCTCAAATTACTAATTTTCCAGTGCTTAATAACGAACATTGAAAAATCTGTCATTTTTCAGTGAAAACAAATCGCATAATGACTTTGGCCAGAAAATGAATTCAAAGTTGAATAGTACACAAAATTTCATGGAAAGAGTTTGTTATCACTGTTTAAATCAAATCAATTTTCACTGATTTTAACAGTGAGGTCTCACTGATTCTAATTGAGTGGATTTGCACTTTTGTAATCAGATTCAGAAAATGATGTCCTAAAATTCAGGGTTTGGAAAGTTACTTGAAAAAATGCAACGTGTTAAGTTACCGTTACAAAGGTGAAAAAAGTTATTCGTTACGTTATCGTTACTTAAAAAGAAATAGTAACTCGTTACCGTTACCACTTGGAAAAAGTAACGTTCCGTTACTTTCACGTTACTTTTTGAAAGAAATTGAATGTAAATAACAAAAATCGAAAAACTAAGGCTGAAAAATACAATTTCAACGTACTTGTGATTTTGTTCTATAGAAATTGTTTATTTTAGATATAATAAAAAATGTTAATCTGAACTTTTTCACCCTGAGAAAAAAATCAATCAGCTTATTCAAATTTTTATATTTTTTTCAAGTTTACGAAATTTCTGAATATGACATTTGATTTAATGTTAACCACAAAATAACATTTGCATTTAATAGATTTTTAAAAGAATCTAAATACCTACCCAGATTTCCAGAATTTTTAAATCTTTTTGTACTATTCAGTA
This sequence comes from Platygaster robiniae, assembly GCA_028476575.1. Taxonomy (NCBI): domain Eukaryota; kingdom Metazoa; phylum Arthropoda; class Insecta; order Hymenoptera; family Platygastridae; genus Platygaster; species Platygaster robiniae. The sequence continues at coordinate 46,796,236 of CM052020.1, forward strand.
TGTATAAAATTTTGCAGGATTTTCTAGAATTTTTAAAAATTTCCACTATTTTTCTGTTCATTGATATATAGAATTCAAGAATTTCATGCTCTAGAATCAAAAGTTTAATAAATTATTGGTGTTTGAGAGGATTTTTCAGCACAAAATTTCTGAGAAGATTTTCATTTCAATTGATTTTTTTCAACTTTTTTAATTTTTCTACGATTTAAAGAATTGTTCAGTATTTTTAAAACTATTCGCGTTTTTCAGTATAATAGAATATTGCAGAATTTCCTAGTATTTTTACATAATTTTAGTATTTTTATAGTAATAATTGTTCTATACATTTCAAGAATTTCGAACTCTAGAATTTGAATATAAGAAACATTACGTGTTTTACAGGATTTTCCACAAAACAGTGTCTCGATAGATTTTTACTTATTCAAGTACTTTTTGTATTTATTTAGTTTTTCTATGATTTCAAGGATCGTTCATTATTTTTATATATTGCTGTATGAATTTCTGGAATTCGAAAGATCTTCGATGTTTTGTATATTTGCACATATTTTTCGGAACATATTTTCTTTCTGCATTTTTAAATATTTAAAGAATGTTGTGGAATTTTTATTATTTTTTTACAGATACCTCTAAATTTCCAGAATGGAATAAAATTGGAGATTCGAAATTTCTGGAGTATATTTCTTCATATATTTAAAAGGCCCTCGATATTTTTTGTTTTTTTCACAAAGTTATACAATATGAAAATTTTCTTATCTTGTTATAGACTTCTATTAACATAAATTTTTTAGAATTTAAAGCTCAAGAAATTGAAGTTTTTATGTTCCTTGAATTACGTAATTTTTTTGAAAATCAAGTAACTTAAAACTTAATAAAATCCATTATTTTTCGTATTTTATTTTATTTTATTTTTTTTTTGCATTCATTATTATTCCATAAAATTTTCTAGCAGGATCTCTAAATCATACAAATCCTGCTATAGATTTTGCGATCTATAGATTTTAAGTATTTTTATATCTTTTCATGCAAATTTCTAAAATTCAACGCTTTGAGTCGTGAAAGTTTTTAACAAAAAATGAAAAAGCCTATTCTTCGTCAAGATTTTTACCCAAATTACGATTATCCCACATAGTTTCATTAAAAATCATTAATAAAGAATTTTATATCTCAAAACGAGGAAGTTAAAAATTGCTAAGATCTCAGTTTCAGAACATTTTTTAAAAACTTCTAAATTGTGCTAAGAACTTGATGGGACAGATAAAAGTAACGTAAAATAACGGGATTTTCGTTACTCGTTACCGAAAAAAGTGACTCGTTCCTGTCATCGTTACTTGTAACGCGTTACTTCCAAACCCTGCTAAAATTGAAGAAAAACAATACAAATTCCCTGATTTAGTGCGTTAAAGTGTTTCATATCCAGGGAATGAACATGAAAACACGTATAAAATTACCTGAGTTACTATACACGTGCATTATTTTCGCAGTCTCCACTTAAACATTACCTGGAATAATGCGATTTCATGCTATGTACGATTGCAAGTGCGTTCTTGCACCCGAGGACAAGGCTTCCTCTCCCTTCTTCCGCTATGTCTTGCTGATGTCATCTAGTTATGTCCCTCCATAACCTTCCTCAACGATACGTCAACGGTTAACCTTCGGTGTATCACGCTATTCCGTAATGAAAATTTTCTCGCGCGAATGACTCAAGCGTGACTGATTGTATTTCTATGCACGCGTTTACCTTCTTCAATCGCGGAAGCGCTTTTTCGATTACAACTCGAAATCGCAATTATCCATTCCGTCTTTAAGACTGCCCTTCCCCCCTTCCCTTCTTGCCTCTTGGGAACGTACGAAAAAAGACAAAGTTCGCGTTTGTTCATTCACGTCAGACGAGGCGATTTTTCATTGTTTATTAAGCGAGTGAATAACAAGTCTCTTCCTCGTTTTTGTCAGGGTCGAAAACAAAGATTCATAATCTTCATGACTTATGCATGCAAGGATGTAATGTCTCGAATTTTTCCGAGGAATGTCGCTTGATTCGTAAACATCGATTATTCTTGGCTTCTTGTTGGTTATTGAATAATACTTTTATGTTGTTTATACACAGTAACACATTCCCGCACTGTTAAAAATGTTATTAATTTTGATAAACTTTCATACATTAAGGTTGTATGAAAAATAATAAACTGCCATGTTAAAGTAGAATTAACAAATTTTTGCATTTAATAGACACTTTATTAAAAATGCTATCATCAAATTGCACAAACTATGCTTAAATTTATTACACTTTAATGTATGAAAGTATATTAAAATTGATTCATTTCTGTAAGAATTTTGTATCAATAAACATGTTGTTTGAAATTCAGAAATATCTATGTCGAATTCCTAATACGAGCATAATTTTTTAGTATATTAAATGAAATTATTAAAAAAAAACTATGTAATAATTTTGATCACTTGAAAGTGTCATTAATTTTTATTTACTATACAGTGTTTATTGAAAGTTCTAAACTTGGGCATTAAACCTTTGAATGCATATGATCTGAAAAGAAATAGCATTATTCACATGTGGCATTAGCTCATTGTCAGTTATAAAAACGTACACTGAGTAAAAAATCTTATACTTTCTGCCATATGCACTGTAAAAAGTACAATAATATTTATTTTACTTATTACAATAGTGTATAGTAAAATCGCTATATTCTACAAATTACAGTATGTTTGCTCCTTTTTGCTATATAATTTCGGAAAAATTAAAATCTCAAAATGGAAAATTTACTATACAAATTGTAATATTTACATACGTTTTTTCCACGTTTCCTAAGGTCAGCCAACTGGTGGTGACCGGGTTTTTCTCGCCCGCAATTTATTTACACGTGCATTAAAATAGAAAAAATGGGTTACTTTTTTCCAACTGTTTCGAATACTGCATCATATTACAATATGATGCACTTGAAAATTAGAAAGTACACAAAAATGTTGCAAAAAGAACCTATACAGATCTGTTTACTGAAAAAACTGTATGGAATTTTCAAAAATCTGGATGAATAGCAATTATATGATATTGCAAAAAGTAAAGGAAGTCTAGTAGAAAACGGAAGATGTAGAGGAGTTTTTACAACAAAATATATCTACAATTACAATATCATTTGACAATATTTACAATGTTATTTCAAAAACTGATATATTATCTAGCAAAAAGTACAATATATCAGAGTGATTCCCGTTTACTATACAGTATGGTAATAATAACTATATTTTTTTCTCAGTGTATATGCTAGGTAGTTTAGGTAGGAAAGTACTAGGTTCAAATTTTCCTTGAGGCGAAAAATTTTTCTGGAGTTATTTCGCAATTTTCGAAAGTTTGTCGTGAGGTATACTGAAGAAAACTATAAAACTGTTTTTTTTTTTTTTTTTTTTTGAAATTTTCAACAAAATATGCATTAAATGTTTACTATTATACTTGTATATTAATATTCTATATACAATTTTATTAAAATCCGCAAACAGTTTTATTAAAATTCAGAAACGTTTATGAAATTTTAAGAACACTGTAAATTAAATTTACCATGCGTTTAGGTAAAAAACTTCCAACACAAGTTTATTAAAATCAATACAAAAATTTCTAATAGTGCAGCCTGAAAATGAATTAAAATGATAACAAAATTTTTTCGTGAAGTTTGACTGAAATCGAACAGTTTCACTTAAAAATTCATAACTCCTTTGAAAATCAACAAAATCGTTTGAAACTTGGCAGATTTTGGGTACATGGTAGAGGGTATAACTGAATTTTTTTGGATTTCTCGATAATCATCATCATCATCAAATAGTCTCCTAAACTTGATATTACCTGCTTTTTTTATCTTTTGCTCTGAAAATACCTTAGAAAACTAGTATTACATTTGTTTTTCAAACAAATGTAATGATTTTATTTGTCAAGTTAGTGCAATGTTAGTAATCATTTAGTTAAATGGAACAGTTGAACTGACGATAAGTCGTTTTATGCACCGCACACTAGCAAAAGCTTCAATATTTTTCACTGTCTTCATACTTTGTAGTAAGTTAATAATTTTTGTTAAAAATGATTTATTTATTTCTAAGCATTTTCTGTAAAAAAATTTTACACAAACCAGCATTTTCATATCGTGCATCAGGAAGTGATTCCATTTGAAAGGATTGAAGAGTGCAACATGAACTGTTCATAATAGGCATAATTTTTCTCAAATCGAATCTCCAAATATTACATAGTCGTGCATAACTATGATGCATGACGTCATTGAAAGTTTTTATGAATAATTCATAATTCATGTAAGTAATAACACTGACGCTTTTGTATGAAAATAAATATCATAGAAAAAATGATAAAAGAATTTTAAATTTTCTCAGTGAAAGTAGGTTGAATAAAATTGTCGTGCTCATTTCAAATGATTAATCACTAGAATTCCCCGCTGCTGATTGGTTTCCCTTCAACTGAAGTGCCATGTTTCAATTTTTATTCTGCATTTAAAGGGCTTGAAGTGTCACACTTGTGACTGGTGATGAACAAAATTGTACCTAAATGGATACACAGATTAAACACATGGCCTTATAGCTTTTTATAAAAAATGTATATCGTGTGTATGATGGCCCATCGTTCATACTAGGGTCAGTTCATCTATTTCATGTGACTAAATGATTCTAAACATTGCATGAATTTCACAAAAAAATCATTATATTTGTTTGAAAAAAATGTTTAATACCAGTTTTGTAGGCTATTTTCAGGGCGAAAGATTAAAAAAACAAGTAGTGTAAAGTTTAAGAGACTATTTGATGATGATGATGATGATTACTGAGAAATCCAAAAAAATTCATTATTGTATTTTCTACCATGAACTCAAATTCTGCCAAGTTTCAAACCATTTTGTTTGTTTTTGAAAAAGTTGCGAATTTTCTTGAGACCCTCTGAATACCGTGAGTGATGGATCTAGTTAATGGTTTTTAGCGTTTGATTTTCAAAATATGAAAAAAATAGAAAATATGTTTTTGATGTGAGAAATATTCATGTTAGAAATGGGCAAGCATTTTTTTTATTAGTTAATTAACAACTACGTTCTTATCTGAACATAAGAAATAAATATTGAGTTATTTACATGTGTATGTATATTTTTTGTCACAAAGTTGACGTAACTGTTCTATTTCATTGATTGCAATTTTTCTCTGTATTATTATGAGTAATATTATTTACTATCATTATTATTATTCATATTACTATTTATTGTAATAATGATATCTATTTGTTATTTTTTATGTATTTACTTTGTATTTATTAGATAGCCATGTATATGGTCATGACAAATATATCGTATTATGTATGCGTTTCCGGAGAAACTAGTGCAATTCGAGTTTTGATAGATCGTTGCTCGTTACATTGCAAATTCACCATCTCGGTATCTAAGCTAACCGGGTCATCGAAGAAAATGCGAGCACGATATTATATCAATGCTGATAACGTCCCTGTGAAAAGGGTCGTGGTCACTGGTCAACTTTCTCTATCGTCCTCGACTTCCTCGATCAAATGCTTATCATTTGAAATATTATGTGATGTGTTTGCAATAAATAATCTACATTCTATAAATTTCAATGAAGCCATGTAATCACAATTAAATATAATGAAATTATATTCTTCATTATCAAAAATTATGATGATTTGGAATTCCGAACATGAATAAATTGAGATCTTCAAGGGAGTGAATTTTTATGGAAAAACAAAATCCAGATTAAAAAATTTTCCGAATCAAGTACTTGAAAAAATATAATATTAGGCTGTGGTCTAAAATTCTAAGATTCCTTGACTTTGAAATTTTTTAAAAATATGCACACCAAAATTTTGAATAGAAAAGTACTTTATAACAACATTGGATAGTTGAAAATTGAAAACTTAAAAATTTCAAAAACATTGGAGAAATCCTTCCTCTCAGCATTGTTTTGCGTTCACCTTTGGATACTTTTGCTGATTCAATCGACAAATAAGGATAAAAAAATAGAAAACGTGAAAAGCTACGGTCGCGTAAGAGATCTGTGCTGAAAAATGTAACACTGTGATTGAAGAGCCATTCTTCAATTACTCGCGAAACATGCGTGCGACTTTCTCCGCGAGAGATGGAAAAGGAGGGCTTTCCCCTTTCCCATTGGCCAGAGGAAAAACCATCTCTTCCGATTACAAGTGAAAACTGCCTGCAACATTCTGCTCGAAAAACAATCTACCTCATAAACTATCGATCCCAGATGGAAAAGTAACTCGAGAAAAAATTTATAAAACTCTAGGTTAGGTTGGATTAGGATAAATCAACTTTGTAGCGCCGATTTGCATTTTTGCTTATCTCGAATGTAAATTACGCGGAACTTGTAGTGATGAAAAACTGCGAAATTTTTTTATGTCTACACATTTTGATTTGTTTGAGGAAAGAACATTTTGTTTTTCAGGTGAAAAAGTTTGAGAAACTAGAGAAAATTTACCACAAGCTAGTTCTAATTTTTTATACTATCTCATTGAATTTACAAAATCAAGATTTTGTGATTTTTAGTCAACTTTCCTTTACTGTATAGTTAATTAATCACTTTATTATATCTTAATGTTTTGGCTTTTATATCCTTTCCTTGCATAATTTGATTCAACAACTCTTTATTTACCGTGTTACAATAATCGTAATCAACATTATCAATGTTATGAGAATAATGATAAAAGCTATAAATTCCCAACTGCAATGGAGAGAATAAATAACAGTATTGAATTTCAAATCTTTCGCTATATTGTGCTAGAAACTGCAAAAGAAAGAAGGAATGCCCCGGAAGGGTAAGAAAGCGGAACGCAGATAAAACCACGTGACATGCATGTACTTGAAACACGAATGCAACGTACAACTTGCAATAGTATGAAACCTAAAATTGAAATAATATAGAAAAAAAACATTCACGAAATATTCATGTAAAAAATCAATAACGAAGTTTCGATAGTGATGAAAGTTTCAAAAATTTTGACAGTTCAACAGATTATAACAATTTTGGCAGTTGCCAATGCATAATAGTTTTCGAAGTTAAATAGTTTATAGTAGTTATTATATTGCAGTTTTTCTACAATTTTAAAAGTTTATATAACGATTTTACCAGTTGTTGAAAGTTAATAACAGTGGTGGTTAGACTTCAAAAATTCAGTCGGAAGCTTTAATATTCCAAGGCCCATTTTTTCAACGAAGTTTCTAGATGGGAACTACAGTTATTAATTTTTTGGTTTAATTTTGAATCGAGTAGTTAAATGGAGTTGCCAATTGCAATTTGAAATTCGAAAAATGTAAAATATAATAATTTAGCATTAAATAAACAATTGTAAAATTTTGTTGACTGTGTCTATAAAATAGTGACTGTAGAATACTGTATTCTGTTTTATAGCAAAAACTCTTTAGAGTATGAAATTCTACAACTGTTTTCTTAAATGGAAAATTGCAACATCTTATACAATATAGCACGTAAAATGTAACAATCTAATGTGGGACCCAACAAATGAAATATAGAAGTATCATTCAATATTGAATGAACAATTGCAACATTTGGTCGACTGTAATAATAGTTACACTAATAATAGTATAGTTATCTGATAGTAGATTACTGTATTCTGTTTTACAGCCTAAACCACTACAGAGTGTAATATCATTTATACTTCTTCAGAGTGTTTCATAATAGAAATTTTACTAAAATGAACAATCGCAACATCATATTCAACATACAATGTAAAATATAACAACGCAATACATGATTCAATATAGAAAAATCTTAAGAAGAAGAATAAAAAGATATAAGAAGATAAAATATAGAATGGTCTTTTAACTTCATGAGCGATTGCAACATTTGGTCGACTATAATAATAGTGACTGCAGATTACTGTATTCTGCATTATAGCATAAACCGCTATGAAGTATAGTATCAAATATACTTTTTTCGAGTATTTAATACTATAACTCTTTTCTTAAATGGTTGATTGCAACATTATATACAATATACAATGTAAAATATATGTTATAACTGTCTAATGTGAGATCCACCAAATGAAATCATTGAACCTGAAATGAGCAACTGCAAAATTTGGTCGACTATAGTAATACTTAGTTCCTGTAGATTATTGTGTTCTATTTTATAGCATAAACTACTATACAGTGTAATGTCATTCATACTTCTTTAAAGTATTGAAAAATGCAACTCTTTCCTTTAGTGAACGATTGCAAAATCTTATAAAATATACAATGTAATTAGAGCAAACAAATGGTAGATTCTAAACAAACGAAAAATAGAATGCTCATTCAACCTCAAATGGAACAATTGCAACATTTGGTCGACTATAATAATAGTTACTGTATATTACTGTTATCTGTTTTATAGAAAAAACTACTATAAAGTATAGTATCACTCATACTTCTTTAGAGTATTCAATACTGTAACTTTTTTCTCAAAAAAACGATTATCAATATACAATATACAATGTAAAATATAACAATCTAATGCGAGGTCCAACAAGTGAAAAACAGAATAATAATTCAACCTCAAATAAACATTTGCAACATTTGGTCGACTACACTCAAAAACCAGTTTGGTTGGATCAAAAAAATTTTTGGTCGATACATGACCAAACAAAAATTTGTTTGACTCAAATTAATGTTTGTTATAAGCAAACAAATTTTATTAAACTCAAATAAATTTTCTTTCAGTCAAACAAATAATAACTGCTTAATATAATGTGGTTGTCGGTACCAAGAATATATTATAGCCTAATGAAACTTGTTTGCTCGAACCAAAAATGTATTTGAGCTAACCAAATATTTGTTTAGTCATATATAGACCAAATGTTTGTTTGAGCCAACCAAACTGGTTTTTGAGTGTATAATAATACTTAGTTT